>LR738712.1:151703120-151997389 GCA_902687465.1 Secale cereale | reverse complement strand
TTTTGAACGCCACGGAGCATATAAGATGTTCCAAGAGTTGAAATTAGTATTTCATACTCATGCCCGTGTCGAGAGGTATAAGACTTCTGACAGTACTTTGCCTACAAGATGGAGGAGAATAGCTCAACCAGTGAGCATGTGCTCAGATTGTCTTGGTACTACAATTACTTGAATCAAGTGGGAGTTAATCTTCCAGATAAGATAGTAATTGACAAAGTTCTCTAGTCACTATCACCAAGTTAGTAGAACTTCGTGATGAACTATAATATGCAAGGGATGACGAAAGGAATTCCCGAGCTCTTCGCAATGCTGAAGTCGGCGAAGGTAGAAATCATGAAAAAGCATCAAGTGTTGATGGTTAACAAGACCACTTGTTTCAAGTAAAGGGCAAAGGGATAGAAGGGGAACTTCAAGAAGAATGACAAGCAAGTTGTCACTCCCGTGAAGAAACCCAAAGCTAAAACTCAAGCCTGAAACTAAGTGCTTCTACTGCAAAGGAAATGGTCACTGGAAGTGGAACTGCCCTAGATACTTGGCGGATAAGAAGGATGGCAAGGTGAACAAAGGTATATGTGATATACATGTTATTGATGTGTACCTTACTAATACTCGTAGTAGTACCTGGGTATTTGATACCGGTTCGGTTGCTAATATTTGTAACTCGAAACAGGGACTACGGATTAAACGAAGATTGGCTAAGGACGAGGTGACGATGCGCGTGGGAAACGGTTCCAAAGTCGATGTGATCGCCGTCAGCACGCTGCCTCTACATCTACCTTCGGGATTAGTTTTAGACCTAAATAATTGTTATTTGGTGCCAGCGTTGAGCATGAACATTATATCTGGATCTTGTTTGTTGCGCGACGGTTATTCATTTAAATCAGAGAATAATGGTTGTTCTATTTTTATGAATAATATCTTTTATGGTCATGCACCCTCAAAGAGTGGTCTATTCTTATTAGATCTCAATTGTAGTGATACACATATTCATAATATTGAAACCAAAAGATGCAAGGTTAATAATGATAGTGCAACTTATTTGTGGCACTGCCGTTTAGGTCATATTGGTGTAAAACGCATGAAGAAACTCCATAGTGATGGACTTTTGGAATCACTTGATTATGAATCACTTGGTGCTTGCGAACCATGCCTCATGGGCAAGATGACTAAAACTCCGTTCTCCGGAACTATGGAGCGAGCAACAGATTTGTTGGAAATCATACATACTGATGTATGTGGACTAATGAGTGTTGAAGCTCGCGGCGGGTATCGTTATTTTCTAACCTTCACTGATGATTTGAGCAGATATGGGTATATCTACTTAATGAAGCACAAGTCTGAAACATTTGAAAAGTTCAAAGGATTTCATAGTGAAGTGGAGAATCATCGTAACAAGAAAATAAAGTTTCTACGATCTGATCGTGGAGGAGAATATTTGAGTTACGAGTTTGGTCTTCATTTGAAACAATGTGGAATAATTTCACAACTCACGCCACCCGGAACACCACAGCGTAATGGTGTGTCTGAACGTCGTAACCGTACTTTATTGGATATGGTACGATCTATGATGTCTCTTACCGATTTACCACTATCGTTTTAGGGTTATGCTTTAGAGACAGCTGCATTCACGTTAAATAGGGCACCATCTATATTCGTTGATACGACACCTTATGAACTATGGTTTGGCAAGAAACCAAAGTTGTCGTTTCTTAAAGTTTGGGGCTCCGATGCTTATGTGAAAAAGCTTCAACCTGATAAGCTCGAACCCAAGTCGGAGAAATGTGTCTTCATAGGATACCCAAAAGAGACTGTTGGGTACACCTTCTATCACAGATCCGAAGGCAAGATATTCGTTGCTAAGAATGGATCCTTTCTAGAGAAGGAGTTTCTCTCGAAAGAAGTGAGTGGGAGGAAAGTAGAACTTGATGAGGTAATTGTACCTTCTCCCGGATTGGAAAGTAGTACATCACAGAAAATTGTTCCAGTGATTCCTACACCAATCAGTGAGGAAGTTAATGATGATGATCATGAAACTTCGGATCAAGTTTCTGCTGAACGTCGTAGATCAACCAGAGTACGTTCCGCACCCGAGTGGTACGGCAACCCAGTTATGGAAATCATGTTACTAGACCATGATGAACCTACGAACTATGAGGAAGCGATGATGAGCCCAGATTCCGCAAAATGGCTTGAAGCCATGAAATCTGAGATGGGATCCATGTATGAGAACAAAGTGTGGACTTTGGTTGACTTGCCCGATGATCGGCAGGCCATCGAAAATAAATGGATCTTCAAGAGGAAGACCGACGCAGACAGTAATGTTACTGTTTACAAAGCTCGACTTGTTGCGAAAGGTTTTCGACAAGTTCAAGGAGTTGACTACGATGAGACTTTCTCACCTGTAGCGATGCTTAAGTCTGTCCGAATCATGTTAGCAATTGCCGCATTTTATGATTATGAAATCTGGCAAATGGATGTCAAAACTGCATTCCTGAATGGATATCTGAAAGAAGAGTTGTATATGATGCAACCAGAAGGTTTTGTCGATCCAAAAGGTGCTAACAAAGTATGCAAGCTCCAGCGATCCATCTATGGACTGGTGCAAGCATCTCGGAGTTGGAATATACGCTTTGATGAGGTGATCAAAGCATATGGTTTTATACAGACTTTTGGAGAAGCCTGTATTTACAAGAAAGTGAGTGGGAGCTCTGTAGCATTTCTAATGTTATATGTGGATGACATATTGTTGATTGGAAATGATATAGAATTTCTGGATAGCATAAAAGGATACTTGAATAAGAGTTTTTCAATGAAAGACCTCGGTGAAGCTGCTTATATATTAGGCATCAAGATCTATAGAGATAGATCAAGACGCTTAATTGGACTTTCACAAAGCACATACCTTGATAAGATTTTGAAGAAGTTCAAAATGGATCAGTCAAAGAAAGGGTTCTTGCCTGTATTACAAGGTATGAAGTTGAGTAAGACTCAATGCCCGACCACTACAGAAGATAGAGAGAAAATGAAAGTCATTCCCTATGCCTCAGCCATAGGATCTATCATGTATGCAATGCTGTGTACCAGACCTGATGTGTGCTTTGCTATAAGTCTAGCAGGGAGGTACCAAAGTAATCCAGGAGTGGATCACTGGACAGCGGTCAAGAACATCCTGAAGTATCTGAAAAGGACAAAGGATATGTTTCTCGTGTATGGAGGTGACAAAGAGCTCGTCGTAAACGGTTACGTCGATTCTAGCTTTGACACTGATCCGGATGACTCTAAGTCACAAACCGGATATGTATTTTTGTTGAACGGTGGAGCTGTCAGTTGGTGCAGTTCCAAGCAGAGCGTCGTGGTGGGATCTACGTGTGAAGCGGAATACGTAGCTGCTTCAGAAGCAGCAAATGAAGGAGTCTGGATGAAGGAGTTCATATCCGATCTAGGTGTAATACCTAGTGCATCGGGTCCAATGAAAATCTTTTGTGACAACACTAGAGCAATAGCCTTGGCGAAGGAATCCAGGTTTCACAAGAGAACAAAGCACATCAAAAGACGCTTCAATTCCATCCGCGATCTAGTCAAGGAGGGAGACATAGAGATTTGCAAAATACATACGGATCTGAATGTTGCAGACCCATTGACTAAGCCTCTTCCACGGGCAAAACATGATCAGCACCAGGACTCCATGGGTGCGAGGATCATCACTTTGTAATCTAGATTATTGACTCTAGTTCAAGTGGGAGACTGAAGGAAATATGCCCTAGAGGCAATAATAAAGATGTTATTTGTATTTCCTTATATCATGATAAATGTCTTTTATTCATGCTAGAATTGTATTAACCGGAAACTTAGTACATGTGTGGATACATAGACAAAACAGTATGTCCCTAGTATGCCTCTACTAGACTAGCTCATTGATCAAAGATGGTTATGTTTCCTAGCCATAGACATGAGTTGTCATTTGATCAACGGGATCACATCATTAGGAGAATGATGTGATGGACAAGACCCATCCGTTAGCATAGCACTATGATCGTTTAGTTTTACTGCTATTGCTTTCTTCATGACTTATACATGTTCCTATGACTATGAGATTATGCAACTCCCGAATATCGTAGGAACACCTTGTGTGCTATCAAACATCACAATGTAACTGGGTGATCATAAAGATGCTCTACAGGTGTCTCCGAAAGTATTCGTGGTGTTGGCATAGATCAAGATTAGGATTTGTCATTCTGAGTGTCGGAGAGGTATCTCTGGGCCCTCTCGGTAACACACATCACAATAAGCCTTGCAAGCAAAAGACTAATGAGTTAGTCACGAGATGATGTGTTACGGAACGAGTAAAGAGACTTGCCGGTAACGAGATTGAACTAGGTATAGAGATACCGACGATCGAATCTCGGGCAAGTAACATACCGTTGACAAAAGGAACAACGTATGTTGTTATGCGGTTCTGGCCGATAAAAGATCTTCGTAGAATATGTAGGAGCCAATATGAGCATCCAGGTTCCGCTATTGGTTATTGACCGGAGATGAGTCTCGGTCATGTCTACATAGTTCTCGAACCCGTAGGGTCCGCATGCTTAACGTTTGATGACGATCGGTATTATGAGTTTATGAGTTTTGATGTACCGAAGGTAGTTCGGAGTCCCGGATGAGATCACGGACATGACGAGGAGTCTCGGAATGTCCGAGACATAAATATTGATATATTGGACGACTATATTCGGACACCGGAAGTATACCGGAAAAGTTTCGGATTTAACGGGATTGCCGGAGGGGGTTACCGGAACCCCCTACGAGGGGGGATGGTCCATAGTGCGCCTTATGGAAAAGAGAGAGGCAGCCCATAGGGGCTGGCCGACGCCCCACCTAGGGTTCCTAGTTGGACTAGGATTGGGGGGCGCCACCTCTCCTTCTTTTCCTTTCCCTCTCTTCCTTCTTTGGTGGTTCCTACTAGGAATGGGATTGCAATCCTATTCCTAGTAGGATTGCACCCCTAGCCGCACCAAACAAGGGCCGGCCGGCCTCCCCCCTTGCTCCTTTATATACCGGGGCAGGGGGGCACCCAAAGACACACAAGTTTAATTGTTCCAGCCGTGTGCGGTGCCCCCTCCACAGAAACACACCTCGGTCATACCGTCGCGGTGCTTAGGCGAAGCCCTGCGCCGGTAATTACATCATATCCATCACCACGCCGTCGTGCTGACGAAACTCTCCCGTGAAGCTCAACTGGATCAAGAGCTCGTGGGACGTCATCAAGCTGAACGTGTGCTGAACGCAGAGGTGCCGTACGTTCGATGCTTGATCGGTTGAATCGTGAAGAAGTTCGACTACATCAACCGCGTCACTTGTCGCTTCCGCTTCCGGTCTACGAGGGTACGTAGACACACTCTTCCCTCTCGTTGCTATGAATCTGGTAGATAGATCTTGCGTGATCGTAGGAAAATTTTAAAATACTACGTTCCCCAACATGATTAGTGTACGGTCAAATCGGGGGCGTCACAAGTTGGTATCAGAGCCGACTGCCTGTAGGAACCCCCTTTCCAACTCCTTGGTCGAAGTTGAGTCTAGTCTTTGAAAAAAAACTGTTTTACTAACATGGCTATGTGGCTTACGGGCCCACGTCGCCAATTGGGTGGTATTAGGATCTTTTACTCCTCGTCTATACTCTGGGGCTCTGAACTCTCTTCTATTCGGGTTAAACGAATTTACTAACTCTAACATTAGGATCCCGTGACCACATTCACCCCAAAGTTGGATAAGCCATAGTTATTCCTTAGGTTAGTATTTTGAATAAGTACCCCTCTCTGTCTTGCCGACTACTATGTGGTACTCGTCGAACCTCGTTCATTCTAGATGTTAGATAATGAATAATTCCTTGTCTTTACAAATGCTCAATGCTGAACTACCCCTGTTACATGTTAGCAGGATGGTTAGAACAGGTGGTCGTGGCCGTGGTGGCAGCGCTCCACCACCGCCCAAATTCGTGGCAGGAATGATGCAACAGTTTGAGCTGAATCGCCAGTTCATGGAAAGAGTGATGGCTCATTTTCCTCACCTAAATATGAATCAGCAGCCAGCCCCAGTAACTCTGCAAGACTTTGCGCAATTCAAGCCTGTTGTCTACCGCAGCTCAACTCAACCACTGGATGCTGATGATTGGCTCCGTGACATCGCTTTCGAGCAAGAGTCTGCTAATGTAGCCCCTGCCAACAATGTCACCTTCGCGGCATACTATCTAAAGGGCCCCGCTGCTCAGTGGTGGGATAGCCACAGGCGTACCCTACCTGCTGGAACGGTCATCACTTGGCCGGATTTCCAAGCCGCCTTCCGTGCCCGCTTCATTCCTCAGGGAATCATGGACAGGAAGAAGCGAGAGTTCCGCAACCTCATCCAAGGCAGCAAGTCTATAGATGCTTATCAGCGAGAATTCTTGGACTTGTCCCGCTACGCTGAAGAAGACATTGCTACTGATGCTCGCAGGCAAGAAAAGTTTCGTGATGGACTTCACCCTAATATCAAGCTAGCACTTCTCGCTCATGACTTTGTTGACTTCGCCACCTTGGTGAACAAGGCTATTCAGGTTGAGACTGCTCTTCAGGAACACCAGGGATCCCTCAGGCGCAACCGTGACGCTGGCTCATCTTCGGGCCCGTCCGCACAGAAGCGTCGGATTTGGATCCCCCTCAACATGTATCGTCCAACTGCTCCTGCTCCAAGACCATCCTATGTTGCTCCGCATCTGCCCCCTCCACCATCAAGGCAGCCTCTCCGGACTGCACCACCCCGAGCTCCTGCTCCCAATCCCAATGGTGATTTGTGCTTCAGATGTGGCCATTCGGGTCATGGTGCTAGGGATTGCAGTCAGAGCAAGAACCAGCTGGCCCTCCCTACAGCTGGCCGTAACAATCAGCCCCGCAATAAAAATGCCAGACCTTATGGTCGTGGACAGGCTAACCACGTCGATCTGAATGAAGCTCAAGACCAGCCTGCTATTGTGATGGGTACTCTTCTCGTGAACTCAGTACCGGCTTCTGTGTTATTCGATTCAGCGGCATCACATTCATTCATGTCAGAAAATTTTGCTTACGCACACGACATTCGGTGCGAGCCCATGAAAACTCCGATAGTGGTACGCACCCCTGCGGGTCAGTGTCGAACCACCATGATTGGTCGCGACGTCCCCGTTCAAATTGAAGGGTTGGAATTCCATGTTTCTCCCATTATATTGGAGTCTTCTAATATTGATCTCATTCTGGGAATGGAATGGTTGAAAGCACATACTGCCTCTATCGTTTGCGCCACCAAAGTCGTTCATCTCCTACATCCATCGAATGAGATAGTAAGCTACCATGCTCAAGTTGTTCAAAATGCCGAGGCACGACTTTATGCCTTGAATGTGTTGAACGCAGCACCTCTTGAGGGCATTGAGAAGATTCCAGTCGTTCGCGATTTCCAAGATGTCTTTCCAGAAGAACTCCCAGGCATACCTCCTACACGGGCTGTTGAATTTGTCATCAACTTGAAACCAGGCACCGTTCCTATCGCCAAACGACCTTACCAGATGCCACCTCATGAGCTCCTTGAACTTAAGGAGGAAATCGACAAGTCTCTTCACAGTGGATTCATTCGTCCAAGTTCCCCTGCTTGGGGAGCACCTTCTCTCTTTGTGAAGAAGAAGGATGGCACAAACCGTTTGGTCCAAGACTACCGTCCTATCAACCAAGCTACAATTCAGAACAAATATCCGCTTCCTCGGATCAACGATCTGTATGATCAACTGGCTGGTTCATCAGTTTTCTCTAAACTCGACTTGAGGTTGGGTTACCACCAGATCCGTGTTCGTGAAGAGGATATTCCAAAGACCGCTTTCGTCACTCGTTATGGTTCTTACAAGTATACCGTCATGTCCTTCGGTTTGACCAATGCTCCAGCGACATTCTCTCGTCTGATGAACTATATATTCATGGATTACCTCGACAAGTTCGTCGTGGTTTATCTGGATGATATCCTGGTATATTCGAAGAATAAAAAAGAACATGCTGAACATCTTCGTCTTATTCTTGAAAAGCTTCGAGAGCATCAACTATATGCCAAGTATTCTAAGTGTGAGTTCTGGCTACCCGAAGTAACCTACCTTGGTCATGTGATCTCCAAGGATGGTATTGCCGTCAACCCAGAGCGAGTTCAGGCTATTCTACACTAGACCCCTCCGAAGAATGTCAAGCAAGTCAGAAGCTTTCTCGGACTCGCCAGCTACTGCCGTCGTTTCGTTGAGAACTTCTCCAAGATCGCCAAGCCACTGACCAATCTGCTACACAAAGGCGTTAAGTTTGAATGGACAGAAAAATGTCAGGAAAGTTTCCAGGCTCTCAAGGACAAGCTAACTTCTGCCCCAGTGCTTGCTCCTCCAGATTCTCAAAAGGATTTCGTCATATATTGCGATGCTTCACGTCAAGGATTAGGCTGTGTCCTAATGCAAGAGCGCAGGGTGATTGCTTATGCCTCTCGTCAAGTGCGTTCTCACGAAGAAAACTACCCAGTTCATGACCTCGAGCTTGCAGCGGTTATTTATTCTTTGAAGCTGTGGCGACATTACCTTCTCGGTAATCGTTGCGAGATCTTCATCGATCATCAGAGTCTGAAGTATCTGTTTACTCAGCCAGATCTGAACCTCCGTCAGCAAAGATGGATGGAGGCTATAACAGATTATAACGTGGGTATTTCCTATACCCCAGGCAAGGCTAATGTCATGGCTGATGCCCTGAGCCGCAAGTCTTATTGCAATAACCACATGGTTCATAAAGCTCAACCCCGTCTGTACGAAGAGCTCTGCAAGCTGAACCTTCACTAGTTCCACAGGGTTCTCTGAATAACCTTGTCCTGGAACCAACTCTTTTGAAAGCAATTAAGTATGCTCAAGCCAAAGATGCTCACGTTGATATAATGAAAAAAGATCTTGCCTTAGAGAAATCCAGAGATTTCTCACTTGCTGAAGATGGGACCTTGTACTTCAAAGATCGCATAGTGGTACCCCGCTTCGAGCTTATGACTGAGAAGGTGATGAAAGAAGCACATGACATCCCTCTCTCTATTCATCCGGGAAGTACTAAGATGTATCTAGACATCCGTCAGAAGTACTGGTGGTCTAACATGAAGCAAGACATTGCTCGGTATATCGAAGAATGTGACGTTTGTCGTCGCGTCAAAGCTGAACATCAGAAACCAGCTGGACTTCTACAACCACTTCCGATTCTTGAATGGAAGTGGGATAAGATTCAGATGGACTTTGTCACTGGCCTTCCTAAGTCTCAGAAAGGCAATGATGCTATCTTTGTCGTCATCGACCAATTCTCGAAGGTTGCTCACTTTCTGCCAGTCAAGGAGACAATCACTGCTAGTCAATTAGCAAACTTGTATATCTCCAGAATTGTGTCACTCCATGGCATTCCGAAGGAGATCACTTCAGACCGTGGCAGTATTTTCACTTCGAAGTTCTGGGATAGTTTCCAAGAGGCAATGGGAACTCATATTACCTGGAGCACTGCTTATCATCCCCAATCCCAAGGCCAAGTCGAGCGAGTCAATCAAATTCTTGAAGACATGCTTCGGGCTTGTGTTATTTCTTTCGGCAAGAAGTGGGAAGAATCTCTCCCTTATGCGGAGTTCTCTTATAATAACAGTTATCAAGCCAGCTTGAAGATGGCACCCTTTGAAGTGCTTTATGGACGTAAGTGCTGAACCCCTCTGAATTGGTCAGAAACTGGGGAACGGACGCTCATTGGTCCAGACATTATTCAACAAGCTGAAGAGCAGGTTCGCATTGTCCGGGGTAATCTCAAGGCGGCCCAGTCCCGCCAGAAGAGCAACTATGACCAAAAACACTGGGGTTCAACTTATCAACGTGGTGAACAAGCTTATCTGCGTGTCACCCCTTTGAGAGGTACCCATCGGTTCGGAGTCAAGGGCAAGCTAGCTCCGCGCTACATTGGTCCCTTCCGCATTCTCGCCCGTCGTGGACTGGTGGCTTATCAACTAGAGTTGCCACCTCAGTTCTCTCACGTCCATGACGTCTTCCACGTGTCGCAACTTCGTCGCTGCTTCGAGGATCCAGAACGTGAAGTGGATCCGGAATTGATTGAAGTTCAAGATGATCTCACTTACAAAGAGCATCCGATCCGCATTCTTGAAGAAGCTGAACGTCGAACCCGCCGGAAGGTTACCAAGTTCCTCAAGGTGCAGTGGTCAAATCATTCTGAAGATCAAGCCACTTGGGAACGCGAGGATAATCTTCGGGCAGATTATCCCGACCTTTTTCCTTCTACCTCTTAATTCTCGGGACGAGAATTTCTTTTAGAGGAGGAGAGTTGTAACACCCCGATGTAATGATGCTATAGTAACCTTTGGGTTTAAGTTAATCATTTTGCTAAAATAATGCTTAATCACTTTGGTCATTATTCCATTTCAAATTGCAGTCAAATTCAAACTTGAATGATAAGTGAAATTCAAATTTCTCAAACATGAAGTCTAAAATGTTCATCTTGTGGCATATAATCCATATTTAATATTGGTGGTGAACCAACATTTTATAACATGTTTTAATGCCCTAAAATGGTTAAAGCAGTGACCAAAATAGCCTCGTTAATCCATTGTCTTTTTATGTGAATTTTCAAATGAATTCAAATGCTCACTGGACCTTTTGTAGCATGCCAAAAATTGCAATGTGTTTTATGGACCAAGTTCCATATTTGTTATAAGTCTTCTGCTATTTTTTAATAGAGGCAAAACAACAGAAAGAAAATTTGAAAATAAGAAAAGACCCCCCCTCTCTCGGCCCAACTGGGCCCTGGCCCAGCCAGGCCGGCCCAGCTGCCCACCTCCCCATTGTCTTCTTCCCCGCTACAGGGGAAGGGGATCATGGCCTATGTCGATGACCGCCACGGCCCCGGTCGTCACCGTGTCGGCCATCCGCCTCTCCCCGACCACCTATAAGGTCCCCGACCCCCCTGGAACCCTAGTGTTTCACCTCTCCCCCTCCCGCGCCGTCATCATCGTTTTTGTTCGTGCCCGAGCACTGCCCGCGATGGCCTTCACCATCCTCGCACCCACTGTCATCCCTGCGCGGTGAGGCCATGTCCGGCTGCTCCTTCGTCGTCCAGTACGTCTTCCTCGAGGAGCAGATCGAGCAGGGGAGCACCAAGTCGCTAGATCAAGCCATCCCCTCCTCTGATGTCCCCGGCGTTCGTCAACGATCCCAGCGCCCTCTGCGGCTCCTAACCTTCCGACGAGCCATCGTGTGCTCCTACGTAAGCTCCCCGACCCTTCCGCTCTACTAGCGCCATCAATCTTGCCCTCTAGATGCCGTCACCGTTCGACGCAGCTCGCCTTGCTCGATCGAATGAACCCAGTTGTGCATCCGCCCGTGGCCGCCGAGGCCGGACCTCGCCGTGGCCGCACTCGTGCTCCTGTGCGCGTCTGGTCCTGCTCATGTCCATCCACGCTCGACCTCGCCGCTGGCCCGACCGCAACACTCACAGCCGTGGCCGCCGGCGGCGCCCCTGGCCGCGCTCCAGGCCCCGCCCAACTGCCACCGACGCCCGCGGCCACCGCCTCTTTTCCGCGCCCAGCTCGCCGTTGCGTCCTCCCCGCACCGCATCCGCCAGAGGCCACGCTAGGGCTGCGCCTGGCTGCGTCGCCGCCCCTTACTTTTGCTGCTTGCTGCCCAGGCGAACCTCGCCACGTCCTGATCCATGCGCCGCCGCCTCCCCTATAGGCCCGGCCGGTCGTGCTCCCCCCCGGCGTTCTCCTGGCCCGCGCCCGGCGCCCTCAGGCCGCCCTGGCCGGCGCCCGGGGCAGCGCCCCGCCATGGCCTAGCCTCGCCTCGGCCGGCGTTCAGGGCCGGCGCCCCGCCGCGCTCGGGTCCGCGCCGCCTTGGGCACGGGCGCCCGCACCCACGCTCGTATGCCCGCACCCGCTATGGCCTGGGCCACTGCCCAAGGGACCCCACGCCCCTGTTTTTTTAAATTAAAAAAACGTTTAAATAAACTTAAAAATTAATTAATTAATTAACTTAATTAATATGGGTTAATTAAACTAATAAATATTAATTAGCCAACTAACCTAGTTAGACTAATTAAACTAGTTAATTAGTTTCAGTCAATGACGAACGGGCCCCACTGCCTAGTTTGGCCAGTCAACTACGCAGTTGACTGCTGATATCAGCATGACGTCATGCTGACGCGATAAGTACTTTTTCGAGTTAATAATATTTTCATAATATTGTTAAAACTTTGATAAATCATATAAAATAATCTGTAACTCGGATGAAAATGTTTTATATATGAAAATCGCTCAGAACGATGAGACGAATCCGAATACGCAGTCCGTTCGTTCGCCACACGTCGCTAGCATAGTGAACCTGTAACTTTCCCCCTCCGATTCATCTGTCCGAAATAGCCAAACTTCGGGAATACTTTCCCGGATGTTACCCCCCTTCGCCGGTATCGTGTACCACCGCGTTAGAGCACCCTAGCCCTGCGTGCTGACGTGTCGTGCTTCTCTGTTGCAACTGTTTGCTTTATATTTACTATTTCTTCCCCCTCTTCTCTCCGGTAGACCCCGAGACCGATGATGCCCCGGTGATCGACTACGGTGTTGACAACCCCTCCTTCTTGCCAGAGCAACCAGGCAAGCCAACCCCCTTTGATCATTTCGATATCGCCCATTCTCTTCTGTCTTATGCTTGCATTAGAACTGCTACTGCTATTTGTATGATCCTATTCTGATGCATAGCCTGTTGTTAATACTGCTTTCATGCCTTACATGTTTATACTAAACTGCTTAGTATAGGCTGGTTAGAGATCCACCAGTGACCCCCTACCTTGTCCCGACTGCCTCGCTGGATTATCAAAAGACCCGATCAACGGGATCGAAGACCAGGACCCGGCACCACACATAACTTTCCCCTTAGTTGCTCGACACTACTGGGTTACTATCGAGTGCCGAGGGTGAGACCTCATCAGCACTTCTGATGTTAACCTTGTAGGTTAGTTCATCGGTTGTGGTCATCGAGGGTGATTCCTCTTTATCCACTCTCGATAACGACACTGTCGTGCAACTCCTCAAGAGTGGACCTCGAGGATGACTCCTCTTTCGTTCACCTTGATGATAAACATCAGGTGGAATTCCATCGAGGGTGATTTCCTCAGGTTTCCCTTTGGTGTCAGACACACAGTTACTATGGTTACTATGACTTTACCCTGAACCTGGATACTAAAGACGGGTCGATCCTGAGGGGTACCCGCGCGAGCTTAATTGCGAGTGATGTGTAGTCGGGTTGACCTAGAAGGTGCCCGCAAGATAAATACGAGGCGTGGCCGGGCACTCGCCCTTGCCGCAAGTTCTCGAGACGGGGCGATGGGGTCACATTATCGTGAGTCTCTGCTCGTTACCGCGCATCCCCAAGACACTAAACGGTTTGGATATTTGATCCAAGGGGCCTCTGGCCTGATAGCACTAACCATCACGTGGGCATAGTATGGGCGTTCTGCATCGTATGCATCAGCCGAAGCTTAACTGACGTCATTGCGACTGAGCGGCGCGCGCCGGGTTGGACTGCGTATGCACCTACCTTTTTAAGGAGGTTGCCCAGGTCTGCTCACCGGCCGCCCACGCAACGTGCAGGAGTTCCCGGGGCGATTGGCCCATGACCCCTGGGGGCATAGGGTTTAGTCCGGCGTGCATGACCTCTCTATTAAGCCTAGGTCGGGTTGCGGCATATTGTTTGGCCAAGGGCGGGCATGACCTGATGGTGTGTCCGGCCGGAGTTAAGCAAGAGTGTTGGGTAAGTTGGTGCACCCCTGCAGGGAAGAAAACATCTATCGATAGCCTGTCCTACGGTAATGGACACTTGGAGTTGTATCCCGATCGCTACAACTAGAACTGGATGCTGAGGCATTGTTTGGATATGTTGCTTCGGGAGTCGAGAAAGGATCCCGGAGCGTTGGAACAACAATGTAAATATGACTTATGTTACACTACTCTACTTCCCCCTCTTGCTGCAAGACGGAGGTTTCCAGAAGATGCTAGTCTTCGATAGGACTAGCTTCTCCCCCTCTTATTCTGGCATTCTGCAGCTTAGTCCACATATACTACCCTTTTCATTGATACCGATGCATATGTAGTGTAGATCCTTGCTTGCAAGTACTTTGGATGAGTACTCACGGTTACTTTGCTCCCCCTTTTCCCCCTTCTTTCTTCTTGTTGGTTGATGCAACCAGATGGTGGAGTCCAGGAGCCAGACGCCACACTTGACGACTGCTACTACCCCTACGGAGCCTACTACTACGTGGAGACAGCTGACGACCAGGAGTAGTTAGGAGGTCCCTGGCAGGAGGCCTTGCCTTTTCGATCATTGATGCTTTTGTGCTAACCTTCTTAAGGCATACTTGTTTAACTTATGTCTGTACTCAGATATTGTTGCTTCCGCTGACTCTTGTGTTTTCGAGCTTAGGTATTCGAGCCCTCGAGGCCCCTGGCTTGTAATATAAAGCTTGTATTATTTTAATTTGTGTCTAGAGTTGTGTTGTGATACCTTCCAGTGAGTCCTTGATCTTGGTCGTACACATTTGCGTGCATGATTAGTGTACGGTCAAATCGGGGGCGTCACATTAAGGTGGCAACTTTAACACACATCTGGGTGGATTGAGGCACCTGGGCATTCCAGCGATTGCCTGTTTAGGCACCTGGGTATTCCAGCGATTGCCTGTTTTCTTTATGGACCGCCACCCAGGCTCAAAGGGATCATGAGATTATTCATACTAGAAACTTCCGTGTGCAGCCACAAGCTATTATGGGCTCTAGCATAGTTGACTAAGTCGTGCGAACTCTTACAGTGGTGGACTAGCAGATGTAGGGGATGTAGGTTGGTACGGTCCACCCGATTGTAAGGTGCTAGTGCTTCTGAAAGACTATGTCTCGGTCATCCGTTTCTCAAACAACATGAAGTGTGAGAAACCCAACGGAGGAGATCGGGTCTTGTGGGGAAAAGTGCACAAACCTCTGCAGAGTGTACAAACTAATCATGATTAGCCGTGTCCCCGGTTATGGACGTCTTTAGTATCTAGTACTTGGATTATCATGTGAATCTCATCATGTGACTTTAATTAATTTTTTTGGGTTTTAATGATGATGCTTAATTGGGATTGAGAGGGTGTCTACACTCTCAATGTTTAACAACCACCATGATAGTTAAAATAAAAATTTATTCCTTTGTTGTAGGGAAAAATTGGCTTTACGCAAAAACTTTAACCTTACAGCCTCCACCAGCCAAATATGCATGTACTTGTAGGCTTTGTTCATCATTATCATTACAGTGTGAAATTGCGAGTACATTCAATGTACTGACCCTTTGTGGCTGCAACGTCTCATGTTGCAGGATTATCTTACGACGAGTAAGTGATACGTTAGGGTTACGATTTCTACACTCAACTTTGCCGTTGGTGTTGATGGGAATCCACAACCTTGTTACTTCCGCTATTTTGGATTGAGGTAATAGTATTTATGTTACTTTATACATGTGATTTACCTCTGTTATAAATCCTCGAGTACTGTGTGTGTCAGCATACTGATCCAGGGATGACACTTAAGCACAGAGACTTGATCCATTCGGGTCGGGTCGCTACATTGCCCCCCTAGAGGGTAGGAGGGTGATACGTCTCCAACGTATCTATAATTTTTGATTGTTCCATGCTATTATATATTCTGTTTTGGATGTTTAATGGGCTTTATTATACACTGTTCTATTATTTTTGGGACTAACCTACTAACCCAAGGCCCTGTGCAAATTGCTGTTTTTTTGTTGCCTATTTTAGTGTTTCGCAGAAAAGGAATATCAAACGGAGTCCAAACGGAATGAAACCTTCGGGAGAGTTATTTTTGGAACGATATCAACACAGAAGACTTGGAGTACACGCCTAGAAGCGAGAGAGGCATCCAAAAGGGCAGGGGGCGCGCCCAAGGGGGTAGGCGCGCCCCCACCATCGTGGGCCCCCTCTAGCTCCCCTGACATGCTTCTTCAGCCTATATATACTCTCATACGCTGAAAACATCGAAGCAATCGACGAAACCATAATTCCACCGCCGCAACCTCCTATACCCGTGAGATCCCATCTTGGGGCCTGTTCCGGAGCTTCGCCGGAGGGGGCATCAATCACAGAGGGCTTCTACATCAACACCATAGCCTCTCCGATGAGTTGTGAGTATTTACCACAGACCTTCAGGTCCATAGTTATTGGCTAGATGGCTTCTTCTCTCTCTTTGGATCTCAATACAAAGTTCTCCTCGATCTTCGAGGAGATCTATTCGATGTAATCTTTTTGCGGTGTGTTTGTCGAGATCTGATGAATTGTGGGTTTATGATCAAGATTATCTTTGAACAATATTGGATTCTTTTCTGAAATCTTTTATGTATGATTATAATATCTTTGCAAGTCTCTTCTAATTATTGGTTTTGTTTGGCCTACTAGATCTATAGTTCTTGCAATGGGAGAAGTGTTTGGCTTTGGGTTCAATCTTGCGGTGTCCTTTCCGAGTGACAGCGGGGGCAGCAAGGCACGTATTGTATTGTTGCCATCGAGGATAAAAAGATGGGGTTTATATCATATTGCTTGAGTTTATCCCTCTACATCATGTCATCTTGCTTAAGGCGTTACTCTGTTCTTATGAACTTAATACTCTAGATGCATGCTGGATAGCGGTCGATGTGTGGAGTAATAGTAGTAGATGCAGAATCGTTTCGGTCTACTTGTCATGGACGTGATGCCTATATACAATGATCATGACTAGATATTCTCATAACTATGCGCTTTTCTATCAATTGCTCGACAGTAATTTGTTCACCCACCGTAGAATTCTGCTATCATGAGAGAAGCCACTAGTGAAACCTATGGCCCACGGGTCTATTCTCATCATATTAATCTTCCATCAACTATTTACTTTACTTTGAATTATTTACTTTCAATCTCTATACCAAAAATACCAAAAATATTATCTTATCATATCTATCAGATCTCACTCCCGTAAGTGATCGAGAAGGGATTAACAACCCCTTTTATCGCGCTGGCTGCGAGGTTCTTAATTGTTTGTGTAGGTACGAGGGACTCGCGCGTGGTCTCCTACTGGATTGATACCTTGGTTCTCGAAAACTGAGGGAAATACTTATGCTACTGTGCTGCATCACCCTTTCCTCTTCGAGGGAGTACAATGCAAGCTCGAGAAGTAGCAAGAAGAATTTCTGGCGCCGTTGCCGGGGAGATCTACGCAAAAGTCATATACCTAGTACCTATCACAAATCCTTATCCCTTGCATTACATTATTTGCCTCTCGTTTTCCTCTCCCCCACTTCACCCTTGCCGTTTTATGCGCCATTCTTTTTTCGTGTGTTTTACCGTTCGCTTGCCTCTTGTTTGCTTGTGTGTTGGATTGCTTGCTTGTCACTATGGCTCAAGATAATAGCAAATTGTGTGACTTTTCCAATACCAACAATAATGATTTTATTAGCACTCCGATTTCTCCTATCTTAGATGCTGAATCTTGTGAGATCAATGCTGCTTTGTTGAATCTTGTCATGAAAGATCAATTTTCTGGCCTTCCTAGTGAAGATGCCGCTACCCATCTAAAAAACTTTGTTGATTTGTGCGATATGCAAAAGAAGAGGGTTACAAATAATGATATTGTTAAATTGAAGCTATTTCCGTTTCACTTAGAGATCGTGCTAAAACTTGGTTCTCTTCTTTGCCTAGAAATAGTATTGATTCATGGAATAAGTGCAAAGATGCCTTTATCTCTAAGTATTTTCCTCCTACTAAGATTATCTCTCTTAGAAATGATATTATGAATTTTAAGCAACTAGATCATGAGCATGATGCACAAGCTTGGTAGAGAATGAAATTAATGATACACAATTGCCCTACACATGGTTTGAACTTATGGATGATTATACAAACAATTTATGTTGGCTTGAATTTTGCTTCTAGAAATCTTTTAGATTCGGCCGCGGGGGGAACTTTTATGGAAATCACTTTAGGAGAAGCTACCAAATTCCTAAAAAATATTATGGTCAACTACTCTCAATGGCACACCCAACGATCTACTAGTAAAAAAGTACATGCTATTGAAGAGATTAGTGTTTTGAGTGGAAATATGGATGAACTTATGAAATTATTTGCTACTAAGAGTGCTTCTTATGATCCTAATGATATGCCTTTGTCCACCTTGATTGAGAATAATAATGAATCTTTGGATGTGAATTTTGTTGGTAGGAATAATTTTGGTAACAATGCTTATTGTAATGCCCAGGATGGGACTATACCTCCTACGTGTTGAGGCACGACTTAAAGGTATAAGCCCATTCTGGAATGATGTCAAGTTTGGTATCTTTGCACGACTCATGTAAAAATAAAGATGAAATTGCATAAGGAGATAGTTGGCTTACACTCGCCACTTCACACAATACATTACATAAGCAAAACATCATTCAAAACATCACAACCCGACTACGGGCGAAGATCCAAAAGAAAGATACCCAAAACAACATAAAGCCACAGGTCCGAATCGCCCCTAGTAGAAACCACTACTGATCGTCGAAAAACGTCACAAGCATAAGGCCACTCTCTTCATCGAGCTCCCAGTGAAGTACTTGAACCAGCTCCTGCATCAAACTCGGCTGAACCTGCATCTGGTGTTGTAGTATCTGTGAGCCACGAGGACACAACAATCCCATAACCATGGGTAACAAGACTAGCAAAGCTTTGTGGGTAGGAAGAGGTAAAGTGGTGAGGTTGCAACAGCGGCTAAGCAATATATGGTGGCTAACTTACGAGTACAAGAATAAGATGAGCATCTACGCAAACGGTCGCAAACTAGTAGTGATCGCTAAAGATCCTAAACTACATACGAGTCAAACATAACCCCACCGTGTTCTCTTCTCAAAGTGAAAAGAGACAGTCACGGTTACTCACACAGTTGTGTGTTTTACTTCGGATCCTCTGTCAAGTTTTCTACAACCAGACATTAACAAATTCCAATCTGCCACATAACCGCGGGCACGGCTTTCGAAATATCATAACCCTGCAGGGGTGTCCCAGCTTAGCCCATCACAAGCTCTCACGATTAGCTGAAGTGATAAATATAATATCATCACCCCTTATCTTAGGGAAAACCGACCAGGCTCGGCATCCCGGTGCACAAGACATTTCGACAATGGTAAAACTAGTCCAGCAAGACCTCCCGGCGTGCCGACACCCTGATAGTAGCCGCACGTATCTCGTCTCAGGCCACGACCAGATGAGCACAATGTACAGCGGCCAAACCCCAAGTTTCCAAGGGGTGGCGCCGCACACGACTCTATTTGGGACCAACACCATCAGCACTAGCCCCCCCTGTTATGTAGAATTAAGAACCCGGGGACATGGCCCCCTATGCAATTAATTAATTATTTAAGTAGTTATTATGAGCAAATTAAAACCAATGTTGGGCCTTGCTGGAGGAGTTTTATTCAAAGTCGAACTGTCAAGGGGTCCCCATCCACCCATCGTGTAAGGAACACAAAATCAAGGAACATAATGCCGGTTTATCGGCACCTAAGGTGGCATGAGTGGAACAAAACACCGAGCAAAAGGCCAAGCCTTCCACCCATGCCCAGTATATATGTGTGTTAAAATAATAATAACATATTGTGATATTCCAACAACAAGTTCCCACCTGGAACGATCTTCATCTTCACCTGCAACTAACAACGCTATAAGAGGGGCTGAGCAAGCGGGTAACATAGCCAAACAATGGTTTTGCTAGGAAGGTGTCAAAGGTTAGAGGTTTCATGGAAACAAGGAGAGGCTGACAATAAAGATGGGTAGCGCGACATGTAACGATAGCATCGAGACAACTAAGCATGGCAATGGTAGTAAAGGTATCCAAGGGTATGATCATCTTACCTCGGATTCCGCAAGGGATAAGAACGGGTCCAAGAAGTAGTCGAACAGAACCTCACAACTCCGGAACGAACCCGAAGCTAACGAGGGAAGCAAACCAGAAAGAAGCAAACAACATAGTAAACACACAAGCATAAACATGGCATACGATGCACATCCAAGTATGATGCATGTCCGGTTTAATTATGCATGGCATGGCAAAGTGCACAAACAAGTACTACAAGTTAAGTGGAGCTCAATATGCAACGAGTTGCATATTGACGAAACACCACATTTTAATTATTTAATTGACTCTCGTTTATTTACAAGACAATATTAAATGTTTGTTAACATGGCGAGAGGTGAAGCAAAAACAAACTACCTATTTAGACATTTTAAATGAGGCCGGAAAATAACAACAACAAATTCCAGAAAATCCCCATGAGCATGTTTAGCAATTCTTAAGCAAACAACAATTCACACATTTTAATGTTGTTAACATGATGCGGATGACATGATCAATTTTTATGCAATTTTTGTTAAAAATTGACATGAAGATGATAAGGAGTATTTGTCACCGTGGTGGAAGGAAAGGGTGCCACGGCAATGATCTGAAAATGATGCAACGCAACATCTCGGTTCCGGTAACTCATTGAGAGTCCGGTGCAAAAGGAAGGTGGCGTGAGCGAGTCGAACAAGATGAAAGGTGGGGTGATCCCGTCACCGGGTTCCCACGAGTCGGCGACGAGGCAACCGAGGAGCTTGACAAAAGGCGAAACGGGCACGGTGCACACAAGGGCAAACATCTCATACAACCACAAGCATTCATCCACGGGTCATCGTCTCGGGGTTATACCTTCGGAACGTTCGTTCTCGAAGCGGTTCGAGTCATCGAGGGACGTAGTGGAAGTAGTGGAAGTAGACGTTCACGTTCGGAGAGGTACACGCGGACTTCGGCGGCGGTAGTTGTACTCGTTCGTAGATGTACACATTCCGTAGATGTTCGGGGTCGGTGTCGTGGTACTTGGGGGTTCTCGTTCTTGCGACGATAGTGGTACTTGACGTTTCTCCTTGTAGTCGAACTTGACATCGGGCGTCGAGGTACTTGGCGGTTCGTAGTGGTACTTGATGTCCGTATGTTCCACGGGGTCCTCGAGGGTCGACGGTAGTCGTTCACGGGTCGTCTTGTCATTTGGCGCCATCTTGGTCTTGGCGAAAAACCAGGGGTCATCGAGGGACGTAGGGGTAAACGAGGTCGTCGTGGAACTTGTTCATGTAGTAGTCGAACTTGACGGGTCCCGTGTGAAGTCGTTCTCGGCGAGTCCAAGTAGTTGTACATGTGTGTGTACAGAGGCAGCAGCAACAAACTTGGCGATGGAGGAGGGACGACATCGGGAGGCGAATGGTGGTCGGCGGGGAGGGACGGCGCAGCTCCTCGCGCTGGAGATGGAGGGTGCGGGCGCCGGCGCTGTCTGGTCGGAGGGAGGCGCTTGGGGGGACGACGAGCCCCTGCAGGGTCGCGGCGGCGGACGCGGCTCCTGGCCGGCCGGGCTGGAGATGGAGGGGCGCACGAGGGAGACGAGGCCCTTGCGAGGCGGAGGAGGCCCGCAAGTGCTATGCTCTATTGAGGCGGAGGAGGCCAGAGGAACGAGGAGGCGCGCGGTGGTGGTGCTCGCGCTGGCAGCGGCGTCCGCGGCCAGAGGCGAACGGCGGGGCGGCTCCTAGCCGGCCAGGCGGTGCGGCAAGGCCGGCCCGCGGCTGGAGGTTGCAGCAGGAGGGAGCTGCTCGTCCTGGCGATGCGTGGCGATGGAGGATCGAGCCGAGGCTCGGGCGAGAGAGAGAGAAGGGACGAGCGGGAGGGAGAGGGAGATCGAGAGGAGAGGCTCGGGGGATCGAGAGGATCGGGCTCGGGGAAACGGAGGAAGGAGAGTGCGGCGCAGAAGACGGAGCGAGGGGTGAGGAGCGGTCGGTTGGGCTAGGTTAGGCCTAGAGTTGGGCCAGGAGGGAATGGGCCGGAGCGCTTGGCCAGAAGGGCCTGAGTTCGGCTGGCTCTGGCTGTTGGGCTAGCTGCGGCTGGGATGGCCTATCCCTCTCTCCTTATTATTTCTTTAGCAGAAAGAAATAGAGAGAGTACAAAATAATAAGAAAAGAGGCCATGAACAGGAAAATAAATGATGGAACATTTTTTGTCAGGCTTTATGGAATAATACCAACCCAACAAAAGTGGTTCCAACAAAATAGGGAAGATATGCAAGTGTGTGTTGGTGATTCCGAAGCAATGGAATAATTATATAGCTCCATATATTAGGAGGATATGTTATAAAGAGAAGTCATCCTTCCCTCGATTTAAATGGACCGAAGATCCACACAATTTATTGAAGTTGAGTTGCAGAAATTAAAGACATGATGGCATGATGACAAGATGCAATGCAAAAAAAATAACAAAAGCACAAATGAAACACACGGGAGAACCCGGAACATCTGGAATCTTCTGGGACGTCGGTCTTCGGGCGTCACAACTCTCCCACACTAACAGAGGATCTCGACCCGAGATCCTAGAGATGGCACCGGGTAGAAACGAAAAAAAGAAGAGGTAAAACAAAGTTGCTTCTTTGACAGACGAGTGAAACCACAAGCCTTGAGAGGTTAAACAAGTTGAATAAAGAATACAATGGAGATGAACGAAGATGAAAACACTTCGTTAGAAAAGAGGAACAAGGAGCATTATGAGAACCTTGAAGGCTGAAAGACATTAGACGAGAGCTTACGAACCAAAAGAATATGAAACTGCAACGGTATCGCCAAGGAATAAGAATGACAGAATTTGGACAACACTCCGTCTGAAAATGCAAGGAATTAACAAGAGTTCGAGGAGAAGGGGTGATACTTGATGAAATCAATAGCATATTGCCTCCGAAACAATTGAAAGAATGGCACAAGGTTAAGAAAGATTTCAGATAGCACTCCGGTTAAAAAGAGAGGCAAAACTTGATAAGATGAGAGAACTAGAATGGAGGACACAACACTCCGGATAAATAGATAAACAAGGAAAGAACATGATCTCGATAAAAACGAGATGATGGTTAAAGAGAGCAATATCACAATGTCTCCGGAATGAAAGAATATAATATAGATCGTTGGAAAGAAAAGAACAGAGAACAAAATGACAACTTCTCCCACGTATGAATTTTGGAAGAGCATCTTTACCAAGATGGGTTGAACAGATTTGTTGGAATTCAACAACGAAAAGAATAAGCTTGATGTGGGCTTATGGAAAACATCTCAAAATTAAGAGGTGACAACCAGCCAGTGACGAAAACATTTGATTGGATTGAGATCAACAAGGAGACGGTAAACTTATTTCACTGGAATGATAAATGAAGAACTTGGGTCATTTATAAGCACCATAATTAGCAACAATCCTTAGGAAAAGCTTTTATGTGAAATACAACCCAAGATAACTCCAAGAAACAAGATGGGAGGTTGAAAGGATCTCCTGAGAAAATAAGGACGATGGGTTTAAATATTTCATTCTTGACAACTTGTGAATCATGAAACAAGAAGGAAAATTGTCAAAAATGGCATAACACCACCTGAAAAGATAAGGGAACAAGAATTGCACTTCAAAATGCAAGATGGAGAATACTTGAGGTCCAACAAGAATCTTGATGAAGACTTCGATGATAAATTAAATCATGATCAATCATCATGAGAACTCCGGTAATGAAAGCATGAGCAGTGAAAGATGAAAAGAATAAGATTCAAGGCCTGCGATGAATTAGATGGAGCTTTGAAATGATATGATTGAAATAACTTGGAACTCCGGAAAACAAGATGAACAACTTAGAACCGAGAATATGATATGATGAACAAGCTCCGGAAAAAGAGATTAATCCCTTCGAGGAAATAAGAATAAGATTTACTGTATGCTTATCCTTCATCAAATTAAATTGATGACAAGCAACGGATTTGGCCTACTACTTATTCTTCTTGAAAAGGATTGGAGAGAGATAGAGCCAAACTTGAGAATAATCTTGAATGCCTCACCGATAGGATTATGAAAAGAACAAATGAATTAAAACGATAACAACAGAAGGGTAATCTTGAAAGGACCACCGTAAAATATGGAGACGAACGAATAGACATCAATGAAGAATAGTTGGAGGACGAAGTTGCAAATAGAGAACGAATAAATATTCTGAAATGATGGCCTTCAGAGGATCACAAAGAAAAGAATTCATGAAATGCTTCGGATGGTATAAAAGAATTCCTCATAATCTGAACAATAATGAGGATGGCATGAAACTAGAACCACAACTCATCAAGAGAACGGGCCAAGATTTAAGAGAAACTCTTCTTCGGGTCTTCAAAATCTGAGAAGACGATGAGATACACCACCATGAATTGTATAGGCACCCCGGTTAATGAAGAATTAAAAGGTTGAACCAATGATGAACAAGAATTTGAAAGCGATCATGGAGAAGGCATGTGACTGATGGGATTCATACTTACGTCACACTTTGAAAATAATTTGAGTATAACTCCAGAAAAATTAGAAGAGTTAGGTAAGATCCTGGAAAAAGACCTGTGGGTTAGGGCCCACTCAAAAGAAATCACCGTTGAAAGAGGTTGCTTAAGAGACATTGCACCGGTTGAATTGAATGGCTTGAATAAGATGATAATCCTCAAAAATAATTTGAACGGATTAAGAATGGAATTATGAATCTTCCGCACTCCGGATATGAATAGCAAGAGGAGAATGATTAATTGTTGCACCGGAATAAGAAAGCATTGTGAAAAGAGGAAAAGGATAAGATCAACACCGATATCTTGAATTACATCCACCGGCAGAATTTGAGAACAAAAGAATGATGAACTTGAAGCTCTTGAGCATCTTCACGATAAATCACCGGATAAGAACATTGAAGGAAAAGAATGAAGAAACCTCACATGAATAAAATGGATACTTCATCTGAGAATTTCTGGCTCCGAGAAGTAGAAGGGAGGGAGGGCAGGGAAAACAAGACAATTTGGGATGAATGAAAACGGACAAATCGTCGGATTTCTCAACGGCGTCCGTATGGAATAATTTGAAGAGAAGGCACACCGGTTGAAAAGGATTAACATGAAGATCTTGATGATTAAGAAGGACTAGCACTCCCATAGAAATATGAGAATACCGATTAGGAAAGGTATGGAATCAACATTTGACATCGAAGCAACTCGAATACGAGAATCAAAACAAAAACAAAGGACATATATGTTGCAACATAATCTTCACAATATCATTCGAACGGAGAATTGAACGAATGAATTCCGTAGGTACATCAACTTGTCGAGAAGCCACTTGGGAGAACAAAAGGTAAATAAAAGCAACAAGGATCAGATAGAACAAATACAAGATAGAAGCTTCGTCCCACATGTTCGTGCTGAAAGCTCATGGAACGTGTTACAAAAGGGTTTTGCAATCCCCGGATCAGCATAGCCAAGGACCCTTTAAGATGCAACTCCCGATCGGAACAAACGCCGATAAAACCACTTCACTCAATGTAGAACCCCGAACTTCATATCGTGCACTCGTTGGAAGAATGCCTAGAACTACTAGATGAACCCACCTATTAATTTCCGAAAGTTTCCAGTTATGCAATCAGGTGTTGGGGATACAGGGGAAGCACCGCGCACTCAACTCTAATCCTACATCCAGCTGTATCCATCCTTCAACACATAACCAGTTATTTCCGAAAACCGTTTACCTCGGACCTTCGAAACCCATCTGCTATACAAGCTGTGGCAATACTCCCGAACTACCTCCCCAGTACTAGGTGATGTCGGGGTTATCTTACCACTAACCGCATAGGAGAGTTTTCGATGTCGGCCGTCTTAAGTATTCCAGAACTGATGCGATATATTTGTGACAACAACACCTCGGAGCTCAACTCCCCGGGACACTGCCACAACCCCTAATGACAGGAGGTATCGAGAACAATGTTCTCGTCACAAAGACATCGGAACAATCCAAACAATACTCGCGTGATCCTAAAAAAAATTTGGTGAATTTTGAGAGTAGAAGAGATAAGAGTAATCGTCAGGAGTCCTCACCAGAGTGAAAGAGATGAGGAGCAAAAGAAATCCTACTCTCCGATATATATATAGGACTCAAAATATTTCAAGTGTGTGCCTAGACTCAACCGTCAACGATTCGATCAATCAGTGGGGGCTTCTAGGTCGGAGAAGGCTCTGATACCAACTTGTAATGCCCAGAATGGGCTTATACCTTTAAGTCGTGCCTCGACACGTAGGAGGTATAGTCCCATCCTGGGCATTACACTTATAGAGGAAACTTTAATGCTAGGCCTTTTCCTAGTAATTCCTCTAACAATTAAGGCAATTCCTACAACAACTCTTATGGAAATTTTAGTAATATGCCCTCTGAATTTGAGACTAGTGTTAAAGAGTTTATGAATTCGCAGAAGAATTTCAATGCCTTGCTTGAAGAAGAATTGCTTAAGGTTGACGAATTGGCTAGAAACATGGATACAATTTCTCTTAATGTTGATGCTTTGAAACTAAGATCTATTCCACCTAAGCATGATATCAATGAGTCTCTCAAAGCCATGAGAATTTCCATTGATGAATGCAAAGAAAGAACCGCTAGGATGCGTGCTAAAAGAGATTGCTTTATGAAAGCGTGTTCTTCTAGTTTTCATGATAATAAAGATGAAGATCTAAAAGTGATCGATGTGTCTCCTATAAATCCTTGTTTTCTAGTATGAATCTTGATAAAGATGGGACTGAAGATGAGTCTACTTTAGTTAAAAGGCGTCCCGATGATTAGGAGTTTTTAGATATTGATGCTAAAATTGTTAAAAGTGGGATTGAAGAGGTCAAAACTTTACATAGCCATGAACCCACTATCTTGGATTTCAAGGGATTTAATTATGATAATTTCTCTTTAATAGATTGTATTTCCTTGTTGCAATCCGTGCTAAATTCTCCACATGCTTATAGTCAAAATAAGGCTTTTACCAAACATATAGTTGATGCTTTAATGCAATCTTATGAAGAAAAACTAGAATCAGAAGTTTCTATCCCTAGAAAGCTTTATGATGAATGGGAACCTACTATTAAAATTAAGATTAAAGATCATGAATGCTTTGCCTTGTGTGATTTGGGTGCAAGTGTTTCCACAATTCCAAAAGCCTTGTGTGATATGTTAGGTTTCCATGAACTTGATGATTGTTCTTTAAATTTGCATCTTGCGGATTCCACTATTAAGAAACCTATGGAAAGGATTAATGATGTTCTTATTGTTGCAAATAATAATTATGTGCTCGTAGATTTCATCGTTCTTGATATAGATTCAAATCCTACATGTCCTATTATTCTTGGTAGACCTTTCCTTAGAACGATTGGTGCAATTATTGATTTGAAGGACAAAAAAATTAGATTCCAATTTCCGTTTAGGAAAGGCATGGAACACTTTCCTAGAAAGAAAATCAAATTACCTTATGAATCTATTATGAGAGCCACTTATGGATTGCCTACCAAAGATGGCAATACCTAGATCTATTCTTGTATCGTGCCTAGCTAGGGGCATTACACGATAGCGCTTGTTGGGAGGCAACCCAATTTTATTTTCTTTGCTTTTGCTTCTGTTTAGGAATAAATATTGCTTCTAGATTCTGTTTAGATGTGGTTTTTTGTTTTAATCAGTGTTTATGCCAAGTAAAACCTTTGGGAAGACTTGTGTGAAGTTTATGCGATCATGCTGTAAAAAACAGAAACTTTAGCGATCACGAGATTAGCTACCATTTTTTTACTGGAGAGTGATTTTTAGTTGATTATTTTTGCAGATGATTAATAGACAAATTACTCATGCCCACAAATTTATTTCAATTTTTTTAGAGTTACAGAAGTATTCGAAAGTTATAGATTTCTACAGACTGTTCTGTTTTTGACAGATTCTATTTTTCGTGTGTTGTTTGCTTATTTTGATGAATCTATGAGTAGTATAGGGGGGTATGAATCATAGAGAAGTTGGAATATAGTAGGTTTAGCACCATTATAAACAAAGAATGAGTTCATTACAGTACCTTTGAGTGGTGGTTTGTTTTCTTATACTAACGGAGCTCACGAGATTTTTGGCTAAGTTTTGTGTTGTGAAGTTTTCAAGTTTTGGGTAAGGATTTGATGGACTATGGAACAAAGAGTGGCAAGAGCCTAAACTTGGGGATTCCCAAGGCACTACAAGGTAAAATTCAAGGACAACGGAAATCCTAAGCTTGGGAATGCCCGGGAAGGCATCCCCTCTTTCGTCTTCGTCTATCGGTAACTTTACTTGAGACTATATTTTTATTTACCACATGATATGTGTTTTGCTTGGAGTGTCATGTATGATGTGAGTCTTTGCTTTTTAGTTTACCACAATCATCCTTGCTGGACACACCTTTTGATAGAGATACACATGAATTGAAATTTACTAGAATACTCTATGTGCTTCACTTATATCTTTTGAGCTAGATAGTTTTGCTCTAGTGCTTCACTTATATCTTTTAGAGCACGGTGGTGGTTTTATTTTGTAGAAACTATTGATTATCATGCTTTACTTATATATTTTTGAGAGTCTCTTAGAACAACATGGTAATGTGCTTTGGTTATAAAACTAGTCCTAATATGATAGGCATCCAAGATGGGTATAGTAAAAACTTTCGCATGAAGTGCATTGAATATTATGAGAAGTTTGATACTTGATGATTGTTTTGAGATAAGAGGATGGTGATATTAGAGTCATGCTAGTAGAGTAGTTGTAAATTTGAGAAATACTTGTGTTGAGGTTTGCAAGTCCCGTAGCATGCACGTATGGTAACCGTTGTGTGACAAATTTGAAGCATCAGGTATTTCATTGAGTGCCATTCTTTGTGTGGAGGTCGGGATCGCGCGATGGTTAACTCCTACCAACCCATCCGCTAGGAGCATGTGTGTAGTATTTTTTTTGATGACTTGTAGATTTTTGCAATAAGTATGTGAGTTCTTTATGACTAATGTTGAGTCCATGGATTATACGCACTCTCACCCTTCCACCATTGCTAGCCTCTCTTATACCGCGCAACTCTCGCCGGTACCATACACCCACCATATACCTTCCTCAAAATAGTCACCATACCTACCTATCATGGCATTTCCATAGCCATTCCGAGATATATTGCCATGCAACCTTCCACCGTTCTGTTATTATGACACGCTTCATCATTGTCATATTGCCATGCATGATCATGTAGTTGACATCGTATTTGTGGCTACGCCACCATGCATTATCTTTCATACATGTCATTCTTGATTCATTGCACATCCAGGTACACCGCTGGAGGCATTCATATAGAGTCATACTTTGTTCTAGTATCGAGTTGTAAATCAATAGAAGTGTGATGATCATCATTATTAGAGCATTGTCCCAAAGAAAAAAAAAGAAAAAAAGAAAAAAAAGAAAGGCCAAAGAAAAGGAAGGCCCAAAAAGGGGAAAATAAAAATAAGAAAAAGAAAATAAAATAAAAGAAAAAAGGGACAATGCTACTATCTTTTTTCCACACTTGTGCTTCAAAGTAGCGCCATGATCTTCATGGTAGAGAGTGTCTTGTTTAGTCACTTCCATATACTAGTGAGAAATTTTCATTATAGCACTTGGCTTCTATATTCCAATGATGGGCTTCCTCAAATGCCCTAGGTCTTCATGAGCAAGCAAGTTGGATGCACACCCACTTAGTTACTTTTGTTGAGCTTTCATACATTTATAGCTCTAGCGCATCCGTTGCATGGCAATCCCTACTCACATTGATATTTATTGATGGGCATCTCCATAGACCACTGATACGCCTAGTTGATGTGAGACCATCTTCCTCTTTTGTCTTCTCCACAACCACCACTCTATTCCACCTATAGTGCTATATCCATGGCTCATGCTCATGTATTCCGAGAAAGTTGGAAAAGTTTGAAAAATTTAAGTATGAAACAATTGCTTGGCTGAAACCGGGGTGTCCTTAAGCTATGCGTTGATTCGGTATCCGGTGTTGAGTGTATTTGACAGGGACTATTGAGACATTCTTCGAAAACAGTTCTATGTCCTGTAAAGGGCTTGGTATTCTTGTCCGTGGGATGATGATTAGGTGCCCCGCGAGGGTGCATCCTTTTAGCCCGCCCGGGAGATGGTTTAAAGGCTTGAGGTTCCTAGCGGGTCGTCAGACTTTTCCAAGCACTTTCCATTGCGTAGTACTTCTGTACTATGTGTGCTAAATCTTCAAAGTGCAGTACACGACGGCGATTGAGGGCGTTAAGGATTCCTTCATCCGTACAGTTGTTACAAAACACCGAAATTGCGTCGTCGTTGCAACCGTCTTTTATCTTGTTTTTAACAAGGAGGAATCTGGCCCAAAAGTGATGGACTGTCTCCTAAGACTGCTGACGTACATACATTAGGCCGCATATGTCCGGAGGGCCGGGATTGTTTGGTGAATATTTCTTGTGGTGGGCGGGCGGGATTAAATTAGCACCCTGACCCACTGTGGAATCCAGAGTTTGAGGGATTTCCAGGTTTACCAGCCCAGGTTCCGGAGTGTCCGGTGGATTCTCAGGCTTGATGTCCGATTTTGTGTCCGAGGGACATGGAGTGTCCTCCTGAGGATGGGTATCCGGCTTTCCGAGTTTGGAAATCCGAACGTAATTTGTTCTCAATGCAGGAGAAGAGTTATTGTCAGCTTGCTCCTCCACAACTGCTACCCGATGGGTGATCGATGGGGTTTTAATCTCTCTCTGGTCGGGTTTAAGCCCGATCCAATCATAGTTAGTTGAGACCCCTAAGGCGGCGATGCGATCTAGCAGCTCGTTCAAAGATGATAGATCTGCCCGATCCATCTTGTCAGAGTATTCACGGCTGATACAAAGAGGGTTTTCGGCGACTCAGGGGTTTGGTTTTGGCTTAACAGCCGAACGGGCACCCATGGTGAAGCCGCCAAGCCGGAGGGTTTGCCCTGAAACTAGGCATCCTCCGGAAGTGATATTGTCATTGATGACAAGGTGAGCCATTGAGCCTTTCGACGACGGCATAGTGGAACTCTCAATGAAATCACCAATGTCGGTGTCAAAACCGGCAGATCTCGGGTAGGGGGTCCCGAACTGTGCGTCTAAGGATCGAAGGTAACAGGAGGCAGGGGACACTTTGTTTACCCAGGTTCGGGCCCTCTTGATGGAGGTAATACCCTACTTCCTGCTTGATTGACTTTGATGAGTATAGGGGTTACAAGAGTTGATCTACCTCGAGATCGAATGACTATGTTGGGAAACGTAGTATTTTCAAAAAAATTCCTACGATCACGCAAGATCTATCTACTAGATGCATAGCAACGAGGGGGAGAGTGTGTCTACGTACCCTCGTAGACCGGGAGCGGAAGCGTCACGTGAAGCGGTTGATGTAGTCGAACTTCTTCGCGATCCAACCGATCAAGCACCGAACGTACGGCACCTCCGCGTTCAGCACACGTTCAGCTTGATGACGTCCCACGAGCTCTTGATCCAGTTGAGCTTCACGGGAGAGTTTCGCCAGCACGACGGCGCGGTGACAGATATGATGTATCTACCGGCACAGGGCTTCGCCTAAGCACTGCAATGGTATGATCGAGGAGTGTTTCTGTGGAGAGGGGCACCGGACACGGCTAAAACAATTCAACTTGTGTGTCCTAGGGTGCCCCCTGCCCCCGTATATAAACGAGCAAGGGAGAGGCCGGCCCTAGAGGGGGCGTGCCAAGTGTGGGGAGTCCTACTAGGACTCCAAAGTCCTAGTAGGATTCCCCTTTCCTTTCCGGAGTAGGAGAGAAGGAAAGAGGTGGGGAGGGAGAAAGAAAAGGGGGCTGCACCCCTTGTCCAATTCGGACCAGAGGGGGGCGCGCGCCTCCTTCCTTTTGGCCTTTCTCCTCTATTCCCGTATGGCCCAATAAGGCCCATATACTCCGAAAAATACCCGAATCACTCAGAACCTTTCCGATGTCCGAATATAGTCGTCCAATATATCGATCTTTACATCTCGACCATTTCGAGACTCCTCGTCATGTCCCCGGTATCATCCGGGACTCCGAACTCCTTCGGTACATCAAAACTCATAAACTCATAATACCGATCGTCATCAAACGTTAAGCGTGCGGACCCTACGGGTTCGAGAACTATGTAGACATGACCGAGACTCATCTCCGGTCAATAACCAATAGCGGAACCTGGATGCTCATATTGGCTCCTACATATTCTACGAAGATCTTTATCGGTCAAACCGCATAACAACATACGTTGTTCCTTTTGTCATTGGTATGTTACTTGCCCGAGATTCGATCGTCGGTATCTCTATACCTAGTTCAATCTCGTTACCGGCAAGTATCTTTACTCGTTCCGTAATACATCATCTCGTGACTAACTCATTAGTCTTTTGCTTGCAAGGCTTATTATGATGTGCATTACCGAGAGGGCCCAGAGATACCTCTCCGACACTCGGAGTGACAAATCCTAGTCTTGATCTATGCCAACAACACGAACACTTTCGGAGACACCTGTAGAGCATGTTTATGACCACCCAGTTACGTTGTGACATTTGATAGCACACAAGGTGTTCCTACGGTATTCGGGAGTTGCATAATCTCATAGTCATAGGAACATGTATAAGTCATGAAGGAAGCAATAGCAGTAAAACTAAACGATCATAGTGCTAAGCTAACAGATGGGTCTTGTCCATCACATCATTCTCCTAATGATGTGATCCCGTTGATCAAATGACAACTCATGTCTATGGTTAGGAAACATAACCATCTTTGATCAATGAGCTAGTCTAGTAGAGGCATACTAGGGACACTCTGTTTTGTCTATGTATTCACACATGTACTAAGTTTCTGGTTAATACAATTCTAGCATGAATAATAAACATTTATCATGATATAAGGAAATATAAATAACAACTTTATTATTGCCTCTAGGGCATATTTCCTTTAGTCTCCCACTTGCACTAGAGTCAATAATCTAGCTCACATCGCCATGTGATTTAATACCGATAGTTCACATCGTTATGTGAATAACACCCATAGTTCACATCGCCATGTGACCAACACCCAAAGGGTTTACTAGAGTCAATAATCTAGTTCACATCGCTATGTGATTAATACCCGAGAGTAATAAGGTGTGATCATGTTTTGCTTGTGAGAGAAGTTTAGTCAACGGGTCTGTCACATTCAGATCCGTATGTATTTTGCAAATTTCTATGTCTACAATGCTCTGCATAGAGCTACTCTAGCTAATTGCTCCCACTTTCAATACGCATCCAGATTGATACTTAGAGTCATCTGGATTTAGTGTCAAAGCTTGCATCGGCGTAACCCTCTACGACGAACTCTTTATCACCTCCATAATCGAGAAACATTTCCTTAGTCATCCAGTTACTAAGGATAATTTTGACCGCTGTACAGTGATCTACTCCTGGATCACTATTGTACCCCTTTGACAAACTCATGGCAAGGTACACAACATGTTTGGTACACAACATGGCATACTTTATAGAACCTATAGCTGAGGCATAGGGAATGACTTTCATTCTCTCTATATGTCGGGGAAACTGATCCACGAACACCTATGGGACCGGCGGGCCGGGTCCCTTTCGGTTTGGCGGGGGCGGAGATCGCGCGAAGAGCAGATCGAGGCGAAGCACACGAGCAGTTTACCCAGGTTCGGGCCGCACGGATGCGTAAAACCCTACTCCTGCTTTGGTTTGTATTGAGTTCTTGCTCGGGAGCGCTGGGTGCTACAGTACACTCAAGCAGCTAACGAGACCGAGCGTGAGAGTTCTGAGTGTTCGAACCCCCTTCTACGTTGCGCATGGGCCTCCTTTTATATGCTCAAGGGGTCACCGATAGGTGGCAACGCAGATGAGGGTAAAAATGGAAAAGTGTTGCGGTTGGTACAGCTACCTATACAGTGTTCCCTACCTAACCCTAACGGCAGGGGACAAGGGCATTAAATGCCCATCGATGTCGCCCAAACAGTGCAAAAAGGGGCCGTCAAGGGCGCCACCGTTCGCCACGATGGCAATCTTGTCAGCGCCGCTCGCCACCGCGTACCCCTGGCTGCACAGCCTCACGCCACGTACGCCTGAAAGGGTCCCAGAGCGACACGTTAGCGGATGTGCTGGAGCGTGGGTACAGAGTGGTAGCTTGCCGCAGCAAGCGCCTTGCCGCGGTCGTTGTCTTGTCACGTTCGGGAGCTTGTCGCTCACCGGGCCTTGCCGGGACGCGTGTCACGTCGCGGCAAGTTCCTTGAGATGCCTTGGTTGGCCTTCCCGGCAAGCTCCTCTCGCCGGGGTCTTGTGCCTTGAGTGGCCTTCCCGGCAAGCTTCTCTTGCCGGGGCCTTGTCTCCTTGGCTTAAATACTTTGTTCTTGAATGGCTCCAAAGGAACCACGGAGGACCTTGGCAGTCACCCGGCAAACCTTGCCGCGGGGCGCTGCGACTGCCCGTGCACAAGTTCGGGATACTAGGGTACCCCTATTCTAGTACACCGACAGGAGCCCCCGGGCCTGGGCCATACACGGTGCCGAGCGCTATTGGGCCAGGCCCAAAACAGGGCACGGGCACGCACGGCCTGGGTCATGCCGTATCTTTCTCCGTATCCACCGCGCCCTCCCCGAACGGCACGCGTTGATTGTGGTGTCGTGGGAGAGATCGTGGGCGGTTTCTTTATTCGGAAATGCGGAACGTCCGCCCCCTCCCTCCTTATAAGCAGGGGAAACAGGGGCAGTTCGTCCATTCGCCCGTTGCTACTTCAAGCTCGAAAGCCTCGGCCGCTCCCCTTCTTCCCAAAGCCAAAAGAGAGCAGCGCTCCGCCCCCATCGCCACCAGCACCGCCAACGCCGTCGACCTCCCTCACCACTTCCGCCATGGCTCCGAAAACCGACAAGGGGAAGGGCGCGAAGTCGGCGGAGGCGCTGCGGCTCACGGCGCTGCGAAAGGAGCGGGCTGTCTTCCCCCCCAAGCTTGCCGCGAGGAAGCTGAGGGAGAACTACTACCTCTTCTGGTCGGGGAGACGCGGGCGCATCCGCGCACCAAGGTACTCCAACCGTTGCTTGTAAAATGGCTCCGAATGGATATGCGTTCTTCGCCTTCTTCTTCTACTGCGGGCTCTGCCCGCCTTTCTCTGAATTCTTCTGCGACATTATGAACACCTACGGGTTCCACCTCCTTGACTTCACCCCCAACGCCGTTCTGACCATGGCAGTTTTCGCACATCTCTGCGAAAACTTTGTCGGAGTCCATCCCATGTAGCCCTTTTCCGCCACTTCTTTATGCCTCGAGTTGAGAGAGGAGAGCCTTTGTCCGGCGGAGTCTCCTGGATCTCGAGGGCCCACAAGAAGGAAGCTTATCTGGAGGGAGAGCTCCGCAGCAAATGGGAGGAATGGAGAGCCAATTGGTGTTGGATTGTCGAGGAGAACCCGCAGCCATTTACCGCCCGGCGCCAAGCCCCAGTAGTGCGCGGCAACGATTGGAGCGACCTGGCCCCGGAAGACGGTAGACTGAAGATTGCCACTGCCCGGATCCGACGCCTCAGGCTTGCCGGGCTCACTGTAGGCGCAGTTGGCATAGATTTCCTTCGCCGCCGCATCGCCCCCTTGCAGGAGAGGAAGAGGCCCGCCTGAGAGTTCGAGAATGCGGCAGATATCATGAGGCTGCACCCGGGCCTCAACTTCAACTTCACTGTCCTGGAGCTCAACGCGATGCTCTAGGAGCTGTTCAAGTATAACCCCGATCATCCCGAAGTGTTTAGGTTGCCGAGGGGTGTCGTCCCGCTGTGCAACAACTCCGCGCTCAGCCGCATCCGCGCAATGATGCCGCTGTGCGACTCTCATGGGATTGACCCAACTTGGCAAGAGCCTGCCGACGATGCCGTGCAGGAGTTCTTCGACAACTTAGAAGAAGTGTCGATTCGCTCCGACGAGAAGAAGGGCCTCACCCGCGACACCACCGATAAGGAGATGGCGTACATCGCCACTAGGCTGGAAGAGGCGGCGGCAGCCGCGGCTGCGGGCGAGTTTGGATTCACTGTGGAGGAGGCAGATGCAGCAAAGGCGGCAAGCCTTGCCGAGCGAGGGGAGCTTGCCGGCGAGGAGGGGCCTGCCGGGCAAGATGCCGAGTCGAGCGAGCCCGCCGAGCAGGGTGTCAGGTCGAGCGAGCCCACCGAGCAGGGCGACGAGTCGAGCGAGCCCGCCGAGGATACGAGCGGCTCGCTGGAGATCAACTCCTCTTCCTCCTCATCTTCAGGCAGCTCGCCACCAGCAGAGCCTCCAGCTCCACCAAGAAGGCGTCTCCGCAAGGCCGGGGATGTAACGGAGCGGCATACGGGTCAACAGCCGCCGCGCCGCGTGACACGCTCCACCGCGGCAAGCAAGGTTGCTGCGGGAGCACCTCGCGCATCTGCTGCAACTGGAGCGGGGTCTTCCGGACCGCCACTTCTGCTCCTGCCGCTCCTCACACCTCGGCGGCAGCCGGAGCGGGGTCGTCTCAGACCACCGCTACTGCTCTCGCCAAGCGGCCAAGGGAGCCCACTCCCCCGCCTCCTCGCGCCGGGTGTGAGTCGGACTTCGACTTCTCCGCGCTCAGCTCCGACGAGGAAGAAGAAGAGTAAGATCCTTGTTGTTCTTGTATTTCTTCAATTTTTGTTGTTTTGTCTTGTATCTCATTTGCTTTGCTCTGAACTTATTCCTTTTCAGGACTCTGGCCCAGAGGGCGGCAAAGAGAGCCAAGGTCCCGGTGATTGTCATCGAGGACGAACCCATCGTGACAGCAGGGGGTGCGCCTGAGACAAACTTACCGGACCCGGCAACTGATCTTCAGAGCAGCCCCCAGCGTAAGTGTATGGTTCACTTTCCGCTGTTAGGCGCACTCTTGATTGTTGGTTCGTGTAGGAGCAGAGCAGCCGCACCAGGAGCGCCCGGAGACCGCCCCCGACGTGCCATCTGCTTCAACTACGCCACCAAGGGGGAGCTCTCCGGCAAGGGAGAGTCCTCCGGCGAGGGGGGGGGGGCTCTCCGGCCAGGGGGAGTCCTCCGGCAAGGGGGAGTTCTCCGGCGCAGGGACAGCACCAGCGGCCTTCCGCCGGCGGAGACCGCGAGTGTGCCACCAAGGGAAAGCTCTCCGGCGAGGGAGCCTGCAGAGGAGCCGGCTCGCGCAGGTAATCCTCTCGCTTCAAACTCCCCTTGGGCTTTTCTTCTTTTGATTCTTCTTTTTTGGATATTTGCTTGATTGTTTTTCTCCCCTTTCCTGCCGTCAGACCCATCCGCTGCGGAGCCGATGGAGACGGAGGTCGCTGGCGAGGAGAATACGCGCGGCAACACCGGCGACGCCGCTGCCACCGAAGAAACGGCCGGTGCTGACGAGCCCGCCGGCGACGAGGCCGCCAAGGCTGCCGCCGCAGCAGCTGGCGAGGGGTCTGGCGATCGTACTGACGGCCCTGAGGCCGCAGGAGGGCCAGGCGCTACACCGACCGCTCAGCCCTCCGCCGCTGCCGCAGCCCCAGGCTCCGAAGAGCCTGAGCCAGGCGCCTACTTGAAGGCCGGCGACGGCGTCTTCATCAAACTCCCCTGGGCCTCAAGCTCCAGGGCGCCGGTTGAGGGAGAAATCTTCGACGGAGAGGTGCTCGCCTCCGCTGGGCTGACGCTGGTCGACGTGCCGAGCAGCAGCGGCGGCGAGCTTGAGGAGGAGCGGCTGCTGCGGAAGCTGCTGTCGCTCTACCGCGCTCGGCAGGCCAAGCTGGAGTCCCGAGAGGCTCTTGCCGCGAAGGCGAGAGCTGACATCGAGAAGCACGCGGAGAAGCTCCGGCCCCTCAACCAAGCAGCTCTCCGGTCCCTGGCAGAGGAGCGGGAGCAACTTGCCGAGGAGCAGCAGGCCTTCTTCCTCCAGAAGGCTGAAGTGGAAGAACAGCAGCGGCTTGCCGCTGAGAAGCTGTCCACGCGGGAGGGTGAGCTGGTGCAGCGGAAGGTCAACCTCGACAGGCACGAGGAGGAGCTTTCCGCGCGCGAGCAATCACTTGGTGGGGCCCTCGAGGAAGCAAAGGACGATGTCGCAGCTGCCGAGACCGCCAAGAAGGAACTGGAGGCGAAGGTGGCGCTGCTGGAGGCCGATCTCAAGGCGAGAGGTGAAGAGATCGCCGTGCTCAAGCTTGAGCGGGAGAAGGACGCCCACAACCACTCAGAGCTGCAGGTTCGTCTCCCCGAGAAGGGCAAGGAGCTTGCCGCCGCCAAGGACTCCAACGCTGATCTTGAGTTGAAGTTGACCACTTTGACCAAGACGCTGGACGACGCCAAGGAGCGGGAGGCGGCCTTGAAGGAGGAGGTCAAGGCCGAGAAGGCGTTGCTGGCGAGTGCTGCTGTCACCCAGAACACCTTTAGGGAGACTGTGGAGCACTGGACGGAGGGTCTCGTCAATGCTGCCGCAGATATCGACAGGGAGCTGGCGCAACTGGGGGTGGAGTATCTCGGGTATTCCTCCAATGAGAACCTCCACCCCAGCGCCAAGCTCACCTTGTTTTTCAGAGGCGTGGCGACGGCCCTCCAGCGACTCCGGGAGAGGATCCCAAAGCAGCTGGCGGACGAGTCGCGCAAGCTCTGCGCGGGAGCCCTTCAAAAGGTGTTGGTGAAGGTGGCCTTCCGCAATCCAGGCCTCAACCTCACCAACGTCCTCAAGTCCCTGCCATCGGACGCTGATCTGGACGCGCTCAAGGCCCTTGTCGCACCCATTGTGGACAAGGTGAGCGGGATCAAGAGGGTTGAGGGCGATCACGCAGATTAGGCCGCCCGTTTTCTTCTTTCCTTGTCGCTGCTGATTATGTTATGAGAACAATCCGTTAGAGCTGCGACAAGCTACTTTGTAATATAATTCTATTTTGGGTAGTAATTGCAATGTTATTTCTTTTACTTGACTCCTTCCTTTGTATGTTTCTGCCCTACGCTTTTAGGGAACTTGCCGGCGCAGGCACCTTAGCCGCGAGCGCTGAGTGCGGAACGTCAGCAGCCTGCTGGCGGTGCCGTTACCGACAAGAAACCTTGTCGCAACTAGTCGCATCACACTTAAGTTGTTGAGCGGACTCGAAACGAAGTAAGGGCGCGACACTAGTCGCAGCACACTTAAGTCGTTGAGCGAACTCGAAACAAAGTTAAGGGCGCAACTAGCTACGAGTTGGTTCCTCCGTGCACACGTTTTCCATACAAAGCACGGTCGTTCAAGGAAGATAACTTAAAATTTTAAAAACCTGATTGCTCATACTTTGGCAACTTAGCTTTTCTGTTGTTTGCTTCCCGGCAAGGCGAAACTTTCTTGAACGGCGCTTGGTCCATACCACTATCTCCTCCTCCCCCCCGGCAAACTTTTGCGCGAGGGAACCTTCCTTTCCTTGAGAGAAAAAAAAGAAAGAAGAGAAAATACAGATATTGAACCTTTCGGCTCGTTATTGCTTACCGGATGCAGGTGCTGCACAAAGTGTCAGATAACACATGCAAAAAATATTAGAAAGCATGAAATTGACAAGATGTGCGGAGCACGTGAGCTTTACTGATGCACGGGGTCTGCGCCCGGCTTTGTACAAAGGATTACATGCAACAGCGGCAAGAGTTGTACAAAAGGTGGTTACCGAAACGGGTTCCGGCAACCGCGCCTTACGGGTAAAACTTGCGAAGATGCTCGATGTTCCAGGAGTTGCTCACCGGAAAGCCATCTTCGGTCTCAAGGCGGACAGCGTCGGGCCTAGTGACTCGTTTCACCCGGTAAGGGCCTTCCCACTTCGGCGTCAACTTGTTGGAATTCTTGGCGGACTGAACGCGCCGAAGAATAAGGTCGCCTTCCTCGAGACTTCTGGCGTTAACTTTGCGGCTATGGTAGCGGCGCAAAGCTTGCTGGTAGCGAGCAGCTCGTACAGCAGCCTGAAGACGGTCTTCCTCAAGGAGCAGCGCGTCATCTTGTCGCAGCTGCTCTTGCTCGAGCTTATCATAAGCGAGCACTCGAGGTGATTCGTATACGAGTTCCGTGGGGAGAACTGCCTCTGCTCCATAGACTAGAGCGAAAGGTGTCTGTCCAGTGGCTCGATTTGGCGTCGTCCTGATCGACCAAAGAACCACCGACAACTCCTCGATCCAGTTTCTTCCGCACTTGTGCAGCCTGTCGAAAGTTCTGGTCTTGAGGCCACGCAACACTTCAGCATTTGCCCTTTCCGCTTGCCGTTGCTTCTCGGGTGAGCAACAGAAGCGAAGCAGACCTTGGCGCCAAGATCTTGGACGTACTGCATGAAGGTGCGGCTCGTGAATTGTGTACCGTTGTCGGTGATGATCCTGTTAGGGACCCCGAAGCGGCAAACAATCGACCTGAAGAACTTGACTGCTGACTGTGCGGTCACCTTCCTCACTGCTACCACTTCCGGCCACTTTGTGAACTTGTCGATTGCGACGTAGAAGTACTCAAAGCCCCCGGCTGCGCGGGGAAAGGGGCCGAGGATGTCGAGCCCCCAGACCGAAAATGGCCAGGATAAAGGGATCGTCTGGAGAGCTTGAGCTGGCTGGTGTATCTGCTTGGAATGGAACTGGCACGCTTCACACTTGGTTACTTGTGCAGTTGCATCCTGGAGGGCTGTCGGCCAAAAGAAACCTTGCCGGAACGCTTTGCCGACAAGTGCTCTTGCGCCAATGTGGTGACCAAATATGCCTCCATGTATCTCTGCCAGCAGCTTTTGTCCATCTTCCCGGAGAATACACTTCAATTTCACACCGTTGAGTCTTCTTCTGTACAGTGTGTTGTCGACAAACTGGTACATACTTGACTGCCGGGCTACTCTTTCCGCTTCTTCTTGCTCTTCGGGAAGTTCTCCTGTCTGAAGGAAACGGACAATCTTCTGTGCCCATGCAGGAGCTTGTGGCTCGACAACAAGGACTAAAGGCACATCTGCTGCTGCGGGAACATCCGCTTCTACGGCGAGAACCTGCGGCTCGGCCGGAGCTTGATGTTCCCCGGCAAGCTTGCCGAAGCAAAACTTGTCGGGAGTGTTTGCTTCAACGGAACAAACCCTAGGGCTTGCCGGAGCAGACTGCCCCTCAGCGCTCTTGGTGTTGATCTTGGGGACCTTCTTGGCGGCGGCTTCGGGAAGCTCTGCCGGAAGATAGTCACCAGAAATCAACTTCCTCTTCTTGCTCTGTCCAGTTGACGGTGTTACGGATGGTTGAGTAAGCTTGAGCACAAAGATCCCTGGTTCCACAGGTAACTTAAGTGCGGCGCACTTTGACAGGCCATCGGCGACGTCGTTCTGAGCTCTTGGAACATGCTCCATCTGTAGGCCGTCAAAGTGCTCTTCAAGCTTTCTCACTTCATCGACGTAAGCTTCCATCAACGGACTCTGATAATTCTTGTTCACTTGGCGGACGACAAGCTGCGAGTCACCCCTGACAATGAGTTTCTTGATCCCAAGGTCTGCCGCGATCCTGAGACCGGCAAGCAAACCCTCATACTCTGCAGTATTGTTTGTTGCTTGCTCCTTGGGAAAGTGCATCTGGACTACGTACTTGAGGTGCTCTCCGGTGGGTGCGACAAGCAGCACGCCAGCACCGGCGCCTTGTAGCGAGAAGGCACCATCAAAGTACATCAACCACTCTTTGCTTGCTTCCTTGACGGGGATGCTCGTTTCTGGAATCTCTTCATCTGGTGTTGGCGTCCACTCTGCTATGAATTCTGCTAATGCTCTGCTTTGGATAGTTGAAGTGCTTTCAAACTTGAGGCCAAAGCTTGATAGTTCCAGTGCCCACTCAACAATCCTGCATGTTGCTTCTGGATTCTGCAGTATCCTCTTCAGCGGAAAGCGAGTGACAACTGTGATCTCATGTGCTTGGAAGTAATGGCGCAGCTTTCTCGAGGCCATGAGAAGGCCGAAAAGCAATTTCTGCACACCAGAGTACCTTGACCTAGCCCCCTGCAGAAGGGAACTGACAAAGTAAACTGGGCGCTGCACCATCCTCTTCCGTATCTCCTCTTGCGCCTACGCAGATCCATCTTTGTCGGGACCAGAGCTTGTCAGGGAAGCCCCCTGCTTGTCGCCGGACGTGCCTGCCGCGGTTGCTGGCTCATCATCTGCCTCCCTCTCCGCTACTAACGCAACACTAAACACTTGATTGGTTGCCGCTAGATACAGCAGCAACTTCTCTTGTGGCTTAGGTGCGACAAGTATTGGAGTGGAGGACAGGTACCTCTTCAAGTCTTGCAGCGCAGCCTCCGCTTCCGGAGTCCATTTCATTGGACCTGCCTTTTTCAAAATTTTGAAAAACGGCAGGGCGCGCTCAGCAGACTTAGAGATAAACCTGCTGAGAGCAGCCACGCAATCGGCAAGTCTTTGTACATCCTTGACGCGCTTCGGTGCTTCAATCTTCTCAATGGCCTTGATCTTATCAGGATTGGCTTCAATTCCCCTCTGAGACACGAAGAACCTGAGAAGCTTGCCGGAAGGGACTCCAAACACACACTTGTCGGGGTTGAGCTTGAGCTGGATCTTGCGCAGATTTGCAAAGGTCTCATCTAAATCTTGAATCAGGGTTGCCCTGTCCTTGCTCTTGACCACTATGTCATCCATGTAAGCTTCCACATTTCTGTGTATCTGTGGTTCAAAAGCGGTATGGACTACCCTTGCAAATGTTGAACCAGCATTCTTCAAACCAAAAGGCATCCGTATGAAACAGTACGTGCCACATGGAGTAATGAATGCGGTCTTCTCCTCATCCTCTTCTGCCATGAAGATCTGATGGTATCCTGAGTATGCGTCAAGAAATGAAAGCAAATCACATCCGGCCGTGGAGTCAACAATCTGGTCTATGCGCGGCAAGGGAAATGGGTCTTTGGGACAAGCTTTATTGACATCGATGAAGTCGATACAAAGCCTCCATTTCCCGTTTGCCTTGCGCACGACTACAGGATTGGCCAGCCACGTAGGATGGAGCACTCCTCTGACAAGGCCTGCTGCTTCCAACTTCTTGATTTCTTCTGCGATGAATTCTTGGCGCTCCACTGCTTGTTTCCTAACTTTCTGCTTGACGGGCCGCGCATGAGGACAGACGGCAAGGTGGTGCTCTATTACTTTCCTGGGAACACCGGGGATGTCAGACGGTTGCCATGCAAACACATCGACGTTCGCCCGCAGGAAAGCAATGAGCGCGCTTTCCTATTTAGGGTCAAGAGTGGCACTGATGGTGAAAGTACCACCAGTGCCGTCCTCCTTGGCGGACACCTTCTTGCTCGCTGGCGGAGCTGCCATCGTCTTCTTACACTTGCCGGTGGAGCTCGATGGTGCGTCCTCAATGGTAGCGCAGCACTCCGAAGAGGTGCGCTTGCCGGAGTGGGCATCAGATCTCTTGCCGGACTTGGTATTCTTCTTCCCCCCGGGAGCTTCAGCGGCAAGTGTCTTGCGATCTGTTGCGACTGCTGCTTCCCGGTAGATCTTGTCAGCGCAGATAAGAGCATCCTTCTTGTCGCCAGGGACAGAGATGACACTTATCGGGCCTGGCATCTTCAGCATGTTGTATGCGTAGTGAGAGGCTGCCATGAACTTGGCGAGTGCTGGACGGCCGAGTATCCCATTGTAAGGCAATGGAAAATCAGCAACGTCAAAAGTGACCCTCTCGGTCCTGAAGTTCAGCTCGCCGCCAAATGTCACTGGCAACGTGATCTTCCCCTTCGGCTTGCTCCTTCCCAGGTTGATTCCTTGGAATGTGCCGGTCTCTTCGAGCTCGCTGTCAGGGATCTGGAGTTTCTGGAGTACAGCGGAGGAGATCAGGTTCAAGCCGGCCCCGCCGTCAACTAGCATCTTAGTGACCTTGAGGTTGCGGTTAGTTGGTGAAACCAACATCGGCAAGCACCCGACCGCAGTTGTGCGATCAGGGTGGTCCTCAATATCAAAGATGATAGGCGTGCTGGACCATTTCTGAAGCTTGCGTGACTCGACAGGTGGTTCTGTCGCATTAACTTCCCGCACCCACTGTTTGAGTTGGCGGTGTGAAGTATGCAGAGAAGCACCGGCGTCAACGCCAGACTTCTGTGGCTTTCTGGAACTCCTGCTCACTGGTCTCAACATCATCCATGTCTTCATCGTCGACGTCGTCTTCATCCTTGTCGCGGCTGCGGGGAGGTCTATCTCCTTGCCGCTTCTTGGCCTTGTCGCGGCGTCCTCCCCGGCCGTTGAATGACCGCTTCTTGCCGGATCCTCCATCACCTCCTTGGGCCTTCTCCTTGTCGTGCCGCTCGTATTCAGCCTTTTGCTGCTCAACAAGCTGCTCGACCCTCTTGCAGTTCTGGAGGTCGTGGCCCTTGGTGCGGTGGATCTTGTAGTACTGCTTGTCGGTGCCGTCCTGCTTGTCAGCGGCCGCCACAGCCTGGCAGTTGGTGCATGCGGCAGTCTCCTTTCCGGAGCTACCAACTTGGGCTTTCTTGGTGCCACCTTCATTGCCGGACTGCTCAACGACTAGCACCTCTTTGCTTTTCTTCTTCTTGTTATTCCGCCGCCGGTTTTTCTTTGCCGGGGCAGCATCCTCGCTGTCAGATCCTCCTGCTCCTGTATCCTCTCCGGGGAGTTTCCTCCCTTCCTCAGCACGTGCGCAGTTGTTGGCTAGGGCGTACAGTTCACTGACGTCCCTGATCTTGCACATCGCCATCTCCTCCCTCATCCTGCGGTTACGCACGTTCTGATGGAACGCGCTGATAACAGCGGCAGGGTGGACATCTGGGATGTTGTGCTGTACACGGCTGAATCTCTGGATATACTTGCGCAGGGGTTCTCCTTCCTTCTGGGCGAGCAGATGAAGGTCACTTTCTTGGCCATGAGGTTTGTGGCCGCCTGTAAAGGCGCCGACGAACTGATGGCATAGGTCTGCCCAGGAGGATATGGAGTTGTCCGGCAAGTGCATGAGCCAGGACCTGACGTTGGGCTTGAGTACCAGCGGGAAGTAGTTGGCAAGGATCTTGTCGTCCCGCCCCCCGGCAGCTTGCACCGCGATGGTGTAGATGCTGAGGAACTCCGACGGATGCGTCTTGCCGTCGTACTTCTCCGGTACGTCTGGTTTGAAATTCTTCATGCTGGGCCACTGGACTTGCCGCAGCTCACGAGTAAACACAGGACAACCTACCACGTACGGCAAGTCGCCTGGTTCCCCTGGCGCATGCATGTCGACAGCGGGCCCAGCGCGCTGGTCGGATTGACGCCGCGCTTCTCTTCGGCACTCGATACGAGTACGAGCGTCTTCTTGCTGTCATTTGTGAAGAACTTGGCGCTGATCGCGACGAGCTCGTGGATCTGACGACGCGGGGGAGTCGCTGTCGAGGTGGATCCGGCGAGTCGGCGATTTTGGCCTTCGGGGCGAAGAGTGCACGATGGTTGCACCCCCACCGGTTTTGTCGCCATCGGCCCGTGCCTGGCTGACTTGCCGCGGCTGCATGTACTCGGCTGCCGTGGAGTGTCACCGTTGGCGAAGGCGATGAGACTCTGAATGGTGGCCTGATGACCCACAACCGTAAGGGATCTATTGCAGCGTTTTCGATAAGTAAGAGTGTCGAACCCAACGAGGAGCAGAAGGTATTGATAAACGATTCTGAGCAAGAATTTACTGCAAGCACTGAAAGATAACTTTTAGGGGTTTTCTCGGTATAAGCAACAGGAAAGTAAAAGCAAGTAATGTAAAAGGTACTGAGAGTAACAAGTGGCCCAATCCTTTCTTAGCAAAGGAGAGGCCTAGCAACTGAACTTATAAAGACTAAAGCGTTCCTGAGGACACACGGGAGAGGTAGTCATGTGCTTTCACCATATTCCGTATCGATACTATGTTATGTGTTGATAAGTGTTGAGTGGGTGGATCTATGCTAGTGCACTCTCTAGACTAAGATGAATGCACTCTTATGATTAAGCACCTTGCAAGCATCCGCAAATACAAGATATAATTTAAGGCAAAATCCTAACCATAGCAATACGATCAAGGATCCATTATTCCCTTATGCAAAAGCATGCGAACAGGGGTTCAGGTTTCTATCACTCCGGCAACCCACCATAAGCATTCTTTATACACAATGTATTCTCCTAGGTCCTTAATAAGGCGAAGTGTTGGGTGTTCGACTCACACAACACCACTAGTAGAATGACAACGCAACTTAAGTATCAAACAACACATATTACTTCAGCAGCATATGACTACTAACAACAAGACTTTCCCCATGTCCTCAAGAACTAAGGTAACTACTCACGAGACATAAAGGAGATCATGATCAGTAGGGATAAATAGGTGATGAACAATCTGGACATAATAATATTTCTCCAACAAAACTCAATAGCATTCACCACAAAGTAGTAATCAACACCGATGGAGTAGAGAGGATAGGTAGTACGAGTTACAACACAAGTTACGATTGTAAGATGAGATTTGGATGAAGATGGAGATGGTGATGGTGTTGGGGATGATGTTGATGATGATCTCGATGATGCCCGTGACGATGGTGATGACGATGGCGACGATCTCCCCTTCCGGGAGGTGATCTCCCCGGCGGAATCTACCCGCCGGAGATGCCCTTTTCTTCTCTGTAGGTTTCCGCCTCGGAGCGGCGGCGGAACTCCGTAAAAAGTCTTCCTCTTAGGGTTTTCGGAGAACGGAGAGTATATAGGGAAAAGGGGGCATCCGGAGGTGGGCCAGGGGCTCCAGGCGCCCCCCCGGCGCGGCCAGGGGGGCGCCCCCAGGCCGCCTGGGCACCCTGTGGCCCCCCTCTAGCTCCCCTTTTGCGTGTCTTCGTGATTCATCTGAAAAATATCTCCCGTCAATTTTCAGGTAATTTGGAGGTATTCTTCTTCAGCAACTCAGCGTCCACTTTTTACTGCTGAATCTTGCGTCTGCTGTTCGGCATCGGAGAGTTTGCAAACTGTGTAAAATAGACCAAAACAACATAAGAACATCACCGTACCGTGAAATATATCAATGAATAAGGATAAATTATGATACAAAATAGTGATGCATTTTGGACGTATCAACACCCCAAGCTTGGACCTCACTTGTCCCCAAGCGAATATGAACTCAGTAAACCTGTCCACAAGTTTAGAGAGTGAAGTGTCGATAAATAGAATACGGACAAGAAGCATCATAGTTTCTTTACCAACTCAAATACCCTCAACAGCAATCTACAACTCATAAGGCCCTTATGAAAGAGTGATAACACTTATATTCGAAAGTAGGGCTAAGGAAACTCATTATATCATGGCAAACATGTCCTTTGGTCAAAGAACAACAATAGATTTAACTTTTGCTCTTATATTTGATGAGATCAATTGAAGCTTTTTGAAAATAACATGTTAATAGGCAAGAAGTGAAAGTGTTAACACAAAGGAAGATGTTTTCCTTAGCTGGGCATGACAAACAACTTACTTATCGAATGATAATGTCAACAAGGATATGATATGACAAATCTTAATGCAGCTTTATATGAATGAATCCTTATCAACATCAAACGTCCGCTCTCTTTGAGAAATAGAAGGAAGTAGAAGTAACTGACTCAACTTAAAATTGAAAGATAGGCCCTGCTCTAGGGTAGTAGGGAAAACTCATGTGCTATCCTCAAATCAAACAGAATGAAAACAAGTTTTTAGGGGTGCATGATTTGTCAACGAATGCTAATAGATAACTCAATTGCTTTTTGAGCTGGACAAGTTTCGAGGAACGGCTCCCGCACGAGGATGATAACATCCTCTTATTCTCCTTTGTTTATCACTGCCAAAGTTTTCTAATTTCTCATGAACAAAGCGTGAAGGAGGGTTTGTTTTTTATATTATTTTTAAGCCGGGCGCACTCCTTGCCAGTTCCTTCTCGTATTACGGGTTTGCACATTAGACATGCAATCCCGGGGTGAAGCTTGTCCAATTCAAAAAGACTATGAATTAGCTATTACTTCCTCATGAGCTAAAACTGAGGCACAAAATAAAAGATTTTGAACATTTAAGGATAACACATAAATTATATACTTTTAGGAGGTGGTAGTGGAGTACCACGAGTAGGTAGGTATGGTGGACTCATATGGAAGGTATTGGCTTAAGGGTATGGATGCACAAGCAGAATTCCGCTTAGTACAGAGTTAGGCTAGCAAAGGTTTTGAAAGAACAGACAATTGATGATGACTAAGATGCAAAGCAATATAAAGCATGAACATTGAAATAAGCATAACACATCAAGTTGTCTTCCTTGTCAGCATAACACTTCAAGCATAATAACATAAAGTTTTGGCTATGTTGATAATTTAAGAAAATCATGCTTGTTGTTATGACCAAAGCTATGTTTGCCAAGATTAAATAAAGTTTCATAGCCATACCTGACATAAGGTCAATACTCCCCATAAGAATCATCATATAAGGTCGATTGCGTGAAGAGAATACCGAGTGCAGCAAAAGGAACCAATAAACTTCTCATTAATATTCCATCATGGACGACTCCACACTCACGGATACAATTCTTCACCGAAGGAGTGATAGACCTCAATGCACACAGCTATCTCATATAATAACCTCCCTAGACATGATACGACTCTACTTGACTCTAAAAGACAAAAGGTAAAGATAAAGATACCGGGCACTCCCCCAAGCTTGGAACAAGCCAAGGGAATGCCATTACCCCAGGAGATTTCACTCATCATCCTTGTTGGCGTTGATCAAGTAGTCCTTGGCGAAACGCTTCCATGGAAGGGGTTCTCCAGTCTCATATGAGAAGCTCGTCTCCTGAATCCTGCATTCAGCACCCAAACCCATGCGCAGAAACCTTAGTTCATACTCACAGTTCTGGTTATGTAGATCATTAATTTGCCCTTGGAGCTCTATAATTCTTTCTTCAGACGCGGTGATTCTTTCCCACATCTCCTTCATCTCCTTCAGGAAGTAGTTCTTCAGCTCGTTGGTGATGTCAAAGTTAGCTTCGACACCACGCTCGATCATCTTCTTGTACTCGAAGACTTCTTGTTCCACTTCTTCCAGCCTGGCCTGGATGCTCCCCTCCTTGATAGGTCCCTTCAGATCTTCTTGATGAAGGATGCCGTCCTTCATCTGAACAACCTGAGGGTGCTTCTTCACCTCAGCGAGGTAAGGGTTGATGACGTTGACGACGAACTTGTCCTTGGGGGAACTTGGAGAAGCCATGGCACCTAAATTCAGCTGAAAGATTCCCTGGCAGAAACAGATCGAAGAGAAAACACGCGAAATCGCAAGATACATTGCCGGAACAATCCGGGCAAATATATAGGAAAAATTTATGCACAGAAAGGAAGGTAACGGACCAAAGCGGGGTCGGAGACGGGCTCCCGGGTGTCCAGGCGGCCTGCCGGCGCGGCCCAGGGGGGGGGGGCGCCAGGGGGGCGCCTGGACTCCCTGGAGGTCGTCTCCGGCTCCACTTAGACTCGGAATTTTAATAATTTTGCAAAAACTCGTAATACGGAACTTTTATGATGGTTTGCGGTGTTTCCTTACCGTACTACATACCTTTTCTTTATTCTGTTTCTGCTGGCGTCTGAAACAGGGCTGCAACATGTTCTTCGTGAGTTGTTGTGTATATTATATTCACATCAACATTGACAGGGTCTCCTGCTATGTAATGTTTAAGTCTTTGCCCATTCACAACTTGAGGTTTGGTGCCTTCAAAATTGTTAATCTCAATTGCACCAGACCGATAAACTTCTTCAATATGAAATGGTCCTTCCCACCTGGAAAGTAGTTTACCTGGAGAAAACCTGAAACGGGATCTAAACAACAAAACTTTATCGCCAACATTAAATTCACGTTTCAGAATCTTCCTATCATGCCACTTTTTTACCTTTTCCTTGAACATTTTAGCGCTCTCGTAAGCTTCACTTCTCCATTCATCTAGAGAAGTCAAGTTCATGAGACGCTTCTCACCAGCTAGTTTTGGGTCAGCGTTAAGCTCTCTAACAGCCCAGAAAGCTTTGTGCTCTAACTCTAATGGCAAATGGCAAACCTTGCCATACACCATCTTATAGGGAGACATGTCCATGGGGTTTTTGTAAGCAGTTCTATATGCCCACAAAGCATCTCCTAACTTGTTTGACCAATCCTTCCTATTTCTGTTTACTGTTTTCTGCAAGATCAACTTAATCTCTCTATTGGTGAGCTCAACTTGCCCACTAGTTTGAGGATGATATGGTGAAGCAATTCTATGATTAACATCGTATTTGGCCAAAGCTTTTCTAAAAGCTCCGTGCGTGAAGTGTGATCCCCCATCAGTCATGAGATACCTTGGTACACCAAACCTGGGAAATATTACATCTTTAAGCATTTTCAAAGATGTCTTGTGATCAGCACTTTCAGTGGGGATTGCTTCAACCCACTTGGTCACATAATCAACAGCTACTAAAATGTGAGTGTACTTGTGCGAAGAAGGAAAAGGACCCATAAAATCAAAACCCCAACAATCGAAAGGTTCAATCACTAGTGAGTAATTCATAGGCATCTCATTCCTTCTACTAATGTTACCAACTCTCTGACATTTATCACAAGCTAAAACATAATTTCTAGCATCTTTAAAGAGAGTAGGCCAATAAAAACCTGATTGAAGAACCTTATGTGCAGTCCTCTCACCGGCATGATGTCCTCCATAGGGACTATCATGACACCGTCTGAGAATGTACTTCTGCTCATGTTCCGAAATGCATCTTCTCACGATCCCGTCGGGACCTTCTTTGAAAAGATGTGGGTCATCCCAAAAGTAGTGCCTCAAATCATGAAAGAACTTCTTCCTTTGCTGAAATGTTAGACCTGGAGGCAAATACTTTGCAACAATAAAATTAGCATAATCTGCATACCAAGGATCGGAAAGAGATTGTACTTTTACAACGGCAAGTTGCTCGTCTGGAAAACTATCGTTAACTGGGATGGGGTCGTGCGGTATATCTTCCATCCTTGAAAGATTGTCCGCCACCGGATTGTCTTCCCCTTTCCTATCAACAATCTGCAAATCAAATTCTTGAAGAAGGAGTACCCATCTGATAAGCCTTGGCTTGGCATCCTTCTTTGTCATAAGATACTTGATGGCAGCATGATCAGTATGAATAATAACTTTGGAATCAACAATATACTGCCTAAACTTATCACAAGCAAAAACTACAGCTAAGAATTCCTTCTCAGTAGTAGCATAGTTTCTTTGAGCACTATCAAGGGTTTTACTAGCATAATGTATAACATTTAATTTCTTATCAACTCTTTGTCCTAAAACAGCTCCAACAGCAAAATCACTTGCATCACACATAATCTCAAAAGGTAAATTCCAGTCAGGTGGTTATACTATAGGAGCAGTTATTAAAGCTTTCTTAAGGACTTCAAAAGCTTCCTTACAATTTTCATCAAATACAAAAGGAACATCCTTCTAGAGAAGATTAGTGAGGGGTCTCGAGGTTTTAGAAAAGTCTTTAATAAATCTTCTATAAAAACCTGCATGACCGAGAAAACTGCGAATACCTTTGATGTCCCTTGGATAGGGCATCCTCTCAATAGCTTCGATCTTGGCCTTGTCCACTTCAATTCCCCTTTCAGAAATCTTGTGACCAAGAACAATTCCTTCATTAACCATAAAGTGGCACTTTTCCCAGTTGAGTACCAAATTTGTCTCCTCGCATCTCTGCAAAACTTTATTAAGGTTGTGAAGACAATGGTCAAAAGAAGTTCCATAGACGGAGAAATCGCCCATGAAGACTTCCATAATATCCCCGCAGAAACCATGAAAGATAGCAGACATACACCTTTGAAAAGTAGCAGGGGCATTACATAAACCAAAAGGCATACGCCTGTAAGCATAAGTACCAAAGGACAAGTAAAAGTGGTCTTCTCTTGATCGACAGTGTTAACATGAATTTGAGAGAAGCCAGAATAACCATCGAGATAACAAAAGTAGGTATTTTTGGATAACCTTTCAAGCATTTGGTCGACGAACGACAACGGATAGTGATCCTTCCTGGTTGCCTTGTTCAACTTCCTGTAATCAATACACATTCTATATCCAATAATAATTCTCTGAGGTATTAATTCATTTTTATCATTAGGAACCACAGTTGTACCTCCTTTCTTAGGAACACAATGTACCGGACTTACCCACTTACTATCAGCTATAGGGTAGATAATACCTGCGGCTAGAAGCTTGAGAATCTCAGTTCTCACGACATCCATCATCTTCGGGTTCAACCGTCGTTGATGATCTACAACTGGTTTAGCATCGGGCTCAAGGTTGATAGTATGTTGACAGATAGATGGACTAATCCCCTTAAGGTCATCAAGGGTGTAGCCAATTGCGCCTCGGTGTTTACGAAGTACTTCCAATAATCGCTCCTCTTCATATCCTGAAAGGTTAGAATTGATAATAACAGGATATACTTTCTTTTCATCTAAATAAGCATATTTGAGCGTATCGGGAAGAGGTTTAAGATCGAACACCGGGTCTTCTTTCGGTTTTGATAAAATTCCCAAAGGTTCAACCGGAAGGTTGTGCTTCAGGATAGCAGGCTGCCTCAAGAATATTTCATCTAGTTCATTTATTTCCTGCATATGCAAATCATTCTCGTGGTCCTCCATGTATTGCTGCAAAGGATCATTAGGGGGAATAGCAATAGAGGCAATATTTTCAATAATTTTATCATCACTAGGTAAATCAGTACCACGAGGCTGCTTAGAGAACTTAGAAAAATTAAATTCATATGGCTCACCATCGAATTCAACAGAAACTTTACCTTTCTTGCAATCTATTATAGCTCCACAAGTTCTAAGAAAAGGTCTACCAAAAATAATTGGACAAAAATTGTCCCTCTCTGAACCAAGTACTAGAAAGTCGGTAGGGTATTTTACCTTTCCACATAGGACTTCAACGTCCCTCACAATTCAGATAGGAGAGATAGTTGTTCTATTTGCAAGATGAATAGTAATATCAACTTCTTCAAGTTCACAAGGGGAAATCTCACCGATGATCTCTTCATAAAGTGAATAGGGGATAGCACTTGCACTCGATCCCAAATCGCATAGCCCATAATAATTGTGATCTCCTATTTTGACAGATACCACTGGAGTACCTGAAATTGGGCCTTTATTCTTGGCTGTGACAAGGTTAGTGGAAATAGCACAAAAATTTATATTGGAATCCAGAACATCATTAGTAGCAAGGTCTTTAATCAATGCAACTTGAGGATCGACCCTGATCTGGTCCTCAGGCTCATCAACTTTTCTCTCACTTTTATTTATTATGCCTGTCACAAGAGAGTGCTCCCTTATCCTCGTGGGAAAAGGAGGCTTTTCATATATAACTGCAGGCAAAATAGGGTCAGCAACATAAATATCAATAGGTGGTTCTTTAAAAGGTTCATGGTGCTGGTCTCTCTTCTTTTTAAAAGAATCAACGTGAGAGGCAAAATTCTTACACAAATCAATCACTAGATGGGAATCAAGACCAATCTTAGAGCAAAAAGTATTGAAGTAATCAGTTTCCACATAGCTCTCAATATAATCATGTTCATAATTTATAGCGGTTTCAATACCTTTATCAATTTCCCAATCTTCGGTATTCCTCTGGATTCTTTCAAGGAGATCCCACCTTTCTTCAACACTCTTCTTCTGAAACACCCCACTAGAGGAGGCATCCAGCATCTCCTTATCCTGACGAGAAAGCCTGGCATAAAAATTTGTAAGTATAATTTCCTTGGGAAGCTTATGAATAGGGCATTTGAGCATTAGGGACTTCAATCTCCCCCAAGCTTGAGCAATGCTTTCTCCGTCACGAGACCTAAAGTTATAGATATAATTCCTGTCTCGATGAATTTCATGAAGAGGATAAAACTTAGTGTAAAAGAGAGACATAAGCTCCTGCCAGTCCAGCAAGTGTGAGTTATCGAGAAGCCCATACCAATCTGAAGCTTTATCTATAAGTGATACGACAAACAATTTCCTCATGACAAACTCCCTCGATACACCTGCAAGCTTAAATAATGAACATAGTTGTGACAGATATAGCAAGTGTTCACCGGGATGTCTGTCTCCTGCGTAACGATTAGCCAAAACATAATCAATAATACCAGCTGTTATTTTATAAGGCAAAATTTCAGTAGGGGGAGGATCAACCACCACAGGTGTGGGGCGTCTTCCCGCAAGCAACGATCTAATAATAGGGTTGTCCATAAGGACAAGGAGCAGCAAATAGCAAAAATAAAAACAGAATTATAAAAAAAACTTTCTTACCAGTTTCACTTTACCAATAGCGCTACGCTCCCCGGCAACGGCGCCAGAAAACGGTACTTGATGACCCACAACCGTAAGGGATCTATTGCAGCGTTTTCGATAAGTAAGAGTGTCGAACCCAACGAGGAGCAGAAGGTATTGATAAACGATTCTGAGCAAGAATTTACTGCAAGCACTGAAAGATAACTTTTAGGGGTTTTATCGGTATAAGCAACAGGAAAGTAAAAGCAAGTAATGTAAAAGGTACTGAGAGTAACAAGTGGCCCAATCCTTTCTTAGCAAAGGAGAGGCCTAGCAACTGAACTTATAAAGACTAAAGCGCTCCTGAGGACACACGGGAGAGGTAGTCATGTGCTTTCACCATATTCCGTATCGATACTATGTTATGTGTTGATAAGTGTTGAGTGGGTGGATCTATGCTAGTGCACTCTCTAGACTAAGATGAATGCACTCTTATGATTAAACACCTTGCAAGCATCCGCAAATACAAGATAGAATTTAAGGCAAAAGCCTAACCATAGCAATACGATCGAGGATCCATTATTCCCTTATGCAAAAGCGTGCGAACTGGGGTTCAGGTTTCTGTCACTCCGGCAACCCACCATAAGCATTCTTTATACACAATGTATTCTCCTAGGTCCTTAATAAGGAAAAGTGTTGGGTGTTCGACTCACACAACACCACTAGTAGAATGACAACGCAACTTAAGTATCAAACAACACATATTACTTCAACAGCATATGACTACTAACAACAAGACTTTCCCCATGTCCTCAAGAACTAAGGTAACTAGTCACGAGACATAAAGGAGATCATGATCAGTGGGGATAAATAGGTGATGAACAATCTGGACATAATAATATTTCTCCAACAAAACTCAATAGCATTCACCACAAAGTAGTAATCAACACCGATGGAGTAGAGAGGATAGGTAGTACGAGTTACAACACAAGTTACGATTGTAAGATGAGATTTGGATGAAGATGGAGATAGTGCTGGTGTTGGGGATGATGTTGATGATGATCTCGATGATTCCCGTGACGATGGTGATGACGATGGCGACGATCTCCCCTTCCGGGAGGTGATCTCCCCGGCGGAATCTGCCCGCCGGAGATGCCCTTTTCTTCTCTGTAGGTTTCCGCCTCGGAGCGGCGGCGGAACTCCGTAAAAAGTCTTCCTCTTAGGGTTTTCGGAGAACGGAGAGTATATAGGCAAAAGGGGGCATCCGGAGGTGGGCCAGGGGCTCCAGGCCCCCCCCGGCGCGGCCAGGGGGGGCGCCCCCAGGCCACCTGGGCACCCTGTGGCCCCCCTCTGGCTCCCCTTTTGCGTGTCTTCGTGATTCATCTGAAAAATATCTCCTGTCAATTTTCAGGTAATTTGGAGGTATTCTTCTTCAGCAACTCAGCGTCCACTTTTTACTGCTGAATCCTGCGTCTGCTGTTCCGGCATCGGAGAGTTTGCAAACTGTGTAAAATAGACCAAAACAACATAAGAACATCACCGTACCGTGAAATATATCAATGAATAAGGATAAATTATGATACAAAATAGTGATGCATTTTGGACGTATCATGGCCCTCCAGTCGTCGGCCTTGTCTGCCGTTGGAGGGTAGTCTAGGAGTAGTTGAGCTCGTGCCAGAGCTTCTGCTGGAGTGGCGGGTAGCGGTGGCGAACGGTGCGAGGAGCGGGATATGCTCGGACTTCTAACTACGTTGGAAGGAGCAGTATCCCGTCCAGGCGACCGTGCCTTGCTCGTGCCGGCATGTTGGCGTGCATGCTGGTCTTGAGCATCCCGAGATCCACCAGCTCGATCTTGGTCCAGCAAGCGTATGGTACCGTGAGTACCATGACGCTGCCGGTCCCGCGCCTCCTGAGATGGGCGCGGTGCATGTACGGACGCCGAGGTCTTGGAGTGCGCCCGGTCGTTGTGGGAGTCGACTACGCCGTCGATGGGCAGCGCAGCTTTGTCCTTGGACTTGGCGGCACCGTGAGCTCCCTCGTCGGCGCCCGTTCTTCCGCCGGCATCTACCCCACCAGCCGTTGGCTCCGGCGGTGGTGGGTTCGACGCGGACGGAACAACTGCCTCCGAAGCCTTCTTCTTCGGCGGCATGTCGATGAAGATGATGATGATCTAGCTCGTGTGGACGCCGGATCAGGTTCACACAACCTCGACGCACCCCCTACCTGGCGCGCCAAAGATGTCGGGGAAACTGATCCACGAACACCTATGGGACCGGCGGGCCGGGTCCCTTTCGGTTTGGCGGGGGCGGAGATCGCGCGAAGAGTAGATCGAGGCGAAGCACACGAGCAGTTTACCCAGGTTCGGGCCGCATGGATGCGTAAAACCCTACTCCTGCTTTGGTTTGTATTGAGTTCTTGCGCGGGAGCGCTGGGTGCTACATTACACTCAAGCAGCTAACGAGACCGAGCGTGAGAGTTCTGAGTGTTCGAACCCCCTTCTACGTTGCGCATGGGCCTCCTTTTATATGCTCAAGGGGTCACCGACAGGTGGCAACGCAGACGAGGGTAAAACTGGAAAAGTGTTGCGGTTGGTACAGCTACCTGTACAGTGTTTCATACCTAACCCTGACGGCAGGGGACAAGGGCATTAAATGCCCATCGATGTCGCCCAAACAGTGCAAAAAGGGGCCGTCAGGGGCGCCACCGTTAGCCACGATGGCAATCTTGTTAGCGCCGCTCGCCACCGCGTACCCCTGGCTGCACAGCCTCACGCCACGTACGCCTGGAAGGGTCCCAGAGCGACACATTAGTGGATGTGCTGGAGCGTGGGTACAGAGTGGTAGCTTGCCGCGGCAAGCGCCTTGCCACGGTCGTTGTCTTGTCGCGTTCGGGAGCTTGTCGCTCACCGGGCCTTGCTGGGACGCGTGGCACGTCGCGGCAAGTTCCTTGAGATGCCTTGGTTGGCCTTCCCGGCAAGCTCCTCTCGTCGGGGTCTTGTGCCTTGAGTGGCCTTCCCGGTAAGCTCCTCTTGTCGGGGCCTTGTCTCCTTGGCTTAAATACTTTGTTCTTGAATGGCTCCAAACGAACCACGGAAGACCTTGGCAGTCACCCGGCAAACCTTGCCGCGGGGCGCTGCGACTGCCCGTGCACAAGTTCGGGATACTAGGGTACCCCTATTCTAGTACACCGACACTATATTTTTCTGCCGTGGTCTGGCTTTGAGTCTTACTCAACTTCACACCTTACAAGTCAGGCAAGAACTCCTTCTTTGACTGATCCATTTTGAACTACTTCAAAATCTTATCAAGGTATGTACTCATCGAAAGTCTTATCAAGCGTCTTGATCTATCTCTATAGATCTTGATGCCCAATATGTAAGCAGCTTCATTAAGGTCTTTCTTTGAAAAACTCCTTTCAAACACTCCTTTATGCTTTCTAGAAAATTATACATCATTTCCGATCGACAATATGTCATTCACATATACTTATCAGAAAGGTTGTAGTGCTCCCACTCACTTCTTGTAAATACAGGCTTCACCGCAAGTCTGTATAAATCTATATGCTTCGATCAACTTATCAAAGCGTATATTCCAACTCCGAGATGCTTGCACCAGTCCATAGATGGATCGCTGGAGCTTGCACATTTTGTTAGCACCTTTAGGATTGACAAAACCTTCTGGTTGCATCATATACAAGTCTTCTTTAATAAATCCATTAAAGAATGCAGTTTTGTTATCCATTTGCCAGATTTCATAAAATGCGGCAATTGCTAACATGATTCGGACAGACTTAAGCATCGCTACGGGTGAGAAAGTCTCATCGTAGTCAACTCCTTGAACTTGTTGAAAAACTTTCGCAACAAGTCGAGCTTTGTAAATAGTAACATTACCGTCAGCGTCAGTCTTCCTCTTGAAGATTCATTTATTTTCGATGGCTTGCCGATCATCGGGCAATTCAACCAAAGTCCACACTTTGTTCTCATACATGGATCCCATCTCAGATTTCATGGCCTCAAGCCATTTTGCAGAATATGGGCTCATCATCGCTTCCTCATAGTTCGTAGGTTCATCATGGTCCAGTAACATGACTTCCAGAACCGGGTTGCAGTACCACTTTGATGAGGAACGAACTCTGGTTGATCTACGAAGTTCAGCAGAAACTTGATCTGAAGTTTCATGATCATCATCATTAGCTTCCTCACTAATTGGTGTAGGAATCATTGGAACTAGTTTCTGTGATGTTCCACTTTCCAATTCGGGAGAAGGTACAATTACCTCATCAAGTTCTACTTTCCTCCCACTCACTTCTTTCGAGAGAAACTCCTTCTCTAGAAAGGATCCACTCTTAGCAACAAAGACCTTGCCTTCGGATCTGTGATAGAAGGTGTACCCAACAATTTCTTTTGGGTATCCTATGAAGATTTACTTCTCCGATTTGGGTTCGAGCTTATCATGTTGAAACTTTTTCACATAAGCATCGCAGTCCCAAACTTAAAGAAATGATAGCTTAGGTTTCTCGTCAAACCACAGTTCATACGGTGTCATCTCCACAGATTTAGATGGTGCCCTATTTAACGTGAATGTAGCTGTCTCTAATGCATAACCCCAAAAGCGATAGTGGTAGATCGGTAAGAGACATCATCGATCGCACCATATCCAATAAAGTACGGTTATGACATTCGGACACACCATTACACTGTGGTGTTCCAGGTGGCGTGAGTAGTGAAACTATTTCACATTGTTTTTACTGAAGGCCAAACTCGCTATCTCAAATATTTTACCTCTACGATCATATCATAGAAACTCTTATTTTCTTGTTACGATGATTCTCCACTTCACTCTGAAATTCCTTGAACTTTTCAAATGTTTCAGACTTGTGCTTCATTAAGTAGATATACCCATATCTGCTCAAATCATCAGCGAAGGTCAGAAAATAACGATACCCGCCGCGAGCTACAACACTCATTGGTCCACATACATCTGTATGTATGGTCTCCAACAAATCTGTTGCTCGCTCCATTGTTCCGGAGAACGGAGTTTTAGTCATCTTGCCCATGAGGCATGGTTCACAAGCACCAAGTGATTCATAATCAAGTGATTCCAAAATCCATCACTATGGAGTTTCTTCATGCGCTTTACACCATTATGACCTAAAAGGCAGTGCCACAAATAAGTTGCACTATCATTATTAACCTTGCATCTTTTGGCTTCAATATTATGAATATGTGTATCACCACGATCGAGATCCACCAAACTATTTTCATTGGGTGTATGACCATCGAAGGTTTTATTCATGTAAACAGAATAACAATTATTCTATGACTTTAAATGAATAATCGTATTGCAACAAATATGATCAAATCATATTCATGCTCAACGCAAATGCCAAATAACATTTATTTAGGTTTTACACTAATCCCGAAAGTATAGGGAGTGTGCGATGATGATCATATCAATCTTGGAACCACTTCCAACACACATCGTCACTTCACCTTCAACTAGTCTCTGTTCATTCTGCAATTCTCGTTTCGAGTTACTAATTTTAGCAACTGAACCGGTATCAAATACCCAGGGGTTGCTATGAACACTAGTAAAGTACACATCAATAATCTGTATATCAAAATATACCTTTGTTCACTTTGCCATCCTTCTTATCCGCCAAGTATCTAGGGCAGTTCCACTTCCAGTGACCATTTCCTTTGTAGTAGAAGCACTTAGTTTCAGGCTTGAGTTTTAGCTTTGGGTTTCTTCATGGGAGTGACAACTTGCTTGTCATTCTTCTTGAAGTTCCCCTTCTATCCCTTTGCCCTTTACTTGAAACAAGTGGTCTTGTTAACCATCAACACTTGATGCTTTTTCATGATTTCGACCTTCGCCGACTTCAACATCGCGAAGAGCTCGGGAATTCCTTTCGTCATCCCTTGCATATTATAGTTCATCACGAAGTCCTACTAACTTGGTGATAGTGACTAGAGAACTTTGTCAATTACTATCTTATCTGGAAGATTGACTCCCACTTGATTCAAGTAATTGTAGTACCCACACAATCTGAGCACATGCTCACTGGTTGAGCTATTCTCCTCCATGTTGTAGGCAAAGTACTGTCAGAAGTCTTATACCTCTCGACACAGGCATGAGTATGAAATACTAATTTCAACTCTTGGAACATCTTACATACTCCGTGGCGTTCAAAACGTTTTTGAAGTCCCGGTTCTAAGCCGTAAAGCATGGTGCACTTAAACTATCAAGTAGTCATCATACCGAGCTTTTGTCAAAACGGTCATAACGTCTACATCTGCTCCTGCAATAGGTCTGTCACCTAGCGGTGCATCAAGGACATAATTCTCTGTGCAGCAATGAGGATAATTCTCAGACCACGGAACAATTCCGCATCATTTCTACTAACATCTTTCAACTTAGTTTTCTCTAGGAACATATAAAAAATAAACGGGGAGCAACATCGTGAGCTATTGATCTACAACATAGATATGCTAATACTACGAGGACTAAGTTCATGATAAATTAAAGTTTAATTTAATCATATTACTTAAGAACTCCCACTTAGATAGACATCCCTCTAGTCATCTAAATGATCACGTGATCCAAATCAACTAAACCATGTCCGATCATCACGTGAGATGGAGTAATTTCAATGGTGAACATCTTATGTTGATCATATCTACTATATGATTCACGCTCGACCTTTCGGTCTCTAGTGTTCTGAGGCCATATCTGCATATGCTAGGCTCGTCAAGTTTAACCCGAGTATTCTGCGTGTGCAAAACTGGCTTACACCCGTTGTATTTGAACGTAGAGCTTATCACACCCGATCATCACGTGGTGTCTCGGCACGACGAACTTTCGCAACGGTGCATACTCAGGGAGAACACTTATACCTTGAATTTAGTAAGGGATCATCTTATAATGCTACCGTCCAACTAAGCAAAATAAGAAGCATAATAAGATAAACATCACATGCAATCAAAATATGTGACATGATATGGCCATCATCATCTTGTGCTTTTGATCTCCATCTCCAAAGCACCGTCATGATCACCTTCGTCACCGGCGCGACACCTTGATCTCCATCGTAGCATCGTTGTCGTCTCGCCAACTATTGCTTCTACGACTATCGCTACTGCTTAGTGATAAAGTAAAGCAATTATATGGCGATTGCATTTCATACAATAAAGCGACAACCATATGGCTCATGCCAGTTGCCGATAACTTTACAAAACATAATCATCTCATACAAAACCGTATATCTCATCATGTCTTGACCATATCACATCACAACATGCCCTGCAAAAACAAGTTACACGTCCTCTACTTTGTTGTTGCAAGTTTTACGTGGCTGCTATGGGCTTAGCAAGAACCGTTCTTACCTACGCATACAAAACCACAACGATGTTTCGTCAAGTATGTGCTGTTTTAACCTTCACAAGGACCGGGCGTAGCCACACTTGATTCAGCTAAAGTGAGAGAGACAGACACCCGCCAGTCACCTTTAAGCAACGAGTGCTCATAACGGTGAAACCAGTCTCGCGTAAGCGTACGCGTAATGTCGGTCCGGGCCGCTTCATCTCACAATACCGCCGAAGCAAAGTATGACATGCTGGTAAGCAGTATGACTAGTATCGCCCACAACTCATTGTGTTCTACTCGTGCATATCATCTACGCATAGACCTGGCTCATGATGTCACTGTTGGGAAACGTAGTATTTTCAAAAAAAATCCTACGATCACGCAAGATCTATCTACTAGATGCATATCAACGAGGGGGAGAGTGTGTCTACGTACCCTCGTAGACCGGGAGCGGAAGCGTCAAGTGACGCGGTTGATGTAGTCGAACTTCTTCACGATCCAACCGATCAAGCACCGAATGTACGGAACCTCTGCGTTCAGCACACGTTCAGCTTGATGACGTCCCACGAGCTCTTTATCCAGTTGAGCTTCACGGGAGAGTTTCGCCAGCACGACGGCATGGTGACAGATATGATGTATCTACCGGCGCAGGGCTTCGCCAAAGCACTGCAACGGTACGACCGAGGTGTGTTTCTGTGGAGAGGGGCACCGCACACGGCTAAAACAATTCAACTTGTGTGTCCTAGGGTGCCCCCTGCCCCCGTATATAAAGGAGCAAGGGAGAGGCCGACCCTAGAGGGGGCGCGCCAAGTGTGGGGAGTCCTACTAGGACTCCCAAGTCCTAGTAGAACTCCCAAGTCCTAGTAGGATTCCCCTTTCCTTTCCGGAGTAGGAGAGAAGGAAAGAGGTGGAGAGGGAGAAGGAAAAGGGGGCTGCACCCCTTGTCCAATTCGGACCAGAGGGGGGGCGCGCGCCTCCTTCCTTTTGGCCTTTCTCCTCTATTCCCGTATGGCCCAATAAGGCCCATATACTCCGAAAAATACCCGAATCACTTGGAACCTTTCCGATGTCCGAATATAGTCGTCCAATATATCGATCTTTACGTCTCGACCATTTTGAGACTCCTCGTCTTGTCCCCGGTCTCATCCAGGACTCCAAACTCCTTCGGTACATCAAAACTCATAAACTCATAATACCGATCGTCATCAAATGTTAAGCGTGCGGACCCTACGGGTTCGAGAACTATGTAGACATGACCGAGGCTCATCTCCGGTCAATAACCAATAGCGGAACCTGGATGCTCATATTGGCTCCTACATATTCTACGAAGATCTTTATCGGTCAAACCGCATAACAACATACGTTGTTCCTTTTGTCATTGGTATGTTACTTGCCCGAGATTCGATCGTCGGTATCTCTATACCTAGTTCAATCTCGTTACCGGCAAGTATCTTTACTCGTTCCGTAATACATCATCTCGTGACTAACTTATTAGTCTTTTTCTTGCAAGGCTTATTATGATGTGCATTACCGAGAGGGCCCAGAGATACCTCTCCGACACTCGGAGTGACAAATCCTAGTCTTGATCTATTCCAACACCACGAACACTTTCGGAGACACCTGTAGAGCATCTTTATGATCACCCAGTTACGTTGTGACGTTTGATAGCACACAAGGTGTTCCTACGGTATTCGGGAGTTGCATAATCTCATAGTCATAGGAACATGTATAAGTCATGAAGGAAGCAATAGCAGTAAAACTAAACGATCATAGTGCTAAGCTAACGTATGGGTCTTGTCCATCACATCATTCTCCTAATGATGTGATCCCGTTGATCAAATGACAACTCATGTCTATGGTTAGGAAACATAACCATCTTTGATCAATGAGCTAGTCTAGTAGAGGCATACTAGGGACACACTGTTTTGTCTATGTATTCACACATGTACTAAGTTTCGGGTTAATAGAATTCTAGCATGAATAATAAACCTTTATCATGATATAAGGAAATATAAATAACAACTTTATTATTGCCTCTAGGGCATATTTCCTTCAGACCAAACCCTAGATGTCTAGCATGTATGATTATGATTGCTCTATGGACTAAACCCTCCGGTTTATATAGACACCAGAGGCGGCTAGGGTTGTACAAAGTCCGTTTACAGAGGAAGGAATCTTCATATCCGCACGTCTAGCTTGCCTTCTACGTCAAGGAGAGTCCCATCTGGACACGGGACAAAGTCTTTTGTCTTGTATCTTCAGGACCCATCAGTCCAGCCCACGTCACATAGCCCGGACGCCCGAGGACCCCATAATCCAGGACTCCCTCACCCCTTACTCGGGTTTAAGCTTTTGTCACTCTATCAACCCACTATAAGCGAACGATGAACATATTGCAACACCCTACAGCGGGGGCCCCTCACGTTTGCGCAAGAACGGAGGGCACTGTAGGACAACACCAAAATAAAATATACAATCATACCAACCAAGCTCACGATTATGCCATAGGACAAAGCAGATCTACTCAAACATCATAGGATAGGCAAATATCATTGGGAATTGATATATAGAGTTGAGCACCATGTTTAAGTAGAGAATTACAACGGGAATAGAGAGGTTACACCGCTGCATAGAGGGGAAGAAATTTGGTGTTGACGGTAGCAAGATTGTTGATGTAGATCGCCATCATGATCCTAGCCCCAGCAGCACTCCCGCGCCACCAGGAGAGAGGGGGAGAGAGCCCCCTCCTTATTCTTCTTCCTTGCCCACCTAGATGGTAGGAGGGTGATACATCTCCAATGTATCTATAAATTTTGATTGTTCCATGCTATTATATATTCTATTTTGGATGTTTAATGGGCTTTATTATACACTTTTATATTATTTTTGGGACTAACCTACTAACCCAAGGCCCTGTGCAAATTGTTGTTTTTTTGCCTATTTCAGTGTTTCGCAGAAAAGGAATATCAAACGGAGTCCAAACGGAATGAAACCTTCGGGAGAGTTATTTTTGGAACGATATCAACACAGAAGACTTGGAGTGCACGCCTGGAAGCGAGAGAGGCGGCCACGAGGGCAGGTGGCGCACCCAGGGGGGTAGACGCGCCCCCACCCTCGTGGGCCCCCTCTGGCTCCCCTGACGTGCTTCTTCAGCCTATGTATACTCTCATACACTGAAAACATCGAGGCAATCAACGAAACCCTAATTCCACCACCGCAACCTCCTGTACCCGTGAGATCCCATCTTGGGGCCTGTTCCGGAGCTCCGCCGGAGGGGGCATCGATCACGGAGGGCTTCTACATCAACACCATAGCCTCTCCGATGAGTTGTGAGTAGTTTACCATAGACCTTCGGGTCCATAGTTATTAGCTAGATGGCTTCTTCTCTCTATTTGGATCTCAATACAAAGTTCTCCTCGATCTTCAAGGAGATCTATTCGATGTAATCTTTCTGCGGTGTTTTTGTCAAGATCCGATGAATTGTGGGTTTATGATCAAGATTATCTTTGAACAATATTGGATTCTTTTCTGAAATCTTTTATGTATGATTATAATATCCTTGCAAGTCTCTTTGAATTATTGGTTTGGTTTGGCCTACTAGATCTATAGTTCATGCAATGGGAGAAGTGCTTGGCTTTGGGTTCAATCTTGCGGTATCCTTTTCCAGTGACGACCGGGGCAGAAAGGCACGTATTGTATTGTTGCCATTGAGGATAAAAAGATGGGGTTTATATCATATTTCTTGAGTTTATCCCTCTACATCATGTCATCTTGCTTAAGGCGTTACTCTGTTCTTATGAACTTAATACTCTAGATGCATGCTGGATAGCGGTCGATGTGTGGAGTAATAGTAGTAGATGCAGAATCGTTTCGGTTTACTTGTCACGGACGTGATGCCTATATACAATGATCATGCCTAGATATTCTCATCACTATGCGCTTTTCTATCAATTGCTCGACAGTAATTTGTTCACCCATCGTAGAATTCTGCTATCATGAGAGAAGCCACTAGTGAAACCTATGCCCCCCCCCGAGTATATTCTCATCATATTAATCTTCCATCAACTATTTACTTTACTTTGCATTATTTACTTTCAATCTCTATACCAAAAATACCAAAAATGTTATCTTATCAAATCTATCAGATCTCACTCTCGTAAGTGACCGAGAAGGGATTGACAACTCCTTTCATCGTGTTGGCTGCGAGGTTCTTATTTGTTTGTGCAGGTGCGAGGGACTCGCGCGTGGTCTCCTACTGGATTGATACCTTGGTTCTCAAAAACTAAGGGAAATACTTACGCTACTGTGCTGCATCACCCTTTCCTCTTCGAGGGAATACAACGCAAGCTCGAGAAGTAGCAGAGGGTTCCCCCTCTGGTCCATCGCCTCCATGGTGGCAGAGGGGGGAGAGCCCGTCCGAGATTGGATCTATCTCTCTGTGCTCTTCGGTTTCGCGTTCCTGTTTTATGGCCCTTCAACGTTTCTTAAATTCCTGGAGATCCGTAACTCCGATTGCACTGAAATTTTAACACGATTTTCCTCCACAAATTAGCTTTCTTGCCCAGAAGAAGGGCCCCAATCGATGTTCGAGGAGGGCAGAAGACACCTGGGCACGTCAAGCACCCCGTGGCGCGCCCTGGTGGGTTGTGGGGGATGTGGGCCTCCGTTTGTGTTGATTCCAAGTCCCAAAAATCACATATATTCCAAAATAATTCTCCGTAAATTTTTATCGCGTTTGGAAGTCGTTTGATATGGATTTTCTGCGAAACAAAAACATGCAACAAACAGGAACTGTCACTGGACACTGGATTAGTAAGTTAGTCCAAATAAATCATATAAATTGTTGCCAAAATTATGTAAAAGTTGAATAATATTGGCATGGAACAATAAAAATTTATAGATACGACAGAGACGTATCAGCGCCCCGGTGGGCTGTGCCCACCACGGGTACCATTCGAACTTCGTTTTTCTCTCGTTTGCTTGTTTCGCAAGATAAAAAATCTTTATATACCCCCCAAACCTATTGACCTCCGTATCGTGGATAAATCTTCTGTTCTACTTTCTTGCTGTTTTCTAACATATCTAAATCACCATGACTGCTCGGGGCTCCTCCAAGGACAAGTTCTTCGAGGGGGTAATCAACCCCAACTTGTTGGAGGTGATGAAGCACCCTCAATCCATTGAGATGAGAGAGGGGGTGCTTCACATCCGAGACACCCAAGGTCCTAAGGGGAAGGGAACCATGGAGGCCAGGCTTGAAGCCATGGAGCAGGAGGTCTTCAAGTGCAAAGGGATGGTGGAGCGTGGACTTGATGCCAATCACCGCATGATAAGGGGTTTCACCTGTGATCATAAGGTGGATGGCCAGCCCATGAAGGATGTCATCTTCACCCTCACCGAGCGGATCAACTTTATACAAAGCCAAATCTACGATCTCCAAAACCAAGTCTTTGAATATGAGGTAAGGTTTAAAGGTATGAGTTTCGTCGCCAGTTGCAGGACTCATGAGACTCTTGCCTCATCTTATGATGGTGAGCCTCTGATGTCTACACACGCTTCTACTCTTGTAGACTATGTTGGGCCTCCAAGCGCAGAGGTTTGTAGGACAGCAGCAAATTCCCTCAAGTGGATGACCTAAGGTTTATCAAACTCAGGGAAGTAGAGGTTGAAGATGGTCTCTCTCAAGCAACCCTGCAACTAAGATACAAGAAGTCTCTTGTGTCCCCAACACACCTAATACAACTAGGAGTTGTATAGGTGCACTAGTTTGGCGAAGAGATGGTAAAATATGGATGATAGGAGTGGCAAAGCAAAGTAATATAATTCTGTAATAAAAAGTGCAGCAAGCAAACAAGTGGTAAACGTGAGCACAAATGGTATTGCAATGGTGGAAACAAGGCCCAGGCTTCATACTTTCACTAATGGCAACTCCCAACAACATTAACATAATCGAATCACATGATATTTCCCATAAAACATGCAAAGGGGACGGACTCGGAGGTCATTCCTTCGTGGTCAAGAGAGGACGAGAATTATGTAGGGCTATAAAAGCACACCTCAAAGTTCGTAGTTCTCAATCTAAGGATTTCCCAATGTCACCACGGCCATCCAAAGAGAGTCCCACAATCACCACAACATATCTAAAGGATAGTCAAAGACAAGCACCAAGAGACTCTCGATCTTCAATCAACACACAAGAGAGGAAATCACTCATGAAAATACTTTTCTAATCCATGTCCAATAGACCGCTGTCACCTTGGTCTCGGGGATTATACTAGATAAAGACAAGTGAGTACATCAATCCAATACATAGAGGACGGGGAAATATCATGGGATCACCCTAGATTAACATAGTCTATGATCACAACGAAGATCACATCATGGGAGAGAGAATTGACCACATAGCTACTGGTAAGAACCTCAGCCCCGAGGAGGAACTACTCCCGCATCATGGAGGGGGAAGCAACGTCGATGGAGATGAATCCGGGGGCACTTCCCCGTCCCGGCAGGGTGCCGGCGCAGGAATTCTGGTCCCCCGAAGCTTGATGGCGATGGCGGCGGAGATCGGAATCGCGTCTGGAGAAAAGGGGTCTGGAATCAGGGTTTTCTCGATGGACCTTAAATATATGCCAAAGGGGGTCACCGGGGGAGTCCTGGGGGGCCCAGGCGCCCCCCCCGGTGCGGCCTAGGGGTGGGCCGCCTGGAGCCCCTGTGGGTCCCCCCGACTGTACTTTGGCCGCACGGTAGCTCCTGGAACGCTGATTTTTTATATATTTTTTCTGGATTTTTCCTGGCAGTTCTCGTAATGTGAAAACCTGAAATACAAAAACAGCCGAAAACAGAAACTGGCACTGGGGTGCACTGGATTAGTAGGTTAGTCCAAATATGATCAAAAGTGTATGGAAGTGTATGAATATCATAGCAATATCACCCAAAAGTGGCATGGAGCAAGCAGAAATTATAGATACGTTTTGGACGTATCAACATCCCCAAGCTTAATTCCTGCTCGTCCTCGAGTAGGTAAATGATAACAAGAATAATTTCTGTGGTGACATGCTATTAACCATATAGGACTTATTCATAGTCATATGACAAAAGCTTACTGAGACAATGAATCTGTAGAAATTAAGTTGCATCATGAGAAAATCACAAAGGACTGAAAGTTTTACAATATGATACTGAAACATCAAATAGATTTGCAATGAACATTATGTGCAAATATGATAAAGTGATATCTAGCTTGCCCCCTTTAGTGAAGCAAAACATAAATGCAGGGGCACCTTAAAGTTTTAAGTGATGACTAGATACAATGATTTCAGAATAAACGATATCACAATCATGCAAAAGACAATGCTACTTTGGGACAATGCACATTACACTCAGAATGACAATCATGCTCTCAGTAGTTGGTGCTTTAAAAGAAGGTGGAGACTCAACATAAAAGTAAAAGAATGGCCCTTTGCAGAGGGAAGCAGGGATTACTCATGTGCTAGAGTTTTTTATTTTGAAAACATAGAAGCAATTTTGTCAACGGTAGTAATACTTCATATGTGTTATGCATAAGACATCATATAAGTTGCAAGCCTCATGCATCGAATATCAATAGTGCTCGCACCTTGTCCTAATTAGCTCAGATTTCCATGGGTTATCATTGCATTACATATGTTTCAACCAAGTGTCACAAAGGGGTACCTCTATGCCACCTGTACAAAGGTCCAAGGAGATAAATCGCATTTGATTTCTCGTTTTTGATATATCTCAACTTGAGGACATCCATACCGGGACAACATAGAAAATAGATAATGGACTCCTCTTTAATGCTTAAGCATTCATAAGAGGTTGAGGATTAATGTCCAAGCTAAAACTTCCACCATGATACATGGCTTTGGTTGGCGTCCCAATGTTCTTCTCTAACAATATGCATACTCAAACCATTCAACTCATGGCAAATCACCCTTACTTCGGACAAGACGAACATGCATAGCAACTCACGTGATATTCGACAAAAGTGTAACAGTTGATGGCGTCCCTAGAAACATGGATACCGCTCAGCAAGCAACTTATAAGAAATAAGATACATAAGCGACATATTCTTTACCACAATAGTTTTTAAGCTACTTTCCCATGAGCTATGTATTGCAAAAATGAAGGTTTTAAAGGTAGCACATGTAAATTTACTTGGAGTGGCGGTGAAATACCACATATAGGTAGGTATGGTGGACTCATATGGCATAACTGGATTAAAAGAATGTGGATGCACAAGCAGTCAGTCCGCTTAGTACAGGTGGAGGTTAGCAAAAGACTGGGAGCGACCAACTAAAAGAGCAATGACAGTCATAATCATGCAGAGCGACAAAGCAACATTGAATCAGGCATGGTAGTTATATCGCTACTCAGAAACAAAAGATCATCAAGGCTTGACAGACTTTCTTTACAGTCTTAAATATGCGTGAGCATATGCCAAGTCAATCAAAATAAATTCTTGAAGGAAGATATTACTAAACCATACCACATCATAGGCAAACAAATCAAGTTGGTACTCCAATAACACATTGGGAATCCCCCAGCTATTTGAGACTAACCACAAGAAAACATGAACTACTAAGCGCCATTATGCACGTAGCATCTTTATCATAGACATATCAACCAATGCAACGGAAGCAAACTCTCTTAATAAGGTGAGCATGGTAATTAAAGAGAGTTCAAGCAACCAACTAAACAAAAGCTCTTTGAAAAGATAAGCATGAATACTAAGAGCTGAACATGATAGTAGCTATTAAAAGACAAAGAACACACACAGCAAAGATAAACATGAAAATTCTATGTTGTGTTCTAGGTTGAAGTGGAGCGTGTTTCTCTCCCACACAAAGAAAGCTGAGTTCCAACTCGTTATGAAAAACAAGCAAAGCTAAAGAAAACTAAAAATGAACTAAAAGCAAGACGCTCCAAGCATAGCACATAACACATGAAGTGATAAAAATATAGTGGAACGAAAGACGAACTGATAATGTTGATGGAGAAGGGGATGCACGGGGGCATCCCCAAGCTTAGACGCTTGAGTCTCCTTGAATATTTCTTGGGGGTGCACGGGGGCATCCCCAAGCTTGAGCGCTTGACACTCCTGAATTTTTTTTATCATCTTCCCTCGCACACTTGAAAACTCCCTTCATACATAACTCATCATAATCTGATTAGCGAGGTTAGTACCCATAATAAAATAATTGTTCCTTGCTGGAAATAAAGATATTCTTGAAGTCCAACAGTTTCTCAAGATTGCCAAAAGGTTTTTGCAAAGAAAAAGCAAGCTCTTGGTTTGCAAAATGAAAGAAAGGCAAAACAGGACAGAATCTGTGAAAAACAGAACAGCAGGTAGTAAATGATTTGTTCGGGGCACTTCTGCAACTCTAATAAAAAAACTCAGAACAGACGCACGAAAGACAATTGTATAGAGCACGCTGTAGAAAAAATTCAGACCAAAAAGATGATCTGGTGATTTTATACGAATTTTTCTATCCAAGGACAGAATCTGCTTCCTGGACAGCACGTCACAACTTTTGAACTTTCTTGCAATCAGAGGCTACACTTGGCACAAAGTTGAAAAGTAAAGATACAATGATGATGCTACTGTAGTAACAACATCAAGACACAACAAAAAGAAAAATAAAATTTTATTCATTGTGGGCTGCCTCCCAAAAGCGCTTTCTTTTATGCCTTTAAGCTAGGCATAGGACTTAATGATGCTCTCGTAAGAATAAGAGCTGAAGAACAAAAGAGGGCATCAAGAAGCGAATGCCAAATACATTTAAGCCTAACATGCTTCCTATGCATAGGAATATTGCAATAGAATAATTCATTGAAGCACGAAGCAACTAGCATAGGAAGGCAAAACAAGCATAACTTCAAAATATTCACCATAAAGAGAGGAAACTTCTTATTATTAAGATATTTAGAACCAAGCCTCCCTCTCTCATTATAAATTTCAGTGGCATCATGGATGAACTCAACAATATAAGCATCACATAAAACATTGTTACCATGATCCACATGCAAAAAGGTACTCTCACTCCCCACATAAGCATAATTTTTCTCATTGGTAATAGTGGGAGTAGGACTATCATAAACAACTTGAACACTATAGATTAGTTGTATATTAGGAGCGTGGTGTTCAACAAGGGAGTAATTCCCTTCATGATTATGACAAGTTTCATAAGGATAATTTCTCCTTATGTCATAGATACCTTTATAATCATTATAGATTGGAGTTATAACATCATCATGGTAGAGAAGAGCATTATCATTGCTAGCAACTATATTTGTAAACATGTTGTCTTTATTCTTACTAGCAAGAGAATTATCAATTATCACATCACTAGTGGGGATAGGATTTGCAATCCTATCATCCCAAGCTTAGAGCTTCCCATATCTTCACTTTCAGAGTTGGTACCAAAAAGATTTTCAAGATCATAAGCAGCATTATCATCATTTTCCCAATCACAATAAGTAACATGCATATCATAATCAAAATCATCTTCAATAGTACCTACGGACGTATCATCAAGATGATAATTAAGGCAATAAACTTCACCTTCTTCTTTAAACTTACAACCGTTAGGATAAAAGTTGATGGGAGGAATATGCCCAGGCCAGGTTGATACCCATTCTTCTTCCTTCTTGCTCCTCCTCCTCCTCCTCCTCTTCTTTTTCTTCTTCTTCACCTTAGGAGGGGGTGGTTGGAGATGAAGCTTCTCCACATATCCGGGTTTATCATTAGAAACAATAGGGGAAACTTGGGAGAAACTCTCCTTTTTATTAGCAGAAATATAAGAGACATTTTTATATTTTGGTAAAGTTCCCTCCTTTCTAATCTTACTTATGTAATCATTTTCATGGCAATTAACAACACAATAGAGATGGCAATTTTGCAAAGTGTTTTTTATCCCTATGGCATTATCATCCAGCCAAGAAGTCTTTTCTGATAACTCTTCACACATCAAAAATAGCATAAGCTCATCATAAAGATCAGAGGTGATCATGTTATCACACAGCCGGTTAACAGTTATGTTTTGAAAGTTCATGCATTGAAAATTAAAGTGACCCTCTATACGGCAAAGTTCACAAGTAAAAGGATAAAGGTCACACAATTCTCTAGCAATTTCATTTAAATCTCTGACCCAAGTGATTGTTCTTTCATGCTTATGTTGCTTACAATACTTCTCTTCTTCAATCATAGGCCTTTCACAAGGTCTATCCACTCCACAAAAATTAACATGCTTATATAAAACTTCATTTTTAGGAATTGGATCATGCATGTTGCAATCATCATGAACAATTTCATTTTCTTTGCAAGTCTCTTTAAAAGGTTTATGATACTTGATCCAATCCTCCTTAGTCATATTAAGATGTGAAGCAAAAGATTTGAGGAAATCAACAATGAGTTGAGAATCAAGCCCAAACTTAGCACTAAACTTATTAAAACTTGTAGTTTCAACAAAGGACTTAATGCAATCATACTCATAAATTATACCTGACTCTTTACCTTTGTGGATCTCCCAATCTTCAGTGTTGCGTTGAATTCTTTCTAGGAGTTCCCATTTAGCATCAATCTTTTTGTTTGTGAAAGAACCCATAGAGGAAGCGTCGAGCAAATCTTTATCCTGTCGAGAAAGCCTCGCATAGAAATTAGTAATAATCATATCTTTGGGGAGCCCATGGTTAGGACATTTTAGCATTAACGTTTTCAGTCTCCCCCAAGCTTGAGCTATGCTCTCTCCGTCATGAGGATAAAAATTATAAACATAATTCCTATTCTCATGGACTTCATGAAGAGGATAAAACTTGGAGTAAAAGAGAGACTGGATCTCTTCCCACTCCAGCAGGTGAGAGTCATTTAGTAGCATATACCATTCCAATGCTTTTCCTTTCAGTGACAAGGCAAATAATTTCCTCATGACAAACTCCCTTGATACACCTGCAAGCTTAAATAATGAACATAGTTGTGACAGATATAGCAAGTGTTCACCGGGATGTCTGTCTCCTGCATAACGATCAGCCAAAACATAATCGATAATACCAGCTGGTATTTTATAGGACACAATTTCAGTAGGGGGAGGAGCAACCACCACAGGTGTGGGGCGTCTTCCCGCAAGCAACGATCCAATAGCAAGGTTGTCCATAAGCATAACTAGTGAAATAAAAACAAGAAACAAAAAGATTTAATTGCAAGATCTAAAGATATACCTTCAAGCGCTCACCTCCCCGGCAACGGCGCCAGAAATAGCTTGATGTCTACACACGCTTCTACTCTTGTAGACTATGTTGGGCCTCCAAGCACAGAGGTTTGTAGGACAGCAGCAATTTCCCTCAAGTGGATGACCTAAGGTTTATCGAACTCAGGGAAGTAGAGGTTGAAGATGGTCTCTCTCAAGCAACCCTGCAACTAAGATACAAGAAGTCTCTTGTGTCCCCAACACACCTAATACAACTAGGAGTTGTATAGGTGCACTAGTTTGGCGAAGAGATGGTAAAATATGGATGATAGGAGTGGCAAAGCAAAGTAATATAATTATGTAATAAAAAGTGCAGCAAGCAAACAAGTGGTAAACGTGAGCACAAATGGTATTGCAATGGTGGAAACAAGGCCTAGGCTTCATACTTTCACTAATGGCAACTCCCAACAACATTAACATAATCGAATCACATGATATTTCCCATAAAACATGCAAAGGGGACGCACTCGGAGGTCATTCCTTCGTGGTCAAGAGAGGACGAGAATTATGTAGGGCTACAAAAGCACACCTCAAAGTTCGTAGTTCTCAATCTAAGGATTTCCCAATGTCACCGCGGCCACCCAAAGAGAGTCCCACAATCACCACAACATATCTAAAGGATAGTCAAAAACAAGCACCAAGAGACTCTCGATCTTCAATCAACACACAAGAGAGGAAATCACTCATGAAAATACTTTTCTAATCCATGTCCAATAGACCGCTGTCACCTTGGTCTCGGGGATTATACTAGATAAAGACAAGTGAGTACATCAATCCAATACATAGAGGAAGGGGAAATATCATGGGATCACCCTAGATTAACATAGCCTATGATCACAACGAAGATCACATCATGGGAGAGAGAATTGACCACATAGCTATTGGTAAGAACCTCAGCCCCGAGGAGGAACTACTCCCGCATCATGGAGGGAGGAAGCAACGTCGATGGAGATGAATCCGGGGGCACTTCCCCGTCCCGGCAGGGTGCCGGCGCAGGAATTCTGGTCCCCCGAAGCTTGATGGCGATGGCGGTGGAGATCGGAATCGCGTCTGGAGAAAAGGGGTCTGGAATTAGGGTTTTCTCGACGGACCTTAAATATATGCCAAAGGGGGTCACCGGGGGAGTCCTGGGGGGCCCAGGCGCCCCCCGGCGCGGCCTAGGGGTGGGCTGCCTGGGCAGGCCGCCTGGAGCCCCTGTGGGTCCCCCCCGGCTGTACTTTGGCCGCACGGTAGCTCCTAGAACGCTGATTTTTTATATATTTTTTCTGGATTTTTCCTGGCAGTTCTCGTAATGTGAAAACCTGAAATACAAAAACAGCCAAAAACAGAAACTGGCACTGGGGTGCACTGGATTAGTAGGTTAGTCCAAATATGATCAAAAGTGTATGGAAGTGTATGAATATCATAGCAATATCACCCAAAAGTGGCATGGAGCAAGCAGAAATTATAGATACGTTTTGGACGTATCAGCCTCTGCCATGGAAACCGGAGGACAAGCTCGCTACTACCTCACCACCACCAACACCTTCTTCACCACCAAAGGAGAATTGAGTATCGGGTATGGGCACTCCCCTTGACCTGAGCCAAGCTTGGGGGTAGGAGCCCCGGTATCGTATCACATCACTATCTCTACCTTTATCTACCTTAGTTCAATCTTTAGTTATCTTTTTCTTTAGTTGAATAAAAATTTAGTTCGATCTTTCTTTGAGGTGTTTGCTTAGTGATCTATCTATCTATGTAATCGTGTGTGAGATTTATAACAAAGTTAGTTTGAGTTTTGCTTTCTTTACCTTTTTTATTCAATAAAAATAAAAGAAATAAATGAAAAGGACCATATGCTAATCATATGATAAGTAATGACACAACATAAGGAAAAGTATGAGTAGTAAAATTTATTGAAGATTGATAAACATAGCATTGGTCAATGATGCAATTCATGAAATAATTAGTAAGGGGAGAAAAGATTCACATGCAATTATACTATCTTAGACACCTTTTGTGATTGTGAGCCCCATCGAAATATTATATGCCAAAATGGTTGATGTTGGACAAGGAAGACAATGTAATGACTTATATTTGTTCATATCCACATAGAAGTTATATTGTCATAGATCCTTTAACATGTGGTGCTTGCTCAATATCTTTTCTAGCCAAACCGCACTAAGTAGAGATACTACTTGTGCATCCAAAAACCCGTAAACCCAAATATTTTTTAAGAGTCCACCATACCAACCTTTGGATTGAGTAAGATCCTTCAAGTATGTCATCGGTGCAAAAAGGCAATAATATGGCTTCTAAATGTGTAAGATCATTTAGTGTAAGAGAAAATTGAGCGTTGTACGAACTTGTGATGGCAAAGAATAAAAGCGACAGACTGCATAATAAAGGTTGTCGTCATAAGGGGCAATATAACATGACGTTCTTTTGCACTAAGGGATTGAGCATACAAACGAAAAAGCGCATGACAACCTCTGCTTCCCTCTGTGAAGGGCCTATCTTTTACTTTTATGTTGAGTCAAAGTTTACCTCTCTATTCCTTTTTATTTTATCTTTTGGCAAGCATCATGTGGTGAGGAAAGATCTAGGCACATATGTACAGTTAGATATGGGTGAGCATGAGTAATCATTGTTGACATCACCCTTGAGGGGAGTATGTTGGGTGGCGAAACTATAAGCCCCTATCTTTCTATGTGTCCGGTTGAAAATTTTTGCTCATGTGTATGAGGTGAGTGTTAGCAACCATAGAAGATTATATGATGGTGAGTATGTGGACTTGCCTAAGGGCTCTCACACGTGACCCTTCCTGAAAAGCTGATGAATTGTAATTGCAAAGTTGACTAAGAACATAGTTTGTCGGTTTTCAATAGAGTTTATGCTTTATACTTCAATAGTGTGATGAATTGTTACTTGCTCATGAGAAGTTATATGATAAAGTTATGTTTATTAAGATTTAATATAGTTTGTTGATGTTATAATAATATGCATGATGCTTCTATGTCCGTATTTTGTTTTTATCGACACCTCTCTCTCTAAGCATGTGGATGATACGTCTCCAACGTATCTATAATTTTTTATTGTTCCATGCTATTATATTATCTGTTTTGGATGCTTTATATGCATTAATATGCTATTTTATATGATTTCTGGGACTAACCTATTAACCTAGAGCCCAGTGCCAGTTTCTGTTTTTTCCTTGTTGTTGAGTTTCGCAGAAATGGACTATCAAACGGATTCCAAACGGAACAAAATTTTACGAGGATTTTTCTTGGACCAGAAGACACCCAGAGGACTTGGAGTACACGCCTGGGGAGCCTCGAGACGTCCACAAGGGTGGAGGGCACGCCCTTTGGTGTAGGGCGCGCCCCCTACCTTATGGGCCCCCCGAGACCCCCCTGACCTACTTCTTTCCCCTATAAATTCCCAAATATTCCAGAAATAACAGAACATCCATCGAAATCACTTTTCTGTCGCCGTAACCTTCTGTTCTCGCGAGATCCCATCTTGAGGCCTTTTCCGGTACTCTGTCGGAGGGGATTCAACCATGAAGGGCATCTACATCATCCCTATTGCCCTTCTGATGGAGTGTGAGTAGTTTACCACAGACCTACAGGTCCATAGATAGTAGCTAGATGGCTTCTTCTCTCTCTTTGATCCTCAATAACATGTTCTCCTTGATGTTCTTGGAGATTTATCCGATGTAATATTGTTTTGTGGTGTGTTTGTCAAGATTCGATGAATTGTGGGCTTATGATCATATTATCTATGAATATTAGTTGAGTCTCTTCTGAAATCTTATATGCATGATTTAATATCTTAGTAATTCTCTTCGAACTATCGGTTTGGTTTGGCCAACTAGATTGGTTTTTCTTACAATGGGAGAAGTGCTTTGCTTTGGGTTCAATCTTGCGGTGCTCAATCCCAGTGACAGTAGGGGACCTGACACGTATTGTATTGTTGCCATCGAGGATAAAAAGATGGGGTTTTCATCATATGGCATGAGTTAATTCCGCTACATCATGTCATCTTGCTTAATGCGTTACTCTGTTCTTATGAACATAATACTCTAGATGCAGAATCGTTTCGGTCGATGTGTGGAGTAATAGTAGTAGATGCAGGCAGGTGTTGGTCTACTTATTACCGACGTGATTACTATATTCATTACCATTTCCTTATATAATGTCATAATTATTCGCTTTTCTATCAATTGCTTGACAGTAATGTGTTCATCCACCGTAATATTTGCTATCATGAGAGAAGCCTCTTGCGAAACCTATGCCCCCAGGTCTATTTTACATCTTATAAGTTTCAGATCTACTATTTTGCAATCTTTTACTTTTCAATCTATAAACCAAAAAACCCAAAAAATATTTACTTTACTAGTTCATCTATCTCTATCGGATCTCACTTTTGCAAATAACCGTGAAGGGATTAATAACCCCTTTATAGCGTTGGGTGCAAGTTGTTTGATTGTTTGTGCAGGTATTTGGCGATTTGTGCGTAATCTCCTACTGGATTGATACCTTGCTTCTCAAGCTGAGGGAAATACTTAATCTACTTTGCTGCATCGCCCTTTCCTCTTCAAGGGAAAAACCAATGCATGCTCAAGAGGTAGAAGCAAGAATTTCTGGCGCCGCTGCTGGGGAGATCTACGCCAAGTCAAGACATACCAAGTACCCTTCATTAAACTCTCATCTCTCGCATTTACATTATTTTCCATTCGCCTCTCGTTTTCCTCTCCCCCACTTCTAAAATGATTTTCAAAAAGTTTTGTCTTTCCTCTCGCAACTATCTTGTTTGCTTAAAATCATCTTTCTGTAAGCTATGGCCGAATCAAAAAAGGGCTAGGGGTTTCCCCCCAAGTTTTAATACTGTAGATAACCCCTTTGTCCTTGCTAAGCTCATAAACAATGATGCTATGGAAAAACCCTACGAGGTTAACAAGGGAACTTTAAATAATTTTGATAAAGATGATCCCGGATTTTTTTCGTTATTTGCTTGATGAATCTTTGAAAGATGCTTGGAATAGACTATTGAGAATTCGAGCTAGCCATGTGCCTCAGTATCATATAGAGATATACGTGAAAAGCTTTTATGTTGGTTTGCCTCTTTCTCTTAAACAAGTTTTGGATTCTATATTTGAAAATGACTTCCTTGGAGGAGATGCCTTTGATACTTATGAAAAGATGAAAACCATATTTGGGCACTCCAAGGATGAAAATGTTGAATCATCTACGCTTATGTGCTTTCATCAAAATGAAATAATCAAAGAGATGAAGGCTAGTTTAGAAATTTTCGAAGTGTGCTTAATCTTTCGTCTACTATTAATGGCCATGTGATCTCACAAAATAGATAGAAAAATGCTATGGACTACAAATTCTCTCTTTGTTACCAAAATGAACAAAATGATAATACCTATATCTATTTGTGTTTTATGCCTAGCTAGGGGCGTTAAACAATAGCGCTTGTTGGGAGGCAACCCAATTTTATTTTTGCTTTTTACTTTTTGCTTCTGTTTTTCAAGTTTCACACATTATTATTTCTGTAGCAATTGTGTTTTGGTGTTTTAATTAGTGTTTGAGCCAAGTAAGACCTTTGGGATGGCTTACGGTGATCGTTGACTTGATTTTGCTGAACAGCAGAAACTTTTGCGCCCAGTGCAGAAAATTCAATAATTCACTGGAACATCGAAACCTTCTGAATTTTTTACACAAAATTGATACTCCCTCCATTTTTGTATACAAGGCCACAAACCCATATTACAGGTACCAAGGTAGAAATTAATGGCTTCTGAAAACTAGTATTTTCTCCTCGCTTGACGTGTTAATTAATGTGTATTTTTGTTTCCAACACACAACAAGACAACTCTCTCATTCCTGATTGGTTGATTAATGCGGTGCATGCAAACCAACATTTAACTCCAGCATGCATCCATAGGGTATTAATGTCCTCGGTTGCTAGTACGAGGCAAACCTGATCAATTTTATCTCGATTGGTGTTAGTGGCCTTGTATAGTTGCAAATTGTAACTTTGATAGTGGCCTTGTATACAAAATTGGAGGGAGTATACAAATTCCCCACGTCTTCCTATTTTTCAGATTTTTTAGAGTTACAGAAGTATGTGAAGTTTTCAGATTGTTATGTTTTTGACAGATTCTAATTTCCATGTGTTGTTTGCTTATTTTGATGCATCTATGGCTAGTATCGGGGGTATGAACCATGGAGAAGTTTTAATACAATAGATACTAGACCAATATAAAATTAGAATAAGATCTCAACAGTACCTTGAGTGGTTATTCACTTTGTTTTACTAACGAAGCTCACGAGATTTCTGTTGAGTTTTGTGTTGTGAAGTTTTCAAGATTTGGGTGAGGATTTGATGGACTATGGAATAAAGAGTGGCAAAAGCCTAAGCTTGGATGCCCAAGGCACCCCCAAGGTAAAATTCAAGGACGGCCAAGAGCCTAATCTTGGGGATGCTCCAGAACGCATCCCCTCTTTCGTCTTCATCCATCGGTAACTTTACTTGAGGCTATATTTTTATTCACTACATGATATGTGTTTTGCTTGGAGCGTCTTGTATGATATGAGTCTTTGATTTTTAGTTTTCCACAATCATACTTACTATACACACCTTTTGAGAGGGACACGCTTCAATCGTGATTTATTAGAATACTCTATGTGCTTCAGTTATATCTTTTGAGCTAGGCAATTTTGCTCTAGTACTTCACTTATATCTTTTTAGAGCATGGTGGTGCTTTTATTTTATAGAAATTATTGAACTCTCTTGCTTCACTTATATTATTTTGAGAGTCCTTAAGAATAACATGGTAATTTGCTTGGGTTATGAATTTAGTCATAATATGGTAGGCATCCAAAGGAGATATAATAAAAACTTTCATAGAGCATTGAATACTATGTGATGTTTGACTCTTTATAATTGCTTTGAGATGTTAAGATGGTAATATTAGACTCATGCTAGTGGTAGTTAGTGAGATTAAAGAAACAATTGTGTTAAGGTTTGTGATTCCCGTAGCATGCACGTATGGTCTCCTAACTATGTAACCGGATTGGAGCACTTTGTATTTTGAAGTGTTTGTCTTTGCGTGAAGGTCGGGGCGCGTGATGGTTAACTCCTAGGGGCATGCGTTGTAGTACTTTGCTTTTAGAGCTAATAGACTTTTTGAAATAAGATGTGAGTTCTTTATGACTAATGTTGAGTTCATGGATTACACGCACTCTCACCCTTCCACCTTGCTAGCCACTATAGTTCCGCGCAACTTTCGCCGATGCATAAAACTCTCATTATACCTTCCTCAAAACAGCCACCATACCTACCTATTATGGCATTCCCATAGCCATTCCAAGATATATTGCCATGTAACTCCATCGTTCCATTTATCATGACACGCTTCATCATTGTCATATTGCTTTGCATGATCATGTAGTTGACATAGTATTTGTGGCAAAGCCACCGTTCATATTTTTATACATGTCACTCTTGGTAATTCCACATCCCGGTACACTGCCGAAGGCATTCATATAGAGTCATATCTTTGTTCTAGTATTGAGTTGTAATAAATAAAAGTGTGATGATCATCATTATTAGAACACTGTCCCATGTGAGGTTATCAAAAATAAAAGAAGCCAATGAAGCCCAAATAAATAAAAGAGATCAAAGAGCCCAAAATAAAAAATAAAAAATGAGAGAAAAAGAGAGAAGGGCAATGTTACTATCCTTTTCCACACATGTGCTTCAGAGTAGCACCATGTTCTTCATGATAGAGAGTGTCCTATGTTGTCATTCCCATATATCACTAGAGGGAATTTTCCGTTATAGAACTTGGCTTGTATATTCCAACGATGGGCTTCCTCAAAGGCCCTAGGTCTTCATGAGCAAGCAAGTTGATGCACACCCACTAATTATCTTTTTTGAGCTTTCATACGCTTATAGCTCTAGTGCATCCGTTACATGGCAATCCCTACTCGCTCACATTGATATCGATTGATGGACATCTCCATAGTCTGTTGATTTGCCTAGTTGACATGAGACTTTCTCCCTCCTTTTGTCTATCACCACATTCTATTCCACCCATAGTGCTATGTCCATGGCTCACGCTCATGTATTTTGTGAAGAGTTGAAAAAGTTTAAAAAGTAGAGTATGAAAGCAATTGCTTGATTGACACCGGGATAGGCATGATTTATACTTTGTGTTAAGAATAGGGAGCATAAATGACTATATGATTTTGTAGGGACAACTTTCTTTAGCCGTGTTATTTTTGAAGCTTCGTAGATTGCTTTTAGTATGCTTGAAGTATTATTGTTTTGATATTGATAAATTATTATTTTGAGTCTTATGGATCTGAACATTCATGCCACAATAAAGAATACTGCATTGATAAATATGTTGCATAGCATTCCACATTAAAAAAAATGTTTTTATCATTTACCTACTCGAGGACGAGCAGGAATTAAGCTTGGGGATGCTTGATACGTCTCCAACATATCTATATTTTTTGTTGTTCCATGCTATTATATTATCTATTTTGGATGCTTTATATGCATTATATGCTATTTTATATAATTTTTGGGACTAACCTATTAACCCAGAGCCAAGTGCTAGTTTCTGTTTTTTATCTTGTTTTTGAGTTTTGCATAAAAGGAATATCAAACGGAGTCCAAACGGAACGAAACTTTACGAGGATTTTTCTTGGACCAGAAGACATCTAGAGGACTTGGAGTACACGCCAGGAAAGCCTCGAGGTGGCCACAAGGGTGGAGGGCGCGCCCTGGGGGTATGCTCGCCCCCTACCTTGTGGGCCCCCTGAGACCCCCTTGACCTACTTCTTTCGCCTATAAATTCCCAAATATTCCAGAAACAACAGAACATCCATCAAAACCACTTTCCCGCCACTGTAACCTTCTGTTCTCGCGAGATCCCATCTGGAGGCCTTTTCCAGTACTCTGCCGGAGGGGTATTCAATCATGGAGGGCATCTACATCAACCCTATTGCCCTTCTGATGAAGTGTGAGTAGTTTACCACAGGCCTACGGGTCCATAGCTAGTAGCTAGATGGCTTCTTCTCTCTCTTTGATCCTCAATACCATGTTCTCCTCGATGTTCTTGGAGATCCATCTGATGTAATATTCTTTAGCGGTGTGTTTGTCAAGATCCGATGAATTGTGAGTTTATGATCAGATTATCTATGAATATTATTTGAGTCTCTTCTGAAATATTATATGCATGATTTAATATCTTAGTAATTCTCTTCAAACTATCGGTTTGGTTTGGCCAACTAGATTGGTTTTTCTTGCAATGGGAGAAGTGCTTTGCTTTGGGTTCAATCTTGCGGTGCTCAATCCCAGTGACAGTAGGGGACATGACACGTATTGTATGGTTGTCATCGAGGATAACAAGATGGGGTATTCATCATATTGCTTGAGTTAATTCCGCTACATCATGTCATCTTGCTTAATGCATTACTTGCTACTTCTCGAGCTTGCGTTGTATTCCCTCGAAGAGGAAAGGGTGATGCAGCACAGTAGCGTAAGTATTTCCCTTAGTTTTTGAGAACCAAGGTGTAATGCCCCATATGTAACACTTTCCAATAATGGCAATAAAACTTCCTATTTTTATCCTTGTCATTATCCTTGGGGGTTCTTGTCTTTTATTTATTTGCATTGCCATATCTTTTATTATGTTTGCATCCTTGCATTGTTTCATCATCATATCATCATGGCATCACAGTTTACTTTATTGTTGTGTATGTGTGAGGCCTTGTTGTTGTGTGTGGTTTAGCTATGCCTAGCTAACACTTCCCCTTCTCCTTCTTCTTCTTCTCCTTCTTCTTCTTCTTCTTCTTCTTCTTCTTCTTCTTCTTCTTCTTCTTCTTCTCCTTTCTTTTCTTTTCAGGCCTTTTCTTGCTCTATTATACAAGCCACCTAGCCAAGTGCCTTAGTGATTCTTTCTCCTCATTTAAATGTTGCACCCTGTGAACAACCTCTCCACCAAATATCAGCCCTTTTGAAAATGATTTGGTTGGGTTTTAAAATGACTTGAGTTTGATCCATATTCAAACTCCTTTTATTTTTCTGCCTCTAAAAATGTCCAAGTCAATTTATTTAAATAGGGCATAGATCACTGAGCTTGGGGATATTTTTCTTTTCCCCTAACTCTTCTTATTTATTTATGTGCTTTTCTTTTTCTTTCTGCTTGAAGAATTAAAGAAAAAGGAGGAAACGCAGCAACCAGCGCAGTGCACCTAGGCCTCCTCCTCCTTCTCTCTCTCCCCCCAGGCCCATCTCTTCTTACCCTCGCAGCGCAGCCCAACTCCACCCGCAGGCCCAGCCAACAGCGTCGCCGTCGTGCCGTGGCCTTTTTCCCCCGCGGTCCCACCTGTCTGTGGCACAAGCCGCGTCGCCGTCTTCCTCCGTCAACCAAAACAGAGCACGCCCGCGCTCACCGTCGCGCCGTGAGTTCACGGACGTCGAGGCCGTCGCCGCCCCCTTTTTAAACCCCCAGCTCGTCCTCTCCCTTCTCCTAGGGTTCCCCTTTCCCCTCGTCACCGCCTAGAGAGCCGAGCACCCCTAGATCCGTCAATCCAGTTGATGCCCGAGTGCATCTGAGAGCGCGACCACATCGCCGGCGAGCCCCGCATCGACCTCAGCCTCGCCAACGCTATCTGTCTGCTTCCACGACGTCGACTCCTTCCTCTACGTCGACTACGCGGACCCGATCGCCTCCACGACAAGCTCTTCTTCCTCTCCGGCATCCGTAGGTGTTCGAGAGCCGCCGTCGTCGACTCCGTCCACGACTAGGCCAGCCGAGCACTCCGCCGTGCTCGTGGTGAGCTCCTCTCTCTCTCCGTGCCCTTTTCCCCATTCTGCGTGCCCTCTAGCCCCTAGTTCATCGAGCGCCCGAGCGCATCGCCGTCGGACCTCGTCGCCGGCGAGTGTTCTGACCCCTCTAGGTCGTGCTGTGTTGTCCGTTCGCTTCGTCTAGTCGCGTAGGAGCCTCCTATGCAGTCGTCGTGCCGCCTTGGGCTTTGCTTTGCCTCGCCGTCGCTCCATCGCCGCCATGTTGTCATTGCTCACCGCCGGTGCTGTAGTGCTCCGTAGGTGCTGCTAGCGTGCTGGATGGATGCGGAACTCCTTAAGGAGGATCTCGGACCCCTCCGCCGTGTTATTTGGTCGCCGGAGCAGCTCCGACGAGCAGCTCCGACGAGGCCAGTGCTTCCCCTGCTTGCTGCTTCTTCTGTCTATTCTTCAGTTATGCTACATGTTATCTGTCGAGTTCAGTTCAGTAGCGCAGTGGTTTGTCTCCGTCAGTTATAGCGAGCGGTCGTGGGTTCGATTACTCACGGGCGCAGTGGATTTCGCCCCTTTTTGCATTTTCTCATGAGGCTGACAGCAGGGCCCTACCTGCCTGCCTCACACCGGCTTACCAGCCCCCGCGCGCACCCATGTTGCCAGCTCAGCCCCGCCGGGCTCCTCTGTCAGTGGCGTGGGCTAGGTGAGCCTGGGTCGTTCTAGACCCTGGCGTATGTTTTGTTTTATTTTCTTTTTTTGTTTTTCTTTTTCTTTTCTGTTTTTCTTGTTTATTAAATATCTGTATAAATATGTATCTGATGAATTTGAGTTATATATGAAAAGTGCTTAGAATTTTATATAGATTATGAATATGCTACTGCTGCCATGTTTAAAAACTTTTAAAATGTTGTTTGAATTTAAACTTATTATAAATATGCTTAAACTTGTAAAAATCATAACTAAATATCTACAACTCCAAATTTAACAAACTTTATATGCATTTGGGGTAGAAAAATGTGTAGAATATTTTGGTGCTGTAGTTTAGCATGTTTGAAAACTCAATCACAGAAGTTTTTCAGATCTGTCCCAAATGCAAATAAATTAATATGGGAGTTTCTGGATATTGTTGTTATTTAATTCTAGCCCATTTAAATGTGCTAGCATGTTGCTGTTATGTTAGCTGTACCCCTGCCATGTTAACCAACTTCTTTAAAACATGTTGCATGCTTGTTTGGAAAACTACATAAACTTGTTTAATTGTTCCGTTGCTTGTTTCATGTTTGAGTATGATCTTGTCTAGTTATGATGTTGTTGCACTCTTGTGACCCCTAGGCCATGCATCATTTCTTACATGTTCATATGCTTCATGTGCATGCATCATGTGATTGAGCACTGCATGTTGATTGATTTTGTTCCGTTGTTGCATTGTTGTGTTTGGTTAGAGCCCGGTGATGATACTGAGTACGAGGTTTCTACCGAGGTTGAGTGTGAGGAGCAAGGTTACATTCCCTCCGAGGATTCAACAGGCAAGATGACCTTACCTAGATATCACTACTATCTTTGCCTATGCTAGATGTCTCGCTCTTTAGCTTATTGCCTCGATGCCTATGTCTGTTTGTCAGCCTCCTATTGTTGCCATGAAACTCTCTAACCACCCAACCTAGCAAACCTTTGATTGGCTACATAAGCTTCGGTCAGCCCCTCTTATAGCATTGTTAGTTGCAGGAGAAGATTTTAAGATTCTTGCTTCATGATGAAGTTATTGTTGGGATATCACAATATATAATCTGTTAAACTAAATCATCTATATATTTGGCAATGGGTGGAAGGCTAAGCCTTTGCTTGGTGTTTTGTTCCACTCATGCCACCCTGGGAACCGTTTAAACCGGTGTTATGTTCCTTGATTTTGCGTCCCTAACACGGTTGGGGTTTATGGGCCCCCCTCGATAACCCACTTAGCGCTAAAGCTTTTCCAGCAAGGCCCAACTTTGGTTTTACATTTGCCTAATAACAAAGACTTGGATAGGGAGTTATAAACCCTTTTTCTTAATTAACAACCCAGGACAGTGCTCCACATGGGTGTTGGTCCAAACCGGGCAACCTGCGGGGCCACCTTGGGGAAACCCGAGGGCTGGTAAAAACATGTAGCTTGTCCCATTCGGTCGTGGCCTGAGACGAGATACGCGCGGCTACTATCAGGGTGTCGGCACACCGGGAGGTCTTGCTGGATTAGTTTTACCTTTGTCGGAATATCTTGAGCACAGGATTCCGAGAATACTCGGGTCTTCCCACCTTGGAGTTGCGACTCCGCAGATCGTTAGCTTGTGATGGGCTAAGTTGGGACACCCCTGCAGGGTTTGATCTTTCAAAAGCCATGCCCGCGGTTATGTGGCAGATGGGAATTTGTTAATATCCGGTTGTAGAAGACTTGACACCATGTTCATAATACACTACAAGCGTGAGTAACCGTGACGGTCTGTGGGGACCCCGACTTAGAAGTCGAGATCACCGAATGCACGTGTACAGTGATCTCAGAGATCAATGCTCACTGAACACACAGAAGCTGAATAACAAGAGTCTTACATCCATACATATCGTCTTACACAAATTATGGCCGTTATGGCCAAGTCTTACATAGATAAAGCCTCGAGGGCTGGATAGAAAATAACTCAAATAGCGGAAGTCTTCGATGATAGGTAGAACCCATGCCATCTGCCTTAACCCTACAGGCATTCTGACTGGGATAGCGTCCTAGTTCGCATGTTTGTCTCCAAAGAACTCTTCTTCATATTCATGTTCCTTCATGCCCGACCAATTAAATAACCAGTGGCAAGCCAATGAGTACTTTGAATGTACTCGCAAGCAACCCATGATGTGGTTCAAAGTAACAATGCAATTGAACAATAATGAGCAATCTAGCAATGGGCTAGAATAAATATTCTACCATCAAGTGTATGCATTAACGAGTTCACGTAACCTCGAAACCAGGTTACCGATATCAACATGAATATGATTCAACTCATCAAGTCAAGTCACCACCTTGACTCATCACACACATACTTTCATCGATGAAGTAAAATTCTGGACATAGTTTAAGTAGCACCACCCAACTTTCCATGACCACGGACACGGCTATTCGAATAGTTTTACACTCTGCAGAGGTTGCGCACTTTACCCACAAGATCCGGGAAGCTTTCGTGTCATCCACGATCCCGCGGTACCTCAAGTACTCGGGGGAAGCACCCGGACATTATCTTTCCTTAGACGACACTAACATAGAGTCCACTCGTCGGTACACGGCCCTCGAGTACAAATAGTAGATCACGGGACTTGCCCTAATTTCAATGTCACGCGTACCCGAAGGGACCAACGGTGTGTCCGGTGCCCTGTGAAAACAGTCATGGTCATCTATCCAAGCACGACCCCGTCCCGGGAAAGACCTCAAGTCTTCCTGTCACTAGTAATGTGGGCACTATGCTAGTATCGACCTAAGTAATCAATAAAGCCCCGTCCCATAAGGGGTAGAGTGGTTGCACATGTTTGGTTGGGACGGTAGTCACACATAAATCTTATCCATTATTTCACCCATGCACAAGATTTTACCGGCACATCACTTCTTCCTCAAGTGAGGACCTAACTCAACATCACCCTCGGGCATTAGGGGCACCCGATGGGGTTTATGCAAAGATTTCAACCACAAAGGTTTCATGTCACACATGCATCACTAAGCATCACTACTAACCATTTGCATGTCATCTAGCACATAGCAAGATCATGAGTAAGCATGAATCATGTGGTGGTTTCAACTAGATCACCACCGTCATTCTTATCACTATGCATTCGGAAACAAACGGGTTCCGAAGAACACAAGTGTATCATGGTCAAAGGGATGCTTGCCTGGATTGGCTTGGACTTCAAAGTCTTCAAATCCTTCTCCTTCTCCTTCTTCAGCAACTTCGTCAAATACGGGATCTAATCGTCGCAAAATAACAACGGGAAAATAAGACCACAATGAAAAAGGAAAAATCAAAGTGCTCAGAAAAATGTCAACTTATTTGTGTTAAATACTAGAGGGAAAACTAAGATGGAGAAAATTCTTAGTTGGAGTTTTGGAGTTACAGAATGGAATCTAGGGATTTTAGAACAGGAGTTTTATTGCTCAAATTTGAATTTAAATTTGAACAGAACAGAAAATTTTCATGGATATGTGTGAAAGTGATACCATTAACTAGGTTGGAATATTACAAGATTTTAGGAGTTGGAATTAATTTATTTGGACTAATATTCATTTCTGTAAAATTAATTGAGATTTTACAGAAAAGAAAAAGAAGAAAAGGCCCTGTGCAACTTGGCCAGGACGGCCACAGTGCACGGCCCAGGGCTAACAGCCCAGCCGCCCGGGCGCCAGCGCGCGCACGTCAGGATTTCAAACCTGACGGGCGGGGCCCGGCGGTCAGCGGCTGTGAGGGGAGAGAGAGGGCGGTGAGGATGACAGGCGGGGCCCGCCTGTCATCTTCAACCTCTCGGCCACGGCCACGGCGAGCTCACCGGCGGCGAATCCGGGCACTGCGGGGCAAACGGATGGCAGGGATGGACTCAGCAGCGAGTCGCGGATGCAGTGGTGGTGGCGCGACTCGCCGGGGAGGCCTGGTTCGCCGGCGGCGAGGTGGGACGGCGGAGGGTCGTCGGGAGGTCGCTCGCCAGCTCGTTTCCGGCAGCTGCAGAGGGGGGGAAAGTGAGGGGAAAGTATCAGAGGCGTGCGGTGGTTCCAAATCGAGCGAGAGAAAGGGCGAAGGAGGCCTGTACCTCGAGATCCCCGGCTGCCTGACGCGGCGGAGCTCCGGTCGATCCCGAGCACAGGGGCCCTCTGGGGACGAGCGAGTGGTGCTGGGGTGTTGCTGTGAGTGTGCTGAGGCTGTTGGTGCCGTTGGAGAGGCTCGGGGGGCCCTATTTATAGGGGAGTGGCGAGGTGCAGGCGAGGCCAGTGGCCGTTCTGGGGCTCGGGATAGAGTCGGGGAGGTTCATGGACGAGTCCTACGTCTAGTAGAGGGGAGAGGAGGAGCGGGGAGGCTTCTGGACGGTGCGCGCGTGTGAGGCCGACGAGTGGAGGCTGCGGGCGGCCAGCGCGCGTGTGACAACGGCCACTGGAGGGCGGAGGAGGAGGGGGGACAGCGCCGGGGAGGTCGCGGACGTCGAGGGGCATCGACTGGCGCGAGGGGAGAGCTCGAGGCTGTCGGGGGCAGGCGATTGGGCGAAGCTACAGTGCGGGGGCGCACTGTAGCGCGCTCTGGAGTGACCTTATCGCATGCCACGGCATGCCATTGGCCCTCTGGGCGCGTCCATCGTGTCTGGGGGGTCCAGGGTGATGCAAGCAGCTCGTCCGTGGCTTTGGATGCTCTGGAGAGTCAAGGGGAGAGAGGGGAAGCTGGTGACTTGGTAGAAAATGGTTGTCCAGCAAGGTGATCTAGGGTTTTTACCCCTCAATCATGGAGTTGGGGTCATGGGGGAGTTACTGGAGGTAGATAGTAACCAGATGAAGCTGTGGTAAAAAGTTGAGGCCAAGGTAAATAGTAAAAGTGGTCAAGATGGTAGTTTTGGTAAAATTGCAGAAGGTGTTTGATCAAGTTTTGATCAAGCAAATGATCTCCACTTGCCATGACACTTAACAGGATTGAATGTTATAAGAAAATAGGGTGTTTCACCAAATTTGGGCTCATTTGAAGAAACTAGACAATGTAACTTTGTGAACCCTAGAAATCAACAAAAATGGCTTCATCTTGTTTGAGTCAAGCTAATCATCTCCCCTTGATGCACCACTTGGTGTAGTTTCATCATTTGGGGTATTGATCATGCCCATAAAGTTTGAAGCTCCAAGTAAAAAGTTGGTAATGTAAAGTTGTTCAAATTTGCATTTGAACAGAAATGGTTTTGGGGTATTCTGATCAAGTTGCCCTACTCCAAATCTTGCACCACTTGGTCTAGATGCCTTATTAGGCCATTCTAGCATGTGCACCAAGTTTGAGAGCATTTGGACAAGTTTGGCAATGTAGAGTTGCTCAAACTTCAAATATGGACAGAATGGTTATGAAGGGTTTTGAGGATGTTTTCTTGCTTCCCAAGGCATGGGACTTGGCAAGAACATCAAATATGTCATATATGACATGATAGAATTTCCCTGGATTTTTTGGAGAATATTTCCTTTGTAAATATTTCAAAAGCTTGAAATATCCAGAAAGGGTTTTTGAGGGATTAGCCCATTATTTTGAACATGACCAAGTGTTGAAACTCTTATATATGGACAATATATGTCCTATGAGTCTCCCTGAATTTTGGCAAATATTTTTGAAATACTTAAATAATTTTCCCCTATTAAAGACCATTTCTGGCCTTAAGAAAAAGCTTTTAAATAAAATAGGAAAATAACTTTTAAAATTATACTTTTGTGGTTTCTGGGAGTCCTATGACTACTAGGTCTCAAATACACTTTGTGAAATAATCTTCTCATCCTAAATCAAGCACTTGAAGTGCAAACCTCAATTCAGGGGTTTTAGGAATACTAAATTTATAAAATACATTTTGGCCAAATTAATTTTGTAAGAAAATAATATACTGTTATATAACACTTGGCATGATCATTGGGTAGAAGTTTTGGGTATGGAGATGAATTCTACAAGAGGTAATAGTTGACTTTAATGAGCACATGAAAAACACATGAAGGAAAACTCAAATCCAAATAAAAGCCAAATGATGCCAAAAAAATTTGTTGGTCCAAATTTTCATGCTACATTGATGAAAATAACATGTTACAAAATGCAGGGTGTGACAGACCTACCCCCCTTACAAGACTCTCGTCCCCGAGATTCCTAAACTAGGTCTTAAAAGAGATCGGGAAACTCGGATCTAAGATAGTCTTCACGTTCCCAGGTTGCTTCTGCTTCGGTGTGGTTGCTCCACTGGACCTTGAAGTACTTGATGGTGCGGCTTCGCGTCCGACGTTCTGCTTCATCCAGAATGCGAATGGGCTTCTTGCGGTAGGTCAAATCAGGTTGCAGATCAATGGCTTGGTGATCAACATCCTTGTAGAGATTAGGCTTGTTCGGAACTTGGAGACATTTCCGGAGTTGTGACACATGGAATACGTTGTGCACATCGGATAGCTCAGGTGGTAGTTCCAACTGGTAAGCCACTTCTCCTCGTCGTGCAGTGATCTCAAAGGGTCTAATGAACCTTGGTGCAAGCTTTCCCTTGACGTGGAAACGCTTGGTTCCCTTCAGAGGAGTTACCCACAGGTACGCATGGTCCCCGACATGGAAACTCATGTCCCGACGGTGAGTGTCAGCATAGCTCTTCTGCCTTGACTTGGCTGCCTTCAAACGTTCTCTGACTAGTTGGACTTGCTCTTCTGCTGCGCGGAGATTATCTGGTCCAAAGACTAGCCCTTCTCCAGTCTCTGACCAGTTGAGGGGTGTGCGACATCTGCGTCCGTACAACACCTCAAATGGTGCCATCTGAAGGCTCGACTGATAACTGTTGTTATAGGAGAACTCGGAAAAAGGGAGACAATCTTCCCACTTGGCTCCATATTCCAAGACACAGGCTCGGAGCATGTCTTCAAGAATTTGATTTACTCGTTCCGTCTGACCTCCGGTCTGTGGGTGGAAAGCTGTACTGAAAGATAATTTGGTCCCCAAGGCTTCTTGAAACTTCTTCCAGAACCTTGAGGTGAACTGGGTTCCTCGATCTAACACAATCTCCTTGGGAACGCCATGAAGGCTTACGATTCTGTCGATGTAGAGAGCTGCCAGCCGGTTGCCATCATAAGTGGTCTTGACAGGAATGAAATGGGCCACCTTGGTCAAATGATCGACTATGACCCAGATAGAGTCATGTCCTCTATTTGACCTTGGTAACCCAGTGATGAAGTCCATTCCGACTTTATCCCACTTCCACTCAGGAACCTTGAGTGGTTGAAGCAATCCAGCGGGTCGCTGATATTCAGCCTTGACCCTTTGGCACACATCACACTTTGCAACATAGGTTGCAATCTCTCTCTTCATCCCGTGCCACCAGAATCTTGCCTTCAAGTCTTGATACATCTTGGTTCCTCCAGGGTGGATGGAGTACGGAGTGTCGTGGGCTTCTTGCAGGATCAGGTTCTTCAGCTCCATCTTGTTTGGTACGCATATGCGGCCTTTGTACCAAACAATCCCGTGCTCGTCTTCGGAAAATCCTGGGGCCTTGCCTAGCTTCATCTTCTTCTTGATGCCTTCAATGCTTGCGTGTCCATCTTGTGCCTTCTTGACTTCGTCCATCAGGGTTGGTCTGACTTCCAAATGATCCAGAAATCCGGGGGTGACCAATTCCAAACTGAATTGTTCGAGTTCCTTAAACAAGGCTGGCTGCCTTTCTTGAATAATGGCATTCAAAGAGCAAGCCTTCCTGCTTAAGGCATCGGCCACCACGTTAGCCTTCCCAGGGTGATATTGAACACTAAGGTCATAGTCTTTGATGAGTTCCAACCATCTTCGCTGCCTCATGTTCAATTCTTTTTGGGTGAAAATGTACTTCAGACTTTTATGGTCCATGTAAATCTCACACCGTTTCCCTAGGAGGTAATGCCGCCATGCCTTCAAGGCATGAACCACTGCTGCTAACTCAAGATCGTGAGTAGCATAGTTCTCCTCATGAGGTCGTAGCTGCCTGGAGAGGTATGCTATGACTCGGCCTTCTTGCATCAGAACGCTTCCCAATCCGGTTCGAGAGGCATCACAATATATCACGAACTCCTTGTGAATATCAGGTGTTGCCAGAACTGGGGCGGTGGTCAACCTCTTCTTGAGCTCTTGGAAGCTCTCTTCGCATTTTGGCGTCCACTCGAACTTCTTGTCCTTCTTGAGGAGCTGAGTCATTGGCCGTGCAATGCTAGAGAATCCTTCCACGAATTTGCGGTAATAGCCCGCAAGTCCGAGGAAGCTTCTAACTTCCTTGACGGTCGTTGGAGATTGCCATAGGGTCATAGCTTCGATCTTCGCGGGATCAACCGATAATCCTTCTTCGGTCAAGACATGACCTAAGAATCCAACTTTATGCAGCCAGAACTCACACTTGCTGAATTTGGCATACAGTTGGTGCTCCCGAAGCTTATCTAGGACCATCCTCAAATGTTGCTCGTGCTCTTCCTCCGTCTTCGAGAAGACAAGAATGTCATCGATGAAGACAACAACGAACTTGTCCAAATATTCCATGAAGACTTTATTCATGAGGTACATGATGTAAGCTGGGGCATTGGTTAACCCAAAGGACATGACCGTGCACTCGTATAGGCCATATCTAGTTACGAATGCCGTCTTCGGAATATCTTGGGGTCTGATCTTCAACTCGTAGTACCCAGATCTGAGGTCGATCTTGGAGAACACCTTGGCTCCGCTGAGCTGATCAAACAGATCTTCAATCTTGGGAAGTGGATATTTGTTCTTGATTGTAACTTCATTGAGGGAACGATAGTCAATGCATAAGCGGATGGTACCGTCCCTCTTTGCCACAAACAGAACGGGAGATCCCCAAGGGGAGGCACTTGGGCGGATAAATCCCTTCCTCAGCCGCTCTTCCAGCTGCTTCTTCAACTCGGCTAATTCTTCCGTCCCGATTCTATAAGGCTTCTTATAGATAGGTCCTGCTCCGGGCACGAGCTCGATGATGAACTCAATGTCACGGTCAGGGGGGCATTCCCGGTAGTTCATCCGAAAAGACATCGGGATACTCGCATACCAATGGTACTTGCTCTAGCCCAACTTCAGACAGACAGTTGACTTGAACGGCTTGAGCGGAAGAGGAGTTGGGAGCAAACTTGACTTCGACTCCTTGGTCATTGGTCACGGTGACTGTCTGATTGGCACAGTCTAACAAGCCTTGGTGCTTACTGAGCCAATCCATCCCTAGGATCACATCCAAGCCTTGCGATCTTAGGATGATAAGGTCTGCTAGGAAGTCTACACCGTTAATGGTAATACTGACTCCTTTACAGCCTATCTTGGCTCTCATCTCTGCTCCAGGGGTTTGTACCACCATAGGGTTATTCAGGGGTGTAGGGGTCATGCCACTTTTTAATGCAAATCTTTGAGTGACAAATGAATGCGTTGCTCTAGAATCAAACAAGACAGTTGCAGGGGCTGAGTTGACAAGGAACGTACCCAGCACGACGTCCGGGTCTTCCTGGGCTTCTTCAGCAGTGACGTGATTCACACGCCCCTTCCCATGGTTAGGCGGGTTGCGAGGAGCAGGGTTCCTTGGTGGCATCCCGCGGCCTTGTCCTTGGTTCTGCGCATTGGGGCACGGGGCATCAGGCTTCTTGTTGGGGCACACCCTTGAGATGTGTCCTGACTGACCACATCCAAAGCAAGTGACTTGGTTTGGATTGTTGATCTTGTTGCCACCACTAGTATTGGGGTTGAAAGCTGGCCTTGGGTTGGCATACTGCTGAGGCTGAAAGTTGGTGCGAGGTTCAGGAGCTCTTGGTTGCTGATAGGTTGGCTTGGCCGGGGCTGACTGCCACGGACGAGGCTTCTGGTTGCTGGAACTTCCCTTGATGACCATCTTGCGCTTGCGAGTGTCTTCCAAAGCACGCCGCTTGTCTTCAAGCATAAGTGCTTTGTTCACCAGGTCAGGGAAGGTTGGGCAGTCGCACACGACAAGCGAGTATTGCAGAGTCTGATTGAGGCCTTCCATGAAGCGCTCCCTTTTTGCAGCATCAGTGCTGACATCTTCAGGGGCATACCTTGATAGAACACTGAACTTCTGCATGTACTCTTTGACAGTGCCACTTCCTTGCTTCAGAGCTCGGAACTCACGCTTTTTGATAGCCATGATACCGGAAGGAATGTGGGCTTTGCGGAATTCTGCCTTGAAGTTAACCCAAGTGATGTCTTGTTCAGCATGCATGACCTTGAATCCATCCCACCAAGCTCTAGTAGTCCCCCCGAGGCAGTGGGCTGCATAAGCCACCTTCTCGCGGTCTTCGGTGCATCCGACTAGTTCCAGTATGTCCTCAATGGTGTGGACCCAGTTGTCTGCATCCAGGGGTTCAGCAGTCTCGATAAAGGTTGGCGGTGCATGCTTCTTGAACTCTGCCAACGTGGAACGTCCATTGCCATTCCCCGCCGGCTGGCGGTTGTTGGTGACAGCTTGAGCAATTAGCTGAAGGGCTGCAGTGTTGGCTTGGCATTCCTCTCGGAAATCTTGGAGAAGCTGAGCCATGTCCATGTTCGGAGGAGGTGGTGGTGGTGGAGCTTGGTCGTTGGTTTGGTCGTGGCCTGCCTCTGACTGAGCGGATGCTCCGGCTTCAGGCTGCTGGGTAGAGGTACCAGTACGAGTTACAACAGGCATCCTGTTGGAGCGGTAAAAGGTCTCATGACTCGGGAGAGGAAAAGCAAGATAGATGGGTGCCTAGTAAGGGGGTGGGTGTGACACTAATCAAATCATGCAAGGGCCGAAAGGCCAAAACACATTCATTAAAATCCAAACGGGTGATGCAGTCGTTTACAGGTTCCCGAAGGAAGGATACGACATACATCCAAACATGACAAAAGCAAACACTAGATGGTTTCATATGAACCATACAAGGACTCGACTGCGCATAGGAGTTACACGACCTATCCTACCGTAGAGGTCACAACTGGCATATCCGAGTAGCGAATAATGCCTAAGCGGCGGAATGCTCGGTCGCGTATTCCGGCTCTTCTGGGTCTTCCTCCTTGTCTTCATCTGTCTGGGCCCCCTTGTCACTTGAGGGTGTGGGGAGTGGAGGAGTTGGATACGACGGTGCTTCGTCGGTGGTGCAGGGAAAAGCTTGCGATATTCCCTTGCCGTCATCCGGCGTCGCCGAGGTGGTTCTTCATTCTTGGAAGATACATCTTCGGAGGGCCTTCCGCCTCGGTATGCGATAGCGGACTGTCCGGAAGGTGCTCCTTCCTTCTTGATCCTATTTGTCTTCTCTTGAGCTCGGCGAAGAAGTGCCTTGGTCTTGTGAAGTTCTTCTCGAAGCTTCATTGATTCCGAGGCCAAGTCTTGTGCCAAGCTGTCGGCACATAGAATGAAGTAGGTCTGGAACCGAAGCGAGAGTCCTTCCTTCAGTGGAGGGGCTAGTGCGCTGCTTTCATCTTCACCTTCCTTCCGGTAAGGTAAGAAGCGGGTTGTCATCTTGGCTGCCATCTCCGGAAGAAGCTCGCGGAGACGGGTTAGTGCCTTGAGTGCAGCAGCCTCGACAGCGAGAGGTAGTGTTGCAATCTGGGGTCCCTCGAAGAACCAACTTGTGGGAGGATCGTTTGCCTTTACGATCACTTCCACATGGTACTCCACCTCAGTGTCGCTAACCCAATGCTCAAGGTAGGTGAGGATGGGCGCTCGGTGGAACTGACACTCCCGGAGGCTATCCTCGAGAAACAAGGGAAACCCAGTGGTCAGGTGCTCTTCAGGTATAGCAGCCATCTACAAAGGTGGAATAGGAGGGGTTAATAAGCTAATGAAATCTCAGGTTTAGAAAAGAAGAGAGGTTTAGAAGGTTTTTGAAAAAAGGTCTCATCTAACTAATGCCCATGCTAACTAAGGCGTCCTACAGTCAGGATGGCTCTGATACCAGCTCTGTGGGGACCCCGACTTAGAAGTCGAGATCACCGAATGCATGTGTACAGTGATCCCAGATATCAATGCTCACTGAACACACAGAAGCTGAATAACAAGAGTCTTACATCCATACATATCGTCTTACACAAATTATGGCCGTTATGGCCAAGTCTTACATAGATAAAGCCTCAAGGGCTGGATAGCAAATAACTCAAATAGCGGAAGTCTTCGATGATAGGTAGAACCCATGCCATCTGCCTTAACCCTACAGGCATTCTGACTGGGATAGCGTCCTAGTTCGCATGTTCGTCTCCAAAGAACTCTTCTTCATATTCCTGTTCCTCCATGCCTGGCCAATTAAATAACCAGTGGCAAGCCAATGAGTACTTTGAATGTACTCGCAAGCAACCCATGATGTGGTTCAAAGTAACAATGCAATTGAACAATAATGAGCAATCTAGAAATGGGCTAGAATAAATATTCTACCATCAAGTGTATGCATTAACGAGTTCACGTAACCTCGAAACCAGGTTACTAATATCAACATGAATATGATTCAACTCATCGAGTCAAGTCACCACCTTGACTCATCACACACATACTTTCATCGATGAAGTAAAATTCTGGACTTGTTTAAGTAGCACCACCCAATTGTCCATGACCATGGACACGACTATTCGAATAGTTTTACACTCTGCAGAGGTTGTGCACTTTACCCACAAGATCCGGGAAGCTTTCGTGTCATCCACGATCCCGCAGTACCTCAAGTACTCGGGGGAAGCACCCGGACATTATCTTTCCTTAGACGACACTAACATAGAGTCCACCCGTCGGTACACGGCCCTCGAGTACAAATAGTAGATCACGGGACTTGCCCTAATTTCAATGTCACGCGTACCCGAAGGGATCAACGGTGTGTCCGGTGCCCTGTTAAAACAGTCATGGTCGCCTATCCAAGCACGACCCCGTCCCGGGAAAGACCTCAAGTCTTCCCGTCACTAGCAATGCGGGCACTATGCTAGTATCGACCTAAGTAATCAATAAAGCCCCGTCCCATAAGGGGTAGAGTGGTTGCACATGTTTGGTTGGGACGGTAGTCACACATAAATCTAATCCATTATTTCACCCATGCACAACATTTTACTGGCACATCACTTCTTCCTCAAGTGATGACCTAACTCAACATCACCCTCGGGCATTAGGGGCACCCGATGGGGTTTATGCAAAGATTTCAACCACAAAGGTTTCATGTCACACATGCATCACTAAGCATCACTACTAACCATTTGCATGTCATCTAGCACATAGCAAGATCATGAGTAAGCATGCATCATGTGGTGGTTTCAACTAGATCACCACCGTCATTCTTATCACTATGCATTCGGAAACAAACGGGTTCCGAAGGACACAAGTGTATCATGGTCAAAGGGCTGCTTGCCTGGATTGGCTTGGACTTCAAAGTCTTCAAATCCTTCTCCTTCTCCTTCTTCAGCAACTTCGTCAAATACGGGATCTAATCGTCGCAAAATAACAATGGGAAAATAAGACCACAATGAAAACAGAAAAATCAAAGTGCTCAGAATGTCAACTTATTTTTGTTAAATACTAGAGGGAAAACTAAGATGGAGAAAATTCTTAGTTGGAGTTTTGGAGTTACAGAATGGAATCTAGGGATTTTAGAACAGGAGTTTTATTGCTCAAATTTGAATTTAAATTTGAACAGAACAGAAAAGTTTCATGGATATGTGTGAAAGTGATACCATTAAATAGGTTGGAATATTACAAGATTTTAGGAGTTGGAATTAATTTATTTGGACTAATATTCATTTCTGTAAAATTAATTGAAATTTTACAGAAAATAAAAAGAAGAAAAGGCCCTGTGCAACTGGGCCAGGACGGCCATAGTGCACGGCCCAGGGCTAACAGCCCAGCCGCCCGGGCGCCAGCGCGCGCACGTCAGGATTTCAAACCTGACGGGCGGGGCCCGGCGGTCAGCGGCTGCGAGGGGAGAGAGAGGGCGGTGAGGATGACAGGCGGGGCCCGCCTGTCATCTTCAACCTCTCGGCCACGCCGACGGCGAGCTCACCGGCGGCGAATCCGGGCACTGCGGGGCAAACGGATGGCAGGGATGGACTCAGCAGCGAGTCGCGGATGCAGTGATGGTGGTGCGACTCGCCGGGGAGGCCTGGTTCGTCGGCGGCGAGGTGGGACGGCGGAGGGTCGTCGGGAGGTCGCTGGCCAGCTCGTTTCCGGCAGCTGCAGAGGTAGGAAAGTGAGGGGAAAGTATCAGAGGGGTGCGGTGGTTCCAAATCGAGCGAGAGAAAGGGCGGAGGAGGCATGTACCTCGAGATCCCCGGCTGCCCGACGCGGCGGAGCTCCGGTCGATCCCGAGCACAGGGGCCCTCTAGGGACGAGCGAGTGGTGCTGGGGTGTTGCTGTGAGTGTGCTGAGGCTGATGGTGCCGTTGGAGAGGCTCGGGGGGCCCTATTTATAGGGGAGCGGCGAGGTGCAGGCGAGGCCAGTGGCCGTTCTGGGGCTCGGGATAGAGTCGGTGAGGTTCATGGACGAGTCCTACGTCTAGTAGAGGGGAGAGGAGGAGCGGGGAGGCTTCCAGATGGTGCGCGCGAGTGAGGCCGACGAGTGGAGGCTGCGGGCGGCCAGCGCGCGTGTGACAACGGCCACTGGAGGGCGGAGGAGGAGGGGGGCCAGCGTCGGGGAGGTTGCGGACGTCGAGGGGCATCGACTGGCGCGAGGGGAGAGCTCGAGGCTGTCGGGGGCAGGCGATTGGGTGAAGCTACAGTGCGGGGGCGCACTATAGCGCGCTCTAGAGCGACCTTATCGCATGCCACGGCATGCCATTGGCCCTCTGGGCGCGTCCATCGTGTATGGGGGGTCCAGGGTGATGCAAGCAGCTCGTCTGTGGCTTTGGATGCTCTGGAGAGTCAAGGGGAGAGAGGGGAAGCTGGTGACTTGGTAGAAAATGGTTGTCCAGCAAGGTGATCTAGGGTTTTTACCCCTCAATCATGGAGCTGGGGTCATGGGGGAGTTACTGGAGGTAGATAGTAACCAGATGAAGCTGTGGTAAAAAGTTGAGGCCAAGGTAAATAGTAAAAGTGGTCAAGATGGTAGTTTTGGTAAAATTGCAGAAGGTGTTTGATCAAGTTTTGATCAAGCAAATGATCTCCACTTGCCATGACACTTAACATTATTGAATGTTATAAGAAAATAGGGTGTTTCACCAAATTTGGGCTCATTTGAAGAAACTAGCCAATGTAACTTTGGTGAACCCTAGAAATCAACAGAAATGGCTTCATCTTGTTTGAGTCAAGCTAATCATCTCCCCTTGATGCACCACTTGGTGTAGTTTCATCATTTGGGGTATTGATCATGCCCACAAAGTTTGAAGCTCCAAGTAAAAAGTTGGTAATGTAAAGTTGTTCAAATTTGCATTTGAACAAAAATGGTTTGGGGGTATTCTGATCAAGTTGCCCTACTCCAAATCTTGCGCCACTTGGTCTAGATGCCTTATTAGGCCATTCTAGCATGTGCACCAAGTTTGAGAGCATTTGGACAAGTTTGGCAATGTAGAGTTGCTCAAACTTCAAATATGGACAGAATGGTTATGAAGGGTTTTGAGGATGTTTTCTTGCTTCCCAAGGCATGGGACTTGGCAAGATCATCAAATATGTCATATATGAAATGATAGAATTTCCCTGGAATTTTTGGAGAATATTTCCTTTGTAAATATTTCAAAAGCTTGAAATATCCAGAAAGGGTTTTTGAGGGATTAGCCCATTATTTTGAACATGACCAAGTGTTGAAACTCTTATATATGGACAATATATGTCCTATGAGTCTCCCTGAATTTTGGCAAATATTTTTTAAATACTTAAATAATTTTCCCCTATTAAAGACCATTTCTAGCCTTAAGAAAAAGCTTTTAAATAAAATAGGAAAATGACTTTTAAAATTATACTTTTGTGGTTTCTGAGAGTCCTATGACTACTAGGTCTCAAATACACCTTTTGAAATAATCTTCTCATCCTAAATCAAGCACTTGCAGTGCAAACCTCAATTCAGGGGTTTTAGGAATACTAAATTTATAAAATACATTTTGGCCAAATTAATTTTGTAAGAAAATACTATACTGTTATATAACACTTGGCATGATCATTGGGCAGAAGTTTTGGGTATGGAGATGAATTCTACAAGAGGTAATAGTTGACTTTAATGACCACATGAAAAACACATGAAGGAAAACTCAAATCCAAATAAAAGCCAAATGATGCCAAAAAAATTGCTGGTCCAAATTTTCATGCTACATTGATGCAAATAACATGTTACAAAATGCAGGGTGTGACACGGTCGCTTTCCGAAGGGTTCAGGAAGTGAACACGGTGGGGTTATGTTTGACGTGCTTAGTTAGGATCACTTCGTGATCACTTTGGCGATTGTTGGCACTTTCTCTTCTCGCTCTAAACACGTAAGCTAGTGCTAGTGCTGCTGCAACGTTGTTTTCAGCCTTGTTCCACACCCAAGGCTTTGATAGTATTGTTACCCGGGAACGGGATTGCTGAGTTCTCCGTGGCTCACAGTTTCTACACAACACCAGATGCAGGAACCGTTGAGAACTACACAGCTGGTGGTTCAGAGTTGTATTGGGAGTTCGATGAAGAGCATGGGCGATACTACGTGTCTTACCCAGAGGATCAGTAGGTCTCTTACTAGGATGATCGGGACCTTGTGTTGCTTTATTTACGGTATCTTTCATTTGGATCTTCGTCCGTAGTCAGACTGTGATGTTATTTGGATGATGAATGTTTATGTGATGCATTGTGTGACGTGGCGAGTGTAAGCCAACTACTCTTTTACAATTTCATCCCTCTTTTACATGAGTCGTGCAAAGATACCATACTTGAGATCATTCTAGTATGAGATTATGCCTTTAAGTCGTGCCTCAACACGTAGGAGGTATAGTCTCATACTGGGCATTACAAGTTGGTGATCAGAGCCTTCTCCGACCTAGGAGCCCCCACTGATTGATCGAATCATTGACGGTTGAGTCTAGGCACACACATGAAAATGTTTTGAGTCCTATATATATATATCAGAGAGTAGGATTCCTTTTACTCCTCATCCCTTTATCACTTTGGTGAGGACTCCTGACGATGTTCTATCTCTTCTACTCTCAAAAATTCACTAATTTTTTTTAGGATCACGCGAGTATTGTTTGGATTTTTCCGATGTCTTTGTGACGAGAACATTGTTCTCGATGCCTCCTGTCATTTAGGGGTCGTGGCAGTGTCCCGGGGAGTTGAGCTCCGAGGTGTTGTCGTCACAAATCTACCGCAGCAGTTCTGGAATACTTAAGACGGCCGACATCGAAACCTCTTCTATGCAGTTAGTGGTAAGATAACCCCGACATCACCCAGTACTGGGGAGGTAGTTCGGGAGTATTGCCATAACTTTAATAGCAGATGCGTTTCGAAGGTCCGAGGTAAATGGTTTCCGGAAATAACTGGTTATGTGTTGAAGGATGGATACAGCTGGATGTAGGATTAGAGTTGAGTGCGCGGTGCTTCCCCTTTAGCCCCAACACCCGATTGCATAACCAGAAACTTTCGGAAATTAATAGGTGGGTTCATCTAGTAGCTCATGGGCATTCTTCCAACGAATGCATGCTATGGAGTTCGGGGTTCTACATTGAGTGAAGTGGTTTTATGGGCGTTGTTCCGATCGGGAGTTGCGTCTTAAAGGGTCCTTGGCTATGTTGATCCGGGGATTGCAAAACCCTTTTGTAACACGTTCCATGAGCTTTCAGCACGAATATGTGGAACGAAGCTTCTATCTTGTATTTGTTCTATCTATTCCTTGTTGTTTTATTTACCTTTTGTTCTCCCAAGTGGCTTCTCAAGAAGATTGTTGTACCATTGAACTGTGGATTACATTCATTCATTTTGTTCGAATGTTCTTGTGAAGACTTATGTTGCAAGTTCTAGCCGTTGATTCATCTTATATATTTCAATCAATGGCTAATAGTTGTCATCTCATTCAGGATGGCTCCTAAAAGGGTTCCCAATGCTAACCCAGAGGGTGAAGAAGTTCCTGATCGTCCTCCTTCCCCTCCTCCTCTGTTTGAGGCCTGGAGAGCAATTATGCAAGCGACAAACCAGAACACCCAGATGCTTATGCAAATGATGGAGAACATTCAAGCCAACCAAGCAAATCAAGGTGGTCATGGGAACCAAGGCCAAGGCAATCTATTCAATCAACCTCACTTTGCAACCCTCAACCAATTCCTGGCAAACCAACCGAAGTCTTTCAGTTACTGTGCGGATCCGCTAGATGCTGAAGACAGGATAACAGACATCAAGAAGCACTTTGAATGCAGTAACGTGAGACCTGAGGATTATGTCAAGTTTGCCGCCTTCCAACTCAAGGACCAAGCCGCTGATTTGTGGCAACAGTACAAATATTCCAGAGGTGGACGTGAAATCTCGTGGACTGACTTCTGCAAGGATTTCCACTCTCACCACATTCCAACTAGTGTCACCAAAGGCATGCGTGAGCAATTCTGCAACCTGAAGCAAGGCACCATGTCCATCTATCAATACAATGTCAAGTTCCAGAACCTTGCCCGCTATGCCAAGCAAGACATCCCAGATGCCAAGAGCAAGATTATCAGTTCCGTGGTGGTCTGAAGGATGAACTCCAACTAGCTCTCACCTTGTTCGAGCCAGATGAATTTGACCAATTCTATAACATGGCTCTTAAGCAAGAGGCAGCCCAGCTCAAGGTTGAAGCTTCCAAAAAGAGGATTAGAGATGATGTTTACTCTTCCTCTTCTTCCCAAGTGGTCGCAAAGTAGCAGAAGTTTTGGCTTCCGCCTCCTCTAGTGCTCCGCCCTCCAAACAACAACAACAAGCACTCTGGTGGCCGTGGTTTCTCCCACCCACCCAACCCAAGCAATCAGTCCAAGACTCACTTTCAAGCTTCGAAGTCAAGTGGTCCTTATCACCGTCCTCTCTCAGAAGTGGTTTGCAACAAGTGCACTCAGAAGGGTCACTATGCTAACAAGTGTCCCAGCCCAAGGCGCCTTCCGCCTCCTCCACCTGTCAGCACTGCTATTGTCAAGCACAATCCCAAGGTTGCAAGAGTGAATCTGATGAATGCAGCTCAAGCAGAGAATTCTTCACATGTGATACTTGGTAACCTTCCAGTCAATCTTAAACCTGCTAAAGTTTTGTTTGATTCGGGTGCATCATGTTCCTTCATGTCATAACCTTTTGCATCCAAGCATAATGTTCGCACCGAAGCTTTACCAAGAACTTTGAGTGTTATATCTCCTGGCAAGAGATTGAGTTCTAGTATGGTGGCTCCGGATATATCTATTCACATGGGTGATTATTGTTTTCTGGTTTCTCCGGTTATTCTCGGTAACTCCAGAATTGATCTTATTCTTGGGATGGATTGGCTTTCCAAGCATGATGCAAACATTGATTGTGCAAATAAGGAAGTCAAGCTTACTCATCCTGATGAAGACGTGATTATCTTCGCCTCTCGAGACAACACAATCAGGCTATTCTCTCTCAATGACAAGGGCGAGATTAATGCCATCTCTCAGATTTAGGTGGTCAATGAGTATGAAGATGTTTTCCCTGAAGAGCTTCCAGGCATGCCTCCGCATCGTCAAGTTGAATTCGTCATTGAACTCGAGCCCGGTACCGAGCCAGCATGTCGGCGTCCGTACAAGCTTTCCCCTTATGAGTTGAAGGAGCTGAAGAAACAACTCGATGAGCAAGAGCGTATGGGTCTAATCAGGCCTAGTACTTCTCCTTGGGGCCGTGGTGTTCTATTTGTCAAGAAGAAGGATGGCACGGAACGCCTTTGCGTTGATTACCGGCCATTGAACAAGAAGACAATAAAGAATAAGTATCCGCTCCCCAATATCAATGAATTGTTCGAGCACCTCAAAGGAGCAAAGGTGTTCTCAAAGCTCGATCTCTAGATGGGTAATCACCAGATCCGTATCTGTGAAGAAGATATTCCCAAGACCGCATTCAGAACGAGTTTTGGCTCTTATGAATACATGGTCATGTCTTTTGGCCTCGCAAATGCTCCACCCACTTTCTCGAGAATGATGCACTTCATATTCAACCCCTACACCAATGAATTTGTTCTCGTCTATTTGGATGACATCTTGGTATTCTCCAAGAATGAAGAAGACCATGCCAAGCTCCTCCGTTTGGTTCTGGACAGGCTCCATGAGCACAAGTTCTATGCGAAGTTCTCCAAATTTGAATTCTGGCTGGATAAAGTCTTATATCTTGGCCATATTATCTCTGCCGATGGCATTTTTGTGAACCCCGAGAAAGTTGAAGCTATTGTCAACTGGGAACCCCCGCGGAATGTCAAGCAACTCTGAAGCCTCCTTGGTCTCGCTAGCTATTGCAGAAGGTTCATTGAGAACTTCTCCAAGATTGTCAAGCCTCTTTCCAACCTCTTGCAGAAGAATGTCAAGTACAACTGGACTCCTGATTGTGATGTGGCATTCAAAACACTCAAAGAGAAGCTCATTTATGCTCCGGTCCTTACTCCTCCGGATGAGTCCAAGCCCTATGAAGTCTTTTGTGATGCTTCTTTACAAGGACTTGGTGGTGTTCTCATGCAAGACAAGAAGATTGTGGCATACACTTCTCGTTAGTTGAAACCAAATGAGAAGAATTACCCCACACATGATCTCGAGCTAGCAGAAGTTGTACATGCCTTGATCACGTGGAGACACCTTCTGTTGGGCAGAAAAGTGGACATCTTCACCGATCATAAGAGCTTGAAGTACATCTTCACACAGCCGAACCTGAACCTTCGCCAGACTCGTTGGGTTGAGATGATCCAAGAGTATGATCCAAGCGAGTACACAGCTGGCAAGGCCAATGTCATTGCAGATGCCTTGAGCAGAAAGGCATATTGCAACAGTCTCCTTCTCAAACCGTTCCAGCCTGAACTTTGTGAATCATTCAGGAAGCTCAACCTCCAAGTTGTTCCGCAAGGCTTTCTTGCAAACCTTCAAGTTGCTCCTACCTTGGAAGATCAGATATGTGAGGCCCAACTAAGTGATGCTATGGTGCAGAAAGTGAAACATGGTATTGCTAAGGGTACTCCCAAATACAAGTGCTATCGTGTTGATGAGAAAGACACCTTGTTCTTTGAGGACAGAATTGTGGTGCCCAAGGGTGGTCTCAGGAAGCTCATAATGAACGAAGCACATGACTCCCTCCTCTCGATTCATCCCAGAAGTTCCAAGATGTACCAAGACCTCAAGCAATCGTACTGGTGGACTCGCATGAAAAAGGAGATTGCGCAATTCGTGAATGAATGTGATGTATGCAGAAGAGTGAAGGCAGAGCATCAACGTTCAGCCGGTCTCCTCCAACCTCTACCTATTCCCGAGTGGAAATTCGACCACATTAAAATGGATTTCGTCACTGGGTTTCCTACGTCCAAGAAGGGGAATGATGCTATCTTTGTAGTGATTGACAAGCTAACCAAAGTAGCTCACTTCCTTCCCGTCAAAGAATCCATCAACGCAGCTCAGTTGGCAGAGTTGTACACCTCCAGAATTGTTTCGTTGCATGGCATTCGTCAAGTCATCTCCTCAGACCATGGAAGTTTGTTCACATCCAAGTTCTGGGACTCCTTTCATTCAGCCATGGGCACTAAGATTCTTTTCAGCACTACGCTTCACCCTCAGACTAGTGGTCAAGTCGAAAGAGTGAACCAGATCCTCGAAGACATGCTGAGAGCTTGTGTCATCTATTTTGGCATGAAGTGGGAAGATAGTCTCCCGTTTGCCGAGTTCTCTTGCAACAACAGTTTCCAAGCAAGTGCCGACAAAGCTCCTTTTGAAATCCTATATGGCAGAAAGTGTTGTACCCCTCTCAACTGGTCCGAGACAGGTGAACGTCAACTTCTTGGCAATGACTTGATCTCAGAAGTTGAAGAGATGTGCAAAGTCATATGTGAGAATCTCAAAGCCGCTCAATCGCGTCAAAAGAGTTACTATGACGGCAAGCATCGTGATTTGGCTTTCAACATTGGGATCATGTCTATCTCCGTGTTTCTCCTATGAAAGGAACCCAAAGATTCGGTATCAAAGGGAAGCTTGTTCCGAGATACGTGGGCCCTTTCAAGATTCTTGGCAAAAGAGGCGATCTAGCCTATCAACTTGAACTTCCCTCCAACTTTGCAAATGTTCATGATGTGTTACACGTGTCTCAACTTCGCAAGTGCTTCAAGACACCTGAACGCACCATTCCGTTCGAGGAGATTGATCTTCAACAAGACTTGTCTTATCGTGAGCACCCTATTGCTATTCTTGAGGAAACTAAGCGCAAAACCCGCAACAAGTCAATCAAGTTCTTGAAAGTTAAGTGGTCACACCATACCGACCGAGAACCTACGTGGGAACGAGAAGATCACCTTCATTCCGAGTATCCTTCATTCTTACAGTCCTAGATCTCGGGACGAGATCTTTTTGTAGTGTAGGAGAGTTTGTAATGCCCCATATGTAACACTTTCCAATAATGGCAATAAAGCTTCCTCTTTTGATCCTTGTCATTATCCTTGGGGGTTCTTGTCTTTTATTTATTTGCATTGCCATATCTTTTATTATCTTTGCATCCTTGCATTGTTTCATCATCATATCATCATGGCATCATAGTTTACTTTATTGTTGTGTATGTGTGAGGCCTTGTTGTTGTGTGTGGTTTAGCTATGCCTAGCTAACCCTACCCCTTCTCCTTCTTCTTCTTATTCTTCTTCTTCTCCTTTCTTTTCTTTTCTGGCCTTTTCGTTGCTCTATTATACAAGCCACCTAGCCAAGTGCCTTAGTGATTCTTTCTCCTCTTTTAAATCTTGCACCCTGTGAACAACCTCTCCACCAAATATCAGCCCTTTTGAAAATTATTTGGTTGGGTTTTAAAATGACTTGAGTTTGATCCATATTCAAACTCCTTTTATTTTTCTGCCTCTAAAAATGTCCAAGTCAATTTATTTAAATAAGACATAGATCACTGAGCTTGGGGATATTTTTCTTTTCCCCTAACTCTTCTTATTTATTTCTGTGCTTTTCTTTTTCTTTCTGCCTGAAGAATTAAAGAAAAAGGAGGAAAAGCAGCAGCCAGCGCAGTGCACCTGGGCCTCCTCCTTCTTCTCTCTCTCCCCCCAGGCCCATCTCTTCTTTCCCTCGCAGCGCAACCCAACTCCACCCGTAGGCCCAGCCAACAGCGTCGCCGTCGTGCCGTGGACTTTTACCCCCGCGGTCCCACCTGTCTGTGGCACAGGTCGCGTCGCTGTCTTCCTCCGTCAGCCAAAATAGAGCACGCCCACGCTCACCGTCACACCGTGAGTTCACGGACGTCGAGGCCGTCGCCGCCCCCTTTTTAAACCTGCAGGTCATCCTCTCCCTTCTCCTAGGGTTCCCCTTTCCCCTCGTCGCCGCCTAGAGAGCCGAGCACCCCCAGATCCGTTGATCCAGTTGATGCCTGAGCGCATCTGAGAGCGCGACCACGTCGCCGGCGAGCCCCGCGTCGACCTCAGCCTCGCCAACGTTGTCCGTCTGCTTCCACGACGTTGACTCCTTCCTCTACGTCGACTACGCGAACCCGATCGCCTCCACGACGAGCTCTTCTTCCTCTTCTTCCTCTCCGACAGCCGTAGGTGTTCGAGAGCCGCCGTCGTCGACTCCGTCCACGACTAGGCCAGTCGAGCACTCCGCCGTGCTCGTGGTGAGCTCCTCTCTCTCCACGTGCCCTTTTCCCCTTTCTGCGTGCCCTCTAGCCCCTAGTTCATCGAGCGCCCGAGCGCATCACCGTCGGACCTCGTCACCGGCGAGTGTTCTGACCCCTCTAGGTCGTGTTGTGCCGTCCGTTCGCTTCATCTAGTCGCGTAGGAGCCTCTTGTGCAGTCGTCGTGCCGCCTAGGGCTTTGCTTCGCCTCGCCGTCGCTCCGTCGCCGCCGTGCTGTCGTTGCTCGCCGCCGGTGCTGTAGTGCTCCATAGGTGCTGCTAGCGTGCTGGATGGATGCGGAACTCCTTAAGGAGCATCTCGCACCCCTCCGCCGTGCTGTTTGGTCGCCGGAGCAGCTCCGACGAGGCCAGTGCTTCCCCTGCTTGGTGCTTCTTTTGTCTATTCTTCAGTTATGCTACCTGTTATCTGTCGAGTTCAGTTCAGTAGTGCAGTGGTTTGTCTCTGTCAGTTATAGCGATCGGTCGTGGGTTCGATTCCTCGCGGGCGCAGTGGATTTCGCCCCTTTTTGCATTTTTGCCTGAGGCTGACAGCACGGCCCCACCTGCCAGCCTCACAGCGGCTTCCCAGCCCCCGCGCGAACCCACGTTGCCAGCTCAGCCCCGCCGGGGCCCTCTGTCAGTGGCGTGGGCTAGCTGAGCCTGGGTCGTTCTAGACCCTGGCGTCTGTTTTTTTTTATTTTTCTGTTTTTCTTTTTCTTTTCTGTTTTTCTTGTTTATTAAATATCTGCATAAATATGTTTCTGCTGAATTTGAGTTATATACGAAGAGTGCTTAGAATTTTATATAGATTATGAATATGCTACTTGCTGCCATGTTTAAAAACATTTAAAATGCTGTTTGAATTTAAACTTGTTATAAATATGCTTAAACTAGTAAAAATCATAACTAAATATCTACAACTCCAAATTTAACAAACTTTATATGCATTTGGGGTAGAAAAATGTGTAGAATATTTTGGTGCTGTTGTTTAGCATGTTTGACAACTCTACCACAGAAGTTTTTCAGATCTGTCCCAAATGCAAATAAATTAATATGGGAGTTTCTGGATATTGTTGTTATTTAATTCCAGCCCATTTAAATGTGCTAGCATGTTGTTGTTATGTTAGTTGCACCATTGCCATGTTAACCAACTTCTTTAAAACACGTTGCATGCTTGTTTGGAAAACTACATAAACTTGTTAAGTTGATCCTTTGCTTGTTTCATGTTTGAGTATGATCTTGTCTGGCTATGATGTTGTTGCACTCTTGTGACCCCTAGGCCATGCATCATTTCTTCCATGTTCATATGCTTCATGTGCATGCATCATGTGATTGAGCACTGCATGTTGATTGATTTTGTTCCGTTGTTGCATTGTTGTGTTTGGTTAGAGCCCGGTGACCATACGGAGTACGAGGTTTCTACCGAGGTTGAGTGTGAGGAGCAAGGTTACGTTCCCTCCGAGGATTCAACAGGCAAGATGACCTTACCCAGATATCACTACTATCTTTGCCTATGCTAGATGTATCGCTCTTTAGCTTATTGCCTCGATGCCTATGTCTATTTGTCAGCGTCCTATTGTTGCCATGAAACTCTCTAACCACCCAACCTAGCAAACCTTTGATTGGCTACGTAAGCTTCGCTCAGCCCCTCTTATAGCATTGTTAGTTGTAGGAGAAGATTTGAATATTCTTGCTTCATGATGAAGTTATTGTTGGGATATCACAATATATAATCTGTTAAACTAAATCATCTATATATTGGCAATGGGTGGAAGGCTAAGCCTTTGCTTGGTGTCTTGTTCCACTCATGCCACCCTAGGAACCGTTTAAATCGGTGTTATGTTCCTTGATTTTGCGTCCCTAACACGGTTGGGGTTTATGGCCCCCCTCAATAACCCGCTTAGCGCTAAAGCTTTTCCAGCAAGGCCCAACTTTGGTTTTACATTTGCCTAATAGCAAAGACTTGCATAGGGAGTTATAAACCCTTTTTTTAATTAACAACCCGGGCCAGTGCTCCACATGAGTGTTGGTCCAAACCAAGCAACCTGCAGGGCCACCTTGGGGAAACCCGAGGGCTGGTAAAAACCTGTAGCTTGTCCCATCCGTTCGTGGCCTGAGACGAGATACGCGCGGCTACTATCAGGGTGTCGGCACACCGGGAGGTCTTGCTGGATTAGTTTTACCTTTGTCGGAATATCTTGAGCACGGGATTCCGAGAATACTCGGGTCTTCCCACCTTGGAGTTGCGACTCCGCAGATCGTGAGCTTGTGATGGGCTAAGTTGGGACACCCCTGCAGGGTTTGATCTTTCGAAAGCCGTGCCCGCGGTTATGTGGCAGATGGGAATTTGTTAATATCCAGTTGTAGAAGACTTGACACCATGTTCATAATACACTACCAGCGTGAGTAACCGTGACGGTCGCTTTCCGAAGGGGTTCGGGAAGTGAACACGGTGGGGTTATGTTTGACGTGCTTAGTTAGGATCACTTCGTGATCACTTTGGCGATTGTTGGCACTTTCTCTTCTTGCTTTAAACACGTAAGCTAGTGCTAATGCTGATGCAACCTTGTTTTCAGCCTTGTTCCACACCGAAGGCTTTGATAGTATTGTTACCCGGGAACAGGATTGCTGAGTCCTGTGTGGCTCACAGTTTCTACACAACACCAGATGCAGGTACCGTTGAGAACTAAACAGCTGGTGCTTCAGAGTTGTATTGGGAGTTCGATGAAGAGCGTGGGCGATGCTATGTGTCTTACCCAGAGGATTAGTAGGGCTCTTACTAGGATGATCGGGACCTTGTGTTGCTTTATTTATGGTATCTTTCATTTGGATCTTCGTCCGTAGTCAGACTGTGATGTTATTTGGATGATGAATGTTTATGTAATGCATTGTGTGATGTGGCGAGTGTAAGCCAACTACTCTTTTACAATTTCATCCCTCTTTTACATGAGTCGTGCAAAGATACCATACTTGAGATCATTCTAGTATGAGATTATGCCTTTAAGTCGTGCCTCGACACGTAGGAGGTAGAGTCTCATACTGGGCATTACACAAGGTATCAATCCAGTAGGAGACCACGCGTGAGTCCCTCGCACATACACAAACAAATAAGAACTTTGCAGCCAACGAGATAAGGGGTTGTCAATCCCTTTACGGTCACTTACGAAAGTAAGATCTGATAGATAGGATAGTATAATATTTTTGGTATTTTTTTATATAAGAACAGAAAGTAAATAAAGCAAAGTAAAGTAGATGGAAGATTAATATGTTGAGAATAGCCCCGGGGACCATAGGTTTCACTAGTGGCTTCTCTCAGGATAGCAGAATTCTACGGTGGGTGAACAAATTACTGTCGAGCAATTGATAGAAAAGCGTATAGTTATGAGAATATCTAGGCATGATCATTATATATAGGCATCACGTCCGTGACAAGTAGACCGAAACGATTCTGCATCTACTACTATTACTCCACACATCGACCGCTATCCAGCATGCATCTAGAGTATTAAGTTCATAAGAACATAGTAATGTTTTAAGCAAGATGACATGATGTAGAGGGATAAACTCAAGCAATATGATATAAACCCCATCTTTTTATCCTTGATGGCAACAATACAATGTGTGCCTTGCTGCCCCTGCTGTCACTGGGAAAGGACACCGCAAGATTGAACCCAAAGCCAAGCACTTCTCCCATTGCAAGAACTATAGATCTAGTAGGCCAAACCAAACCAATAATTCGAAGAGACTTGCAAGGATATTATAATCATTAATAAAATATTTCAGAAAAGAATCAAATATTGTTCAAAGATAATCTTGATCATAAACCCACAATTTATCGGATCTCGACAACCACACCGCAAAAAGATTACATCGAATAGATCTCCTCGAAGATCGAGGAGAACTTTGTATTGAGATCCAAAAAGAGAGAAGAAGCCATCTAGCTAATAACTATGGACCCGCAGGTCTGTGCTAAACTACTCACAACTCATTGGTGAGGCTATCGCTTTGATGTAGAAGCACTCCGTGGTAGATCCCCCCTCCGGCGGAGCTCCGGAACAGGCCCCAAGATGGGATCTCACAGGAATAGAAGGTTGCGGTGGTGGAATTAGGGTTTCCTCTGTTCCCTCGATGTTTTCAGGGTATATGGATATATATAGGAGGAAGGAGGGCATCGGGGGAGCCAGAGGGGGCCCACGAGGGTGGGGGCGCGCCCTGGACCCTCGTGGCCACCTCCTTCGTTCTCTCGCGTGTACTCCAAATCTTCTGGGTAGATACGGTTCCAAAAATAATTCTCCCGGAGGTTTCATTCCGTTTGGACTCCGTTTGATATCCCTTTTCTGCGAAACTCTGAAATAGGCAAAAAAAACAGCAATTTGCACTGGGCCTTGGGTTAGTAGGTTAGTCCCAAAAATAATATAAAAGTGTATAATAAAGCCCATTAAACATCCAAAACATAATATATAATAGCATGGAACAAAAAAAATTATAGATACGTTGGAGACGTATCATTACTCTGTTCTTATGAACTTAATACTCTAGATGCAGAATCGTTCGGTCGATGTGTGGAGTAATAGTAGTAGATGCAGGAAGGAGTCGGTCTACTTGTTACAGACGTGATGCCTATATTCATGATCATTGCCTTAGATATCGTCATAATTATTCGCTTTTCTATCAATTGCTTGAGAGTAATTTGTTCACCTATCGTAATATTTGCTATCATGAGAGAAGCCTCTAGTAAAACCTACGCCCCCGGGTCTATTTTTCACTTCTACTATTTTGAGATCTTTTACATTTCAATCTATAAACCAAAAACCCAAAAAATATCTACTTTACTAGTTCATCTATCTCTATCGGATCTCACTTTTGCAAATAACCGTGAAGGGATTGACAACCCCTTTATAGCGTTGGGTGCAAGTTGTTTTATTGTTTGTGGAGGTATTTGGTGATTTGTGCGTAATCTCCTACTGGATTGATACCTTGGTTCTCAAAATGAGGGAAATACTTACTCTACGTTGCTGCATCACCCTTTCCTCTTCAAGGGAAAAATCAATGCATGCTCAAGAGGTAGCAGTGGACATGTTTTTCGATTTCGGTTTTTCGCTTGAGGACAAGCGAGGTCTAAGCTTGGGGGAGTTGATACATACATTTTGCATCATGCTTTCCTACTATTATTTATAGTGTTTTCATGCATAATAATGCCTTTTGGAGTAATTCTAATGTCTTTTCTCTCATAATATGCAAGGTTTGTATCCAGAGGGAGAGTACCAGCAGCTGGAAATCTGGACCTGAAAAAGCAACGTTAGGCTACCTATTCTGCACAACTCCAAATGGGCTGAAACATCACAGGGATTTTTTACTGAATAAATAAGAAATATTGGAGCTGATAACCACCAGAGGGGCCCTATCAGGTGGGCACAACCCACATGGGCACGCCAGGTCCCCAGGCGCGCCCTGGTGGGTTGTGCCCTCCTCGGTCCACCTCCGGTGCCCCTCTTCTGGTATATAAGTCATTTTGACCTAGAAAAAAATAAGGAGATGACTTTTGGGACAGAGCACTCCGGTGGAGCGATTCCGCAGGGGGGAACTTCCATCCCGGAGGGGGAAATCATCGTCATCATCATCACCAACAACTCTCCCATCTTGGGGAGGGCAATCTCCATCAACATCTTCAACAACACCATCTCCTCTCAAACCCTAGTTCATATCTTATGTTCAATTTTTGTACCGAAACGTAAGATTAGTGCTTGTGGATAACTAGTAGTGTTGATTACATCTTGTAGTTGATTACTATATGGTTTATTTGGTGGAAGACTATATGTTCAGATTTGTTATGCCATTTAATATCCCTCTGATCATGAACAAGTTTGCCACTTATGAGTAATTACTTTCGTTCTTGAGGTCACGAGAGAAATCATGTTGTAAGTAATCATGTGAACTTGATATGTGTTCGATATTTTGATAATATTTATGTTGTGATTCCCTTAGTGGTGTCATGTGAACGTCGACTACATGACACTTCACCATATTTGGGACTAAGGGAATGCATTGTGGAGTAGTTATTAGATGATGGGTTGCTAGAGTGACAAAAGCTTAAACCCTAGTTTATATGCTACTTTGTAAGCGGCCGATTTGGATCCAAAAGTTTAATGCTATGGTTAGATTTTATATTAATACTTTTCTCGTAGTTGCGGATGCTTGCAAGGGGGTTAATCATAAGTAGGAGGTTTGGTCAAGTAAGAACATCACCTAAGCACCGATCCACCCACATATCAAATTATCAAAGTAGCGAACACGAATCAAGCCAACATGGTGAAAGTGACTAGATGAAATTCCCTTGTGCCCTCAAGAACACTTTTCTCATTATAAGAAACCATCTTAGCCTGTCCTTTGCCACAAAAGGATTGGGCTATCTTGCTGCATACTATTTGCCGTTACCGCCACTTGCTCGTCACAAATTATCTTTCTATCAAACTATCTGCTATTTACAATTTCAGTGTTTGCAGACATTACCTTGCTGAAAACCACTTTTCATTTCCTTCTGCTCCTCGTTGGGTTCAACACTCTTACTTATTGAAAGGACTACGATTGATCCCCTATACTTGTGGGTCATCACATACAAGAAAGTGTTCCACCCTTTTATTCATCGACAACTAATTTGCAATATGTGAACCCAACCTTGCCGATTGATGGGATAATTGGCCATGCTACTACTAGCTATTCGGCCAGTTAATCTCAACCATCATATGCTACATCTCATGTCAATGATTTTTCAGCACCGTATGCAACTGTAGATGTTCATAATTCAGCCCCGCACCTTCATGGTCATAGCCGTATAAGTGAAAAATTGCGGGAACACATGTTTTGTCATCTAGTACTGTGGCATCTAATGCATGCTCTACGCAATTCAAGAATTTTGGTAACACTCATGAATTGTTGCCGAAACAATCTGAAAGTATTGTGGAGCAATCCCTTCCATAAGCGGTTGTGGCTGCGTTAAAAAGAGCTTGGCACAAAACAAGAGGATTAGTGCTCTTTGCCTTAAACAATATAAAAAGGGGTTGTTTCCTGATTATGCTGCAATAAAGGCTAGAGTTTTGCAAGAAGATGAAACTTCATCCATTCATAGAATTGGCGAAAGAACATATGGTTATACAGCAGTGCATACACCTCCACCTTGTACAACAACATATTATACACCCCTACACAATTGCAAAATTTTGGCAACACTAAAAATTCATTGTCGAAAGATCCTAAAAGCATTTGGGGGAAAACTGATCTAGAGCGGGCTGAAATTGAGAAGGGGGTTAAAGCTTTGTGCGATAGGGTACAAGTACTTCGCCAGGAGAGAATTAATAGGGAATTGGCTCAAACAAAACAAGCCTTTCCGATTTGTAGAATCAATGAAAAGAAGGATGATTCAGAACATGAAAGTGCTTCGGTTGAAAAACCTGAATCAAGTAGTATATATTTTGAATCCATCAAAAGAGGCAAGCATCATTGAGAAAGGGCATGGCGATCATAGATAAACAACCGTGCTTGATTTTTCTGAAGTTAATGGTACATACTTTTTGTCGTATGAGCTTCGTGTCGTAGAAATTGACAAGCCTCAAGGACAAGAGCAAGTAGCCGAACAAAGTTCGGCTGGCAAGGATCTTGAAAGTAATGATGCACGAAATAAAAAATATATGATTAAAAGCGGTTGGGGAGCCATCCAGAGGTAGAGCAAGATATTGTTGAAGTCACACCACCATCATGCTCTCCCAACATATTTGAAGAGGTATGTCTAGTAAGTAATTTACCTGTTTTCAGATTTGGCAACAAATTTATTGTTGATGCATCTATTAGAAAAATCCTCGTAGGTAATTTTGAAATACCAATGAATAAGGGTAATTTACTTATTAGCAATAAAATTCTTATAGAGCATATCGGCCAACCCATTGCGCCATTTATAAAGACCGATAGTGAATTATTATTGCAGCCAAGGCTATCCCCATTGCTTTATCTAAAGTTTATATCAAATTGGGTAGCTTTGCTTATTTCTTACTTGGCTTACACTTGGTATCAATTGAGACATGAATGTGCTAACTATATTTGTTTCAGAAATTTAAAGCCAAGGTCAAACCGATACTAGTACAATATCTTATCCAATGACATCAGTAAAAGAATGCAAAATAAAATTCATAGCCGAATGGGCTGATACAAAATCTGAACCATTCGTTTGCTTAACTCCAAAGTTGTTCTCACAGCGAGATCGCCTAGAAAATAAAAAATACGTTCAATTCAAACACGTGTGATCAAATCTTTGATTTTTTGTTGAGAAATAATTATATTAGAATTCTTGATCACCAGGTCGAGCCATCTATCCAAAGACGAATGTATTGTAGGTTGCATCATTCGTTCAAACATAATTTTGAGGATTGCAATATGTTTTGTCAAATAGTCAAATCGGTCATTGAAAAAGGACGATTGAAATTTTTTGAAACGCCAAAAGATGATCAGTCTATTCCGATTGGTCTTGATGGAAAAAAGTTTGTGCATCGGATGCTTCAAGCCGATCCATCTAAAGAGAAGGTAAGAACTATAGGTGAAGGGATCAAGCTTTCAAGTAAAGAATTTGTTGGAGAGCACAATGAACATAAACTTGGGAGTGAGAATTCCATTAAAGCTACAATGAAGACGTCAAGGACTGGGGCAGCAAGCAAATCCAATGATCGAGGAAACCATACCAAAAGAAAACAAAGGCCAGAATAAGCGCAAGTGTAAGAAATCAAAAATCACCTTCACTAAACTATTGGACAAATATCAAAAGAAGAGTGAAGAGAAGAATGCTTATCGGCCAAATCATGCAAATAAACCAAGATCACCCCAAGGCGCAAATATGAGGATTGGTATTGGCAAAGAGAGAATCTTCATGCAACATATTCATATCCTTATTTTGGGCCGCCAATGCCAATGCCGTGGATGCCTCCCTATGCTCATGTAGATCGATATCCATCATGGGACAGGTATGATACAAGGGCACATTCTCCATATTATTTTAGACCATCTCACTAATATTATGCATCTCGAAGAAGATCAACATTTGAACAATCATGTGTCAAAGACCGGTTCAATCATAACGAGTCAGTCCAGAGCTCAAGGAAGAAAAAGAGATGGTCAAGCAAGTTTACCGCATGAGAAGATATTGTCGTAAGAGTGCAACTTCAGATTTGATCTCAAAAGAAGAAGAGCCAATTAAAGTGTTAATATTGGCTACTAAAGACAATGCGATGAAGCAACGAATTATTGAGAGTCAAAGTGCCAACTATGAAGGAAAGAAGTTGAGAGTGCACAAGGCCAAGAAAGAATTTCCATTGGTCGAAACAGAATCACAACCGAGATGCCCACTCGGCTTATCGTATTGGCAAAAGAAGGAATTACAAAATCTTAGTGCACAAGAGCTGAGAAAGAAGAACATGGCATGGGTTCCCAAGAGGATCAATCAAAACAAAAATGATGTGCATGCTTCGATTGCAACAAGTACAATAAAAGTGAAGAAAAAGAAATATGGAAGCAATAAACAATTAAGCTGAAGGTGTGCATCCCAACATCAAAATCTTCGGTCAGCACACCATCCATTTTCTTCAACCATGCCATTAATGTCTTTGCCATGGAGTTCATCCCCAAGTACGATCGTTCACCCTCCATGGGCTTATTTAGATCCATGGATGCCATATAGATTCTTATATCATGAAAGGCTATTACCAAATCACTACATATTTTATTAGCTACAAGTTTATTGTTGATCCAAAGGGCCGAAATATTTGATTTGTCAATTCATTTTTTTCTTTCAGCTATACGTGCTTTGGTGGATGAAGTTTACATGGACATTATGTTAATGGCCGATATTTATCTATCGTCCTAAGAATATGTCAAAGCATGGCCGGTGTAGTACCCTAACACGGTCTTTAGTTCAATTGGAGACCGAGACAAGTTGTTACACATATTGAGGCTTTCGTTGATTCGTTGTGAGTAGTGCAGCAAAATCCAAGAGTTATCAATGTTTTGACGGATCACTTATAATTTATCTTGATATATGTCTAGATGCAAAATTTACCTTGGGTTGCTTTAAAATTGTTCATATATCTAGACATGACAATTCGAAAGAGTTGCCACAGCAAGCATCCGGCTACTATGCTAATCATGGTGTATTGCATTTCTATCAATAGCCGATGCTTAGTCTCGTCAACATAGGTAAGGCCGAATCGAAGTCCACCGCTTCGGCCACTAATAAAAAAATTATGCAAGAGAAAGTAAAGATTGGAGAAGGTTTATTATTGATTATCTGCATAATACTAGCAAAAGGGTGAGCAATATGGTTTGGAAGATGACCTTGAGATACATATCTATGAAACTTTATCATTGGATGGTTAATGAAGTTGAGAAAGTTTCACCCAAGTTTGCATCAAGGAATCAAACAAATAATGGCCGATATATATTTATCGCCCTAAGCACATGCAAAGTGGTCGATGGAGTGTTGACATTGTCCTTAGAACCAACATGGTACAAGTTATTTTTCGGCACACTAGCTTTACCGAAAAACAGATGGGCATGTGTTGACGCTCGAAAATGGCATGATCGCAAAGAGTAACTTGAGGCTATAATGAGATGAGGTTAAAGTTATGAGTTCATGTCACCATTTGCTGGCTCTCTTCAAGATGATCGAAATAGATATGAAGATGGTCCAAAACGGAGCTGAGATGGGAAAGATATAACAATTTCAAAGATACCTGTGTTGACATCAGATAAGAAAATGGCATGAAACATAATTAAGATGGCCTCTGATGGAAAACGCTCCAACATGAAAGTTCTTCGCCTCCTTGAAGCGGACGATTTTGATATAAAAATCGTCTTTATCCAAGGTTGTATGCAAAAGTTAGAGCCCGCAAAACGCGACCCTGCAGTGAGCAAAATATGACGCCCGGGACCAGACACACATGTAAGTATGTCTGATGAGTTGCGTGAATAATTACTTGTTTTGTGCGAGCGATTTGGCCCTCAATATGGCATCTGATCAAAAAAGTTCAACATGAAAGTTGTTCATCTCGTCAAAACGGTCAAGATTGCTTTTGGGCTCGTTTCCATCTGAGGCCGTTTACCACCTCAAAAAAGATTCGGAAGGTGCAACCAATTTTAGACCGAACAGTTTTGGAAAGTTTGGACATAACCATCCGAATTTGAGTAGTGTTTTGGACGTGAATCCAAGCCTTTTCCTTTCACGGGAAGTCCAGTCGCCTCTTATATGCCTAGGAGGTGACGGCCGATTGAACAACACACAATCGACAGATCAATCTATCATCTTTTACCTTCACTTTTATCTTCTCTCTTGTTCTTCTTCTTCTGCATCGTTCTTTGTTCGTTCTTCTTCATTACAGGACAGCGAACCTCGAGGCACTAGGCGCAATCAGGTCGACCTAGGACATCCCATAGCCGCAGAGCGCCCTGACGGGGTCCCTCCGGGCGTGTGAGGTTTCGGGTCTACAAGAGCACCCGTCGGATTATTTGCGTACCGTGCTTCCAGACGGGTCTCCTTCGACGTGAGCTGCGGTGCATCACCCCCGGCGTCGAGGGTACACGTGACGTGTTCGTGTGCGAACACCACCCACCATCCACATGATAACAAATATCAAAGATCTCACCGAAGTAAGATCATCAGCGTCGGCGGGCGGCGATTTGGCCCACATGTCATAGTCGTCGGCGTCTTCTGATCAACATCGATGTTCTTTCGATCGTTGCTTCTACCATAAGCTCCTAGGTTTTGACGAGTTTTATTCGTTGACATGGAGCCAGAGGCGACATCGATATTTACTCATGATGCATCGCTGGTGGATGCAATAGGAAGAATACTTTGGCATCCCAAAGATTTGGAAATTTTATATAAGGTTTTTTTGGTATGGGTATGTGCTACTTAATATCACAATCACCTGGGATCTTCCGTTGTGATGCTGTAGCTCCAAAGGAGCATGGCCATTTTGAACTTTTAGATGAACTGGTTGGCGTATGTTATTCATTAATAATGCATTATCATCACATTAATATCGAAGACTCAAGTTACTGAACGCAAAGCCAGGGCTAGATGAGCATCAAACGAAAAACCCATGTAATTAGTGTGAAACAGTACTCCCTTCAATGCAATCTGCTCTTGCATATTTGCCTATATTCTCAATAATAATAGCACACACAAAAAAACATGCTAACTATTACAGCGATCAGTAAATACTACGTACACCACAATTGGCACATGATGCGTTGACCACTCTGATGGTTGCAAGTTTGTAATCTTAATTAATCTTGCTAAGTTGATAGATACGTCCCCGGATTAATTGTGCGTGATGAGCAGTAACCAAATCCGATCGTCGGCACCAACTCAAGGTGACAAGGCTGCACAGCAGATGGAGACGTCTTGAATTCAGCTCAAAGCAATCAAGCTTAACCATGCATGTACAGTATGGATTTTTTCACTTTCAGACGTGAGTGAGTAGTTGACCTGAGGAGAGTTATTTATCCAAAACCATCACACTTGGGATAGGGTAACAATTTGGTATCACATTTAAGCCAGAGCACAAAAAAACACCGAATCTGTGCCTAACTTGTAACGCGGAGCACTGATCGACGGATAAGATCACGATAACAGCGAAACTGACAGGTTGGGTCCATTTGACGGTCTGACGTGGCAAAGACCAAACAAAAAAATAAAACATGGACTATCTTAGGTGGCAAAAAAATACGTGGGTCCCACATGTCAATGACTCAATGTTGATCTTTAACCCATCTTCTTTTCCTATGGAGCAATTCATCGAGCAGGTTGTAAGCGTCGGCTGCGAGCACCGATGAACACCTCTGACGATGCGAGGTCGCTCGCGCCCAGAGCAAGCTCGCCATGGAGATGCTTGCCTGCAGGTGGCCCTCCCCTGTCTGCCGCGGCGACTTTGCCGCAGTCAGCGCCCTGCCACCAACCACCAGCGTGCGCACGCGCGCCCGAGCTTCGGGAGGTGGCGTCAGGGGGGCTCATCGGGAGCGGTGGCAGCTCGTCTGCCTCTCCATGGAGTGCCGGCGGGGGGAGATAGGTGGGCGCAGCCACCTGGGCAAGGAAAGAGAGGGGGAAGGAGGACGGCGGCGTGCTCGCCGGAGCAAAACAGATAGAGAAAGATCCGGTCGTGGCCACATCGCCTTCGACGGCTGCAGGCGCATGCCCGTGGCCAGGGGAAACCCCATGTAGGAAGCACGGGCTCGGTTGGCACATTGACGGGAGCGATGGCGGCCTCCTCACGGCGTGCCCACCACCACGGTGGTGCTCGCCCGTGCTTCTAGTCGCGGGAGTCCGGCCGCCCACAAGCAGGCGTCGTGCGTGCCCGTGGCTAGGGGCAACCCCATGTAGGCAGCAGGGGCTCGGCTGGCACACCGACGGGAGCGACGGCGGCCTCCTCACGGCGTGCCCACCACCACGGCGGTGCTCGCTCATGCTTCTAGTCACGGGAGTCCGGCCGCCCACAAGCTGCTCGATGTAATGTCCCTGAGATAGAGATGCGAAGAAGACGATGATATAGTCACCGACAGGTGGGACCCACGTCTCATTTTGCCACATCAGTTGGTCAAAGTTTTTGGTCTTCGCCACATCATCCTGATAGGTGGGACCAACTTGTCAGTTTTGCTGTTTTCTTGACATAAACTGAGCATCAGTGCTCCGCGTGACAAATTAGGCTCAGATTCGGTGGTTTTTATGCACTGGCTTAAATGTGGTACCAAGTTGTTACCCTAACTCCAAGTGTGATGGTTTTGGGTAAATAACTCACCTGAGATGAGGTCTTCCAGGAGCCGGGAATCCGGTTCACCACTGGCGCCGAGCTGTTGAGGAACATGCCCAGCCCGTCGCAGCACTCGGCCACTCGCTCTGCGGCGTCGGCGTCTCCGCCTTGCTCCCCGTCCGGAACGACGCACACGTCATTAGCCCTGCCAAAGGCGTCACACAGGCCGTCGGCGATGGCGGCTGGAGGGCGATGACTCACCGAAGCCGCCGGCGCCGCCCACCGGCATGCCGGAGACAACAATCCGGAGTGAACAATTTAGTGTGGTCAGCTCGTGGTGCGCTCTCGGGGGTGTGTGGGAGGCCGTTAGCATTTAGGTAATTTTCCTCCGTCTTTGTTTTTCAAACTTTAACCGCACGCGTTCATTGTTCCCATAAATTTGGCGAGAGACCAACCTAGACGTGTTTTCATTTTTTTCCATATATATTCGAGGGGTCCGAATTAGACTCGCATTGCTCCCATACACACACTTTGTTCCAGTATTTGGAAATAATGAAGGCTCTACACTTTGTTCCATTGTGCCATGCTCATTTGAGTTCATATAGATGCTCTAATCTCTGTTGCAAGAGTGCTACTTGTTATAAACTGCTGCTACTTGTTATTTTGTTGCCATGTTTGAGATATGATAATTTGGTGCATGTTTATCCAAATGATGCATATGATATGTCAAAATGTTCATTATGAAGTGTACTACATGATGGTTGCTGTAGCATGCTTGTTTGAGTTCATATTGCCATGTTAATCTCTGTTGCAAAAGTGCATGTGGCTGTTAAGTTCTGAAACTTGTTATGAGATGCTGATTTCAATTGCTCTTTGCTATTGGTGTGTTTGTCCTAATGCCACTTGTTGAGTTGTTTTAGAAGCACCATTATATGGTCTTTGAGATGGTGCATTTAACTTTCCATGATATGCCTTGTGTTGACTTAAACATGCTTGTAAACATGCCATGTTGTTATTACTGTTTTAACACTTCGTGAAATTTCACTAAGTCTGGAATCTGTCATATCCTGATGCTATGTTTGCTTGATGCCCTAGGCAAATCCATGTTAGTTTTGGGGTGGCCATTGATCATTCTTGTTGTACATGTTGTTGTCTATCCATACATGTCCTCACTTGCTCATTTGCCTTGTTGTAGCTTATTTAATTCTTGCTCCCAAGTTGCTATAAAATATTACTGTCAGGTTTTTATTGTCATGATCAAAATGTTGTAGCTTGTTGCTATTGATCCATGCCTCCTATGGAGATGCTCTGATAGAGTTGTTTGCTGTAGGATATGTCTACTTCATGTCCATGCTTCTTGTCACCATGTTTGAGTGCTGTAGAGTATATATTTCTTGCTTCAAAGTTGCTATGTGGTTGTTAACTTCAGCTTGTTGTTATATCTTGTTTCATGTGTATCTTCTAGCCCGTTGCTCCGTTTTGGGTGTGCCTTATATGAAACTTGTGTGATTTTGCATGTAGAATCATAATATCATATTGTTTTCATGTTTGGAGTGAGTTTGCTTGATGTTTGGGTGCATCTTACACCATTGCCATGCTTGACTTGTTTTGCTCATATCTTCTAGGCCGTAGCTCCGAATTAAACAAACTTTATATGAAACTTGACTAGAATTTCATGTAGATCATCATGGTGCATGTTAACCTGTTGTTTAACAACTTTAACTTAAGGTTTGTTCAGTTCTGGACTAATTCCAAACTATGCATATGGGGACTTACCGGATTTGTAATATGTAGTTTCCGGCCTCATTTAAACTTGTTGACTTGTGGTGTTTTTTAGTGCTTCCTGCCTTGCCATGTTTTGCATCTTATATAGACTTGTCTTGCATCCTACTTGCTTGAGCATATTGTCATGTTCTTGTGTTGCTTTTCTGTGCTTCCTACCTTGCCATGTATTGCTTCCTGTATAGACTTGTCATGCATCATACCTTGCCATGTATTGCATCATATAGACTTGTGTTGTTTTTCTGTGTGCTTCCTACCTTGCCATGTATTGCTTCCTGTATAGACTTGTCATGCATCATACCTTGCCATGTATTGCATCATATAGACTTGTGTTGTTTTTCTGTGCTTCCTACCTTGCCATGTTTGCTTCCTGTATAGACTTGTAGTGCATCCTATATAGAACTATCTTGCATCATACTTGGTTGAGCATATTGTCATGTCTCGTGTGGTGTGTTTACCGTGTTGCTTGCTTCTTCTCGTTAGTGCTTGTTCCGTTGCGTTCGTGAGGATTCATTCGTCTACCCGTGGTTCTTCTTCAAGGCTTCTTCTCCGTCTTCTTCACGGATCCGTTCTTCTTCCTTGCGGGATCTCAGTCAAGATGACCATACCCTTGGATACCTTTACTATCATTGCCTTTGCTTATTTATCTCGATGCTATCGTTATATGTCGCGCTACCCATCTTATTGGCAGCCCCTCTCCTTGTTGCCATGAAACCTCTAACCTTTGACACCTTCCTAGCAAAAACCATTGTTTGGCTATGTTACCCGCTTGCTCATCCCCTCTTATAGCGTTGTTAGTTGCAGGTGAAGATGAAGATCGTTCCAGGAGGGAACTTGATGTTGCTATATCACAATATCTATTATTATTATTAACACACCTATATACTGGGCATGGGTGGAAGGCTTGGCCTTTTGCTCGGTGTTTTGTTCCACTCATGCCACCTTAGGCGTCGATAAACCGGCATTATGTTCCTTGATTTTGCGTTCCTTACACGGTTGGGTATACGGGGACCCCTTGACAGTACGTCTTTGAATAAAACTCCTCCAGCAAGGCCCAACATTGGTTTTAATTTGCCTCATAATAATAACTTAATTAATTAATTAAAATTGCATAGGGGGTCGCATCCCCGAGTATTTTTCTACATAGCAGGAGGGGCCAGTGCTGATGGTGTTGGTCCCAAACGGGGAGACTGCGGGGCCGCCACGGGGAAACCCGAGGTATCTGGTATAACCCGTAGGATCACCTATCCGGATGTGGCCTGAGACGAGATACGCGTGGCTACTATCAGGGTGTCGGCACGCCGGGAGGTCTTGCTGGACTTGTTTTACCATTGTCAAAATGTCTTGTGCACCGGGATGCCGAGCCTGATCGGATTTCCCTAAGATAAGGGGTGATAATATTATATTTATCACTTCAGCTGATCGTGAGAGCTTGTGATGGGCTAAGTTGGGACACCCCTGCAGGTTTACGATCTTTCGAAAGCCGTGCCCGCGGTTATGTGGCAGATTGGAATTTGTTAATGTCCGGTTGTAGAAAACTTGACAGAGGATCTGAAGTAAAATACACAACGGTGTGAGTAACCGTGACTGTCTCTTTTCACTTTGAAAAGAGAACACGGTGGGGTTATGTTTGACTCGTAGGTAGTTCAGGATCTTTAGCGATCACTACTAGTTGCGATCGTTTGTGTAGATGCTCATCTTATTCTTGTACTCGTAAGTTAGGGGTTGTGCTGAGAGGTATGAGACCTCTGACAGTACTTTGCCTACAATATGGAGGAGAATAGCTCAACCGGTGAGCATGTGCTCAGATTGTCTGGGTACTACAATTGCTTGAATCAAGTGGGAGTTTATCTTCCAGATAAGATAGTAATTGACAAAGTTCTCTACTCACTATCACCAAGTTAGTAGAACTTCGTGATGAACTATAATATGCAAGGGATGACGAAAGTAATTCCAGAGCTCTTCGCGATGCTGAAATCGGCGAAGGTAGAAATCAAGAAAGAACATCAAGTGTTGATGGTTAACAAGACCACTTGTTTCAAGTAAAGGGCAAAGGGATAGAAGGGGAACTTCAAGAAGAATGACAAGTAAGTTGTCACTCCCGTGAAGAAACCCAAAGCTAAACTCAAGCCTAAAACTAAGTGCTTCTACTGCAAAGGAAATGGTCACTGGAAGTGGAACTGCCCTAGATACTTGGCGGATAAGAAGGATGGCAAAGTGAACAACGGTATATTTTGATATACAGATTATTGATGTGTACTGTACTAGTGTTCATAGCAACCCCTGGGTATTTGTACCGGTTCAGTTGCTAAAGTTAGTAACTCGAAACGAGAGTTGCGGAATGAACAAAGACTAGTTAAAGGTGAAGTGACGATGTGTATTGGAAGTGGTCCCAAGATTGATATGATCATCATTGCACACTCCCTATACTTCCTTAATTAGTGTAGAACATAAATAAATGTTATTTGGCATTTGCGTTGAGCATGAATATGATTTGATCATGTTTGTTGCAATACGGTTATTCATTTAAAGTCATAGAATAATTGTTATTCTATTTACATGAATAAAGCCTTCGATGGTCATACACCCAATGAAAAGTAGTTTGTTGGATCTCGATCGTAGTAATACTCATATTCATAATATTGAAGCCAAAAGATGGAAGGTCAATAATGATAGTGCAACTTATTTGTGGCACTGCCGTTTAGGTCATATTGGTGTAAAACGCATGAAGAAACTCCATAGTGATGGACTTTTGGAATCACTTGATTATGAATCACTTGGTGCTTGCGGACCATGCCTCGTGGGCAAGATGACTAAAACTCCGTTCTCTGGAACAATGGAGCGAGAAACAGATTTGTTGGAGATCATACATACAGATGTATGTGGACCAATGAGTGTTGAAGCTCGCGGCGGGTATCGTTATTTTCTGACCTTCACTGATGATTTGAGCAGATATGGGTATATCTACTTAATGAAGCACAAGTCTGAAACATTTGAAAAGTTCAAAGAATTTCAGAGTGAAGTGGAGAATCATCGTAACAAGAAAATAAGAGTTTCTATGATATGATCGTAGAGGTAAAATATTTGAGTTAGCAAGTTTGGCCTTCAGTAAAAACAATGTGAAATAGTTTCACTACTCACGCCACCTGGAACACCACAGTGTAATGGTGTGTCCGAACGTCATAACCGTACTTTATTAGATATGGTGCGATCGATGATGTCTCTTACCGATCTACCACTATCGCTTTTGGGGTTATGCATTAGAGACAGCTACATTCATGTTAAATAGGGCACCATCTAAATCCGTGGAGATGACACCGTATGAACTGTGGTTTGACGAGAAACCTAACCTGTCATTCCTTTAAGTTTGGGACTGCGATGCTTATATGAAAAGGTTTCAACATGATAAGCTCGAACCCAAATCGGAGAAGTAAATCTTCATAGGATACCCAAAAGAAACTGTTGGGTACACCTTCTATCACATATCCGAAGGCAAGGTCTTTGTTTCTAAGAGTGGATCCTTTCTAGAGAAGGAGTTTCTCTCGAAAGAAGTGAGTGGGAGGAAAGTAGAACTTGATGAGGTAATTGTACCTTCTCCCGAATTGGAAAGTGGAACATCACAGAAACTAGTTCCAATGATTCCTACACCAATTAGTGAGGAAGCTAATGATAATGATCATGAAACTTCAGATCAAGTTTCTGTTGAACGTCGTAGATCAACCAGAGTACGTTCCGCACCAGAGTGGTACGGCAACCCAGTTCTGGAAGTCATGTTACTAGACCATGATGAACCTGCGAACTATGAGGAAGCGATGATGAGCCCATATTCCGCAAAATGGCTTGAGGCCATGAAATCTGAGATGGGATCCATGTATGAAAACAAAGTATGGACTTTGGTTTACTTGCCCGATGACCGGCAAGCCATCGAAAATAAATGGATCTTCAAGAGGAAGACCGACGCAGACGGTAATGTTACTGTCTACAAAGCTCGACTTGTTGCGAAAGTTTTTCGACAAGTTCAAGGAGTTGACTACGATGAGACTTTCTCACCCGTAGCGATGCTTAAGTCTGTCCGAATCAAGTTAGCAATTGCCGCATTGTATGAAATCTGGCAGATGGATAACAAAACTACATTCTTTAATGGATTTATTAAATAAGAGTTGTATATGATGCAGCCAGAAGGTTTTGTCAATCCTAAAGGTGCTAACAAAATGTGCAAACTCCAGCGATCCTTCTATGGACTGGTGCAAGCATCTCAGAGTTGGAATATACGCTTTGATAAGTTGATCAAAGCATATAGTTTTATACAGACTTGCGGTGAAGCCTGTATTTACAAGAAAGTGAGTGGGAGCACTACAGCATTTTTGATAAGTATATGTGAATGACATATTGTTGATCGAAAATGATGTAGAATTTTCTGGAAAGCATAAATGAGTGTTTGAAAGGAGTTTTTCAAAGAAAGACCTTGGTGAAGCTGCTTACATATTGGACATCAAGATCTATAGAGATAGATCAAGACGTTTGATAAGACTTTCGATGAGTACATACCTTGATAAGATTTTGAAGTAGTTCAAAATGGATCAGTCAAAGAAGGAGTTCTTGCCTGAGTTGTAAGGTATGAAGTTGAGTAAGACTCAAAGCCTGACCACGGCAGAAAAATATAGAGAGAATGAAAGTCATTCCCTGTGCCTCAGCCATAAGTTCTATAAAGTATGCCATGCTGTGTACCAAACATGTTGTGTACCTTCCCATGAGTTTGACAAGGAGGTACAATAGTGATCTAGGAGTAGATCAACGGACTACGGTCAAAATTATCCTGAGTAACTGGATGACTAAGGAAATGTTTCTCGATTATGGAGGTGATAAAGAGTTCGTCGTAAAGGGTTACGTCGATGCAAGCTTTAACACTAAATCCAGATGACTCTAAGTATCAATCTGGATGCGTATTGAAAGTGGGAGCAATTAGCTAGAGTAGCCCCATGCAGAGCATTGTAGACATAGAAATTTGCGAAATACATACGGATCTGAATATGACAGACCCGTTGACTAAACTTCTCTCACAAACAAAACATGATCACACCTTATTACTCTTGGGTATTAATCACATAGCGATGTGAACTAGATTATTGACTCTAGTAAACCCTTTGGGTATTGGTCACATGGCGATGTGAACTATGGGTGTTATTCACATAACGATGTGAACTATCGGTATTAAATCACATGGCGATGTGAGCTAGATTATTGACTCTAGTGCAAGTGGGAGACTGAAGGAAATATGCCCTAGAGGCAATAATAAAGTTGTTATTTATATTTCCTTATATCATGATAAATGTTTATTATTCATGCTAGAATTGTAATAACCGGAAACTTAGTACATGTGTGAATACATAGACAAAACAGAGTGTCCCTAGTATGCCTCTACTAGACTAGCTCATTGGTCAAAGATGGTTATGTTTCCAAGCCATAGACATGAGTTGTCATTTGATCAACGGGATCACATCATTAGGAGAATGATGTGATGGACTAGACCCATCCGTTAGCATAGCACTATGATCATTTAGTTTTACTGCTATTGCTTTCTTCATGACTTATACATGTTCCTATGACTATGAGATTATGCAACTCCCGAATACAGTAGGAACACCTTGTGTGCTATCAAACGTCACAACGTAACTGGGTGATCATAAAGATGCTCTACAGGTGTCTCCAAAAGTATTCGTGGTGTTGGCATAAATCAAGATTAGGATTTGTCACTCCGAGTGTCGGAGAGGTATCTCTGGGCCCTCTCGGTAATGCACATCATAATAAGCCTTGCAAGCAAATGACTAATGAGTTAGTCACGAGATGATGTATTACGGAACGAGTAAAAAGACTTGTCGGTAACGAGATTGAACTAGGTATAGAGATACCGACGATCGAATCTCGGGCAAGTAACATACCGATGACAAAAGGAACAACGTATGTTGTTATGCGGTTTGACCGATAAAGATCTTCGTAGAATATGTAGGAGCCAATATGAGCATCCAGGTTCCGCTATTGGTTATTGACCGGAGATGAGTCTCGGTCATGTCTACATAGTTCTTGAACCCGTAGGGTCCGCACGCTTAACGTTTGATGACGATCGGTATTATGAGTTTATGAGTTTTGATGTACCGAAAGGTAGTTCGGAGTCCCGGATGAGATCACGGACATGACGAGGAGTCGCGAAATGTCCGAGACATAAAGATTGATATATTGGATGACTATATTCGGACACCGGAAGTGTTCTAGAAAGTTTCGGAATCTACCGGAGTGTCGGGGGGGTTACCGGAACCCCCCGGGGGAATGATGGGCCCTGGTGGGCCATAGGGGAGAGAGAGGGCAGCTGCCAGGAGGTGGCGCGCCCCCTCCCTAGGAGGAGTCCGAATAGGACTAGGGGAGGCGGGCACGGCCCCTCTTTCCCTCTCCCTCTCTTTCCTTCCCCCCCTTTCCTTCATTGGTGGACTCCTACTAGGAATAGGATTGCAATCCTATTCCTAGTAGGATTGCTCCCTAGCCGCACCATAGGAGGGCCGGCCGACCTCCCCCCTTCCTCCATTATATACGGGAGCAGGGGGGCACCCAAAGACACACAAGTTGATTTGTTCTAGCCGTGTGCGGTGCCCCCCTCCACAGAAACACACCTCGGTCATATCGTTGCAGTGCTTAGGCGAAGCCCTGCGCCGGTAGATACATCATATCCGTCACCACGCTGTCGTGAAGACGAAACTCTCCCGTGAAGCTCAACTGGATCAAGAGCTCGTGGGACGTCATCAAGCTGAACGTGTGCTGAACGCGGAGGTGACGTACGTTCGGTGCTTGATCGGTTGGATCGCAAAGAAGTTCGACTACATCAACCGTGTCACTTGACGCTTCCGCTCCCGGTCTACGAGGGTACGTAGACACACTCGCCCCTCGTTGCTATGCATCTAGTAGATAGATCTTGCGTGATCGTAGGAAAATTTTGAAAATACTACGTTCCCCAACAGTGGCATCATGAGCCAGGTCTATGCGCAGATGATATGCACGAGTAGAACACAATGAGTTATGGGCGATACTAGTCATACTGCTTACCAGCATGTCATACTTTGCTTCGGCGGTATTGTGAGATGAAGCGGCCCGGACCGACATTACGCGTACGCTTACGCGAGACTGGTTTCACCGTTATGAGCACTCGTTGCTTAAAGGTGACTGGCGGGTGTCTGTCTCTCTCACTTTAGCTGAAACAAGTGTGGCTACGCCCGGTCCTTGTGAAGGTTAAAATAGCACATACTTGACGAAACATCGTTGTGGTTTTTTGTATGCGTAGGTAAGAACGGTTCTTGCTAAGCCCGTAGCAGCCACGTAAAACTTGCAACAACAAAGTAGAGGACGTCTAACTTGTTTTTGCAGGGCATGTTGTGATGTGATATGGTCAAGACATGATGAGTTATACGGTTTTGTATGAGATGATCATGTTTTGTAATGTTATCGGCAACTGGCAGGAGCCATATGGTTGTCGCTTTATTGTATGAAATGCAATCGCCATGTAATTGCTTTACCTTATCACTAAGCGGTAGCGATAGTCGTAGAAGCAATAGTTGGCGAGACGACAACGATGCTACGATGGAGATCAAGGTGTCGGGCCGGTGACGAAGGTGATCATGACGGTGCTTTGGAGATGGAGATCAAAAGCACAAGATGATGATGGCCATATCATGTCACATATTTTGATTGCATATGATGTTTATCTTATTATGCTTCTTATTTTGCTTAGAACGACGGTAGCATTATAAGATTATCCCTTACTAAATTTCAAGGTATAAGTGGTCTCCCTGAGTATGCACCGTTGCGAAAGTTCGTCGTGCCGAGACACCACGTGATGATCGGGTGTGATAAGCTCTACGTTCAAATACAACGGGTGTAAGCCAGTTTTGCACATGCAGAATACTCGGGTTAAACTTAACGAGCCTAGCATATGCAGATATGGCCTCGGAACACTGGAGACCGAAAGGTTGAGCGTGAATCATATAGTAGATATGATCAACATAAGATGTTCACCATTGAAACTACTCCATCTCACGTGATGATCGGACATGGTTTAGTTAATTTGGATCACGTGATCATTTAGATGACCGGAGAGATGTCTATCTAAGTGGGAGTTCTTTAATTAATATGATTAAAATGAACTTTAATTTATCATGAACTTAGTCCTGGTAGTATTATCATATCTATGTTGTAGATCAATAGCTCGCGATGTTGCTCCCCATTTATTTATTTATATGTTCCTAGAGAAAACTAAGTTGAAAGATGTTAGTACCAATGATGCGGAATTGTTCCATGATCTGAGGATTATCCTCATTGCTGCACAGAAGAATTATGTCCTTGATGCACCGCTAGGTGACAGACCTATTGCAGGAGTAGATGTAGACGTTATGAACGTTTTGACAAAAGCTCGGTATGATGACTACTTGATAGTTTAGTGCACCATGCTTTACGGCTTAGAACCGGGACTTCAAAAATGTTTTGAACGCCACGGAGCATATGAGATGTTCCAAGAATTGAAATTAGTATTTTCATACGCATGCCCGTGTTGAGAGGTATGAGACCTCTGACAGTAATTTGCCTACAAGATGGAGGAGAATAGCTCAACCGGTGAGCATGTGCTCAGATTGTCTGGGTACTACAATTGCTTGAATCAAGTGGGAGTTTATCTTCCAGATAAGATAGTAATTGACAAAGTTCTCTAGTCACTATCACCAAGTTAGTAGAACTTCGTGATGAACTATAATATGCAAGGGATGACGAAAGTAATTCCAGAGCTCTTCGCGATGCTGAAATCAGCGAAGGTAGAAATCAAGAAAGAACATCAAGTGTTGATGGTTAACAAGACCACTTGTTTCAAGTAAAGGGCAAAGGGATAGAAGGGGAACTTCAAGAAGAATGACAAGTAAGTTGTCACTCCCGTGAAGAAACCCAAAGCTAAACTCAAGCTTGAAACTAAGTGCTTCTACTGCAAAGGAAATGGTCACTTGAAGTGGAACTGCCCTAGATACTTGGCGGATAAGAAGGATGGCAAAGTGAACAACGGTATATTTTGATATACAGATTATTGATGTGTACTTTACTAGTGTTCATAGCAACCCCTGGGTATTTGATACCGGTTCAGTTGCTAAAGTTAGTAACTCGAAACGAGAGTTGCGGAATGAACAGAGACTAGTTAAAGGTGAAGTGACGATGTGTGTTGGAAGTGGTTCCAAGATTGATATGATCATCATCGCACACTCCCTATACTTTCGGAATTAGTGTAGACATAAATAAATGTTATTTGGCATTTGCGTTGAGCATGAATATGATTTGATCATGTTTGTTGCAATATGGTTATTCATTTAAAGTCATAGAATAATTGTTATTCTATTTACATGAATAAAGCCTTCGATGGTCATACACCCAATGAAAAATAGTTTGTTGGATCTCGATCGTAGTAATACACATATTCATAATATTGAAGCCAAAAGATGCAAGGTTAATAACGATAGTGCAACTTATTTGTGGCAGTGCCGTTTAGGTCATATTGGTGTAAAACGCATGAAGAAAATCCATAGTGATGGACTTTTGGAATCACTTGATTATGAATCACTTGGTGCTTGCGAACCATGCCTCATGGGCAAGATGACTAAAACTCCGTTCTCCCGAACAATGGAGCGAGAAACAGATTTGTTGGAGATCATACATACATATGTATGTGGACCAATGAGTGTTGAAGCTCGCGGCGGTATCGTTATTTTCTGACCTTCACTGATGATTTGAGCAGATATGGGTATATCTACTTAATGAAGCACAAGTCTGAAACATTTGAAAAGTTCAAAGAATTTCACAGTGAAGTGGAGAATCATCGTAACCAAAAAATAAGAGTTTCTACTATATGATCGTAGAGGTAAAATATTTGAGTTAGCAAGTTTGGCCTTCAGTAAAAACAATGTGAAATAGTTTCACTACTCACGCCACCTGGAACACCACAGTGTAATGGTGTGTCCGAACGTCATAACCGTACTTTATTAGATATGGTGCGATCGATGATGTCTCTTACCGATCGACCACTATCGCTTTTGGGGTTATGCATTAGAGACAGCTACATTCACGTTAAATAGGGCACCATCTAAATCCGTGGAGATGACACCCTATAAACTGTGGTTTGACGAGAAACCTAAGCTGTCATTTCTTTAAGTTTGGGACTGCGATGCTTATGTGAAAAAGTTTCAACATGATAAGCTCGAACCCAAATCGGAGAAGTAAATCTTCATGGGATACCCAAAAGAAACTGTTGGGTACACCTTCTATCACAGATCCGAAGGCAAGGTCTTTGTTGCTAAGAGTGGATCCTTTCTAGAGAAGGAGTTTCTCTCGAAAGAAGTGAGTGGGAGGAAAGTAGAACTTGATGAGGTAATTGTACCTTCTCCCGAATAGGAAAGTGGAACATCACAGAAACTAGTTCCAATGATTCCTACACCAATTAGTGAGGAAGCTAATGATAATGATCATGAAACTTCAGATCAAGTTTCTGCTGAACGTCGTAGATCAACCAGAGTACGTTCCGCACCAGAGTGGTACGGCAACCCAGTTCTGGAAGTCATGTTACTAGACCATGATGAACCTGCGAACTATGAGGAAGCGATGATGAGCCCATATTCGCAAAATGGCTTGAGGCCATGAAATCTGAGATGGGATCCATGTATGAAAACAAAGTATGGACTTTGGTTGACTTGCCCGATGACCGGCAAGCCATCGAAAATAAATGGATCTTCAAGAGGAAGACCGACGCAGACGGTAATGTTACTGTCTACAAAGCTCGACTTGTTGCGAAAGGTTTTCGACAAGTTCAAGGAGTTGACTATGATGAGACTTTCTCACCCGTAGCGATGCTTAAGTCTGTCCGAATCAAGTTAGCAATTGCCGCATTGTATGAAATCTGGCATATGGATAACAAAACTACATTCTTTAATGGATTTATTAAATAAGAGTTGTATATGATGCAGCCAGAAGGTTTTGTCAATCCTAAAGGTGCTAACAAAATGTGCAAACTCCAGCGATCCTTCTATGGACTGGTGCAAGCATCTCAGAGTTGGAATATACGCTTTGATAAGTTGATCAAAGCATATAGTTTTATACAGACTTGCGGTGAAGCCTGTATTTACAAGAAAGTGAGTGGGAGCACTACAACATTTTTGATAAGTATATGTGAATGACATATTGTTGATCGAAAATGATGTAGAATTTTCTGGAAAGCATAAAGGAGTGTTTGAAAGGAGTTTTTCAAAGAAAGACCTTGGTGAAGCTGCTTACATATTGGACATCAAGATCTATAGAGATAGATCAAGACGTTTGATAAGACTTTCGATGAGTACATACCTTGATAAGATTTTGAAGTAGTTCAAAATGGATCAGTCAAAGAAGGAGTTCTTGCCTGAGTTGTAAGGTATGAAGTTGAGTAAGACTCAAAGCCTGACCACGGCAGAAAAATATAGAGAGAATGAAAGTCATTCCCTATGCCTCAGCCATAAGTTCTATAAAGTATGCCATGCTGTGTACCAAACATGTTGTGTACCTTGCCATGAGTTTGACAAGGAGGTACAATACTGATCTAGGAGTAGATCACTGGACGGCGGTCAAAATTATCCTTAGTAACTGGATGACTAAGGAAATGTTTCTCGATTATGGAGGTGATAAAGAGTTCGCCGTAAAGGGTTACGCCGATGCAAGCTTTGACACTAAATCCAGATGACTCTAAGTATCAACCTGGATGCGTATTGAAAGTGGGAGCAATTAGCTAGAGTAGCTCCATGTAGAGCATTGTAGACATAGAAATTTGCGAAATACATACGGATCTGAATATGACAGACCCGTTGACTAAACTTCTCTCAGAAGCAAAACATGATCACACCTTATTACTCTTGGGTATTAATCACATAGCGATGTGAACTAGATTATTGACTCTAGTAAACCCTTTGGGTATTGGTCACATGGCGATGTGAACTATGGGTGTTATTCACATAACGATGTGAACTATCGGTATTAAATAACATGGCGATGTGAGCTAGATTATTGATTCTAGTGCAAGTGGGAGACTGAAGGAAATATGCCCTAGAGGCAATAATAAAGTTATTATTTATATTTCCTTATATCGTGATAAATGTTTATTATTCATGCTAGAATTGTATTAACCGGAAACTTAGTACATGTGTGAATACATAGACACAACAGAGTGTCCCTAGTATGCCTCTACTAGACTAGCTCATTGGTCAAAGATGGTTATGTTTCCAAGCCATAGACATGAGTTGTCATTTGATTAATGGGATCACATCATTAGGAGAATGATGTGATGGACTAGACCCATCCGTTAGCATAGCACTATGATCGTTTAGTTTTACTGATATTGCTTTCTTCATGACTTATACATGTTCCTATGACTATGAGATTATGCAACTCCCGAATACCGTAGGAACACCTTGTGTGCTATCAAACGTCACAACGTAAGATGCTCTACAGGTGTCTCCGAAAGTATTCGTGGTGTTGGCATAGATCAAGATTAGGATTTGTCACTCCGAGTGTCGGAGAGGTATCTCTGGGCCCTCTTGATAATGCACATCATAATAAGCCTTGCAAGCAAATGACTAATGAGTTAGTCACGAGATGATGTATTACAGAACGAGTAATGAGACTTGTCGGTAACGAGATTGAACTAGGTATAGAGATACCGACGATCGAATCTCAGGCAAGTAACATACCGATGACAAAAGGAACAACGTATGTTGTTATGTGGTTTGACCGATAAAGATCTTCGTAGAATATGTAGGAGCCAATATGAGCATCCAGGTTCCGCTATTGGTTATTGACCGGAGATGAGTCTCGGTCATGTCTACATAGTTCTCGAACCCGTAGGGTCCGCACGCTTAACATTTGATGACGATCGGTATTATGAGTTTATGAGTTTTGATGTACCGAAAGGTAGTTCGGAGTCCCGGATGAGATCACGTACATGACGAGGAGTCTCGGAAAGTCCGGGACATAAAGATTGATATATTGGACGACTATATTCGGACACTGGAAGTGTTCTGGAAAGTTTCGGAATTTACCGGAGTGCCAGGGGGGTTACCGAAACCCCCCGAGGGAATGATGGGCCCTGGTGGGCCATAGGGGAGAGAGAGGGCAGCAGCCAGGAGGTGGCGCGCCCCCTCCCTAGGAGGAGTCCGAATAGGACTAGGGGAGGGGGGCGCGGCCCCTCTTTCCCTCTCCCTCTCTTTCCTTCCCCCCCTTTCCTTCATTGGTGGACTCCTACTAGGAATAGGATTGCAATCCTATTCCTAGTAGGATTGCTCCCTAGCCGCACCATAGGAGGGCCGGCCGGTCTCCCCCTTGCTCCTTTCTATACGGGAGCAGGGGGGCACCCAAAGACACACAAGTTGAATTGTTCTAGCCGTGTGTGGTGCCCCCTTCCACAGAAACACACCTCGGTCATATCGTTGTAGTGCTTAGACGAAGCCCTGCGCCGATAGATACATCATATCCGTCACAACGCTATCGTGCTGACGAAACTCTCCCGTGAAGCTCAACTGGATCAAGAGCTCGTGGGACGTCATCAAGCTGAACGTGTGCTGAACGCGGAGGTGACGTACGTTCGGTGCTTGATCGGTTGGATCGCGAAGAAGTTCGACTGCATCAACCGCGTCACTTGACGCTTCCGCTCCCGGTCTACGAGGGTACGTAGACACACTCTCCCCTCGTTGCTATGCATCTAGTAGATAGATCTTGCGTGATCGTAGGAAAATTTTGAAAATACTACGTTCCCCAACAGTGGCATCATGAGCCAGGTCTATGCGTAGATGATATGCACGAGTAGAACACAATGAGTTGTGGGCGATACTAGTCATACTGCTTACCAGCATGTCATACTTTGCTTCGGCGGTATTGTGAGATGAAGCGGCCCGGACCGACATTACGCGTACGCTTACGCGAGACTGGTTTCACCGTTATGAGCACTCGTTGCTTAAAGGTGACTGGCGGGTGTCTGTCTCTCTCACTTTAGCTGAATCAAGTGTGGCTACGCCCGGTCCTTGTGAAGGTTAAAACAACACATACTTGACGAAACATCGTTGTGGTTTTTTGTATGCGTAGGTAAGAACGGTTCTTGCTAAGCCCGTAGCAGCCACGTAAAACTTGCAACAACAAAGTAGAGGACGTCTAACTTGTTTTTGCAGGGCATGTTGTGATGTGATATGGTCAACACATGATGAGTTATACGGTTTTGTATGAGATGATCATGTTTTGTAATGTTATCGGCAACTGGCAGGAGCCATATGGTTGTCGCTTTATTGTATGAAATGCAATCGCCATGTAATTGCTTTACCATATCACTAAGCGGTAGCGATAGTCGTAGAAGCAATAGTTGGCGAGACGACAACGATGCTACGATGGAGATCAAGGTGTCGCGCCGGTGACGAAGGTGATCATGACGGTGCTTTGGAGATGGAGATCAAAAGCACAAGATGATGATGGCCATATCATGTCACATATTTTGATTGCATATGATGTTTATCTTATTATGCTTCTTATTTTGCTTAGAACGACGGTAGCATTATAAGATGATCCCTTACTAAATTTCAAGGTATAAGTGTTCTCCCTGAGTATGCACCGTTGCGAAAGTTCGTCGTGCCGAGACACCACGTGATGATCGGGTGTGATAAGCTCTACGTTCAAATACAACGGGTGTAAGCCAGTTTTGCACACGCAGAATACTCGGGTTAAACTTGACGAGCCTAGCATATGCAGATATGGCCTCGGAACACTGGAGACCGAAAGGTCGAGCGTGAATCATATAGTAGATATGATCAACATAAGATGTTCACCGTTGAAACTACTCCATCTCACGTGATGATCGGACATGGTTTAGTTGATTTGGATCATGTGATCATTTAGATGACCGGAGGGATGTCTATCTAAGTGGGAGTTCTTTAATTAATATGATTAAATTGAACTTTAATTTATCATGAACTTAGTCCTGGTAGTATTAGCATATCTATGTTGTAGATCAATAGCTCGCGATGTTGCTCCCCATTTATTTTTTTATATGTTCCTAGAGAAAACTAAGTTGAAAGATGTTAGTACCAATGATGTGGAATTGTTCCGTGATCTGAGGATTATCCTCATTGCTGCACAGAAGAATTATGTCCTTGATGCACCGCTAGGTGACAGACCTATTGCAGGAGTAGATGTAGACGTTATGAACGTTTTGACAAAAGCTCGGTATGATGACTACTTGATAGTTTAGTGCACCATGCTTTACGGCTTAGAACCGGGACTTCAAATACGTTTTGAACGCCACGGAGCATATGAGATGTTCCAAGAGTTGAAATTAGTATTTTCATACTCATGCCCGTGTTGAAAGGTATGAGACCTCTGACAGTACTTTGCCTACAAGATGGAGGAGAATAGCTCACCCGGTGAGCATGTGCTCAGATTGTCTGGGTACTACAATTGCTTGAATCAAGTGGGAGTTTATCTTCCAGATAAGATAGTAATTGACAAAGTTCTCTAGTCACTATCACCAAGTTAGTAGAACTTCGTGATGAACTATAATATGCAAGGGATGACGAAAGTAATTCCAGAGCTCTTCGCGATGCTGAAATCAGCGAAGGTAGAAATCAAGAAAGAACATCAAGTGTTGATGGTTAACAAGACCACTTGTTTCAAGTAAAGGGCAAAGGGATAGAAGGGGAACTTCAAGAAGAATGACAAGTAAGTTGTCACTCCCGTGAAGAAACCCAAAGCTAAACTCAAGCCTGAAACTAAGTGCTTCTACTGCAAAGGAAATGGTCACTAGAAGTGGAACTGCCCTAGATAATTGGCGGATAAGAAGGATGGCAAAGTGAACAACGGTATATTTTGATATACAACTTATTGATGTGTACTTTACTAGTGTTCATAGAAACCCCAGGGTATTTGATACCGGTTCAGTTGCTAAAGTTAGTAACTCGAAACGAGAGTTGCGGAATGAACAGAGACTAGTTAAAGGTGAAGTGACGATGTGTGTTGGAAGTGGTTCCAAGATTGATATGATCATCATCGCACACTCCCTATACTTTCGGAATTAGTGTAGAACATAAATAAATGTTATTTGGCATTTGCGTTGAGCATGAATATGATTTGATCATGTTTGTTGCAATACGGTTATTCATTTAAAGTCATAGAATAATTGTTATTCTATTTACATGAATAAAGCCTTCAATGGTCATACACCCAATGAAAAATAGTTTGTTGGATCTCGATCGTAGTAATACACATATTCATAATATTGAAGCCAAAATATGCAAGGTTAATAATGATAGTGCAACTTATTTGTGGCACTGCCGTTTAGGTCATATTGGTGTAAAACGCATGAAGAAACTCCATAGTGATGGACTTTTGGAATCACTTGATTATGAATCACTTGGTTCTTGCGAACCATGCCTCATGGGCAAGATGACTAAAACTCCGTTCTCCGGAACAATGGAGCGAGAAACAGATTTGTTGGAGATCATACATACAGATGTATGTGGACCAATGAGTGTTGAAGCTCGCGGCGGGTATCGTTATTTTCTAACCTTCACTGATGATTTGAGCAAATATGGGTATATCTACTTAATGAAGCACAAGTCTGAAACATTTGAAAAGTTCAAAGGATTTCATAGTGAAGTGGAGAATCATCGTAACAAGAAAATAAGAGTTTCTATGATATGATCGTACAGGTAAAATATTTGAGTTAGCAAGTTTGGCCTTCAGTAAAAACAATGTGAAATAGTTTCACTACTCACGCCACCTGGAACACCACAGTGTAATGGTGTGTCCGAACGTCATAACCGTACTTTATTAGATATGGTGCGATCGATGATGTCTCTTACCGATCTACCACTATCGCTTTTGGGGTTATGCATTAGAGACAGCTACATTCACGTTAAATAGGGCACCATCTAAATCCGTGGAGATGACACCGTATGAACTGTGGTTTGACGAGAAACCTAAGCTGTCATTTCTTTAAGTTTGGGACTGCGATGCTTATGTGAAAAAGTTTCAACATGATAAGCTCGAACCCAAATCGGAGAAGTAAATCTTCATAGGATACCCAAAAGAAACTGTTGGGTATACCTTCTATCACAGATCTGAAGGCAAGGTCTTTGTTGCGAAGAGTGGATCCTTTCTAGAGAAGGAGTTTCTCTCGAAAGAAGTGAGTGGGAGGAAAGTAGAACTTGATGAGGTAATTGTACCTTCTCCCGAATAGGAAAGTGGAACATCACAGAAACTAGTTCCAATGATTCCTACACCAATTAGTGAGGAAGCTAATGATAATGATCATGAAACTTCAGATCAAGTTTCTGCTGAACGTCGTAGATCAACCAGAGTACGTTCCGCACCAGAGTGGTACGGCAACCCAGTTCTGGAAGTCATGTTACTAGACCATGATGAACCTGTGAACTATGACGAAGCGATGATGAGCCCATATTCCGCAAAATGGCTTGAGGCCATGAAATCTGAGATGGGATCCATGTATGAAAACAAAGTATGGATTTTGGTTGACTTGCCCGATGACCGGCAAGCCATCGAAAATAAATGGATCTTCAAGAGGAAGACCGACGCAGACGGTAATGTTACTGTCTACAAAGTTCGACTTGTTGCGAAAGGTTTTCGACAAGTTCAAGGAGTTGACTACGATGAGACTTTCTCACCCGTAGCGATGCTTAAGTCTGTCCGAATCAAGTTAGCAATTGCCGCATTGTATGAAATATGGCAGATGGATAACAAAACTACATTCTTTAATGGATTTATTAAATAAGAGTTGTATATGATGCAGCCAGAAGGTTTTGTCAATCCTAAAGGTGCTAACAAAATGTGCAAACTCCAGCGATCCTTCTATGGACTGGTGCAAGCATCTCAGAGTTGGAATATACGCTTTGATAAGTTGATCAAAGCATATAGTTTTATACAGACTTGCGGTGAAGCCTGTATTTACAAGAAAGTGAGTGGGAGCACTACAGCATTTTTGATAAGTATATGTGAGTGACATATTGTTGATCGAAAATGATGTAGAATTTTCTGGAAAGCATAAAGGAGTGTTTGAAAGGAGTTTTCAAAGAAAGACCTTGGTGAAGCTGCTTACATATTGGACATCAAGATCTATAGAGATAGATCAAGACGTTTGATAAGACTTTCGATGAGTACATACCTTGATAAGATTTTGAAGTAGTTCAAAATGGATCAGTCAAAGAAGGAGTTCTTGCCTGAGTTGTAAGGTATGAAGTTGAGTAAGACTCAAAGCCTGACCACGGCAGAAAAATATAGAGAGAATGAAAGTCATTCCCTATGCCTCAGCCATAAGTTCTATAAAGTATGCCATGCTGTGTACCAAACATGTTGTGTACCTTGCCATGAGTTTGACAAGGAGGTACAATAGTGATCTAGGAGTAGATCACTGGACGGTGGTCAAAATTATCCTTAGTAACTGGATGACTAAGGAAATGTTTCTCGATTATGGAGGTGATAAAGAGTTCGTCGTAAAGGGTTACGCCGATGCAAGCTTTGACACTAAATCCAGATGACTCTAAGTATCAATCTGGATGTGTATTGAAAGTGGGAGCAATTAGCTAGAGTAGCTCCATGTAGAGCATTGTAGACATAGAAATTTGCGAAATACATACGGATCTGAATATGACAGACCCGTTGACTAAACTTCTCTCACAAGCAAAACATGATCACACCTTATTACTCTTGGGTATTAATCACATAGCGATGTGAACTAGATTATTGACTCTAGTAAACCCTTTGGGTATTGGTCACATGGCGATGTGAACTATGGGTGTTATTCACATAACGATGTGAACTATCGGTATTAAATCACATGGCGATGTGAGCTAGATTATTGACTCTAGTGCAAGTGGGAGACTGAAGGAAATATGCCCTAGAGGCAATAATAAAGTTGTTATTTATATTTCCTTATATCATGATAAATGTTTATTATTCATGCTAGAATTTTATTAACCGGAAACTTAGTACATGTGTGAATACATAGACATAACAGAGTGTCCCTAGTATGCCTCTACTAGACTAGCTCATTGGTCAAAGATGGTTATGTTTCCAAGCCATAGACATGAGTTGTCATTTGATCAACGGGATCACATCATTGGGAGAATGATGTGATGGACTAGACACATCCGTTAGCATAGCACTATGATCATTTAGTTTTACTGCTATTGCTTTCTTCATGACTTATACATGTTCCTATGACTATGAGATTATGCAACTCCCGAATACCGTAGGAACACCTTGTGTGCTATCAAACGTCACAACGTAACTGGGTGATCATAAAGATGCTTTACAGGTGTCTCCGAAAGTATTTGTGGTGTTGGCATAGATCAAGATTAGGATTTGTCACTCCGAGTGTCGGAGAGGTATCTCTGGGCCCTCTCGGTAATGCACATCATAATAAGCCTTGCAAGCAAATGACTAATGAGTTAGTCACGAGATGATGTATTATGGAACGAGTAAAGAGACTTGCCGATAACGAGATTGAACTAGGTATAGAGATACCGACGATCGAATCTCGGGCAAGTAACATACCGATGACAAAAGGAACAACGTATGTTGTTATGCGGTTTGACCGATAAAGATCTTCGTAGAATATGTAGGAGCCAATATGAGCATCCAGGTTCCGCTATTGGTTATTGACCGGAGATGAGTCTCGGTCATGTCTACATAGTTCTCGAACCCGTAGGGTCCGCACGCTTAACGTTTGATGACGATCGGTATTATGAGTTTATGAGTTTTGATGTACCGAAAGGTAGTTCGGAGTCCCGGATGAGATCACGGACATGACGAGGAGTCTCGGAATGTCCGAGACATAAAGATTGATATATTGGATGACTATATTCAGACACCGGAAGTGTTTTGGAAAGTTTCGGAATGTACCGGAGTGCCGGGGGGTTACTGAAACCCCCCGGGGGAATGATGGGCCCTGGTGGGCCATAGGGGAGAGAGAGGGCAGCAGCCAGGAGGTGGCGCGCCCCCTCCCTAGGAGGAGTCCGAATAGGACTAGGGGAGGGGGGGCGCGGCCCCTCTTTTCTTCCCCCCCCTTCCTTCATTGGTGGACTCCTACTAGGAATAGGATTGCAATCTTATTCCTAGTAGGATTGCTCCCTAGCCGCACCATAGGAGGGCCGGCCGGCCTCCCCCCTTGCTCCTTTATATACGGGGGCAGGGGGCACCCAAAGACACACAAGTTGAATTGTTCTAGCCGTGTGTGGTGCCCCCCTCCACAGAAACACACCTCAGTCATATCGTTGCAGTGCTTAGGCGAAGCCCTGCGCCGGTAGATACATCATATCCGTCACCACGCCGTCGTGCTGACGAAACTCTCCCGTGAAGCTCAACTGGATCAAGAGCTCGTGGGACGTCATCAAGCTGAACGTGTGCTGAACGCGGAGGTGTCGTACATTCGGTGCTTGATCGGTTGGATCGCGAAGAAGTTCGACTACATCAACCGCGTCACTTGACGCTTCCGCTCCCGGTCTACGAGGGTACGTAGACACACTCTCCCCTCGTTGCTATGCATCTAGTAGATAGATCTTGCGTGATCGTACGAAAATTTTGAAAATACTACGTTCCCCAACACAAATCCAGCGCCAAAATTTTGGCAAGCCCTCGTTTTGGTAGGGCTGGCATGGGCACCATCCAAACGTCCCCTTAGCCACCATATTATGCTTAGCCGCTGCTGCAACCTCACCACTACCCTTTTCCATACCCATAAAGCTTTGCTAGTCTTGATACCCATGGTTATGGGATTGCTGAGTCCTCGTGACTCACAGATACTACAACACCAGATGCAGGTACCGCTGAGAACAGTGCAGGAGATGTTTCAGAACTTCACTGGGAGCTCGATGAAGAGTTTGGCCGTATGTGTGTGACGTTTTTCGACGATCAGTAGTGGTTCCTACTAGGGGCGATCAGAACCTTGTGTTGTTTATTTATTGGGTATCTTTCATTTGGATCTTCGTCCGTAGTCGGACTGTGATGTTATTTGGATGATAATTGCTTATGTAATGCAATGTGTGGCGTGGCGAGTGTAAGTCAACTATCTTTTTTGTAATTTCATTCCTCTTTTACATGAGTCGTGCAAAAATACCATACTTAAGATCATTCTAGAATGGGCTTATACATTTAAGTCGTGCCTCGACACATAGAAGGTATAATTCCATCCTAGGCATTACAAGTAGAATATATAAACTCTTCATTGTTCCATAAATTTGAGAAGACAACGCGCCTTCATTATTTCCATACACTGGAGGAGTCTAAACGAGACGCGCCTTCATTATTCCATATATTTTCTATTCGATTCGAGGAGTGAAGAGTCTGAATCCGTCTATTGGAGGAGTCCAAACGAGACGCGTTTTCATGGTTTCCACATATTCGAGTCGAGGAGTGAAGAGTTTGAATCCGTATATTGGAGGAGTCGAAACGAGGCGCGTTTTTGTTGTTTCCATATATTCGAGGAGTCCGAATTAGACTTGCATTGCTCACATATACACACGACATGTACTAGCACTATATAACACAGCATGTACTCCACAACACCGTGGAAGACGCCGAACTCGACATATGGAACCAATGGCTACGCCTGCGACGACGGTCGGGGAGTCGCTGGCGCACGTATCCCGCACCAAGAGGTGGGTGCTGGCCGTCGTCTGCCAGATCGTCTGCCCGGTAGGAATCACCGCGATCGTGATCTACGGCTACATTTCAGAACGCTCTCCTTCCTTCTTCAGCAGCGTCCCATGGCGGCTGCCGCTGGTGCTCTCCTACGGGGCCTACTGGTCGGTGCTCTTCCTCGTCAAGTCCTACGCGGAACTCTTCTTGCCGCGCACGCCGGTGACCGTCCTCGAGAAGCTCCGCGACGTAGGAGTCTACGGCTTCGGCGTAGGCGTTCTGGGTCTCATGGTGTCCGTCGTCCTGGCCATCGCGGTCAAGGACACCCGTGTCTTGGCCGGCTGCATCTGCGTCGTGGCTGTCTTCATCGCCGGGCTCGTGGCGTTCTGGGTGTGGCTTGTTCGCACGTACGGCGCGCTGGAGTCTTCTACGGTACCAGCGGCAGGGCAGCAGCCTCCACCAAGCAAGCAAGGGGAACCCCGGCGGGAGGAGGGAAAGAAAGATCAGGGGAAGAAGCGGGCTATCTTGCCTATCTGAAAGACTTGTAATGAATATTTCCATATTTCTTTGATTTTACTCTTGCTCTTCCTTGTTACTCCCCATATTAAGTTTGTAAGTCAAATTTTGTAAAATTTCGCCAGATTTACGTTGAAAGTTATCAGCATATTAAAATTCAAATTGGTACAATATAAAAATTTGATCTATGATGAGTGTAAGGATCTTGATTTATCTCTATTAGCTATACATCTGATTTCAGCAGGCAGACAACGAGCCGAGATAAAAAAAATGCACGAATCTCAGCACCCTAAGGGACAATTTAGATGAAACATCGCTAAATCTCATCTAGATGAGAATTAGAAAATTTGATTTTTGTTTTGTTTTTTAGGTGGGTCGTCCCACCTGTAAAAGTGATACAGGGTGGAACCCTAATCAGCAGATCTTTCACGAAATGGAGTGGATCCCACGATGAACACGAAGAACACGAGAGGGGAACACGAGGGAAAACACGAGAGAATCACTCAAACCAACAAGAACAAGTCACACATATGCTAGATCCTCAAAACACAAAGAGATACAAGATCCATGATCAACAAGGGACGATACAAAGGGTAACCGGTTCTTCTCCGTGAGGAGGTCTTGATGATATCCCGTAGGATCTTCCCGCGAGGGGCCTTGAATCCCGTAGGATCTTCTCCGCAGAGGTCTTGAATCCGTGTGGATCTTCTCCGTGGAGGGGCCGCAGTCACTCACAAGGAGATGAACCACTAGATGAGCAAAGCTCTAGGTATCAAATGAGCTATCTCTAAGCTAACCCTAACTAGGAGGAGGTGGAGGGGTATATATAGTCTAGGTCCACGAAGGGGTAAGTGGGAGAGGGATACATGGGCCTCAGGCCCGATACACTGTGCGCAGACAGGGGCCGGATGTCCGGGCAGGGGCCGGATGTCCGGGCCTTCCCGAGACGCCGGATGTCCGGGCCGAGGGGCCGGATGTCCGGGCTGGAGGGGTTGAGCCACGGGTGTCTTCTGGACAGTGGCGCCGGATTTCCGGCCAGGGCCCGGATGTCCGGGGCGCCGGATGTCCGGGCCTGGGGGCCGGATGTCCGGGGCCTGTAGGTGCTGGCCCTTCTTCCTTCTCTCCCGCGCGCACTTGGCCTTGGTCCTTGGGTTCTCCATGGTCTCCTTGGGTGTTCCTGAACATGCATAGCACATATATTTGAGGTAGTAGGCATGTCTCACATGTAGAAAGTGGAGGTTCAGAGAGGAGCGAGTGAACCTTGTGTCCAATTGTGTGTAGTTGAGGTCTCGTCGAGTGAACATGGGGATGATCATGGGATACTCCGTATCATCTCCCCTCCCTTGGGGAAGATCCGACCTCGGATCAAAAACCTCATCACCATGGAAACGGTAGTCGTGAATGGACAATGCTCGATGTTGTGGCATGAGTGAAGGTCCGAAGGTTCATCCAATACCGCCTTGTGAATCCTTCAAAATGAAAGAACATGACAAACACTCGGAAAAACAAATGAGGTCAGCGTGAATGCAAAACCTAGCATTCGTGAGGGAAAATACCCAACAAGTGCTAGCATCATTCTTATCATAAGAAAGGACAAGGTAATGTGGCATGGCATGTAAGCATATGATGCGAGAACAACCAAGTGCAATAGGCTCAATCAAGCAAGTATGCATCTCAAGAAGGGTGTCAAAGTCTCCAAGATCAACAAACATAGCATTGTTGCACTCAATACAAGTGATGAGAGATGCAACTAATGGAGACAAGTGACAATGATCAATATATATCATGTGAGTGGCATGAACATATATGTCATCAACCCAAGAAAGCAAGTAAGAGTGGAACATGGGTGATGCAATATAGCAAGCAAGCATAGCAATCAAGTCAAACAAGCTAGTAGTGCGAAGATGCAACGTACTAGAAGCAATCATGGCAAGCATGTCATGTGTGCAAATTGTAGGCATGAATAATGCACATGGCATAGCACAAGCATGTAAGCAAGATATGGGCAAAGTCTCATCATTGTGGTGGCAAGAAGTCCTATGTAAATAGCAATGGAGTATCATGACTCTCCCAACACAAGAATCAACAATAGCATGTGGCACAAAGAGATCATGGTGGTAGCTACAAGTATCTCCACCAAGCATGCAAATACACATATAAGTAACATAATGGTGAATCATGTGTAAAGGCAAGCAAGGGTCATAATTGCATGGCAAAGTCATAGCAAGAGGCATAACATGCAAAGTGAACACGATAGTATGGGCATAATGTGAGAAGTGGCAAATAGCCCATAGCCGTGTGAGAGCCAAGTAAAAGAGAGGCGCGTAGTGGTTGCGCGAAGAGAATGGTGGTAAGGAGATTCCATGGAATCCCAAGCCATCGTTGCTCTCAAGAGCTCTTTTCGTCAACTCATGGGATTGTGAGGTTGACGAGTTTGCAAAAGTACCTACACAAGACAAAGGCAAAGGAAAAATTGTATGTGCGTGGTATATGTACACATCATCCATCATGATGCGCACGTGCAAGTGTTGGTTAGCACATAATATCCAATGCTCAAATAAATGAGATGCGTGGTAAAGAAACATGTCATCCATCATGAGACTCAAGTTGTGTGATGCATCACGAGAAATATCATTGTGATTCATGGAATGCATATGGTGGACACAATCATGGTAATCATGCAAGGTATGGAATGCATCAAAATCTCCTAGTATGTATGAGGAAACTATGGGGGTCTCCTCATGAGCATCAATGGAAACATCACATGGAGAATATTGACAACATCCAAAGCAAAGCATATTTGGAACAATGTGTTCATGGCATGGCATAGTAGATGAATTGCGCAAATTATGTAAAGGGAGCATGGCAATATCATCGCATGAAAAACAAAAGCCAATGACCATCATCTTGTCATCTATGCCACAAGTGCAAATAGGATTCACTTTAATGGGGCATGTATAGGTACTATGTTGAGATTGAAATGATGCAATATGGGAGATCTCACTCATAGCATATGACAAGCTCAAAGGATTATCAAACATGATGTGACCAAAAGAATTTTCACATGATATCCTATGGAGCATAGCATCACAACTAGGCAACTCAACATGCTCATCATCATATTCATCATAAATAGGTAAGTCAAGACATGAGGAAGTTGCACTAGCATGAAGCATGGTCATAGGTAAATCAACATCATGCAAGTAATCATTGGTCATATAGTCCACAAGTGGGACGAAAGAAGCACCATCACCTATGTTACCTTTGGAGCATCGCTCATGTATTGTAGGTGAGGTTGCAACTTGATGGTACCATGTGTGGGGTACATCTTCTTCCACCATGGCCATCGGTTTGTCCATTGGAGGGACGGACTCATCGAGGGTAGGCATGTCCTCTTGTAGGAGACCTAGCACCAAAGAAAACACACTCGGAGTAGAGGTTAAGTCGTTAGAAATCATAGTGGCCTCACGTGCCCTATCAACTACCTCACTCACTAAGTGGTGTGGCTCACTCACTCCCTCATGGATGCTCTCACTCTTATGGTTGGTGGAGTCACTCAAATGGCTCTCAACCTCACATATGATGTGTGGCATGCTCTCATGTGTGGGGATAGTGGTGATCACTCTCGTCCTCTCAAAAGAAATGCTCTCAATCTCACATATGGTGGAGTCACTCATGTCACTCATATGGTGGTGTCTCTCCTCACATGGAAATTGGGGCATCTCATGATATATGGGTGTCGGAGAGATGTAGGTGCAAACGTCTCCAAACTCAACTCCTTTCGCCGCCTCATCCATAACGCCTCCAAAGGTGAATGCCGTAGTCCAAGGGGATGGCTCTTGATCGACCGTCTTGTCGTCGTCTTGATGTGGGGAGCTTCCGAAGATGGAAGTGTCACCCTCGCTCGTAGGTGGTCGCCTTGTAGTTGGAGATGTCGATGTAGGCGAACTCATGGGAAGTAGGCGAAGATGCCGTACGTCCGAAGGCGAAGATGCCTTGATAGCACTTGGCGAAGATGCCGAAGTGGTGGTTGTAGCCGTAGCTCCATCTTGGGTGTGCTTGTCTCGCGGTCTTCTCTTTTGCTCTTGAAGCTTGGCCTTGGCGTGATGTAGAGCTTCTTCGGACTTGTAGCTATGCGCTTGTCGAGCATCTTCATGATGATGATGTCGTTGTCGTGCTTGAGCTCTTGGTAGATGTCGTTCATCGTCGTTGTGCACATGATGCTTGGAGGTGACCTGCCCTTCATGACGATGTCGATGGTCGCCATGGCGGTGTGGACGTGGAAGATTTGCACTTGCATCATGTTTGCGCTCCGAAGACTTGTGACTTGAACGTCGCCGTCGAGAGGATGACGAAGGGGAAGAAGACTTGTAATCGACCACCAAGTGTCGGAGCTCCGCCATTTGTTTGTTGAAGGAGTCGCACATGTCGTCGAAGGAAGCCATTGTCCTTGTCGCGAAGTGTCGTTGTTCGATGGCGATGTTGCCCAAGCACTCTTGTATTTCTCGTTGTAGTCCGATGGTTTTCGCGTGGATGTCCTTGTTCGCGCCGTCGATGTCGAAGACCGGAGATGAAATGCCTTGCCTATCCATCACAAGACGCTAGCAAGTATGAGTGGGAGAAAGAGAAGAACTAGACCAAATGTACCTTGACCGATGTTGAAGATGGATCAATGATCACTCAAATGTGGAACAAGGAAATAGCACAATTGGTACCAATTCTTGTCGGTTTCTCACACCTACACAAGTAAAGCTTATGGTGGAGCTCGGTGAGGATAGTGGCACAAAAATTTGATGCAAAATGTTAGCAAGACTCAATAAAGTTGAAAAAGATTCACAAATTCGCAAGTGAAACAAGAAGACCAATAGCAATATGGGTGGCACACGGAAACACACACACGGATAGATAGATGGGGTCGTGCAACCAAGGGGTGAGCCAAAATGTGGAATCCACGAAAATGCTCTTGTTGCACAACACTAGAGAGACGCTAGCGCGATTGCACAATAGGCAGATACGAACTTGTGCACAACCTACTATGCAAAATGCAACGACTTCTATCCCAAGTATGCTATATGTATGGTATTCCGGTGGTATGATCCAAAATGATCGAGTATGACAATCTTAATGTAGTATGATGCTATGGTTCTTGCTTAAAAGCTCTTTGCGTATCTTTTTCTTTATGCTTAAAAGCTTGTTTGGCTCTTTCTCTTTTGAGCTCTTTTGTCATGCAAAACTTCACGAACCAAGATAGCAATTGAGTATATGCGATGACAACCTTGTGTCACAAGAGATGATACCAAGAGATGCACCACGGTGATATGGTATGTATGCTATGGGAAGTATGATCACTAATGTGCACAAGTCACGTTGCCGGCAATACTCAAAGGGCTAGTCTCGATAGGTAAGTGACGCAAAAATGGGCTAGGGGTTAACAATGCAATTGCAAGGGGATATACAATGATGTCGTCGAAGTTACCGTCCGATGATGATGATGAGATGCGGTGCTCTTGATGTAGACCCGTTCCTAATTAGCCGAAACACCTTAGGAAACGGAAAAACCACAACTCAAAATCTCAAGGACAAATATCAAATGGTGGTAGCGGCAATGCCGTGGTGGTTGCGGAAGTGGAATGATGGGCTATACACGATGTCGGAGTTGAAGTCACGGTCCCTAAGTAGCCGAAACACCTTAGGAGACACAAGCCACAACTCAAACAAGCTCGAACAAAATTGGGTTAAGTTGGTTGGCTATGTATAATGGGCAAGGTTATGCGGAAGTGGTGGTGGTGGTTGATGAAGAAGCAATGGTCCCTAAGTAGCCTAAACACCTTAGGAGACTCAAATCACTACTCAAGCAACCACAAATGCTATGGGGGACAAAAAGGTTAGGTTGCGGAAGTCGGTGGTGGTTATGCGGATGATGTGGTGGAAGCCCTAGGCAAAGATGCCAAAATCCACAAAATATGATGGAGTCAAATGATTATGGTGGTATTTTTGTGTTATGGGGGATGTCAAGAGCTTTAAAACGAGCTCAAGAACGTCGAAATCGGAGTTCGGATGAATTAGTTATGGACAAAACGGTGAAATGAAAAAGTCTGAAATTCCCAGGGGTCGGACATCCGGGGCCGGGGCCGGATTTCCGGGGCCTGATGTCCAGAACCGCGCGGGATTTTGCCCTCCAGGAGCCGGATGTCCGGCCGGGGACCCGGATGTCCGGCCCGACGATTCCAGATCTGAATCGGGACTTCCAAACTCGTTTGTGGGCGGAATTTGATGATTTTGGGGGCAAAATTTGACGGATTTTGTGGAGGAAAGATGGGGAAACTTGGGGAAATGCTAGATCCACTTGAAACCAAGCAAATCCATGGATCAAAATCAACAAAACTTCATCAAACCAACAGATCACAAAATTTTTTGGGGCTATTTTTGGTGGGGAATTTTCGAATTTAGGGAAGAACACAACAAAACAAGGCTAGAAAACGGTGGGGAGGCTCCAAATTCGTGAGAAACCGTGGCTCATGATACCATATGATACAGGGTGGAACCCTAATCAGCAGATCTTTCACGAAATGGAGGGGATGCCACGATGAACACGAAGAACACGAGAGGGAACACGAGGGAAAACACGAGAGAATCACTCAAACCAACAAGAACAAGTCACACATATGCTAGATCCTCGAAACACAAAGAGATACAAGATCCAAGATCAACAAGGGACGATACAAAGGGTAACCGGTTCTTCTCCGTGAGGAGGTCTTGATATCCCTGGGGATCTTCTCCGATGAAGGAGGTCCTGAATCCGTAGTGGATCTTCTCCGTAGAGGGGCCGCAGTCACTCACAAGGAGATGAACCACTAGATGAGCAAAGCTCTAGGTATCAAATGAGCTATCACTAAGCTAACCCTAACTAGGAGGAGGTGGAGGGGTATATATAGTCTAGGTCCACGAAGGGGTAAGTGGGAGAGGGATACATGGGCCTCAGGCCCGATACACTGTGCGCAGACAGGGGCCGGATGTCCGGGCAGGGGCCGGATGTCCGGGCCTTCCCGAGACGCCGGATGTCCGGGCCGAGGGGCCGGATGTCCGGGCTGGAGGGGTTGAGCCACGGGTGTCTTCTGGACAGTGGCGCCGGATTTCCGGCCAGGGCCCGGATGTCCGGGGCGCCGGATGTCCGGGCCTGGGGGCCGGATGTCCGGGGCCTGTAGGTGCTGGCCCTTCTTCCTTCTCTCCCGCGCGCACTTGGCCTTGGTCCTTGGGTTCTCCATGGTCTCCTTGGGTGTTCCTGAACATGCATAGCACATATATTTGAGGTAGTAGGCATGTCTCACATGTAGAAAGTGGAGGTTCAGAGAGGAGCGAGTGAACCTTGTGTCCAATTGTGTGTAGTTGAGGTCTCGTCGAGTGAACATGGGGATGATCATGGGATACTCCGTATCAAAAAGTGTTAGGAGGGGAAGTTTTCTTTTTCTCTTTCTGAAGCGTGGGTCCTCCATGTAAGTGATAGAGAGAGAGGGAAGATAGTTTTATTTTTGTTTTACTTGGGTGAATCCCACATGTAAGTGATATATGGAGACGTGGCAAAATTGTCCAGGAAATGGACCATAGATAGTCAAAGCTCTTTGACTGAACGGAAACACAATGAAAGGACATTCAAAACCAGACGAAAGAGTGGCAAATTTGAGTAGCCTCAGAATTAAGGGTAAGTCTAAGTAGTGGTATCGAGTTAAGGACTGAAATGTAAATGGTTCTTTTTAGAAAAGATGAGTTCTAATCTTCATCGTCGATAAATTGCAAACTTTTTAAAGGGCTATTACATCGATCAGTACAGTAATTCACCACAATTGGCACATGATGCTTTGACCACTCTGATCGTTGCAGGTTGGTAGTAACTAGCTAGTTTCTGACGTTTGTAATCGTAAAACTTGATAGATCGATATATCTCGGGCCCGAGATTAGTTGTGCGTGATGAGCAGTAACCAAATCCGATCGTCGGCGCCAGCTCAAGGCGACAAGGCTGCACAGCAGATGGAAGGCATCAGAATTCAGCTGAAAGCAATCGAGCTTAACCATGCATGAACAGTAGTGGTATGGATCTTTCACTTTCAGAAGTGAGTGAGCAGTCGACCTGAAGACGACGAGGTCCCCCAGGAGTCAGGAATCCGGCTCACCACCGGCGGCGTCGGCTGCCCAGCTGCATAGATTCCAAGATCATCATCAATCAATCCATCACGATTCACGAGTGAGAAAGAGGGAGAGAGGGAGAGAGATTAATGGCGCTGGCGTACTGAAGCAGATGAAGAGGACTTGGGGCGGGAGGACGAGGCCGCAGGCGATGGGGAGGTACATCATGCGGACGGGGTCGATGGGCTTGGGGAGCATGCGGTTCACGTCGCCGAGGATCACCGGGCACAGGCACCGCAGCGACCGGTCGTCCGTCGCGGCCGAGCTGTTGAGGAACATGCCCAGGCCGCCGCAGCACTCGCTCTGCGGCGTCGGCGTCTCCGGGTCGCTCCCCGTCAGGAACGACGCGCACGTCATCAGCCCCGCCAGCGGCGTCACGCAGTCCGTCGGCGACGACGGCGGCGAGGGCGACGCGCCTCCGAAGCCGCCGGCGCCGCCCGCCGGCATGCCGGGGAAGGCGGGCTGCGGGTTCCCGACGGTGCACGGCGGCGAGATGGGCGCGGGCGGCGCCTGCGCCGGAGACGGCGGCGGCGTCATCGGCCTGCCGCTGGGCGACGGCGGCGTTTGCCTGCCCGCGGACGGTGGCGACAGCCTGGAGCGAGGGAAGCCCCGGAAGCCGCTGGGGCTACGCTGCCTGGTCCCCGGGTACCATAGCACGCGGGCGTCGGCGTGGCGCCTCGTCGTCGCCGCTGCCGCCTCCGCCTGCTGCAGCAGCGCCGCCGCCGCCATTGCCACCGTGGCCACGACGAGCAAGACGACGGTGGTGCTGCGCCCCGACGCTGCCATTGCTACCAAATATGGATGTTTGCTTCTTCCTACCAAGTTGGAGTATCAATCAAGAAGCGCAAGAGCAAAGGCTCACAGGGACGATCGATGTTGCAGGCTTCTTCTTCCTCCTGCCATTTTATATCTCTCTGGGTTGCCTCAATTCATGCATGCGCACAAAGATCGTGCATTGTCACATTAATCCTACGTGCTTAAACATTCCATCTTTGGGTTTTCTTGTAAAGAAATGCAAAGCCGTCTTTAGATGTACGTGTTCCAGAAACTGAGAAATACACGCACAAAAAAGTAGGTAGCACATTATCATTTTGTACTGCTATGCAGTGAGAATATGATTATATGAACGGCCTCTGACGTACAAATATGCCCTCTTAGGACTTGCAAATTTCAGGAAAGTTTCACAGGGAAGCCTGTTCAAATCACACACAAATACAGAAATATTTCATCGTGGCATCAGTAGTCCGGGTTCATCAGATGGTTGTCCGTATTACTACACATCTCTGCAAATGATATGCAGTCCGTCTGGGAGTGGTATTGGACAGTATATAATTTTATGCAGCACAGCAGAACAATGCCCAACCTATCCAGCCCTACTTTTCCCCATAAACAATGGATTAACATGCTTAAAGTTTGCATGGCACAATTTTCCACCATCAAAGGATGGACCAAAAGCACGTACAAAATTCGTGTATTCTTATACCCTAAGCTGCTAGCCTGCTAGTACTATTTATGTCTTCCTCTATGTTCACCCTTCAGGTAGTTACTTCCAGTGTTATATTCGAATGTCCGTTCGTCAGTTTGTAGCTCCTTTGAAATGGGCAGACAAAATCAATGCTGGTGGCAAAAACATTGTCTTTGCGACAATACCGTACTTCTGCATTCTCGAACCACTTCACTGTCTTGAGTCGATATCCTAGAAAAGTAAATGCCAGGCACAAACAGCCTTACTCAGCCACATGTCTTGAGAAGCACCACGATACCTAACTTTTAGGTTCCAGATACATGTTTGGGAGGAACTAGGACGGGTCAGAAGCTGCCTGAAGCTTGGCAAGATTTGTCTGGAGCCGTCCCAAATGAAATGCAATGGCAAGCCAGACAAAGCAGAGCTGGTAACAAAAGGAATAAGCACAAGTCATTAGGCATATTTCCCAGGACCCCCACAAAAATGCAAGAACATGCTTCACAGTTAACACCAAGATATTTATCTGGAAATTTGTAGGGACCGCATGGAACTTATTCGTTGAGTGTTCACTGAAACACAGTCAATTCCAGAAAGGTGTGTAATACACAACAAAAAAACAAAAGGTGTAACTTATAACTACAAAAGAGTGCAACTGGTATTATGGTGGCAGTAGTCAGGTAAGGTGTGCAGCGAGAGGTCATGGGCTCAAATCCAACCCAGCTCGTTGATTATTCCTAAAAGCACATCTCCCACACGTATCTCTGCGCAGAATCAGCGGCCACAAAATCGACCGACTTATCAAAAACATAGGTAAAAGATTTGAAGCAAGATATTTTAAATTTCAGCATGGATTCTATATTCGCTTGTGTTCAGCAGTTCAGCTAGCAAAGAACTCCCCAGACTCCTCCATCTTGCCTTGGTGGGAGTACACACACTTTTGAGCAGCCAAATATCCAGCCATGAACATTTTTCCATTCAAAGCATCTTCACACGAGAACTCAAGTGTGTCTTAATTAGTTTCTAGCAAAGTATTAGTGCAGCATCTGCATCAAGAATTACCTCCCGAGGCACAATCAAACAGACTACAATGCCAAGGAGCTAGCTTTGAGAGATACAAAACCACACATTAAACATACAATATGATACGGTAAGCAGAAATGAGCATGTAAATGATCAGACATGATTCATACCGGCAATGCATAGAGGTTGACAATTGATGTTTTCTTCTCAAAGCTGCTGAAAAGTAATGTGTAAATTCCAGCAGCTGTCGCATCACCAAGCCTTTGAACAATAACATCTATACAGACCTATAAGAAAACATTTATTTAGCCAAATTCACACAAATCAACACAGAAAATGGGCAGCAAAACAAGATAACATCCACATGATCTGCCAACATCAGACAAGATGCTTTTAAAAAATATGACACTCGCAACAAGGTGAGTACTCAACAGCAGCAAAAGCACTCCTCGGTAGCAAATATGGTCTCCGAAATTATACCTTTTAGGTTATTGATATGTACATCTATTTTGAAAGAGAAGTAGTTCCCCTGATGCGCTGCAATTATTAGAAAGGAAAAAATGTTGAATGCTTAAATTTCACTTGATGCCGAGTATCATGTTTCTAAAGAATTTATCCCATCTGTGGTGATCCAAGTTACTAAAATCATCCTGGACTTAGGTGGACAGCTAGTGGACCTCACCTCCAAATAAAATCAGGTGGAAACCGGTCAAAATGAGAGCAAAAGGGTTATATCCCATATATTAGCTATTATCCTTTGATCATCTATGGAGACCAAAAATCATGCCTCATCGTGTTTCCTACTGGTTTACACGCTCCAATTACATAAGGAATTCATTTTTTACCTTGGCTTTGTACTTCTCGTCCTGTGAGACAACTGTGAACAATAACTCCCTTCCAGGTCTAGTCAAAACGTAGGTAGTTACCTGCAATGGAGGAAAAAGATTCGGAAACAACAAAGTAGAATGATTATGTGTTCATCGCAGAGTATACCTGAATATAGAAATAATAACATGTAGTAAATACAATAATTCATAGGAACTCACAGACATCACCTAGTACCAAAAATATTCAGTGTGCCCTAAATCAGTGTTTCGTTTGCGTAAATCAGTGTCGGTAGATGAAGAAAAACGGTTGCGGCTATAACCCTTTTACCAAACAAGCATTTTGCAAACCACTGACAATATAATTATTTTTGATATATTAGTTACACATGGAACCAGTGCCTTGATTAATTTTGAGTACTCCCTCCATTTTTATATACAAGGCCACAAACTCAAATTACAGGTACCAAGACGAAATTTAATGTTTGCTTTACAAGCCAATTCGTTTTCTCGTTTATCGGGTTAATTAATAAGGTGCATGCACATTAGAGGAAACTGAGTGGCCGTGAGAGAGGAAGTAGGTGAGTGTGTCATTATCATTCACTACATGCATGCTAGTAGTTAAGTCATGGGTTACTAGTACGAGGAAACATCATTAATATTTGCCTCGATTATTGTTGGTGGCCTTGTATAGATGCAAAATGTGTTTTTCATATTGGCCTTGTATACAAAAATGGAGGGAATACAATAGATGCTTCCAGATGCAACTGGTTGAAGCTGCACTAACATTCGAACTGAAACGAAAATGAATCCTGCAAATGATGATTTCTCAGGCTTCTTAACAATAGCACAAATATACTACAACGCATAAGCTCTTTCATACGAAATCATTTGAGGGTACTAAACCAAAACTAAAGATATAGTGTGTCTGTGCAAATTCAATGGTAATGACTACTCAGCTTTTGTATATGCATTACCTTTACATGTATCTTTTCTATATCAACATTTAATGGTAGAAAAGTTGTACTGAAAGTTGAGTAAGAGTGCCCTGGTTTATCGATACCTTTCGAATTGTTTCAGTGACAGCGACAGCAACCCAAGTTGGCCATACAGCAAGGGCAACCAAATTTGAGGCAGCAATGAATGGAGATGCGCAAATAGCAACTGTTACACCAGCTACGGTAAGGATACGACCCTGAAATAAGTACTTGTTCACATCATACCCAGAATTGATAGAACGACAAGAATGTTACAGTTACCAAAATGCCTGGTCAGATTAGAGGTAAAATACCTATGATCTAAACAGGTCATACGAATGAAAACAAAAACACTAGTCTACGTTGGTCATTGCCTTCTAACTACCATTTGGCTAAGACATATCTTGATTTGTTGATTTATATTGTTTCATTCACCACCAAATATCGTTGTGGAATAGTTAGACACCTAGAGTCCCAGCATGCATCAGTTGGACTACACTACATAAAGTTTGTCTCTTGACACGAATAATAGAATGCAGAACTTATGGTGTCTAATTGGAATCATCTCAGTGTGCATGTGAATTAGTTTCGAAGGGGAAACATATTGAGATTCCATCACATGATAGAAGGTTATATTCTCGAAAGTAATAACTGGGTATTCCACACAAAAAAAAAATCACCCAAACACTATAAACAGAAAAAATAGCAAAAACTGGAGGTACACATTTACAAATTTAATCAGCAATCCTATACTGCAATTTACATTGTGGACATGTTGATCTTGAAGCAGAAGTTATGATGGAGTTACTATTGCAATTATGATTTGCATCAAGGAAACAAACATCATAGATATTAGGAGAGGGTGATATAAGTTTGATTATATTTATATCTTTTAATATATACACTTCGACAATGCATAATGCCATGAAAGGTAATTTTTTGGTGAAAACTTATCTGGTTGATATTCACTTATTCACACTGGAAAGGGGGTAATGAAGTAGAGTAAAACGAGGATGATTTCGAGATGGAAAAATACCGTCAAAGTGAGCTGTCCGGCAAGAATAAAAACTGCTATAAAGCTGTTTATCAGTGCAAACGTTCTCCTTCTGGCAGTTGGGCTTGATATTGTAGTAGCAACTATAGTTACTTTCTGGAAATCAAGGAGAAAAGGTTGGGTGAGTAAATGGAGGATCCTCTGTATTCTAACAATTCTATTTACGCAACATGCTCACAGCATTGCACAGCTTATCATCCATGTCATACACGAATGGAGAACAATCATACCTGGAAATAAAAGAAGGATGAAATAACTGCACTCAGCCATAGAAACAGAGATATGTATATCAGGTAGGGTGAGCGCATGATCAGCCAGAAACCTTCAAACATCACAAAAACCCCAGGCTTTGTCTTTTGAGATTGGGAAGGTGTTCTAGGTGAAGTGACCAGTGAAGACATTTCATCACCAAGCTCCGTATTTTGACTTGGTTCTGCTCTGCAGTGTGTAATAGATTGGGATATCTTAAATTCTCACTTGTGAACACAAGAAGGCACTAACAAGCCGAATAAAATCATCGGTAACACCTAAAAATAGTGTGAAAGTCCACCATTGTAACTCCTAATTTTTATCATAAATTGTTGAAACTAATAAAATCATTCCAAGTTAGTCATAAAGTGGACTATTCAGATTTCAGAGAATGTATTTGCAGCTCAAAGTTCACTAAGGTTAATCAAGCAAGAAATTTTACTGGTTACTCATGTTAAAATTAACAGGAAAATGAGTCAAGAACTTGTAACTCATGCCCAGAAGGATTACATACCCTGTTGATGGCAATTCTGTTGAACCATGATTAGCATCAATGCAAATTCCTTTAGATGACAGCGCAGCAAGTTCCATCAAGAGGGAGGAAAATAGGAGCAGAACTGAGGAAATTTTAGTAAATGACATTGCATCCATGAAAAATCAGATAGGAGCTTATTATGTTATTCAGAGGAGCATCCTAGGTACGTACAGGGTCCCATCCATGCCATGCTTGCAGCAAACAAAGAACCAAAAAGTTGCCCTAGCGTAGCACCAGCCCCGATAAAACCAAACAATCTTGAACCTGACTGAATCAAGAGAGAAATAAGGATTTGAAAAGAACATGCAAAATGTCTAAGGGGTTACCAATATTTTCTGGTGCAGTTGTCAAATGATACCTCACTGTCCATGACATCAATTACCCTTGCCCAAGTGGATGATATTGTAATGAGATTAAGCAAAGCAACCTTCAGATGAAGAGAGTAATTCAAATGGACAATAACTTAAATCTCAAAAGCATGGACAGGATCATGTAACAGGAAATGGCTTACCCAAAGAAAGAAGCTTATTCTCACAACTATGTAGAACAAGCTGTGGTTTCCCCACCCAGCAGGTTTATTTGAACTATCTTCACTTGACTTGATCATAATATCAACAAAAAATAACAAAAATGAGTTTGGTCCTGCATCCTTCGAGTAGAAAATTTAGAAAGCGAGCAAAGTGGCTGGAGTGCAAGATGGCAGATGGATTCAAAAACATTTTTTCCTGTGTAATTTCAGGGAAATGCGACGACCCGGGAGTTTATATCAGCATGGGGTATTTGCAAACTCCAAGGAAAATTAATCATGCATACAAAAAAAGAGAAAATAATCCAGCATGTTATAAGTGCGTATTACCTGGGTGGTAGATGGAGAGCCCGGCTTCGAGGCAAACCAAAGCACAAAAAATACAAGAAGGGATATGCTGAAGAACCTGTGTATCAAAACCAAAGCCTGAAATTGCAGGTATAGGTGACAGAATTAGCTTGTGTCAGTGAAGGGAAAATAACTGCCAGACAATTCCAACTTCCTAAAATCATCGCCAATTACCTGAATAAAAACAGGGACTCGTCAAGGAAAAATAATAGAAGCTTATTTTTAAAACTGACTTGCAGCCCCAGACATAAACCACATAAAATGGCAGATCATTGCAAAAATATCCAATTTTTTCTGCTAATAAATAGGTTCTCGCGAATGTGTGTGTGTGTGTGTGTGTGTCACAGGGTCAGTGTGTGTGTGTGTGTGTTTTTTAAACTTAAGTCCAACTAGGCGTTTGGTTTTCAATTCTTGTCTTGTATTATGTGATGTTTAGGGAAGTACAGCCATTTGTTCTGTTGGATCCTTGCATTATTTGCATTGTTTTTGTCTGATGTGGTTGAATTTTTTTTCCATTTAAACACGAGCAAACTGAAACGACCCAAGTGAGAAGGGCACGGACCCTGGACTTGGGGACGGACGGGAGCGAGAAGGCGAGGGAGGCGACGGGGGCGGCGAGGACGGTGAGCACGAGCGAGCCGGCGAAGAGGCCCGGGAGGGCGCCGAGGCCCAGCGAGATGGCCCCCTCGTCCCGCAGCGGCAGCACCACGAAGTAGGCGCTCAGGATCTGCGTCACCCACGCATGGGGTGAGGATTTTCCGTTCTCCTCTGGTGGCTGAATTTGGAAGGTACAGATTCGACAAGAGATATGGCTTACGAAGAAGAAGGTGGAGGCGGCGCTCGTCAGCGGGGGCATCTCGTGGGGGCGGACGTCCACCAGGGACGCCACCGCCGCCTCGGCGCGCGCGCGGAGCCGGTGGGCCGGAGCTGTCCCCGTCGTCTCCGCCATTCTCCCCTCCGGCCGGTGACCGGGCGGGCTGGAGTTGACTCGCCTCTGCCTCCCCTCCCTCCTTGTCAGCCCCATCATCTCTTCTTCACTCGCGTTCTAGTACTCTCGCTCGTGCTCGAGATATTATACTAATATTTTCGTACCACTACATTATATTTGATCGCGTTATATTTATTCCAAAACGTCGCTAGTACTACAGGCATGATTTGATCAGAAGTCACTTTACCCCATCTCTCTTCGCCCACATTGCACGGTTGCTTGTGGTATGAAATATTATTAGGTCTGAGATATTACTTTCAACAGTTTCTTCTACTTCTCTTTATGTGTTTGAAATGTTTTTTTAAATTAACACAGTACATTCATATATGCGCATATACACGCACACCGGCCACTACGAGCACCTTCAAAATACCGAACCGGCACATCATCTTGAGATTGACGAAGGCACCATAGTGTGTGTATATATGAACGTCTGCGTCTGTACTATGTTAAAGAAAAAGACACCTCATAGTCAATAGAAAGTTAGGAACGCCTCCTCCCGCTGAACGAACATCCTAAGAATCCCTGAAATAAATCCAGAAAAATTTAAGTACACTTCCGCTACAATCAACATAACCATATGAGCTACGCTCAGTTCGTATGCTTGAAATGTTATTGGTTTGTTCTTTTCGTGGAGTTCTTCACTCAAGAAAAAGTCCAATGACATAAAAACATGATATTTGTTGCATGAAGACAATAAATCATGTTCCCGTCATGCATTTCTTAACTTATTTCTTTATGTACAATACCATTGTTTGCGATAGTGTGGTTTTTATTTTCTAAATATAAGAGCATTTAGATCAGATGTAAATGCTTTTATATTTCTTTACAGTTTTGCTAGCCAAAGTTAGCCAAAGCCTCAACCAAAATTTTGGCAACCAAACTCTTTGTCAGGTCAATCCAGGAGAATCTGAGCGTCAGAACAAGGCATATGAAAGACTAGAGGCCCATTATTTGCAGTAGACAGACTCAACTCGATTTAGTATCTACAGCTGTTCAAATGTCATTACAAATCAAACACTGACCAAGTAATAAGTACAACACGGCTTCAAATTGACACAATAAACTGTTCGTCATGCCACTCCCTTTATAATACTCTCTCTGTCCGGAAATACTTGTCATCAAAATGAATGAAAATGGATGTATCTAGATGTATTTTAGTTCTAGATACACCCCTTTTTGTTTATTTTGATGACAAGTATTTCCGGACGGAGGGAGTACAAAGCATCCACAGAATGCAGGAGCAGCACAAGGCAAAAGCCAGTCGAATTTTGGACACCTATGTACAACAAGGAAGAACTGGTGCATCGTGTTTCCTCCGGGTTCACGCTGCTTGGTGTAGTCTTTCTACCTTCACGCATCGCGCAGCAAAACCTCCTCAGAGAAAGACCCGACCACCGTCTTTTTGCCAGCATCGCACGCTTGGACGATGGTGCATATATCGTTCTTCTCGAGGAACTTCTCTCCGTTGACCAGGATGAGAGGGATGTATTGCAGGACCAATCGTTTGCACTGTTGAACAAGAAAATTATCAGCCTGTGCATCCTTTGTGTGCTATATATTGAACATTAACCGAAGAAGCTGAGATGTCTCCTTTGCGCATTATTTCGTTTTTAAAAGATGAGCGGATATAGCTAACCTGCTGTTCATGACCTTCGATCTTCTTGCACTCCTTGAGGAGAATTTGAATTATCTCGAACTACACATGACACATGGAAAATATTAAGGACAGACACAAGGTAAATCTGAAGACACCGACGATGCATATGAAATAAAGGAATTACCTCGGCATCGGGATCTTTCAGTTTGGACAAAACTTCATCCATGAGGTGGTGGCAAAACACACATGTGCTCTCACTACTCACACCAGACAGAAGAGCATTGTCCCTGCAGAGGCCATTTCGTTTGCAGAACTCTTCTGGCTTGATCTCAGCGATCTTGGCAAATAAGAGAGTTGCATAGGAGTCCACAAACTCAACACACTGCAGAGACAGAATGTCCATGCTTAGAAAATCCATAAACTATTTCTGTTTAGGGTATCTTTTTATCAAGAAAATATAATCACTATACATGTACTATCTTTTTATCAATCTTTCTACAGTACCTAAAACTACGTACCAAATTACAAGCCAAGTGTTCAAAATTAATACCTTCTTTTCCAAAGAGAATGTCTGAGAACAAGCTTCATGGAGGACCTCCATCATCTTATCTTGTGATTGTTTCTGACTAAGATAGCTAAGAGCTTCATCTGTAAACTTCTCACAAGCTGGGCATAGTGGGCTGCCCCTCTCAACACGCACGGGAATTTTGCTCAAAGTTGGTTCATCCTTGAAGATTTGACCAGGGCCTCGAGCCTCCTCCTGGATATCAAGAAAAACTGGGAACAAACAAATCAGATGTTACTGGCCAGAACAATTGCAGACACAAGGAGGAATATCTCCATGAACCTGAATCTTCTAACACTGAAGATGATATGCACTATCATGCGTGTATCTTGTTTATGCACATTCCCCATCTAAGCCTTGAACTACAGAAAGCGAACTAACAGCATAATAAGGAATAAAAAAAACAAGCATCAACACATACTAGAAGTTGACGATGTTAACAATGACATAGGCTATCCAAATTCTATCCTTATACAACCATGCATGGTTTACAAGCACATGATATCATGGAAGCAGTTGGACGATATGACAACTTCAATTTCGACACCAAAAGTGCAACTCGCATAAGAATATTTCAAGACAGGGGTATCCTTAATTCCAGTTCTAATTCCAACCCCGCACTAAAAAGCTCACCACCCTCCATCAGCTGTGCTGCATACGACATCTACAAACGAGAGTGCCGCTTCATCGCAGAATTTTTGTAAGGGTGCTTCCCGATTTACATGTGGGAGACACTGATGTCGATTTAGAGATGAATAAACAACATAACTAGCATCATGGGACTGGAAAGGGCTGTTGCGTGAGATATACCTGTGTTCCGGCCCTGTGCGGCTCCCAGGCTGACCAACAGCAAGAGGAGTAGGAAGAACGGCAACCTCAGTCCCAAGCCCATCGCGCGACAGGTTCTGTCGTTGACCTGCACAAAATAGGAATCAACATACGGAATTAGCAAATCCAGATAATCAATTTTGATCAGGAAACAGCAGGAAAACGTAAGGGGTGAATTAGTCTCATGAACAGCAGCTGAGCCTGTAATATCTCCGTTCCAATTTCAGAAAATTTCACATGTATAACAAAGCCAACGACGCAAAGGAGCCACGAAACCGACCGTGCCAGGTCAAAAGAATCATCAACGGGAGGAGGACGCGGATCGATCGGGGAAGGCGCGATGACACCGAACGAATCGGAAAGCTCGAGCAAGGGGGGCGGGGGGACGCCGGGATCCAGAATCCGAGGCTCACGGGGAGAAACGAAATCGGAAGCGAGCAGAAGGAATGATGAGAATCGAACCTACCCTGCGGTCGGGGAATCGAGCAGGCAGCCGCCGGGAGGAGCAGGTGGTGGCGCGTCGGTGTCGTCCTGATCTTTTTTCTGTTTTGTGTATCGTGTGTGCTCGCGATTATAGAAGTCTGGTGATGGGGTTAAATAGGGCGTGGGTGGGGGTGGGTCATTGATCTCGCTTCGCCTTCGGAGTTGGGTTAACGTGGACGTTTTGGATCCGTGGAGGGGAAGAAGTTGAGACGGTTAAGCAAGAGTAACTGCTTGTTATTATTATTACAAGTACTCGTACTCGTTTCATTTTTATATGCAAGCCACAAAATTACTACACCTCTGTATCGAACTTGTACTAGTTTTTTTCAACTACAAGTATTTCGGTACAGAAAAAGTAATTATAGATACTAAGATAAAATTTAATATATACTTTGCAAGATTAATTTTATATACAAGATCATTAATGCTCCCTTAATTTTTATATACAAGGCCACAAACTCAAATTACATGTATTAATATAAAATTTAATGTCTTCTTTGCAGATCAATTTTCCTTTTTGTTTACTGGGATCATTCATACGCCGCATACATGCAAGAAAACTAAGGGCATCTCCAACAGTTGTAAGATAGGTGTTGGTAAATTTGTCACCTAGGACATAGTGATGATGTGGCATGAGATGGAGAGAGAATAGAGTTGTATGTAAATTAACTAAGACTAGCCACAATGCACATGTTATTAGTCTATGTTACTATCTCTATAGTGGGGTGTAACTTATGTATGGTACCCGCAAAAAAAAACTTATGTGTGGTAACATATAACACTTCATTTATTTGGCTATAGACTCATTTTGCCTTGATATGTGTGATGTTACTCATACTACTAGTAACTAGGTATGTTACCACTTTCATCAATTTCTTCATTTATTGCTTGCCACATATAATGACCAGGATGAGACTATATCTCCTACGTGTCGAGGCACGACTTAGAGACATAACCCCATGCTGGAATGATCGCAAGTTTGGTATCTTCGCACAACTCATATAAAAGAGGGGGATGGAAAACATAAAATAGTTGGCTTACACTCGCCACGTCACACAATACATTACATGTCCAAATCATCATTCATAAAACATCACAGCCCATCTAAGGGTAAAATCCAAATGACAAGATACCAAACATAATTTAAATCCACAAGTCGGATCGAATCCTAGTAGAAGTTCCACTACCGATCATCGGGATAACGAACATAGTAACGGCTACGCTCCTCGTCGTACTCCCAGTCTAGCTCAGTGCCATCACCTGGATAGCTCACCATCGGACCTGCATCTGGTGTGGTGAAGTAACTGTGAGCCACAGAGGACTCAGCAATCCCGTTCCCGGGTAACACGACTATCTAAGCCTTGGGTGAGGAACAAGGCTGAAGAAAGAATAAGAATAAGTGGTTGCAGCAGCACTAGCCTAGCTTACGTATAAAAGAGCGAGAAGAGAAGGTGCCTCGGTCGAGAGATGATCACTAAGTGATCCTAACTAAAGCCAGTCAAACATAACCCCACCGTGTTCATCTCCCGAATCCCTTTCGGAAAATGACAGTCACGGTACGCACGCTGATAGTTTATTGGAACATGGTGTCAAGTTATCTACAACCGGATATTAACAAGCTCCCATCTGCCACATAACCGCGGGCACGGCTTTCGAAAGTTGATAACCCTGCAGGGGTGTTCCAACTTGGCCCATGACAAGCCCACGATCCGCGGAGTCGCAACTCCAAGGTGGGAAGACCCGAGTATTCTCGGAATCCCGTGCTCAAGATACTCCGACTAAGGTAAGGCTAATCCAGCAAATCCTCCCGGCGTGTCGACACCCTGATGGTAGCCGCGCGTATCTAGTCTCAGGACACGACCGGATGGGCGAAGCTACGGGTTTATATCAATCCTCGAGTTCCCTCGTGGTGACCCCGCAGGCTCCCCGTTTCGGACCAACACTCATGAGGAGCACTGACCCGGGGTTGTTGATTAAGAACTCGGGTTTGCAAGACCCTATGCAAGTTTTATTAGTTATTAGGCGAATAGTACAAATGTTGGGACTTGCTGGAAAAGACTTAGCAGTTAGCGGTTTATCGAGGGGGGCCCCATAACCCCAACCGTGTGAGAAACGCATAATCAAGGAACATAACACCGGTTTATACGGTTCCTAGCGGCATGAGTGGAACAAATCACCAAGCAAAAGGCTTAGCCTTTCACCCATTATCAATATATAGATGATTTCATTTTAAGCATTTATATAGTGTGATATAACCCAACAAAACTTCAACATGAAGCAAGCATCTTCAACTTCACCTGTAACTAGCAATGCTATAAGAGGGGCTGAGCGAAGCCTACGTATAGCCAATCAATGTTTGCATAGGTAGGGTGGTTAGACATGATCATGGTTACAAGTAGGAGGCTGACATGAAAGACATGGGCATCGAGGCAAAACTATAGATCGAGACTTCTAGCAATAGGCAAAAATAGTAATGGTATCCGGGTTCGGTCATCTTGCCTGAAGAGTTGTCGTTCGGATCGTAAGAAAGCTCCTCGTTCTCAACCTCGGTAGTAACCTCGTGCTCGTACTCGTACTCGGACTCAGCTTCCGGCTCTAATTCAACACAACCACACAAGGCACGAATCTACAAAATGCAATGCGCACACAAAAAATGATGGATGCATGACTTATGCACTATGGGAGCACAAGGAGCATGGAAAAATTGCACTCAAGCAAAAATGCTTCAAAACATGATAACAATAGGATATTATGAATCTACATGAAAAATCAACCAAGTTTCATATAAGACTTGCTGAAAACGGAGCTACGGGCTAAAAGTTACACACAAAACAATAAACATGCGAAAGCTGAAAATTACAGCAACATAGCAACTTCGGAGCACTAGATAAATAAGCTACAGTACTCAAACATCATGGCAAAAAGCATGGACACAAACTAGACATATCCTACAGCAAATAAGTCCATTGGTGCACCCCCAAAGGAGCCATGGATCAATAGCAACAAGCTATGACATATGGAACTTGACAACAAAATCCTGACAGCAGTAATTTATTGCAACTTTGGAGCAAAAGTTAAATATGCTACAGCCACTCAAATAAGCATGTGAGAGCATGAATGGATAGCCAACAATATGTACAGCAAGGAATCATCAAGAGTCACCCCAAAACTATCATGGATTGGCCTAGAACAGCAAGCGAACATGGCATCTGGAAATTACAGATTCCAGACTTAGTGAAATTTCACTAAGTGTTAAAACAGCAGTTTCATCATGGCATCTTTGAGAGCAAGTTTAAGTCACCTCAAAACTAAACATGGCAAGTGGTAAGCACCACATCAAAGTACATATGATGGTGATTCCAAAACACCTAAGCATGCATCATGGAGATAAACACAACGATAGCAATGAGCTCAACTAGTTGGCATTTCATAACAAGCTAATCAACATAACATCCACATGGCACTTTGCAACGGAGATAAACATGGCAAGATTAATTCTATCATGCAAACTTAAGCATTTAACATGTAGAGCATGACAAGACGAACACGTGGACATGTCATTTGCATCATTCGGATAAACGAGCACCAAGTTATCACTATGCAAAGATAGCATGGAAAACAACACTAACAGCAGTTTTTATCACGATGCACTCTCGCAACAGATATTTAAGCATCTAGATGATCTCAAACATACATGGCACAAAGGAAAGAAACGTAGTACAAGTCTCCACGAACGTGTGGACATGTCATTCACTCAAATCGGAGCAACACACAAAGATATCACTATGTGAAATATGCATCAGACAAATAACAACCACATGGACTTAGTGAAAAATTGACAAGCTTCACCCCGGGATTGCATGTATAATGTGCAAACCCATAACACGAGAAGGAACTGGCATTGAGTGCGCTCGGCTCAAAATTAATATAACAAACAAACCCTCCTTCACGCTTTGTTCATGAGAAATCAGAAAACTTTGGCAGTGATAAACAAAGGAGATTAAGAGGATGTGATCGTCCTCATTCGGGAGCCGTTCCTCGAAACTTGTCCCTCTCAAGAAGTAATTGAGTTATCTGCTAGCATTCGTTGACGAAACATGCATGATCTAAGAAGAAAATAATAATTATTACCTCTGTTTTTAAAACCAGAGCTCTGGTACATGCTTTGTCTTTGTTTCCGACTACGGGTTTTCAACCTTGCCAACAAAAGCCACGGTTCGAGAGTCTCCACCTTCTTTTAAAGCACCAACTACTGAGAGCATGATTGTCATTCTGAGTGTAATGTGCATTGTCCCAAAGTAGCATTGTCTTTTGCATGATTATGATATCGTTTATTTTGAAATCATTGTATCTAGTCATCACTTAAACCTTGGAGGTGCCCCTGCATTTATGTTTTGCTTCACTAAAGGGGGCAAGCGAGATATCACTTTATCATATTTGCACACCATGCTCATTACAAATCTATTTGATGTTTCAGTATCATATTGTAAAACTTTCAGTTCTTTGTGATTTTCTCATGAGGCAACTTAATTACTACAGATTCATTGTCTCAGTAAGTTGTCATATGACTATGAAAAATCCTTATATGGTTAACAGCATGTCACCACAGAAATTATTCTTGTTATCATTTACCTACTCGAGGACGAGCAGGAATTAAGCTTGGGGATGTTGATACGTCCAAAACGTATCTATAATTTCTGCTTGCTCCATGCCTCTTTTGGGTGATATTGCTATGATATTTATACACTTCCATACACTTTTGATCATATTTGGACTAACCTATTAACTTAGTGCACCCCAGTGCCAGTTTCTGTTTTCTGCTGTTTTTGTATTTCAGGTTTTCACGTTACGAGAACTGCCAGAAAAATCCCGGAAAAATTATATAAAAAATCAGCGTTCCAGAAGCTTCCCAGCTGCCAAAGGACAGCCGGAGGGGGGCCACCAGGGCTCCAGGCGCCCTGGTGGCGCGGGCCCCCCTGGCCGCGCCGGGGGGGCGCCTGGGCCCCCCGAGCCTCCGCTGATGCCCCCCTTTGTCATATATTTATATCGCGTCCCGAAACCCTCGAGACGGCAACCCTTTTTCGCGATCTCATCTCTGTTCCGCCGCCGCCGCCGCTTCCAAGATCGGGAGCACCAGGAGAACTCTTCCCGGCACCCTGCCGGAGGGGAGGATCACCACCGGGAGCCTCTCCACCACCATGGACGCCTCCCGGATGAGTTGTGAGTAGTCTCCCTTGGACCATGGGTCCATGACCAGTAGCTATGTGATGTTCTCCTCCCGTTTTTGTGCTTCACTAATTAGTCCTCATGAGCTGCCCTACATGATCGAGGCACATATGTAATCCTTATGTTGTTGCTATGTTGAGTTTGCTGGGATCCGATGGATTGTGAGATTATGTTCAGATTGTGTTTGAGTAATATATTTGATATACCTCTTTTATATTTATGTTCGTAAGTAATTCTTGCATGTTCCCCGTTGTTATTTATTGCTTTGGCCAAGTAGTAGGTAGTGACTCCAAGAGGGAACGTTATGCTTGATTGTGGGTTCATGCCCCTCGATGACTAGCTTGAGTGACAGAAACATGAGTCTAGGGGATGTGTTGTTGCCACAAGGGGGAAAACAATGGTGCTTGTGCCCGCGGGTGCAAGGATTGTTTACTTTACGCAAAGTTCTTTTAATGCAGTTGTCTGTTGCTTTGAGTTTACACTATGGGTGGGACTCGCAACTTAATACCAGCGAGATGTTCTGGATAGATATCTCAAGGTGGATGATTAGTAGTAGATGCATATGGATTTCGGTCTACTTGCCTTGGCGTACCGCCCATGCTTTGAACCTCTACCTTTCTTGCAATATAATTAGCATTGGTTTGCGCACATAATTCTGTCAATTGCCCAGCTGTAATTCGTTTACCTCACATAGTTGTTTTATCGTCTTTTGGGAGAGAGACATCACTAGTGAACATCATGGGACCCCGGTCCTTATTACCATCATTGATCACATCCACTATTTACTTTACGCTTGTACTTACTATTGCAGCATTACCTATCACTATTATCACTTGCATTTGATCCTTTGTAAACTACAAGGCTGGAGAGATTGACAACCTCTCTGTACTCGTTGGGAGCAAAGTTATTTGTATCTGTGTGCAGGTCCACGTTGATTGCTAATATATCTGGCGTCGTTAGCAGTTGACACCTTCTTGTTGAAACTGGGAGTCTCAGGGGAAATCGATCCTTGGTATCTTGCCAAGGGAAAACTTCCGCTACACTGCATCTCAAACCTTCCACTTGGGGTAACCAACGAGGGGCGAGAAGCCATCACGCGTCCTCGGTCATCTGATCCCTGGGAGAGCCCCACGCCCGACTCTTTTTCCTCAATGGTCCATGACATGCGGGTTGCGGGGGCGGCTAGGCCCACTTTTCTGTGGTGGTTTTCATTGTGCTCGCCTGCACCACAACACGTGTTGCCCCACATTTGCCGGTTGGCCTGTCAACATCGTTCGCCCCTTGTCGGGTTGTTTCGCTCGCCGACGGGGGTGCGCCCGTGTGTGAAGCATGCCCAGTTGTGCGTGTGCATGCCGTATGGCTCGAGGTGTTGGCTGGGAGCTGGGTGGTCGGAGAGGGTTGCTTGGATGTTGGTCAGCTGCCATCTGCCTCCCGTTGCCCTTGACCCATGTGTTGTTTTGTTCGCTTTTGGCAGGGTGCGTGATGTTGGGCCATCGGCTAGAGGCGACCATAGTGTATGGGATATGTCTGGTTGTGCTTTAATGTCTCACATGTGTAGGGATATCAACTATAGATCTTTTTGATAAGTAAAAGTATTAACCCCCACAAGGAGATGAAGGAAATGGTAAGCGCAAAAATAGCAAGGTTTCACTGCAAGTACTAAAAGGTGTAATGGTTTTGTGTTTTATGGGCGTAATGAAACAATGGAACATGAGCAACAATAAAAACGTTAAAGAGTGTAGCAAGTGGCTTAATCCTTTATATTCTTAGACAAGCCACTTGTGTTACACATGATGATTAAATGTTCTTGAGGACGGCAGGATAACGACATAGTTATCATTTTTCATAAATCACTTGCATTGATTGTTGTTACTTATTCAATATTGTAGGAATAGAGTCTAATATAGTACGTTTCAAATACTCAAATACTGAGATTTATTAATGTACATACCCAACCATAGCTATAATTTTGTCTAGGGTCCATATTCACCCTTATGTCACAACTCAATAATTCAGCGAACGGTAATACATGTCACTCCAACCTCACATACAAACCTTATTATGACACAATGCTCTCATCTATGTCCATAAAGATGGAGTGTTATGCAGTCAAGGTTCACACAACACCACTAGAGAATTACATTACAACAAGATTAATCAGTAGACTTTACTTCAATTAAACACCGCACTTGACAACTAGCATTCTATTGGAATATGCCCTAGAGGCAATAATAAAGTAGTTATTATCGTATTTCCCGTTCATGATAAATGTTTATTATTCATGCTAGAATTGTATTGACCGAAAAATTTAATACATGTGTGAATACATAAACTACAACGTGTCCCTAGTGAGCCTCTACTAGACTAGCTCGTTGATCAAATATGGTTAAGGTTTCCTAACCATAGGCATGAGTTGTCATTTGATAACGGGATCACAACCGTAATCTTAGTATCAGATTGTTTAAGTTATTTGTTATAGCTTTCTTCATGTCAAGTATTTGTTCCTTCGACCATGAGATCATGCAACTCCCGGATACCGGAGGAATACCTTGTGTGTTATCAAACGTCACTTCATAACTGAGTGATCATAAAGATGCTCCACGGGTATCTCCGAAGGTGTCTGTTGGGTTGGCATGGATCGAGACTGGGATTTGTCACTTCGTGTGACAGAGAGATATCTCTGGGCCCTCTCGGTAATACAACATCGTAAAGAGCTTGCAAGCAATGTGCCTAATGAGTTAGTCACGTGATCTTGTATTACGGAATGAGTAAAGAGACTTGCCGGTAATGAGATTGAACTAGGTATGGAGATACCAACAATCGAATCTCGGACAAGTAACATATCGTCGGACAAAGGGAATTGCATACAGGATTAACCGAATCCTTGACATCGTGGTTCAACCAATAAAAGATCTTCCTGGAATATGTAGGAACCAATATGGTCATCCAGGTCCCGCTATTGGTTATTGACCGGAGAGGTGTCTCGGCCATGACTACATGATTCCCGAACCCGCGGGGTCACACGCTTAACGTTCGTTGACGCTAGAGTAGTATTGGGATATTTGATGAATTGTAAACGGATGTTGTTCGGAGTCCCGAATGAGATCTCGGACGTCACGAGGAGTCTCGGAATGGTCGGGGGGTAAAGATTTATATATGAAAGTTGTTTTCAGGGTTCCGGAAAAGGTTTTAGTTTGTTCGGTATTGTGTCGGCTTCCGGAAACTTCCAGAAGAGTCCGGAAGTCCATTAAGTATTCCACCACGTCCTAAGGGTCAACATGGGATGCGGGGAGGCACCCTAGCCTTATTGGGCCAAGCGCACAAGTCCCTCAAGGCCCATGCAGTTGGGAAAGGTGGAAAGTCTGCCTTTGTATGGAAGGGAAGGAGGAGGACTAGGATTCCACCTCCTACCCCCTTGGTTGCGCCCTAGGGTTTGGAGGGGTTGTTCCCCATGCCCCTCCACCTATATATAGAGGGGAAGGGTGCCCCAAGAGGACACAGCAAGCCCTTGGCGGGCCCCTCTTTCCTGTTACTCTATAGCTCCTTCGTCCTCGTTCTAGTAGCTCTTGGCAAAGCCTTGCTGAACTAGCTCCACTACCATCACCACCACGCCGTTGTGCTAGCTGTGATTCCATCTACTTCTTTGACTTCTCTTGCTGGATCAAGGAGGAAGATACGTCATCGAGCCGCATGTGTGCTAAACTCGGAGGTGTTGTCCGTTCAGCACTAGATCGGTTGGACCGTGATCAGATCACGAAGGGTATGACTACATCAACCGTGTTTTAACGCTTCCGCTTAGTGATCTACAAGGGTATGTAGATACACTCCCCCTCTCGTAGCTATGCATCTCTATGGATAGATCTTGCGTGTGCGTAGGATTTTTTTTGTTTCACATGCAACGTTCCCCAACACATTCTCCCATATCCTTAAGAACACAAGGGAACTACTCAACATTGTTGGGAAACGTAGTAGAAAAAAGCATCCTATGATCATGAGCCAGGAACACTATGAATATGCATTAGAGGTTTAGATCAGATAGTTGCCAGTTTCGATTTGTAGGGGAAGAACAATTGGTGTAGATCGTTGATAAAGTTCCTCGAATATTTCACGGACGATCCCTCAAACTGAAGACTGAAAGCATGACCTCTCTACAGATTGCAAGCGTACATGCTTCATGATCCGGCAGCGCTTGACCGTCCAGAGCTAATTACCGCCAGAGATTTAGAGAGAGAGGAAGAGAACCGCGGAGGGCTTCTCCTTATGAGTATTAGAGAGAACTAGGTCTAGCTCTACTCTAGATCAACTCTAAATTAGAACTAGAGAAGGCCCCAAAGACCAAAATCCTCTAGTATATATAGGTTGAGTGGAGAGGGAGGGGTGGCCGACTTAGGCAAGGGTTTCCCCTCTCCTTGTGATGGCCTTGGGGTGTTGGGGAACTTTGCTTGTACTCGATATATCATTATCAATACAATCAAAGGAGGATGTAGGGTTTTACCTCTTTGAGAGGGCACAAACCTGTGTACATAATGTCTCCATCATCTCCTATTACCCATCGATCTGAGATCCACAGCTCGGGATCACTTGCCTGAGATCATCCGTTTTTAGTATCGACACTTGGTTTAGCGCTAAGGGCGGGTGGGTCCATTGGCTGGTGAGCCTGTGACGATTGCTCCACTAGTAAAAGCATGTGCTTGCCTTTGCTTTTCTTCTCCTTCTTTTTCTTTCGCTTTGTCAATGTCGCCTTATTTCTCGCCCCACACGTCCTCGCCTTGGTCCGTTCGAGATGCTCTTCGAGCTCATCCCTGTCATCCTGTTGCGTCTTCCTGCTTTGCTTTCTTGTTGGTATGGCCTTTGTTCTTCTTGATGGCTAAGGTTCTTATTCTTTCCTCGCTCGGACCTCTTTTCTTATCTAACGGTGCTCTCTCCCCATTCATTTTTCAGGTCTTTCGAGCTTCTTCTTATTACTATTGGGTGCCTATATTATTTCTTGAGGTGAGCTAGTTATTATTTTTATCATACTTTGTCCTTGCTCTTTGGCCTTGCTTCTCAATCTTTCTTGTCTATTTTCTTTTTTGCCCGGGTCCTTTATATTAAGATTGTGTTACAAAAAAATAGTGGATTCGTTGCCTGAGATTGTGGTTTGTTCGTTGAGGGTGTGTCGGTTTCACGTTATGGGCTCCGATTTTATGCGAGCCTTGTGGAGGAATGCATTAAAAATGAAATGTGACCAAGGTAGGTCTACTTTTTGTTGAATGAGATCGGGGTGGCATTCCTGTATCCTCTATTTGGTTCGTTCCTACACCTCAAATTCATCTTTTTCATCATAGTCCTATTCTTGTGAGAGAGTGAACCTTTGAATTCTTGAGGAAGGCTTTGATTGAAGAGGATACAAGGAGTGCTTATCAAGTGACTTTGATTTGCTTGTTAGTTGTTACTAATGAATGATGAGCACATCCTAGACAGTTAGGAGTCACTGGAGATCCTAACAATTTCCACGTGTGGAAAATTAGATAGTTTGTACATGCACGAAGATCACCCACTTGGCAAAGATCTGCCCCTAGTGAGGCTTTCTAAGTGCAAGCCGTGATGCAATAGGTTAGTTGTGCTCTATGGGTCGCTTGGTGGGTGACACAACCGAGATCCTTGTGATCCTAGAACCTTTGGTTGGAAGTCTACGTCAACGTGGATGTAGGATCAAGCCAATTATCTAAAACACGAGGAAAATATCGATCTATGTTTACATTCTTCATTCTACTCCTTTTTTCTAGTAGAAAAATTGAAGGGGAGGCCCATACATTACATATGCGAGCACTTGGGATTGAGCCCTAGTGGGTGAAGTCATGCCCCCACAACTCCACCACCACACGAAGAAGCGGTTCTCAGCCCTTTACATTCATGCAAGTTGTTTCATTTATGTTGGTATACTTGTTATAGTTGCTTGAATCGTATAAGGATTGCATAGCCTCCTCCTTCTAAATTTTCGAACAAAAAACTAAATTGATGTAGAATTATGTGACCTACGCACCCACTCCCCCTCCACACACACACACCACATTGTTCTTCATAACAGGGCCATCAGTATACTAATATATATGTGGTTTGACGATAAAGGGTTTCCCACCGCTTTATATTATAAAGAAATTGTTGGGGAACGTAGTATTTCAAAAAAAAAACCTATGATCACGCAAGATCTATCTACTAGATGCATAGAAACGAGAGGGGAGAGTGTGTTTACATACCCTCGTAGACCGAAAGCGGAAGAGTCTAGTGACGCGGTTGATGTGGTCGAACGTCTTCGCGATCCAACCGATCAAGCACCGAACGTACGGCACCTCCGCGTTCAGCACACGTTCAGCTTGATGACGTCCCACGGGCTCTTGATCCAGTTGAGCTTCACGGGAGAGTTTCGTCAGCACGACGGTGTGGTGACGGAGATGATGAAGATACCGGCGCAGGGCTTCGCCTAAGCACTGCAACGATATGACCGAGGTGTGTTTCTGTGGAGGGGGGCACCGCACACGGCTAGAACAATGTTTATTGTGTGTCTTTGGGTGCCCCCTGCCCCCGTATATAAAGGAGCAAGGGGGGGTGCGGCCGGCCCAAGGGGCGCGCCATAGGAGTAGGATTCCTACTCCTAGTAGGAATAGGAACCCCCTTTCCTATCCCTACTAGGAGTAGGAAAGGAAGGGGGAGAGGAGAAGGAAAGGAGAGGGGGCGCCTTCCCCCTTTTTCCTAGTACAACTAGGAACCCTAGGGGGTGTGGCCAGCCCTATGGGCTGCCCCTCTCTTTCCCTCATTGGCCCACTATGGCCCATACTCCCTCGGGGGGGTTCCGGTAACCCCCTCCGACACTCCGGTTTTACCTGATAACACCCGGAACACTTCCGATGTCCGAATATAGTCGTCCAATATATTAATATTTATGTCTCGGACATTCCGAGACTCCTCGTCATGTCCGTGATCTCATCCGGGACTCCGAACTACCTTCGGTACATCAAAACTCATAAACTCGTAATACCGATCGTCATCAAACGTTAAGTGTGCGGACCCTACAGGTTCGAGAACTATGTAGACATGACCGAGACACATCTCCGGTCAATAACCAATAGCGGAACCTGGATGCTCAAATTGGCTCCTACATATTCTACGAAGATCTTTATCGGTCAAACCGCATAACAACATACGTTGTTCCCTTTGTCATCGGTATGTTACTTGCCCGAGATTCGATCGTCAGTATATCAATACCTAGTTCAATCTCGTTACCGGCAGGTCTCTTTACTCGTTCCGTAATACATCATCTCGTGAATAACTCATTATAACTCATTAGTCATTTGCTTGCAAGGCTTATTATGATGTGCATTACGGAGAGGGCCCGGAGATACCTATTCGACACTCGGAGTGACAAATCCTATTCTTGATCTGTGCCAACACCACGAACACTTTCGGAGACACCTGGAGAGCATCTTTATAATCACCCAGATACGTTGTGACGTTTGATAGCACAAAAGGTGTTCCTCCGGTATTCGGGAGTTGCATAATCTCATAGTCATAGGAACATGTATAAGTCATGAAGAAAGCAATAGCAGTAAAACTAAACGATCATAGTGCCAAGCTAACGGATGGGTCTTGTCCATCACATCATTCTCCTAATGATGTGATCTCGTTGATCAAATGACAACTCATGTCTATGGCTAGGAAATATTACCATCCTTGATCAATGAGCTAGTCTAGTAGAGGCATACTAGGGACATACTGTTTTGTCTATGTATTCACACATGTACTAAGTTTCCGGTTAATACAATTCTAGCATGAATAAAAGACATTTATCATGATGTAAGAAAATACAAATAACATCTTTATTATTGCCTCTAGGGCATATTTCCTTCAGTCTCCCACTTGAACTAGAGTCAATAATCTAGATTACAAAGTAATGATTCTAACACCCATGGAGTCTTGGTGCTGATCATGTTTTGCCCGTGGAAGAGGCTTGGTCAACGGGTCTGCGACATTCAGATCCCTATGTATCTTGCAAATTTCTATGTCTCCCTCCTTGACTTGATCGCGGATGGAATCAAAGCGTATTTTGATGTGCTTTGTTCTCTTGTGAAACCTGGATTCCTTCGCCAAGGCTATTGCTCTAGTTTTGTCACAAAAGATTTTCATTGGACCCGATGCACTAGGTATTACACCTAGATCGGATATGAACTCCTTCATCCATTTGCTGCTTCCAAAGCAGCTATGTATTCTGCTTCACACGTAGATCCCGCCACGATGCTCTGCTTGCAGCTGCACCAACTGACAGCTCCACCGTTTAATAAAAATACATATCCGGTTTTGTGACTTAGAGTCATCCTGATCAGTGTCAAAGCTTGAATCGACGTAACCGTTTACGACGAGCTCTTTGTCACCTCCATAAATGAGAAACATATCCTTTGTCCTTTTCAGGTACTTAAGGATATTCTTGACCGCTGTCTAGTGATCCACTCCTGGATTAATTTGGTACCTCCCTGCTAAACTTATAGCAAGGCACACATCAGGTCTGGTACACAGCATTGCATACAGGATAGATCCTATGGCTGAGGCATAGGTAATGACTTTCATTTTCTCTCTATCTTCTGAAGTGGTCGGGAATTGAGTCTTACTCGACTTCACACCTTGTAACACAGGCAAGAACCCTTTCTTTGACTGATCCATTTTCAACTTCTTCAAAACTTTATCAAGGTATGTGCTTTGTGAAAGTCCAATTAAGCGTCTTGATCTATCTCTATAGATCTTGATGCCTAATATGTAAGCAGCTTCACAGAGGTCTTTCATTGAAAAATTCTTATTCAAGTATCCTTTTATGCCATCCAGAAATTCTATATCATTTCCAATCAATAATATGTCATCCACATATAATATCAAAAATGCTAGAGAGCTCCCACTCACTTTCTTGTAAATACAGGCTTCTCCAAAAGTCTGTATAAAACCATATGCTTTGATCACCTCATCAAAGCGTATATTCCAACTCCGAGATGCTTGCACCAGCCCATAGATGGATCGCTGGAGCTTGCACACTTTGTTAGCACCTTTAGGATCGACAAAACCTTCTGGTTGCATCATATACAACTCCTCTTTGAGATATCCATTCAGGAATGCAGTTTTGACATCCATTTGCCAGATTTCATAATCATAAAATGCGGCAATTGCTAACATGATTGGGACAGACTTAATCATCGCTATGGGTGAAAAAGTCTCATCGTAGTCAACTCCTTGAACTTGTCGAAAACCTTTCGCAACAAGTCGAGCTTTGTAAACAGTAACATTACCGTCAGCGTCGGTCTTCCTCTTGAAGATCCATTTATTTTTTATGGATTGCCGATCATCGGGCAAGTCAACCAAAGTCCACACTATCTTCGTCAACGTTGCATCCAAGTTGGGTCATATGATTGTAGTACCCTGACATTCTGAGCAAGTGTTAGCTCATAGAACTATTCTCCTCCATCTTGCAGCTATAGAACTTATTGGAAATCTCATATTTCTCAATCCGAGCATTTGCTTGAAATATTAACTTCAACTCCTGGAACATCTCATATGCTCCATGACGTTCAAAACGTCGTTGAAGTCCCGGTTCTAAGCCGTAAAGCATGGCACACTGAACTATCGTGTAGTCATCAGACCGCGTCTGCCCGACGTTCAAAGCGTCTAGATTAGCGGGAGGGGGCTTGTTACCTAGCGGTGCTTCAAGGACATAATTCTTCTGTGCAGCAATGAGGATAATCCTCAAGTTACGGACCCAGTCCGTGTAATTGCTACCATCATCTTTCAACTTAGCTTTCTCTAGGAACGCATTAAAATTCAAGGGAACGGTAGCATGGGCCATTGATCTACAGCAACATAGATATGCAAAAACTATCAGGACTAAGTTCATGATAAATTAAAGTTCAGTTAATCATATTACTAAAGAACTCCCTCTTAGATAGACATCCCTCTAGTCATCTAAATGATCACGTGATCCAAATCAACTAAACCATGTCCGATCATCACGTGAGATGGAGTAGTTTTCAATGGTGAACATCTTATGTTGATCATATCTACTATATGATTCACCTTCGACCTTTCGGTCTCCAGTGTTCCGAGGCCATGTCTGTACATGCTAGTCTTGTCAAGTTTAACCCGAGTATTCTGCGTGTGCAAAACTGGTTTGCACCCGTTGTATGTGAACGTAGAGCTTATCACACCCGATCATCACGTGGTGTCTCGGCACGACGAACTTTTGCAACGGTGCATACTATGGGAGAACACTTGTACCTTGAAATTTTGTAAAGGATCATCTTATAATGCTACCGCCGTACTAAGCAAAATAAGAAGCATAATAAGATAAACATCACATGCAATCAAAATATGTGACATGGTATGGCCATCATCATCTAGGGCTTTTGATCTCCATCTCCAAGGCACCGTCATGATCACCATCGTCACCGGCGCGGCACCTTGATCTCCATCGTAGCATCATTGTCGTCTCGACAACTATTGATTCCAAGACTATCGCTACCGCTTAGTGATAAAGTAAAGCAATTACATGGCGATTGTATTTCATACAATAAAGCGACAACCATATGGCTCCTGCCAGTTACCGATAACTTTACAAAACATGATCATCTCATACAATAACGTATAACTCATCACGTCTTGACCATATCACATCACAACATGCCTTGCAAAAACAAGTTAGACGTCCTCTACTTTGTTGTTGGAAGTTTTACATGGCTGCTACGGGCTTAGCAAGAACCGTTCTTACCTACGCATACAAAAACCACAACGCTTTTTCGTCAAGTATGTGTTGTTTTAACCTTCACAAGGACCGGGCGTAGCCACACTCGATTCAACTAAAGTGAGAGAGACAGACACCCGCCAGTCACCTTTAAGCAACGAGTGCTCGTAAAGGTGAAACCAATCTCACGTAAGCGTATGCGTAATGTCGGTCTGGGCCGCTTCATCTCACAATACCGCCAAACCAAAGTATGACATGTTGGTAAGCAGTATGAATATTATCGCCCACAACTCATTGTGTTCTACTCGTGCATATCATCTACGCATAGACCTGGCTCATGATGCCACTGTTGGGGAACGTAGTATTTCAAACAAAAATATCCTACGATCACGCAAGATCTATCTACTAGATGCATAGCAACGAGGGGGGAGAGTGTGTCTACGTACCCTCGTAGATCGAAAGCGGAAGCGTCTAGTGATGTGGTTGATGTAGTCGAACATCTTCACGATCCAACCTATCCAAGCACCGAACATACGGCACCTACGCGTTCAGCACACGTTCAGCTCGATGACGTCCCATGAGCTCTTGATCCAATTTAGCTTCACGAGAGAGTTTCGTCAGCACGACGGCATGGTGACGGTGATGATGAAGCTACTGGCGCAGGGCTTCGCCTAAGCACGGCAACGATATGACCGAGGTGTGTTTCTGTGGAGGGGGGCACTGCACACGGCTAGAACAATGTTTCTTGTGTGTCTTTGGGTGCCCCATGCCCCCGTATATAAAGGAGCAAGGGGGAGGTGCGGCCGGCCCAAGGGGCGCGCCATAGGAGTAGGATTCCTACTCCTAGCAGGAATAGGAACCCCCTTTTCCTATTCCTACTAGGAGTAGGAAAGGAAGGGGGAGAAGAGAAGGAAAGCAGAGGGGGCGCCTCCCCCCTTTTTCCTAGTCCAACTAGGAACCCTAGGGGGTGCGGCCAGCCCTATGAGCTGCCCCTCTCTTCCCCTCATTGGCCCACTATGGCCCATACTCCCCCGGGGGGTTCCGGTAACCCCCTCCGGCACTCCGGTTTTACCCAATAACACCCGAAACACTTCCGATGTACGAATATAGTCGTCCAATATATTAATATTTATGTCTCAGACATTCCGAGACTCCTCGTCATGTATGTGATATCATCCGGGACTCCGAACTACCTTCGGTACATCAAAACTCATAAACTCATAATACCGATCGTCATCAAACGTTAAGCGTGCGGACCCTACGGGTTCGAGAACTATGTAGACATGACCGAGACACATCTTCGGTCAATAACCAATAGCGCAACCTGGATGTTCATATTGGCTCCTACATATTCTATGAAGATCTTTATCGGTCAAACCGCATAACAACATACGTTGTTCCCTTTGTCATATGTATGTTACTTGCCCGAGATTCGATCGTCGGTATCTCAATACCTAGTTTGATCTCGTTACCGGCAAGTCTTTTTACTCGTTCTGTAATACATCATCTCATGACTAACTCATTAGTCATTTGCTTGCAAGGCTTATTATGATGTGTATTACCGAGAGGGCCCAAAGATACCTCTCCGGCACTCGGAGTGGCAAATCCTATTCTTGATCTATGCCAACACCACGAACACCTTCGGAGACACCTGTAGAGCATCTTTATAATCACCCAGTCACGTTGTGACGTTTGATAGCACACAAGGTGTTCCTCCAGTATTCGGGAGTTGCATAATCTCATAGTCATAGGAACATGTATAAGTCATGAAGAAAGCAATAACAGTAAAACTAAACGATCATAGTGCTAAGCTAACGGATGGGTATTGTACATCACATCATTCTCCTAATGATGTGATCTCGTTAATCAAATGACAACTCATGTCTATGGCTAGGAAACATAACCATCTTTGATCAATGAGCTAGTCTAGTAGAGGCATACTAGGGACATACTGTTTTGTCTATGTATTCACACATGTACCAAGTTTCCGGTTAATACAATTCTAGCATGAATAAAAGACATTTATCATGATATAAGGAAATACAAATAACATCTTTATTATTGCCCCTAGGGCATATTTCCTTCAGAAACCATACGGTACATCTAGCTCACCGGGGGTGCAGCACAATCAAGCCCAAAAGAAAGAAAAGAGAAATAAATGCCGACACCAATAGATCAATGAAACAAAGATGACAACTGCTGCACCCTACGGAGAAGTTCCACCGCGCTCCTAGCACTCAGAAGCATCGCGTACCCAACAACACCTTCAAGAAGGAATACGATGACGACGCCGCTGCTGCCTAGACAAGTCCTAGGGTTTTCCCCGGTACACGAAGGGCAGTGGGGAAGGGGTATACCCGACGCCCGGCAGCACCCACATGCATCACCGCGTCGATGCCGGAAGAGTCGCTAGTGTAGGATCGTAAGTATGTCTAGAGGGAAGTGATTAGACTACTTGACCAAATAAAAACCTAGCATTTTCCAATTTTAAGTCTTGGCAGATTTTAGCAATTATGCACAAGTCAAGCAATCAACCTACACATGCAATTCCAAGAGTATAGCAGTAGAATGTAAAGCAATTGCATATGAAGGTAAAAAAGGGAGGAGTTTGAGTGAGCAAACGCAATGTAGACACGGAGATTTTTTACGCGTGGTTCCGATAGGTGGTGCTATCATACATCCACGTTGATGGAGACTTCAACCCACGAAGGGTAACGGCTGCGCCAGTCCACGGAGGGCTCCACAAACAAAGGGTCGATGAAGAAGCAACCTTGTCTATCCCACCATGGCCATCGCCCACGAAGGACTTGCCTCACTAGGGTAGATCTTCACGAAGTAGGCGATATCCTTGCCCGTACAAACTCCTTGGTTCGACTCCACTATCTTGACGGAGGCTCCCAAGTGACACCTAACTAATCTAGGAGACACCACTCTCCAAAAGGTAATAGATGGTGTGTTGATAATGAACTCCTTGCTCTTGTGCTTCAAATGATAGTCTCCCAACACTCAACTCTCTTTCATATGATTTTATTTGGTGGAAAGATGATTTGAGTGGAAAGCAACTTTGAGGAGGCTAGATATCAAGATTTATGTGGTTGGAATGGAATATCTTGACCTCAACACAAGTGTAGGTGGTTCTCTCTCAGAAAATGTATGATGGAAGTGTAGGCATGTTCTGATGGCTTTCTTGATGAATGAAGAGTGGGTGGAGGGTTATATATAGCCTCCACACAAAATCTAACCATTACATACAATTTACCAAACTCGGTGGAACCGAATCAGAGAACTCGGTCAGACTGATTTAGTTCATAATGTGACCGTTAGACATTTCGGTAGGACCGATATGATCAACTCGGTAGGACCGATTTCATTAGGGTTAGAGCATAACGTAATCTCGATGAGACCGATTACACAAACTCGGTAGCACCGATTTGGTAATAAGCTAACCAGAGAGTTGGTCAGGCAAACTCGGTGGGACCGATTCGCTCATTTCGGCTGGACCGAAACGTTACAAAGGGGAAACGGAGAGTTTGCATTGCGAACTCGGTGGGGCCGATCGCTCATCTCGGTTAGACCAAAACATTACGAAGGGAAACAGAGAGTTTGCAATCCCATCTCGGTGAGACTGAGATCAGATCCCTATCGGTGAGACCGAAGTGACTAGGGTTTGTGGCAATGGCTATGTCAACTGAACTCGGTGGCGCCAGATAGAAAGTTTCGGTGGGGCCGAGTTTGACTTTTGGTTTGGGACATATGTGGATGTGAGAAAGTGGTTGAGGGTTTTGGAGCATATCACTAAGCATTTTGAGCAAGAAACCCATTAAGCAACACCTCATCCCCTTTTCATAGTATTGGCTTTCCTATGGACTCAATGTGATCTTGGATCACTAAAATGGAAAATGTAGAGTCTTGAGCTTGAGCCAATATGTGTCCTTAGCATTTTGAGGGGTCCACATTTCTAATCCATGCCATACCAATCATTGAACTTTCCGACAAGATCATCTTGAAAGAGCATTAGTTCAATGAGCTATATGTTGTTAGTAATTACCAAAACCACCTAGGGATAGTTGCACTTTGAATCTCCCCCTTTTTGGTAATTGATGAAAACATATAGATCAAAGCTTCGACAAATGATAATAAGATTTAAATACATCGTCTCTTTGAGAAGTATGTGATAAGCAAGAGCTCCCCCTAAATTTGTGCATTATTTAAAATTTGTGTTTGAATGCAAATGCACAATCAATTAGGATCATGGGTTACTCTTCCATGTCACATACATCTTGGTGGAGGGCTCAAAATGATAGAAGGTAAAAATATGCACTCATCACCAAGAAAAGTGAATGATCATATAGGGATATGAATGGTAATATCATTCAAGCAAGCATTAAAGTAGCATATGATCAATCACATGATCAAACAAGTATCTCACACACATAACGTAAGGTATCAAGCAAACACAAGCAAAAACACTCTCTCTCGAAGCCTATGATCTATACATTTCTCCCCCTTCGGCAACAAGTTACCAAAAAGTTTGAAAATGCATAGCTCTATCCGTCTCTCTAGGCTTGATCTTCGGGAGGTGGTGTTGAGAGGACTCCAAGGACGAAGGCATCTGTAGATGTTGTTGGAGCTGGTGGAGTGGCTGCTGGAGGTGGCACTGAAGTTGTAGCTGCTGGTGCTGATGCTGTTGCTCTTGTATCAGGTACATGCACTGCAGTAGATCTCTGACCTCTAGGCACTCTCTGAAAGGCATCTGTGGTAGCCTGCCCTTTCCTCTCCTCTGCTTCCTCCTGGAGCTGCTCAACTGCAGTTTGTATCTCAGTCACCTTCAGATCAAGATCATAGAACTTTGTTTCAATGATTCTCTCCAAGCTCTCCTGATTTTGAGTCAGGGTGGTGAAGCCCTTCTCAGTCCTCAAAGTTGCTTGAATCAGATATGGCATTTGATTTTGTTTTGACTTGAGGGACACTTGAGATGCCTCTTCAACACTTGTCATCTTTGCTGCTTTCTCAGCTCTAGCTTTGGCTCTTTTCTCTTGTGCTTGCACTGATGAAGGTTCATTCTCATCCATCACAACTGTGTTGTCCTCAAATTCAGGATATAGGGGTAGATGTTCTTTGTCCAACAAGTTTGTGCATGTGCCCATCTTGGATTTGATGGGCTCCTGAATGTGTGGAGCATACCCACATGATATCTTTTGGTCTGCAGCTGTCCTTTTGATTGTCTCTACAATCAGACTCATCACCTTGAACTTTTGAGGGACATAAAAAATGTGCAGAAAGTTGATTGAGTGTCCTCTGATCATCTTATGATCTCCTGACTTGGGCAACAGTGTATGCCTCAATATAGTGTTGATTGTAGCTAGACCAGACAACAAGTAATGTACAGATCCAAACTTGTGTGTTTCCAAAGCCGTATCAGGGATCTCTTTGTACATGTTTGCCATAGAGTTGTGGTGTTTCTTATTCTTGGCATAGACATCCAAGTCATGCTCTTCAGGGGCTTTTATCAACTTGGCCCACTCATCAACAGTCGACTGGTACCTTGTACTTTCAGACATCCACACAATCCTACCATCTGGATAAAAATGTGATGTAGAGTAGAATTGCATGATGAGTTCATCATTCCGTTTTGTTAGCTTCTGACCCACAAACTTGTCAACACCACAAGCCTTGAAGCTTTCATGCACAATTGGAAGATGATCTTCATTTCCTTGATGTATTCCCAATCAACCCATCTCATGTCACATACCATTAGCTTATTGTCAAGCAGAATGGTCTCAGAGAAATCCTGATGTTCTTTGGTGTGGAACCTGTAACCCACATCAGTCCTTCTCCTCACAGCATATGGATCAGATTGTCTCCATCTTCTGAGACCTGCATCCTTCCTCAACTTCATGTGCTCAACAACAATATGATTATCATCATGATCAGGGATCTTGGGCTTCAATTTTCTGAGCACTTGGACCTCAGCATCTTCATCAATCTCAGGCACTGGGGCCTTGTTCTTTTCTGCAGCTAGAATGTTCCTTGTGCTTCTCTTGGGTGCGGACTTGGTGGCTTGAGTAGCAGCTTTGGGGGCAGTCTTGGGCTTTGAAGGAGCATCCCCTGACTTAATGGCATCCCCCATCAGCTTCTGATATTTAAGTGCTGGTGCAGCATCCTCCTCTTCTTCTTCAGCTTCATCATCATCATCATCTCTCATGGATGGCTTGCGAATCACTCTGGCTGTGGTTTTCCTAGCTCTCTTCTTTGTTCCTGCATGCTCATCATCTCTGGTTTCAAGAGTGAACACCATTGTTTCTTGAGTTGATGCTCTGGCCTTTGACATTGGAGCTCTTTTGCAGGGACCTTCTTGTTCAGTCCAGGCTTGGTTGAAGCAGATGTGCCATATTCCCTCCTATCAACTTTCTTCTTTGAAGTGGCCTCATCAGCCACAAAGTCCTCATCCTCATAATTTGAAGTTTTCTTCTTCCTTGTCTTGGAATCAGCCTTTGGAAGATTACTTGGAGTGCTCCTGCTACCCTCATCAGAACTGCTAGAGGGACTAGTGCCCTCACTCATGTTAACTTGCTCTTCAGACCTGTTCTGGCTGTCACTCTAGTCAGACATCTTGGCAATTACACTGATAGCAAACCCTGTGAATAGATGTAGATCAGGTAGAGTGGATAAGCATCACAAAGTGTAGAGTTTTTGCAAAATAGATGAGTCAAAAACTTAGTTTTAGTACTCCACAGAAAGCATTTCGGAGCTACCGATTTGTTAAACTCGGTGATACTGAAGCAACTCAAGAAAGCATTTGGTTACCTTGTCCCTTGCCTTACCAACAAGAGGGTTTGTGACTCCTTGAACTAGTGCAAGATATGGAAGTTGTTTGCACTTGTCCTCGCCGAAATGATATGAGTGAAGTATGTTGGCGGAGTCACCCTCAAGAACTCTCTAGTTCTTCTTCTTCGGGATCCACACCATCTTGATGGGAATCCTTGGAGTTGTAGATGTACTTGATGAAGTAGAACTTGAAGTAGTCTTGGGAACCCACTTGACCAAGGCCTTGGGTGATGGGGAACGTAGTATTTCAAAAAAAAATCCTACGATCACACAAGATCTATCTAGGAGAAGCATAGCAACAAGTGGGGAGAGTGTGTCTACGTACCCTCTTAGACCAAAAGCGGAAGCGTCTAGTGACGTGGTTGATGTAGTCGAACGTCTTCGCGATCCAACCGATCCAAGCACCGAACGTACGGCACCTCCGCGTTCAGCACACGTTCAGCTCGATGACTTCCCACGAGCTCTTGATCCAGTTGAGCGTCATGGGAGAGTTTCATCAGCACGACGGCGTGGTGACGGTGATGATGAAGTTACCGACGCAGGGCTTCACCTAAGCACTTCAATGATATGACCGAGGTGTGTATCTGTGGAGGGGGGCACCGCACACGGCTAAAACAATGTTGCTTATGTATTCTAGGGTGCCCCTGCCCCCGTATATAAAGGAGCAAGGGGGAGGGCCGACCGGCCCTAGGGCGCGCCAAGGAGGGGAGCAATCCCACTCCTAGTAGGAGTAGGACTCCCCTTTCCTACTCCTACTAGGAGTGGGAAAGGAAGGAGAAGGGGAGAAGGAAGGAGAGAGGGGCGCCGCCCCCCCCCCCACTCCTAGTCCAACTGGGATTCCCTTGGGGGGCACCGGCCAGCCCTAGTGGGCTGCCTCTCACTTTCCCTCAAGGCCCACTATGGCCCAATACTCCCCCGGGGGGTTCCGGTAACCCCTCCGGCACTTCGATTTTCTCCGAAATCACCCGGAACACTCCCAGTGTCCGAATATAGCCGTCCAATATATCAATCTTTATGACTTAGACATTCCGAGACTCCTCGTCATGTCCGTGATCTCATCCGGGACTCCGAACTACCTTTGGTACATCAAAACTCATAAACTCATAATACCGATCGTCATCGAACGTTAAGCGTGCCGACCCTACTGGTACGAGAACTATGTAGACATGACCGAGACTCATCTCCGGTAAATAAGCAATAGTGAAACCTGGATGCTCATATTGGTTCCTACATATTCTACGAAGATCTTTATCGGTCAAACTTCATAACAACATACGGTGTTCCCTTTGTCATCGGTATGTTACTTGCCCGAGATTCGATCGTCGGTATCATCATACCTAGTTCAATCTCGTTACCGGCAAGTCTCTTTACTCGTTCCGCAATACATCATCTTGTGACTAACTCATTAGTCGTTTGCTTGCAAGGCTTATTATGATGTGTATTACCGAGAGGGCCCAGAGATACCTCTTCGACACTCGGAGTAACAAATCCTATTCTCGATCTATGCCAACACCACAAACACCTTCAGAGACACCCGTAGAGCATCTTTATAATCACCTAGTTGCGTTGTGGCATTTGATAGCACACAAGGTGTTCCTCGGGTATTCGGGAGTTGCATAATCTCATAGTCATAGGAACATGTATAACTCATGAAGAAAGCAATAGCAGTAAAACTAAATGATCAAGTTGTCAGGCTAACAGATGGGTCTTGTCCATCACATCATTATCCTAATGATATGATACCATTGATCAAATGACAACTCATGTCTATGGCTAGGAAACATAACCATCTTTGATCAATAAGCTAGTCTAGTAGAGGCATACTAGGGACATTCTGTTTTGTCTATGTATTCACACATGTATTAAGTTTCCGGTTAATACAATTCTAGCATGAATAATAAACATTTATCATGATATAAGGAAATACAAATAACAACTTTATTATTGCCTCTAGGGCATATTTCCTTCAGTCTCCCACTTGAACTAGAGGAAATAATCCAGATTACATAGTAATGATTCTAACACCCATGGAGTCTTGGTGTTGATCATGTTTTGCTCATGGAAGAGGCTTAGTTAATGGGTCTGTGACATTCAAATCCATATGTATCTTGCAAATTTCTATATCTCCCTCCTTGACTTGACCGTGGATGGAATTGAAGCATCTTTTGATGTGTTTGGTTCTCTTGTGAAACCTGGATTCCTTCGCCAAGGCTATTGCTTCAGTGTTGTCACAAAAGATTTTCATTGGACCTGATGCACTAGGTTTTACACCTAGATCGGATATGAACTCCTTCATCCAGACTCCTTCATTTGCTGCTTCCGAAGCAGCTATGTACTTTGCTTCGCACGTAGATCCCGCCACGATGCTTTGCTTGGAACTGCACCAACTGACAGCTCCACCGTTTAATAAAAATACATATCCGGTTTGTGACTTAGAGTCATCCGGATCAGTGTTAAAGCTTGAATCGACGTAACCATTTACGACAAGCTCTTTGTCACCTCCATAAACGAGAAACATATCCTTTGTCCTTTTCAGGTACTTCAGGATGTTCTTGACCGCTATCCAATGATCCACTCCTGGATTAATTTGGAACCTCCCTGTTAAAATTATATCAGGTCCGGTACACAGCGGTGCATACATGATAGATCTTATGGCTGAGGCATAGGGAACGACTTTCATTTTCTCTCTATCTTCTACAGTGGTCGGGCATTGAGTCTTACTCAACTTCTCACCTTGTAACACAGGCAAGAACCCTTTCTTTGACCGATCCATTTTGAACTTCTTCAAAACTTTATCAAGGTATGTGCTTTGTGAAAGTCCAATTAAGCGTCTTGATCTATCTCTATAGATTTTGATGCCTAATATATAAGCAGCTGTTGGGGAACGTAGTATTTTAAAATTTTCCTACGATCACGCAAGATCTATCTACCAGATGCATAGCAACGAGAGGGAAGAGTGTGTCTACGTACCCTCGTAGACCGGGAGCGGAAGCGTCAAGTGACGCGGTTGATGTTGTCGAACTTCTTCGCGATCCAACCGATCAAGCACCGGACGTACGGCACCTCCGCGTTCAGCACACGTTCAGCTTGATGACGTCCCACGAGCTCTTGATCCAGTTGAGCTTCACGGGAGAGTTTCGTCAGCACGACGGCGTGGTGACGGATATGATGTGTTCACCGGCGCAGGGCTTCGCCTAAGCTCCGCGACGGTATGACCGAGGTGTGATTCTGTGGAGGGGGGCACCGCACACGGCTAAAACAATTCAACTTGTGTGTCTTTGGGTGCCCCCCTGCCCTCGTATATAAAGGAGCAGGGGAGGGAGGCCGGCCGGCCCTTCCTGGTGCGGCTAGGGAAGGAGTCCTACTAGGAATAGGATTGCAATCCTATTCCTAGTAGGATTCACCAAAAGGAAGAAGGGGGAAAGGAATAGGAGAGGTGGCGCCCCCCCCCCAATCCTAGTCCAACTAGGAACCCTAGGTGGGGGCGCCGGCCAGCCCTATGGGCTGCCTCTCTCTTTCCCTTTAGGCCCACTATGGACCATCCCCTCTCGTAGGGGGTTCCGGTAACCCCCTCCGGCATTCCCGATAAATCCGAAACTTTTCCGGTATACTTCCGGTGTCCGAATATAGCCGTCCAATATATCAATCTTTATGTCTCGGACATTCCGAGACTCCTCTTCATGTCCGTGATCTCATCCGGGACTCCGAACTACCTTCGGTACATCAATACTCATAAACTCATAATACCGATCGTCATCAAACGTTAAGCGTGCGGACCCTACGGGTTCGAGAACTATGTAGACATGACCGAGACTCATCTCCGGTCAATAACCAATAGCGGAACCTGGATTTTCATATTGGCTCCTACATATTCTACGAAGATCTTTTATCGGTCAGAACCGCACAACTACATACGTTGTTCCTTTTGTCAAACGGTATGTTACTTGCCCGAGATTCGATCGTCGGTATCTCTATACCTAGTTCAATCTCGTTACCGGCAAGTCTATTTACTCGTTCCGTAACACATCATCTCGTGACTAACTCATTAGTCTTTTGCTTGCAAGGCTTATTGTGATGTGTGTTACCGAGAGGGCCCAGAGATGCCTCTCCGACACTCGGAGTGACAAATCCTAATCTTGATCTATGCCAACACCACGAATACTTTCGGAGACACCTGTAGAGCATCTTTATGATCACCCAGTTACGTTGTGACGTTTGATAGCACACAAGGTGTTCCTACGGTATTCGGGAGTTGCATAATCTCATAGTCATAGGAACATGTATAAGTCATGAAGAAAGCAATAACAGTTAAACTAAACGATCATAGTGCTATGCTAACGGATGGGTCTTGTCCATCACATCATTCTCCTAATGATGTGATCCCGTTGATCAAATGACAACTCATGTCTATGGCTAGGAAACATAACCATCTTTGATCAATGAGCTAGTCTAGTAGAGGCATACTAGGGACATACTGTTTTGTCTATGTATCCACACATGTACTAAGTTTCCGGTTAATACAATTCTAGCATGAATAAAAGACATTTATCATGATATAAGGAAATACAAATAACATCTTTATTATTGCCTCTAGGGCATATTTCCTTCAGTCTCCCACTTGAACTAGAGTCAATAATCTAGATTACAAAGTGATGATCCTCACACCCATGGAGTCTTGGTGCTGATCATGTTTTGCCCGTGGAAGAGGCTTAGTCAACGGGTCTGCAACATTCAAATCCGTATGTATTTTGCAAATCTCTATGTCTCCCTCCTTGACTAGTTCGCGGATGGAATTGAAGCGTCTTTTGATGTGCTTTGTTCTCTTGTGAAACCTGGATTCCTTTGCCAAGGCTATGGCTCCAGTGTTGTCACAAAAGATTTTCATTGGACCCGATGCACTAGGTACTACACCTAGATCGGATATGAACTCCTTCATCCAGACTCCTTCATTTGCTGCTTCTGAAGCAGCTATGTATTCCGCTTCACACGTAGATCCCGCCACGACGCTCTGCTTGGAACTGCACCAACTGACAGCTCCACCGTTCAATAAAAATACATATCTGGTTTGTGACTTTGAGTCATCCGGATCAGTGTCAAAGCTAGAATCGACGTAACCATTTACGACGAGCTCTTTGTCACCTCCATATACGAGAAACATATCCTTAGTTCTTTTCAGATACTTTAGGATGTTTTTGACCGCTGTCCAGTGATCCACTCCTGGATTACTTTGGTACCTCCCTGCTAGACTTATAGCAAGGCACACATCAGGTCTGGTACACAGCATTGCATACATGATAGATCCTATGGCTAAGGCATAGGGAATGACTTTCATTTTCTCTCTATCTCCTGCAGTGGTCGGGCATTGAGTCTTACTCAACTTCATACCTTGTAAAACAGGCAAGAACCCTTTCTTTGACTGATCCATTTTGAACTTCTTCAAAATCTTATCAAGGTATGTGCTTTGTGAAAGTCCAATTAAGCGTCTTGATCTATTTCTATAGATTTTGATGCCTAATATGTAAGCAGCTTCTCCGAGGTCTTTCATTGAAAAACTTTTATTCAAGTATCCTTTTATGCTATCCAGAAATTCTATATCATTTCCAATCAACAATATGTCATCTACATATAATATTAGAAATGCTACAGAGCTCCCACTCACTTTCTTGTAAATACAGGCTTCTCCAAAAGTCTGTATAAAACCATATGCTTTGATCACCTCATCAAAGCGTATATTCCAACTCCGAGATGCTTGCACCAGTCCATAGATGGATCGCTGGAGCTTGCATACTTTGTTAGCACCTTTTGGATCGACAAAACCTTCTGGTTGCATCATATACAACTCTTCTTTGAGATATCCATTTAGGAATGCAGTTTTGACATCCATTTGCCAGATTTCATAATCATAAAATGCGGCAATTGCTAACATGATTCGGACAGACTTAAGCATCACTACAGGTGAGAAAGTCTCATCGTAGTCAACTCCTTGAACTTGTCGAAAACCTTTCGCAACAAGTCGAGCTTTGTAAACAGTAAAATTACCGTCTGCGTCGGTCTTCCTCTTGAAGATCCATTTATTTTCGATGGCTTGTCGATCATCGGGCAAGTCAACCAAAGTCCATACTTTGTTCTCATACATGGATCCCATCTCAGATTTCATGGCTTCAAGCCATTTTGCGGAATCTGGGCTCATCATCGCTTCCTCATAGTTCGTAGGTTCATCATGGTCTAGTAACATGATTTCCAGAACTGGGTTGCCATACCACTCTGGTGCGGAACGTACTCTGGTTGATCTACGACGTTCAGTAGAGACTTGATCCGAAGTTTCATGATCATTATCATTAACTTCCTCACTTATTGGTGTAGGAATCACTGGAACAATTTCCTGTGATGTACTACTTTCCAATCCGGGAGAAGGTACAATTACCTCATCAAGTTCTACTTTCCTCCCACTTACTTCTTTCGAGAGAAACTCTTTTTCTAGAAAGGATCCGTTCTTAGCAACGAATATTTTGCCTTCGGATCTGTGATAGAAGGTGTACCCAATAGTTTCTTTTGGGTATCCTATGAAGACACATTTTTCCGACTTGGGTTCGAGCTTATCAGGTTGAAGTGTTTTCACATAAGCATCGCAGCCCCAAACTTTAAGAAACGACAACTTTGGTTTCTTGCCAAACCATAGTTCATAAGGTGTCGTATCAACGGATTTAGATGGTGCCCTATTTAACGTGAATGCAGCTGTCTCGAAAGCATAACCCCAAAACGATAGTGGTAAATCGGTAAGAGACATCATAGATCGCACCATATCTAATAAAGTACGGTTACGACGTTCGGACACACCATTACGCTGTGGTGTTCCAGGTGGCGTGAGTTGTGAAACTATTCCACATTGTTTCAAATGAAGACCAAACTCGTAACTCAAATATTCTACTCCACGATCAGATCGTAGGAACTTTATTTTTTTGTTACGATGATTCTCTACTTCACTCTGAAATTCTTTGAACTTTTCAAATGTTTCAGACTTGTGCTTCATTAAGTAGATATACCCATATCTGCTCAAATCATCAGTGAAGGTCAGAAAATAACGATACCCGCCGCGAGCATCAACACTCATTGGTCCACATACATCAGTATGTATGATTTCCAACAAATCTGTTGCTCGCTCCATAGTTCCGGAGAACGGAGTTTTAGTCATCTTGCCCATGAGGCATGGTTCGCAAGCACCAAGTGATTCATAATCAAGTGATTCCAAAAGTCCATCTTTATGGAGTTTCTTCATGCGTTTTACACCAATATGACCTAAACGGCAGTGCCACAAATAAGTTGCACTATCATTATTAACCTTGCCTCTTTTGGTTTCAATATTATGAATATGTGTATCACTACAATCGAGATCCAATAAGAATAGACCACTCTTTAAGGGTGCATGACCATAAAAGATATTATTCATTAAAATAGAACAACCATTATTCTCTGATTTAAATGAATAACTGTCTCGCAATAAACAAGATCCAGATATAATGTTCATGCTCAACGCTGGCACCAAATAACAATTATTTAGGTCTAAAACTAATCCCGAAGGTAGATGTAGAGGTAGCGTGCCGACGGCGATCACATCGACTTTGGAACCGTTTCCCACGCGCATCGTCACCTCGTCCTTAGCTAATCTTCGTTTAATCCGTAGTCCCTGTTTCGAGTTACAAATATTAGCAACCGAACCGGTATCAAATACCCAGGTACTACTACGAGCATTAGTAAGGTACACATCAATAACATGTATATCACATATACCTTTGTTCATCTTGCCATCCTTCTTATCCGCCAAATACTTGGGGCAGTTCCGCTTCCAGTGTCCAGTTCCCTTGCAGTAGAAGCACTCAGTTTCAGGCTTGGCTCCAGATTTGGGTTTCTTCGTGGAAGTAGCAACTGACTTGCTATTCTTTTTGAAGTTTCCTTTCTTTCCCTTGCCCTTTTTCTTGAAACTAGTGGTCTTGCTAACCATCAACACTTGATGCTCCTTTTTGATTTCTACCTCCGCAGCTTTGAGCATAGCGAAGAGCTCGGGAATTGTCTTTTGCATCCCTTGCATGTTATAGTTCATCACGAAGCCTTTATAGCTTGGTGGCAGTGATTGAAGAACTCTATCAATAACACTATCCTCATCAACTTGGCAACCAAGTTGAGTCATATGATTATAGTGCCCATACATTGTGAGCAAGTGTTCACTGATAGGACTATTCTCCTCCATCTTGCAGCTGTAGAACTTATTGGAAATCTTATATTTCTCAATCCGGGCATTTGCTTGAAATATTAACTTCAACTCCTGGAACATCTCATATGGTCCATGACGTTCAAAACATCGTTGAAGTCCCGGTTCTAAGCCGTAAAGCATGGCACACTGAACTATCGTATAGTCATCAGACCGCGACTGCCAGACGTTCAAAGCGTCTGCATTAGCGGAAGGGGGCTTGTCACCTAGCGGTGCTTCAAGGACATAATTCTTCTGTGCAGCAATGAGGATAATCCTCAGGTTACGGACCCAGTCCGTGTAATTGCTACCATCATCTTTCAACTTAGCTTTCTCTAGGAATGCATTAAAATTCAAAGGAACGGTAGCACGGGCCATTGATCTACAACGACATAGATATGCAAAACTATCAGGACTAAGTTCATGATAAATTAAAGTCCAATTTAATCATATTAATTTAAAGAAATCCCACTTAGATAGACATCCCTCTGGTCATCTAAATGATCACGTGGTCCAAATCAACTAAACCATGTCCGATCATCACGTGAGATGGAGTAGTTTCAATGGTGAACATCTTATGTTGATCATATCTACTATATGATTCACGCTCGACCTTTCGGTTTCCAGTGTTCCGAGGCCATATCTGTATATGCTAGGCTCGTCAAGTTTAACCCGAGTATTCTGCGTGTGCAAAACTGGCTTACACCCGTTGTATTTGAACGTAGAGCTTATCACACCCGATCATCTCGTGGTGTCTCGGCAAGACGAACTTTCGCAACGGTGCATACTCAGGGAGAACACTTATACCTTGAAATTTAGTAAGGGATCATCTTATAATGCTACCGTCGTTCTAAGCAAAATAAGAAGCATAATAAGATAAACATCACATGCAATCAAAATATGTGACATGATATGGCCATCATCATCTTGTGCTTTTGATCTCCATCTCGAAAGCACCGTCATGATCACCTTCGTCACCGGCGCGACACCTTGATCTCCATCGTAGCATCGTTGTCGTCTCGCCAACTATTGCTTCTACGACTATCGCTACCGTTTAGTGATAAAGTAAAGCAATTACATGGCGATTGCATTTCATACAATAAAGCGACAACCATATGGCTCCTGCCAGTTGCCGATAACTTTACAAAACATGATCATCTCATACAAAACCGTATAACTCATCATGTCTTGACCATATCACATCACAACATGCCCTGCAAAAACAAGTTAGACGTCCTCTACTTTGTTGTTGCAAGTTTTACGTGGCTGCTACGGGCTTAGCAAGAACCGTTCTTACCTACGCATACAAAACCACAACGATGTTTCGTCAAGTATGTGCTGTTTTAACCTTCACAAGGACCGGGCGTAGCCACACTTGATTCAGCTAAAGTGAGAGAGACAGACACCCGCCAGTCACCTTTAAGCAACGAGTGCTCGTAACGGTGAAACCAGTCTTGCGTAAGCGTACGCGTAATGTCGGTCCGGGCCGCTTCGTCTCACAATACCGCCGAAGCAAAGTATGACATGCTGGTAAGCAGTATGACTAGTATCGCCCACAACTCATTGTGTTCTACTCGTGCATATCATCTACGCATAGACCTGGCTCATGATGCCACTATTGGGGAACGTAGTATTTTAAAATTTTCCTACGATCACGCAAGATCTATCTACCAGATGCATAGCAACGAGAGGGAAGAGTGTGTCTACGTACCCTCGTAGACCGGGAGCGGAAGCGTCAAGTGACGCGGTTGATGTTATCGAACTTCTTCGCGATCCAACCGATCAAGCACCGAACGTACGGCACCTCCGCGTTCAGCACACGTTCAGCTTGATGACGTCCCACGAGCTCTTGATCCAGTTGAGCTTCACGGGAGAGTTTCGTCAGCACGACGGCGTGGTGACGGATATGATGTGTTCACCGGCGCAGGGCTTCGCCTAAGCTCCGCGACGGTATGACCGAGGTGTGATTCTGTGGAGGGGGGCACCGCACACGGCTAAAACAATTCAACTTGTGTGTCATTGGGTGCCCCCCTGCCCCCGTATATAATGGAGCAGGGGAGGGAGGCCGGCCGGCCCTTCCTGGTGCGGCTAGGGAAGGAGTCCTACTAGGAATAGGATTGCAATCCTATTCCTAGTAGGATTCACCAAAAGGAAGAAGGGGGAAAGGAATAGGAGAGGTGGCGCCCCCCCCCCCAATCCTAGTCCAACTAGGAACCCTAGGTGGGGGCGCCGGCCAGCCCTATGGGCTGCCTCTCTCTTTCCCTTTAGGCCCACTATGGACCATCCCCTCTCGTAGGGGGTTCCGGTAACCCCCTCCGGCATTCCCGATAAATCCGAAACTTTTCCGGTATACTTCCGGTGTCCGAATATAGCCGTCCAATATATCAATCTTTATGTCTCGGACATTCCGAGACTCCTAGTCATGTCCGTGATCTCATCCGGGACTCCGAACTACCTTCGGTACATCAATACTCATAAACTCATAATACCGATCGTCATCAAACGTTAAGCGTGCGGACCCTACGGGTTCGAGAACTATGTAGACATGACTGAGACTCATCTCCGGTCAATAACCAATAGCGGAACCTGAATGTTCATATTGGCTCCTACATATTCTACGAAGATCTTTTATCGGTCAGAACCGCACAACTACATACGTTGTTCCTTTTGTCAAACGGTATGTTACTTGCCCGAGATTCGATCGTCGGTATCTCTATACCTAGTTCAATCTCGTTACCGGCAAGTCTCTTTACTCGTTCCGTAACACATCATCTCGTGACTAACTCATTAGTCTTTTGCTTGCAAGGCTTATTGTGATGTGTGTTACGGAGAGGGCCCAGAGATACCTCTCCGACACTCGGAGTGACAAATCCTAATCTTGATCTATGCCAACACCACGAATACTTTCGGAGACACCTGTAGAGTATCTTTATGATCACCCAGTTACGTTGTGACGTTTGATAGCACACAAGGTGTTCCTACGGTATTCGGGAGTTGCATAATCTCATAGTCATAGGAACATGTATAAGTCATGAAGAAAGCAATAGCAGTTAAACTAAACGATCATAGTGCTATGCTAACGGATGGGTCTTGTCCATCACATCATTCTCCTAATGACGTGATCCCGTTGATCAAATGACAACTCATGTCTATGGCTAGGAAACATAACCATCTTTGATCAATGAGCTAGTCTAGTAGAGGCATACTAGGGACATACTGTTTTGTCTATGTATCCACACATGTACTAAGTTTCCGGTTAATACAATTCTAGCATGAATAAAAGACATTTATCATGATATAAGGAAATACAAATAACATCTTTATTATTGCCTCTAGGGCATATTTCCTTCAGCAGCTTCACCGAGGTCTTTCATTGAAAAATTCTTATACAAGTATCCTTTTATGCCATCCAGAAATTCTATGTCATTTCCAATCAACAATATGTCATCCACATATAATATCAGAAATGCTACAGAGCTCCCACTCACTTTCTTGAAAATACAAGCTTCTCCAAAAGTCTGTATAAAACCATATGCTTTGATCACCTCATCAGAGCGTATATTCCAACTCCAAGATGCTTGCACCAATCCATAGATGGATCGTTGGAGCTTTCACACTTTGTTAGCACCTTTAGGATCGACAAAACCTTCTGGTGGCATCATATACAACTCTTCTTTAAGATATCCATTAAGGAATGCAGTTTTGACATCCATTTTCCAGATTTCATAATCATAAAATGCGACAATTGCTAACATGATTTGGACAGACTTAAGCATCGCTACGGGTGAGAAAGTCTCATCGTAGTCAACTCCTTGAACATGTCGAAAACCTTTCGCAATAAGTCGAGCTTTGTAGACAGTAACATTTCCATCGGCGTCGGTCTTCCCCTTGAAGATCCATTTATTTTGAATGGCTTGCCGATCATCGGGCAGGTCAACCAAAGTCGACAATTTGTTCTCATACATGGATCCCATCTCAGATTTCACGGCCTCAAGCCTTTTTGCGCAATCTGGGCTCATCATCGCTTCCTCATAGTTTGTAGGTTCATCATGGTCTAGTAACATGACTTCCAGAACTGGGTTGCCGTACCACTCTGGTGCGGAACGTACTTTGGTTAACCTACGAGGTTCAGTAGTAACTTGATCATAAGTTTCATGATCATCATCATTAGCTTCCTCGCTAACTGGTGTAGGAATCACTGGAACTAGTTTCTGTGATGTGCTACTTTCCAATTCGGGAGAAGGTACAATTACATCATCAAGTTCTACTTTCCTCCCACTCACTTCTTTCGAGAGAAACTCCTTCTTTAGAAAGGATCCATTCTTAGCAACGAATATCTTGCCTTCGGATCTGTGATAGAAGGTGTACCCAACAGTATGTTGGAAATATGCCCTAGAGGCAATAATAAAATGGTTATTATTATACTTCCTTGTTCATGATAATTGTCTGTTATTCATGCTTGAATTGTATTATCCGGAAACAGTGATACATGTGTGAATACAGAGACCACAACGTGTCCCTGGTAAACCTCTAGTTACTAGCTCGTTGATGAACAGATGGTTACGGTTTCCTGACCATGGACATTGGATGTCATTGATAACGGGATCACATCATTAGGAGAATGATGTGATGGACAAGACCCAATCCTAAGCCTAGCACAAGATCGTGTAGTTCGTAATGCTAAAGCTTTTCCAATGTCAAGTATCTTTTCCTTAGACCATGAGGTTGTGCAACTCCCGGATACCGTAGGAATACTTTGGGTGTGCCAAACATCACAACGTAACTGGGTGTCTATAAAGGTACGCAACGGGTATCTCTAAAAGTATATGTCTGGTTGGCACGAACCGAGACTGGGATTTGTCACTCCGTATGACGGAGAGGTATCTCTGGGCCCACTCGGTAAGACATCATCATAATGAGCTCAATGTGACTAAGGAGTTGGTCACGGGATGATGTATTACGGAACGAGTAAAGAGACTTGCCGTGATGAGATTGAACAAGGTATCGGTATACCGACGATCGAATCTCGGGCAAGTACTATACCAATAGACAAAGGGAATTGTATACGGGATTGACTGAATCCTTGACATCTTGGTTCATCCGATGAGATCATCGAGGAACATGTAGGAACCAACATGGGTATCCAGATCCCGCTGTTGGTTATTGACCGCAGAGTCGTCTCGGTCATGTCTACGTGTCTCTCGAACCCGTAGGGTCTACACACTTAAGGTTCGGTGACGCTAGGGTTGTAGAGATATATGCACACGGTAACCCGAATGTTTTTCGGAGTCCCGGATGAGATCCCGGACGTCACGAGGAGTTCTGGAATGGTCCGGAGGTAAAGAATTATATATAGGAAGTCCAGTTGCGGCCATCGGGAGAGTTTCGGGGGTCACCGGTAGTGTACCGGGACCACCGGAAGGGTCCCGGGGGTCCACCGGGTGGGGCCACCTATCCCGGAGGGCCCCATGGGCTGAAAGGGGAAGGGAACCAGCCCATAGTGGGCTGGTGCGCCCCCCTTGGGCCCTCCCCCTGCGCTTAGGGTTGGGAACCCTAGGGGTGGGGGCGCCCCATGTGCCTTGGGGGGTAAGTTTCCCCCCTGGCCGCCGCCCCCCTAGGAGATTGGATCTCCTAGGGCGGGCGCCCCCCAGGGCCCATATATATAGTGGGGGGAGGGAGGGCAGTGATACGTTCAAAACGTATCTATAATTTTTGCTTGCTCCATGCCTCTTTTGTGTGATATTGCTATGATATTTATGCACTTCCATACACTTTTGATCATATTTGGACTAACCTACTAATGGTTGCAAAAGTGCACAATGTTCTTGTTTTACACTTTATTGTGTAGGAATTACTTGGAAATTGACAAAAACGCAAAAGGAGTCGTATTGGAGTAGGACTCTGACTTTTCTGAAATCTGTCTGAGAACGTTTTTTAAAGATGGTCACGTTCCGGCCCGAAGACGACGTCGAACGGAAAAAGTCTAGTTGCGAAAGTTGTGGGGAATTTTGAGGCGATGCTTCTGGATATAAAATTCGTCCAAATCAGAGTCCGGACGGCCGAGTAAAGCCCGTTATACTGAGGTCCAAAATCTGATGACGGGAATCCAAGAGTCTATAGAAAGAGAGGAAACCTAGGTCACCAAGGGCCACGAATTTTCCTCCTCCCGAGCCGTCGTCTTGGAGGGGAGGACCAGCACCATTGCAGCACCATCCATAAGGAAGAAGGGGGGCCAAGGAGCCGCTGCCCCCTAGGGCCGCCGCCGCCCCGAGGGCCGCCGCCGCCGCCTCCGTGGCTGCCGCCGGCCGTCTCCACCTCGCGGGGCTGCACCTCTCCATCAACACCATCATCATCCTCCTCCTCACCATGTCCATGTGTGAGTAGTCTTCTCCGGGGCCGAGGGCTCGTTCGTGTAGCTATGTGGTTATCTCTCTCTCCCATGATGTGATCTTCGTTGTGATCATAGGCTATGCTAATCTAGGGTGATCCCATGATATTTCCCCTTCCTCTATGTATTGGATTGATGTACTCACTTGTCTTTATCTAGTATAATCCCCGAGACCAAGGTGACAGCGGTCTATTGGGCATGGATTAGAAAAATATTTTCATGAGTGATTTCCTCTCTTGTGTGTTGATTGAAGATTGAGAGTCTCTTGGTGCTTGTCTTTGACTATCCTTTAGATATGTTCTGGTGATTGTGGGACTCTCTTTGGATGGCCGCGGTGACATTGGGAAATCCTTAGATTGAGAACTACGAACTTTGAGGTGTGCTTTTGTAGCCCTACATAATTCTCGTCCTCTCTTGACCACGGAGGAATGACCTCCGGGTGCGTCTCCATTGCATGTTTTATGGGAAATATCATGTGATTCGATTATGTTAATGTTGTTGGGAGTTGCCACTAGTGAAAGTATGATCCCTAGGCCTTGTTTCCACCATTGCAATACCATTTGTGCTCACGTTTACCACTTGTTTTCTTGCTGCACTTTTTATTACAGATTTATATTACTTTGTTTTGCCATCCATATCACTTGCCATTTAACATCTCTTCGCCGAACTAGTGCACCTATACATCTAACAAGTGTATTAGGTGTGTTGGGGACACAAGAGACTTCTTGTATCTTAGTTGCAGGGTTGCTTGAGAGAGACCATCTTCAACCTCTACTTCCCCAAGTTCGATAAACCTTAGGTCATCCACTTGAGGGAAATTGCTGCTGTCCTACAAACCTCTGCGCTTGGAGGCCCAACATAGTCTACAAGAGTAGAAGCGTGTGTAGACATCAAGCTATTTCTGGCGCCGTTGCCGGGGAGGTGAGTGCTTGAAGGTATATATTTAGATCTTGCAATTAAATCTTTTCGTTTCTTGTTTTTAGTTTCACTAGTTATGTTTATGGAAAACCGTGCTATTGGGATCGTTGCTTGCGGGAAGACGCCCCACATCTATGGTGGTTGCTCCTCCCCCTACTGAAATTGTGCCCTATAAAATACCAGCTGGTATTATCGATTATGTTTTGGCTAATCGTTATGCAGGAGACAGACATCCCGGTGAACACTTGCTATATCTGTCACAACTATGTTCATTATTTAAGCTTGCAGGTGTATCAAGGGAGTTTGTCATGAGGAAATTGTTCGCCGTATCGCTTATAGATAAAGCTTCAAATTGGTATAAGCTTCTCGATAACTCGCACTTGCTTGATTGGCAAGAGCTTATGTCTCTCTTTTACTCCAAGTTTTATCCTCTTCATGAAGTCCATGAGAATAGGAATTATGTTTATAATTTCTATCCTCATGACGGAGAGAGCATAGCTCAAGCTTAGGGGAGACTGAAAACGTTAATGCTAAAATGTCCGGACCATGGGCTCCCCAAAGATATGATTATTACTAATTTCTATGCGAGGCTCTCTCGACAGGATAAAGATTTGCTCGATGCTTCCTCTATGTGTTCTTTCACAAACGAAAAGATTGATGCTAAATGGGAACTCCTTGAAAGAATTCAATGCAACACTGAAGATTGGGAGATCGACAAAGGTAAAGAGTCAGGTATAGTTTATGAGTATGATTGCATTAAGTCCTTTGTTGAAACTACAAGTTTTAATAAGTTTAGTGCTAAATTTGGGCTAGATTCTCAACTCCTTGTTGATTTCCTCAAATCTTTTGCTTCACATCTTAATATGCCTAAGGAGGATTGGAACAAGCATCATGAACCTTTTAAAGAGATTTGCAAAGAAAATGAAATTGTTCATGATGATTGCAACATGCATGATCCAATTCCTAAAAATGAAGTTTTATATAAGCATGTTAATTTTTGTGGAGTGGATAGACCTTGTGAAAGGCCTATGATTGAAGAAGAGAAGTATTGTAAGCAACATAAGCATGAAAGAACAATCACTTGGGTCAGAGATTTAAATGAAATTGCTAGAGAATTGTGTGACCTTTATCCTTTTACTTGTGAACTTTGCTGTATAGAAGGTCACTTTAATTTTCAATGCATGAACTTTCAAAACATAACTGTTAACCAGTTGTGTGATAACATGATCACCTCTGATCTTTATGATGAGCTTATGTTATTTTTGATGTGTGAGGAGTTATCAGAAAAGACTTCTTGGCTAGATGTTAATGCCATAGGAATAAAAAACACTTTGCAAAATTGCCATCTCTATTGTGTTGTTAATTGCCATGAAAATGATTACATAAGTAAGATTAGAAGGGAGGGAACTTTACCAAAGTATAAAAATGTCTCTTATATTTCTGCTAATAAAAAGGAGAGTTTCTCCCAAGTTTCCCCTATTGTTTCTAATGATAAATCAGGATATGTGGAGAAGCTTCATCTCCAACCACCCCCTCCTAAGGTGAAGAAGAAGAAAAAGAAGAGGAGGAGGAAGAGGAGCAAAAAGGAAGAAGAATGGGTATCAACCTGGCCTGAGCATATTCCTCCCATCAACTTTTATCCTAACGGTTGTAAGTTTAAAGAAGAAGGTGAAGTCCATTGCCTTAATTATCATCTTGATGATACGTCCGTAGGTACTATTGAAGATAATTTTGATTATGATATGCATGTTACTTATTGTGATTGGGAAAATGATGATAATGCTACTTATGATCTTGAAAATCTTTTTGGTACCAACTCTGAAAGTGATGATATGGAAAGCTCTAAGCTTGGGGATGATAGGATTGCAAATCCTTTACCCACTAGTGATGTGACAATTGATAATTCTTTTGCTAGTAAGAATAAAGACAACATGTTTACAAATATAGTTGCTAGCAATGATAATGCTCTTCTCTACTATGATGATGTTATAACTCCAATCTATAGTGATTATAAAGGTACCTATGACATAAGGAGAAATTATCCTTATGAAACTTGTCATAATCATGGAGGGAATTACTCCCTTGTTGAACACCACCCTCCTAATACACAATTAATCTATAGTGTTCAAGTTGTTTATGATAGTCCTACTCCCACTATTACCAATGAGAAAGATTATGCTTATGTGGAGAGTAAGAGTACCTTTTTGCATGTGGATCATGGTAACAATGCCTTATGTGATGCTTATATTGTTGAGTTTATTCGTGATCTCACTGAAAATTATTATGAGAAGGCAATATATGCTTATAGATATTTCAATAATATCAAGTTCCCTCTCTTTATGTTGAAGGTTTTGAAGCTGCACTTGTTTTGTCTTCCTATGCTTATTGCTTTGTGCTTCAATGAATTATTCTATTGCAATATTCCTATGCATAGGAAGCATGTTAGGCTTAAATGTGTTTGGTATTTGCTTCTTGATGCTCTCTTTTGTTCTTCAACTCTTATTCCTACGAGAGCATCATTAAAGTCTTATGCCTAGCTTAAAGGCATAAAAGAAAGCGCTTTTGGGAGGCAGCCCACATGAATAAAATTTTATTTTGCTTTTGTTGTGTCTTGATGTTGTTACTACAGTAGCATCATCATTGTATCTTTACTTTTCAGCTTTGTGCCAAGTGTAGCCTCTGATTGCAAGAAAGTTCAAAAGTTGTGACGTGCTGTCCAGGAAACAGATTCTGTCCTTGGACAGAAAAATTCGTATAAAATCACCAGATCATCTTTTTGGTCTGAATTTTTTTGACAGCGTGCTCTATACAATTGTCTTTCGAGCGTCTGTTCTGAGTTTTTTTATTAGAGTTGTAGAAGTGCCCCAAAAAAATCATTTACTACCTGCTGTTCTGTTTTTCACAGATTCTCTCCTGTTTTGCCTTTCCTTCATTTTGCAAACCTTGAGCTTGCTTTTTCTTTGCAAAAACCTTTTGGCAATCTTGAGAAACAGTAGAACTTCAAGAATATCCTTATTTTCAGCAAGGAACAATTATTTTATTATGGGTACTAACCTCGCTAATCAGTTTATGATGAGTTATGTATGAAGGGAGTTTTCAAGTGTGCGAGGGAAGATGATAAAAAGATTCAGGAGTGTCAAACGCTCAAGCTTGGGGATGCCCCCATGCACCCCCAAGAAATATTCAAGGAAACTCAAGCGTCTAAGCTTGGGGATGCCCCCGTGCATCCCCTTCTCCATCAACATTATCAGTTCGTCTTTCGTTCCACTATATTTTTATCACTTCATGTGTTATGTGCTATGCTTGGAGCGTCTTGCTTTTAGTTTCATTTTTAGTTTTCTTTAGCTTTTCACAACGAGTCGGAACTCATCATTTCTTTGTGTGGGAGAGAAACACGCTCCACTTCTACCTAGAACATAACATAGAATTTTCATGTCTATCTTTGCTGTGTGTGTTCTTTGTCTTTCAATAGCTACTATCATGTTTCGCTCTTATTTTTCATGCTTATCTTTTTAAAGAGCTTTTGTTTAGTTGGTTGCTTGAACTCTCTTTAGTTATCATGCTTATCTTATTAAGAGAGTTTGCTTCTGTTGCATTGGTCGATATGTCTATGATAAAAATGCTACGTGCATAATGGCGCTTAGTAGTTCATGTTTTCTTATGGTTAGTCTCAAATAGCTGGGGGGTTTCCAATGTGTTATTGGAGTACCAACATGATTTGTTTGCCTATGATGTGGTATGGTTTAGTAATATCTTCCTTCAAGAATTTATTTTGATTGACTTGGCGTATGCTCACGCATATTTAAGACTGTAAAGAAAGTCTGTCAAGCCTTGATGATCTTTTATTTCTGAGTAGCGATATAACTTCCATGCGTGATTCAATGTTGCTTTGTCGCTCTGCATGATTATGACCGTCATTGCTCTCTTAGTTGGTCGCTCCCAGTCTTTTGCTAACCTTCGCCTGTACTAAGCGGACTGACTGCTTGCGCATCCAAAATCCTTTAAACCAGTTATGCCATATGAGTCCACCATACCTTCCTATACATGGTATTTACCTGCCATTCCTAACGAAGACTTTCATGTGCCATCTCGAAATTATTCAAAAAAATGCATTTCTGTTTTGTGCCCCTGTTTTAGCTCATGAGGAAGTAGTAGTTAATTCATGATCTTTTTAAGTTGGACAAGCTTCACCCCGGGATTGCATGTATAATGTGCAAACCCATAATACGAGAAGGAATTGGCAATGAGTGCGCCCGGCTCAAAATTAATATAACAAACAAACCCTCCTTCACGCTTTGTTCATGAGAAATCGGAAAACTTTGGCAGTGATAAACAAAGGAGATTAAGAGGATGTCATCGTCCTCATTCGGGAGCCGTTCCTCGAAACTTGTCCATCTCAAAAAGTAATTGAGTTATCTGCTAGCATTCGTTGACGAAACATGCATATCCAAAAAAATAATTATTACCTCTGTTTTTAAAACCAAGAGCTCTGGTACATGTTTAGTTTTTGTTTCCGACCACGGGTTTTCAACCTTGTCAACAAAAGCCACCGTTCGAGAGTCTCCACCCTCTTTAAAGCACCAACTATTAAGAGCATGATTGTCATTCTGAGTGTGATGTGCATTGTCCCAAAGTAGCATTGTCTTTTGCGTGATTATGATATCGTTTATTCTGAAATCATTGTATCTAGTCGTCACTTAAACCTTGGAGGTGCCCCTGCATTTATGTTTTGCTTCACTAAAGGGGGCAAGCGAGGTACCACTTTATCATATTTGCACACCATGCTCATTACAAATCTATTTGAGTGTTTCAGTATCATATTGTAAACTTTCAGTTCTTTGTGATTCTCTCATGAGGCAACTTAATTACTACAGATTCATTGTCTCAGTAAGCACTTGTCATGTGACTGTGAAAAGTCCTTATATGGTTAATAGCATGTCACCACAAAAATTATGCTTGTTATCATTTACCTACTCGAGGACGAGCAGGAATTAATCTTGGGGATGTTGATACGTCCAAAACGTATCTATAATTTCTGCTTGCTCCATGCCTCTTTTGTGTGATATTGCTATGATATTTATGCACTTCCATACACTTTTGATCATATTTGGACTAACCTACTAATGGTTGCAAAAGTGCAAATGTTCTTGTTTTACACTTTATTGTGTAGGAATTACTTGGAAATTGACACAAACGCAAAAGGAGTCGTATTGGAGTAGGACTCTGACTTTACTGAAATCTGTCTGAGAACGTTTTATAAAGATGGTCACGTTCCGGCAAGAAGACGATGTCAAACGGAAAAAGTCTAGTTGCGAAACTTGTGGGGAATTTCGAGGCGATGCTTCTGGATATAAAATTCGTCCAAATCGGAGTCCGGACGGCCGAGTAAAGCCCGTTTTACTGAGGCCCAAAATCTGATGACGGGAATCCGAGAGTCTATATAAAGAGAGGAAACCTAGGTCACCAAGGGCCACGAATTTTCCTCCTCCCGAGCCGCCGTCTTGGAGGGGAGGACCAGCACCATTGCAGCACCATCCACAAGGAAGAAGGGGGGGCCAAGGAGCCGCTGTCCCCGAGGGCCGCCGCCGCCTTCGTGGCTGCCGCCGGCCGTCTCCACCTCGCGGGGCTGCACTTCTCCATCAACACCATCATCAACCTCCTCCTCACCATGTCCATGTGTGAGTAGTCTTCTCCGGGGCCGAGGGCTCGTTCGTGTAGCTATGTGGTTATCTCTCTCTCCCATGATGTGATCTTCGTTGTGATCATAGGCTATGTTAATCTAGGGTGATCCCATGATATTTCCCCTTCCTCTATGTATTGGATTGATGTACTCACTTGTCTTTATCTAGTATAATCCCTGAGACCAAGGTGACAGCGGTCTATTGGACATGGATTAGAAAAATATTTTCATGAGTGATTTCCTCTCTTGTGTGTTGATTGAAGATTGAGAGTCTCTTGGTGCTTAACTTTGACTATCCTTTAGATATGTTGTGGTGATTGTGGGACTCTCTTTGGATGGCCGCGGTGACATTAGGAAATCCTTAGATTGAGTACTACGAACTTTGAGGTGTGCTTTTGTAGCCCTACATAATTCTCGTCCTCTCTTGACCACGGAGGAATGACCTCTGGGTGCGTCTCCATTGCATGTTTTATGGGAAATATCATGTGATTCGATTATGTTAATGTTGTTGGGAGTTGCCACTAGTGAAAGTATGATCCCTAGGCCTTGTTTCCACCATTGCAATACCATTTGTGCTCACGTTTACCACTTGTTTGCTTGCTGCACTTTTTATTACAGATTTATATTACTTTGTTTTGCCATCCATATCACTTGCCATTTAACATCTCTTGGCCGAACTAGTGCACCTATACATCTAACAAGTGTATTAGGTGTGTTGGGGACACAAGAGACTTCTTGTATCTTAGTTGCAGGGTTGCTTGAGAGAGACCATCTTCAACCTCTACTTCCTTGAGTTCGATAAACCTTAGGTCATCCACTTGAGGGAAATTGCTGCTGTCCTACAAACCTCTGCGCTTGGAGGTGAAGGAAATATGCCCTAGAGGCAATAATAAAGTTGTTATTTATATTTCCTTATATCATGATAAATGTTTATTATTCATGCTAGAATTGTATTAACCGGAAACTTAGTACATGTGTGAATACATAGACAAAACAGAGTGTCCCTAGTATGCCTCTACTAGACTAGCTCATTGATCAAAGATGGTTATGTTTCCTAACCATAGACATGAGTTGTCATTTGATCAACGGGATCACATCATTAGGAGAATGATGTGATGGACAAGACCCATCCGTTAGCATAGCACTATGATCGTTTAGTTTAACTTCTATTGCTTTCTTCATGACTTATACATGTTCCTATGACTATGAGATTATGCAACTCCCGAATACCGTAGGAACACCTTGTGTGCTATCAAACGTCACAACGTAACTGGGTGATCATAAAGATGCTCTACAGGTGTCCCCGAAAGTATTCGTGGTGTTGGCATAGATCAAGATTAGGATTTGTCACTCCGAGTGTTGGAGAGGTATCTCTGGGCCCTCTCGGTAACACACATCACAATAAGCCTTGCAAGCAAAAGACTAATGAGTTAGTCACGAGATGATGTGTTACGGAACGAGTAAAGAGACTTGCCGGTAACGAGATTGAACTAGGTATAGAGATACCGACGATCGAATCTCGGGCAAGTAACATACCGTTGACAAAAGGAACAACGTATGTTGTTATGCGGTTTTGACCGATAAAAGATCTTCGTAGAATATGTAGGAGCCAATATGAACATCCAGGTTCCGCTATTGGTTATTGACCGGAGATGAGTCTCGGTCATGTCTACATAGTTCTCGAACCCGTAGGGTCCGCACGCTTAACGTTTGATGACGATCGGTATTATGAGTTTACGAGTTTTGATGTACCGAAGGTAGTTCGGAGTCCCGGATGAGATCGGGGACATGACGAGGAGTCTCAAAATGGTCGAGATGTAAAAATCGATATATTGGACGACTATATTCGGACATCGGAAAAGTTCCGAGTGATTCGGGTATTTTCGGAGTACTGGGGAGTTACGGGAATAGAGGAGAGAGGCCAAAAGGAAGGAGGCGTGCACCCCCCTTCTGGTCCGAATTGGACAAGGGGTGCAGCCCCCTTTTCCTTCTCCCTCTCCCCCTCTTTCCTTCTCTCCTACTCCGGAAAGGAAAGGGGAATCCTACTAGGACTTGGGAGTCCTAGTAGGACTCCCCACACTTGGTGCGCCCCCTCTAGGGCCGGCCTCTCCCTCCCTCCTTTATATACGGGGGCAGGGGGGCACCTCTAGACACAACAATTGATCTCTTGATCTCTTAGCCGTGTGCGGTGCCCCCCTCCACCATAGTTCTCCTCGATAAATATTGTAGCGGTGCTTAGGCGAAGCCCTGCGACGGTAGAACATCAAGATCGTCACCACGCCGTCGTGCTGACGGAACTCTCCCTCGACACTCGGCTGGATCGGAGTTCGAGAGACGTCATCGAGCTGAACGTGTGCTAGAACTCGGAGGTGCCGTAGTTTCGGTGCTTGATCGGTCGGACCGTGAAGACGTACGACTACATCAACCGCGTTGTTCTAACGCTTCTGCTTCCGGTCTACGAGGGTACGTAGACACACTCTTCCCTCTCGTTGCTATGCATCTGGTAGATAGATCTTGCGTGATCGTAGGAAAATTTTAAAATACTACGTTCCCCAACAGTGGCATCAGAGCCAAGTCTATGCGTAGATGATATGCACGAGTATAACACAATGAGTTGTGGGCGATACTAGTCATACTGCTTACCAGCATGTCATACTTTGCTTCGGGGGTATTGTGAGATGAAGCGGCCCGGACCGACATTACGCGTACGCTTACGCGAGACTGGTTTCACCGTTACGAGCACTCGTTGCTTAAAGGTGACTGGCGGGTGTTTGTCTCTCTTACTTTAGCTGAATCAAGTGTGGCTACGCCCGGTCCTTGTGAAGGTTAAAACAACACATACTTGACGAAACATCGTTGTGGTTTTATATGCGTAAGTAAGAACGGTTCTTGCTAAGCCCGTAGCAGCCACGTAAAACTTGCAACAACAAAGTAGAGGACGTCTAACTTGTTTTTGCAGGGCATGTTGTGATGTGATATGGTCAAGACATGATGAGTTATACGGTTTTGTATGAGATGATCATGTTTTATAATGTTATCGGCAACTGGCAGGAGCCATATGGTTGTCGCTTTATTGTATGTAATGCAATCGCCATGTAATTGCTTTACTTTATCACTAAGCGGTAGCGATAGTCGTAGAAGCAATAGTTGGCGAGACGACAACGATGCTACGATGGAGATCAAGGTGTCACGCCGGTGACGAAGGTGATCATGGAGGTGCTTTGGAGATGGAGATCAAAAGCACAAGATGATGATGGCCATATCATGTCACATATTTTGATTGCATGTGATGTTTATCTTATTATGCTTCTTATTTTGCTTAGAACGATGGTAGCATTATAAGATGATCCCTTACTAAATTTCAAGGTATAAGTGTTCTCCCTGAGTATGCACCGTTGCGAAAGTTCGTCGTGCCGAGACACCACGTGATGATCGGGTGTGATAAGCTCTACGTTCAAATACAACGGGTGTAAGCCAGTTTTGCACACGCAGAATACTCGGGTTAAACTTGACGAGCCTAGCATATGCAGATATGGCCTCGGAACACTGGAGACCGAAAGGTCGAGCGTGAATCATATAGTAGATATGATCAACATAAGATGTTCACCATTGAAACTACTCCATCTCACGTGATGATCGGACATGGTTTAGTTGATTTGGATCACGTGATCATTTAGATGACCGGAGGGATGTCTATCTAAGTGGGAGTTCTTTAAATTAATATGATTAACTTGAACTTTAATTTATCATGAACTTAGTCCTGGTAGTATTAGCATATCTATGTTGTAGATCAATAGCTCGCGATGTTGCTCCCCGTTTATTTTTTATATGTTCCTAGAGAAAACTAAATTGAAAGATGTTAGTAGCAATGATGCGGAATTGTTCCGTGATCTGAGGATTATCCTCATTGCTGCACAGAAGAATTATGTCCTTGATGCACCGCTAGGTGACAGACCTATTGCAGGAGCAGATGTAGACGTCGTGAACGTTTTGACAAAAGCTCGATATGATGACTACTTGATAGTTTAGTGCACCATGCTTTACGGCTTATAACCGGGACTTCAAAAACGTTTTGAACGCCACGGAGCATATAAGATGTTCCAAGAGTTGAAATTAGTATTTCATACTCATGCCCGTGTCGAGAGGTATAAGACTTCTGACAGTACTTTGCCTACAAGATGGAGGAGAATAGCTCAACCAGTTAGCATGTGCTCAGATTGTCTGGGTAGTACAATTACTTGAATCAAGTGGGAGTTAATCTTCCAGATAAGATAGTAATTGACAAAGTTCTCTAGACACTATCACCAAGTTAGTAGAACTTCGTGATGAACTATAATATGCAAGGGATGACGAAAGTAATTCCCGAGCTCTTCACAATGCTAAAATCGGCGAAGGTAGAAATCAGGAAAGAGCATCAAGTGTTGATGGTTAATAAGACCACTTGTTTCAAGTAAAGGGCAAAGGGATATAAGGGGAACTTCAAGAAGAATGACAAGCAAGTTGTCACTCCCAAGAAGAAACCCAAAGCTAAACTCAAGCCTGAAACTAAGTGCTTATACTGCAAAGAAAATGGTCACCGAAAGTGGAACTGCCCTAGATACTTGGCGGATAAGAAGGATGGCAAAGTGAACAAAGGTATATTTGATATACAAATTATTGATGTGTATTTTACTAGTGTTCATAGCAACCCCTCGGTATTTGATACTGGTTCAGTTGCTAAAGAGTAGTAACTCGAAGTGGGAGTTGCATAAAGAACATAAACTAGTTAAAGGATGAAGTGACGATGTGTATTGGAAGCAGTTCCAAGATTGATATGATCATCATCTCACACTCCCTATACTTTCGGGATTAGTGTTGAACCTAAATAAGTGTTATTTGGTGTTTGTGTTGAGCATGAATGTGATTTGATCATGTTTATTGCAATACGGTTATTCATGTAAGTTAGAGAATAATTGTTGTTCTGTTTACATGAATAAAACCTTCTATGGTCATACACCCAATGAAAATAGTTTGTTGGATCTCGATCGTGTGATACACATATTCATAATATTGAAGCCAAAAGATGCAAGGTTAATAATGATAGTGCAACTTATTTGTGGCACTGCCGTTTAGGTCATATTGGTGTAAAACGCATGAAAAACCTCCATGATGATGGACTTTTGGAATCACTTGATTATGAATCACTTGGTGCTTGCGAACCATGCCTCATGGGCAAGATGACTAAAACTCCGTTCTCCGGAACTATGGAGCGAACAACAGATTTGTTGGAAATCATACATACTGATGTATGTGGGCCAATGAGTGTTGAAACTCGCGGCGGGTATCGTTATTTTCTGACCTTCACTGATGATTTGAGCAGATATGGGTATATCTACTTAATGAAGCACAAGTCTGAAACATTTGAAAAGTTCAAAGAATTTCAGAGTGAAGTAGAGAATCATCGTAACAAGAAAATAAAGTTTCTACGATCTGATCGTGGAGGAGAATATTTGAGTTACGAGTTTGGTCTTCATTTGAAACAATGTGGAATAGTTTCACAACTCACGCCACCCGGAACACCACAGCGTAATGGTGTGTCTGAACGTCGTAACCGTACTTTATTAGATATGGTACGATCTATGATGTCTCTTACCGATTTACCACTATCGTTTTGGGGTTATGCTTTAGAGACAGCTGCATTCACGTTAAATAGGGCACCATCTAAATCCTTTGATACGACACCTTATGAACTATGGTTTGGCAAGAAACCAAAGTTGTCGTTTCTTAAAGTTTGGGGCTGCGATGCTTATGTGAAAAAGCTTCAACCTGATAAGCTCGAACCCAAGTCGGAGAAATGTGTCTTCATAGGATACCCAAAAGAGACTGTTGGGTACACCTTCTATCACAGATCCGAAGGCAAGATATTCGTTGCTAAGAATGGATCCTTTCTAGAGAAGGAGTTTCTCTCGAAAGAAGTGAGTGGGAGGAAAGTAGAACTTGATGAGGTAATTGTACCTTCTCCCGGATTGGAAAGTAGTACATCACAGAAAATTGTTCCAGTGATTCCTACACCAATCAGTGAGGAAGCTAATGATGATGATCATGAAACTTCGGATCAAGTTTCTGCTGAACGTCGTAGATCAACCAGAGTACGTTCCGCACCAGAGTGGTACGGCAACCCAGTTCTGGAAATCATGTTACTAGACCATGATGAACCTACGAACTATGAGGAAGCGATGATGAGCCCAGATTCCGCAAAATGGCTTGAGGCCATGAAATCTGAGATGGGATCCATGTATGAGAACAAAGTGTGGACTTTGGTTGACTTGCCCGATGATCGGCAGGCCATCGAAAATAAATGGATCTTCAAGAGGAAGACCGACGCAGAAGGTAATGTTACTGTTTACAAAGCTCGACTTGTTGCGAAAGGTTTTCGACAAGTTCAAGGAGTTGACTACGATGAGACTTTCTCACCTGTAGCGATGCTTAAGTCTGTCCGAATCATGTTAGCAGTTGCCGCATTTTATGATTATGAAATCTGGCAAATGGATGTCAAAACTGCATTCCTGAATGGATATCTCAAAGAAGAGTTGTATATGATGCAACCAGAAGGTTTTGTCGATCCAAAAGGTGCTAACAAAGTATGCAAGCTCCAGCGATCCATCTATGGACTGGTGCAAGCATCTCGGAGTTGGAATATACGCTTTGATGAGGTGATCAAAGCATATAGATTTATACAGACTTGCGGTGAAGCCTGTATTTACAAGAAGTGAGTGGGAGCACTACAACCTTTCTGATAAGTATATGTGAATGACATATTGTCGATCGGAAATGATGTAGAATTTTCTGGAAAGCATAAAGGAGTGTTTGAAAGGAGTTTTTCAAAGAAAGACCTTGGTGAAGCTGCTTACATATTGGGCATCAAGATCTATAGAGATAGATCAAGACGCTTGATAAGACTTTCGATGAGTACATACCTTGATATGATTTTGAAGTAGTTCAAAATGGATCAGTCAAAGAAGGAGTTCTTACCTGACTTGTAAGGTGTGAAGTTGAGTAAGACTCAAAGCCAGACCACGGCAGAAAAATATAGAGAGAATGAAAGTCATTCCCTATGCCTCAGCCATAAGTTCTATAAAGTATGTCATGCTGTGTACCAAACATGTTGTGTACCTTCCCATGAGTTTGTCAAGAGGGTACAATAGTGATCCAGGAGTAGATCACTGTACAGCGGTCAAAATTATCCTTAGTAACTGGATGACTAAGGAAATGTTTCTCGATTATGGAGGTGATAAAGAGTTCGTCGTAAAGGGTTACGCCAATGCAAGCTTTGACACTAAAATCCAGATGACTCTAAGTATCAATCTGGATGCGTATTGAAAGTGGGAGCAATTAGCTAGAGTAGCTCTATGCAGAGCATTGTAGACATAGAAATTTGCAAAATACATACGGATCTGAATGTGACAGACCCGTTGACTAACCTTCTCTCACAAGCAAAACATGATCACACCTTATTACTCTTGGGTATTAATCACATAGCGATGTGAACTAGATTATTGACTCTAGTAAACCCTTTGGGTATTGGTCACATGGCGATGTGAACTATGGGTGTTATTCACATAACGATGTGAACTATCGGTATTAAGTCACATGGCGATGTGAGCTAGATTATTGACTCTAGTGCAAGTGGGAGACTGAAGGAAATATGCCCTAGAGGCAATAATAAAGTTGTTATTTATATTTCCTTATATCATGATAAATGTTTATTATTCATGCTAGAATTGTATTAACCGGAAACTTAGTACATGTGTGAATACATAGACAAAACAGAGTGTCCCTAGTATGCCTCTACTAGACTAGCTCATTGATCAAAGATGGTTATGTTTCCTAACCATAGACATGAGTTGTCATTTGATCAACGGGATCACATCATTAGGAGAATGATGTGATGGACAAGACCCATCCGTTAGCATAGCACTATGATCGTTTAGTTTTACTGCTATTGCTTTCTTCATGACTTATACATGTTCCTATGACTATGAGATTATGCAACTCCCGAATACCGTAGGAACACCTTGTGTGCTATCAAACGTCACAACGTAACTGAGTGATCATAAAGATGCTCTACAGGTGTCTCCGAAAGTATTCGTGGTGTTGGCATAGATCAAGATTAGGATTTGTCACTCCGAGTGTCGGAGAGGTTTCTCTGGGCCCTCTCGGTAACACACATCACAATAAGCCTTGCAAGCAAAAGACTAATGAGTTAGTCACGAGATGATGTTTTACGGAACGAGTAAAGAGACTTGCCGGTAACGAGATTGAACTAGGTATAGAGATACCGACGATCGAATCTCGGGCAAGTAACATACCGTTGACAAAAGGAACAACGTATGTTGTTATGCGGTTTTGACCGATAAAAGATCTTTGTAGAATATGTAGGAGCCAATATGAACATCCAGGTTCCGCTATTGGTTATTGACCGGAGATGAGTCTCGGTCATGTCTACATAGTTCTCGAACCCGTAGGGTCCGCACGCTTAACGTTTGATGACGATCGGTATTGAGTTTATGAGTTTTGATGTACCAAAGGTAGTTCGGAGTCCCGGATGAGATCGGGGACATGACGAGGAGTCTCAAAATGGTCGAGACGTAAAATCGATATATTGGACGACTATATTCGGACATCGGAAAGGTTCCGAGTGATTCGGGTATTTTCGGAGTACTGGGGAGTTACGGGAATAGAGGAGAGAGGCCAAAAGGAAGGAGGCGTGCACCCCCCTTCTGGTCCGAATTGGACAAGGGGTGCAGCCCCCTTTTCCTTCTCCCTCTCCCCCTCTTTCCTTCTCTCCTACTCCGAAAAGGAAAGGGGAATCCTACTAGGACTTGGGAGTCCTAGTAGGACTCCCCACACTTGGTGCGCCCCCTCTAGGGCCGGCCTCTCCCTCCCTCCTTTATATACGGGGGCAGGGGGGCATCTCTAGACACAACAATTGATCTCTTGATCTCTTAGCCGTGTGCGGTGCCCCCCTCCACCATAGTTCTCCTCGATAAATATTGTAGCGGTGCTTAGGCGAAGCCCTGCGACGGTAGAACATCAAGATCGTCACCACGCCGTCGTGCTGACGGAACTCTCCCTCGACACTCGGCTGGATCGGAGTTCGAGGGACGTCATCGAGCTGAACGTGTGCTAGAACTCGGAGGTGCCGTAGTTTCGGTGCTTGATCGGTCGGGCCGTGAAGACGTACGACTACATCAACCGCATTGTTCTAACGCTTCCGCTTCCGGTCTACGAGGGTACGTAGACACACTCTTCCCTCTCGTTGCTATGCATCTGGTAGATAGATCTTGCGTGATCGTAGGAAAATTTTAAAATACTACGTTCCTCAAAAGGAGGCCCAACATAGTCTACAAGAGTAGAAGCGTGTGTAGACATCAGGCAGCCGCACCCTAGCCCCTGGCGCCTCCCTCTCCCTCCCGTTACACTTCCCCCTCCTCCCGCAGCGCTTGGCGAAGCCCTGCAGAAATACCGTTGCATCCACCACCACGCTGTCGTGCTGCTGGATCTCCATCAACCTCTCCTCCCCCCTTGCTGGATCAAGAAGGAGGAGACATCGCTGCACCGTACTTGTGTTGAACACGGAGGTGCCATCCGTTCGGCGCTGGGATCATCGGTGATTTGGATCACGACGAGTACGACTCCATCATCCATGTTCTCTTGAACGCTTCCGCTCGCGATCTACAAGGGTATGTAGATGCACTCCTTTATCCCTTGTTGCTAGATGACTCCTTAGATTGATCTTGGTGAAGCGTAGAATTTTTTTGATTTCTGATACGTTCCCCAACAGTGGCATTAGAGCTAGGTCTTTGTGTAGTATCTTGCACGAGTAGAACACAAAGCAGTTGTGGGCGTAGATTTGTTCAATTCTCTTACCGTTACTAGTCTAATCTTGATTCGGCGGCATCGTGGGATGAAGCGGCCCGGACCGACCTTACACATACGCTTACGTGAGACAGGTTCCACCGACTGACATGCACTAGTTGCATAAGGTGGCTAGCGGGTGACAGTCTCTCCCACTTTAGTCGGATCGGATTCGATGAAAAGGGTCCTTATGAAGGGTAAATAGAAATTGGCATATCACGTTGTGGTTTTGGTGTAGGTAAGACACGTTCTTGCTAGAAACCTATAGCAGCCGCGTAAAAACTTGCAACAACAATTAGAGGACGTCTAACTTGTTCTTGCAGCATGTGTCGTGTGATGTGATATGGCCAAAAGATGTGATGAATGATATACGTGATGTATGAGATTGATCATGTTCTTGTAATAGGAATCACGACTTGCATGTCGATGAGTATGACAACCGGCAGGAGCCATAGGAGTTGTCTTATTTATTGTATGACCTGCGCGTCACTGAATAACGCCATGTAATTACTTTACTTTATTGCTAAACGTTAGCCCTAGTAGTAGAAATAATTTTTGGCGAGATGACTTCATGAAGACACGAAGATGGAGATCATGATGATGGAGATCATGGTGTCATGCCGGTGACGATGATGATCATGGAGCCCCGAAGATGAAGATCAAGGGAGCAAGATGATATTGGCCATATCATGTCACTATTTGATTGCATGTGATGTTTATCATGTTTGTTACATCTTATTTGCTTAGAATGACGGTAGCAAATAAGATGATCTCTCACTAAAATTTCAAGAATTGTGTTCCTCCTAACTGTGCACCGTTGCTAAGGATCGTTGTTCCGAAGCACCACGTGATGATCGGGTGTGATAGGCTCTAACGTTCGCATACAACGGGTGTAAGCCAGATTTACACACGCAATACACTTAGGGTTCACTTGACGAGCCTAGCATGTACAGACATGGCCTCGGAACACGGAAGATTGAAAGTTCGAACATGAGTCGTATAGAAGATACGATCAACATGAAGATGTTCACCGTTGATGACTAGTCCGTCTCATGTGATGATCGGACACGGCTTAGTCGATTCGGATCATGTATCACTTAGATGACTAGAGAGATGTCAATCTGAGTGGGAGTTCATTAAATTTGTTTAGATGAACTTAATTGTCATGAACTTAGTTTAAAATCTTTACAATATGTCTTGTAGATCAAATGGCCCACACTCATGTTACCCTCAACTTCAACGCGTTCCTAGAGAAAGCCAAGATGAAAGACGATGGTAGCAACTATACGGACTGGGTCCGTAACTTGAGGATCATCCTCATAGCTGCCAAGAAAACATATGTCCTTGAAGCACCGTTAGGTGACGCTCCCGCCCCAGCGAACCAAGACGTTATGAATGCTGGGAGTCGCGTTGTGATGATTACTCCCTGGTTCAGTGCGGCATGCTTTACGGCTTAGAATCGGGGCTCCAAAAGTGTTTTGAGCACCACAGAGCATATGAGATGTTCCAAGAGCTAAAAATGGTTTTCCAAGCTCATGCCCGAGTCGAGAGATATGATGTCTCCGATGCATTCTATAGTTGTAAGATGGAGGAGAATAGTTCTGTCAGCGAGCACATACTCAAATTGTCTGGGTTGCACAATCGCTTGTCTCAGTTGGGAACGAATCTCCCAGACGAAGCGGTCGTTGACAGAATCCTTCAGTCACTCCCACCTAGCTACAAGATCTTCATGATAAACTTCAATATGCAAGGGATGGAGAAGTCCATTCCCGAAGTGTATTCAATGCCGAAATCAGCGGAGGTGGAGATCAAGAAAGAGCATCAAGTGTTGATGGTGAATAAAACCTCTATGTTCAAGAAAGGCAAGGGTAAAAAGAACTTCAAGAAGGACGGCAAAGGAGTTGCCGCGCCCGGTAAGCCAGTTGCGGGGAAGAAGCCAAAGAATGGACCCAAGCCTGAGACTGAGTGCTTTTATTGCAAGGGAACGGGTCACTGGAAGCGGAACTATCCCAAATACTTAGCAGATAAGAAGGCCGGAACGTCAAAGGTATATATGATATACATGTTATTGATGTGTACCTTACCAGCGCTCGTAGTAGCTCCTGGGTATTTGATACCGGTGCAGTTGCTCACATTTGTAACTCAAAGCAGGAGCTGCGGAATAAGCGGAGACTGGCGAAGGACGAGGTGACGATGCGCGTCGGGAATGGTTCCAAGGTCGATGTGATCGCCGTCGGCACGCTACCTCTACATCTACCCTAGGGATTAGTTTTAAACCTTAATAATTGTTATTTAGTACCAGCTTTGATCATCAACATTGTATCTGGATCTCGTTTAATGCGAGATGGCTACTCATTTAAATCCGAGAATAATGGTTGTTCTATTTATATGAGAGATATGTTTTATGGTCATGCCCCGCTGGTCAATGGTTATTCTTGATGAATCTCGAACATGATGTTACACATATTCATAGTGTGAATGCCAAAAGATGTAAAGTTGATAATGATAGTCCCACATACTTGTGGCATTGCCGCCTTGGTCGTATTGGTGTCAAACGTATGAAGAAGCTCCATGCAGATGGACTTCTAGAATCTCTTGATTATGAATCATTTGATACGTGTGAACCATGCCTCTTGGGCAAGATGACCAAGACTCCGTTCTCCGGAACAATGGAGCGAGTGACCAACTTATTGGAAATCATACATACCGATGTGTGCGGTCCAATGAGTGTTGAAGCTCGCGGAGGCTATCGTTATGTTCTCACCCTCACGGATGACTTAAGTAGATATGGGTATGTCTACTTAATGAAACACAAGTCTGAGACCTTTGAAAAGTTCAAGGAATTTCATAATGAGGTTGAGAATCAACCTGACAGAAAAATAAAGTTCTTACGATCGGATCGTGGGGGTGAATATTTAAGTCACGAATTTGGCACGCACCTAAGGAACTGTGGAATTGTTTCACAATTGACACCGCCCGGAACACCTCAGCGTAATGGTGTGTCCGAACATCGTAATCGTACTCTGTTGGACATGGTGCGATCTATGATGTCTCTTACCGACTTACCGCCATCATTTCGGGGTTATGCTTTAGAGACTGCCGCATTCACTTTAAATAGGGCTCTGTCTAAATCCGTTGAGACGACACCGTATGAACTTTGGTTTGGCAAGAAACCTAAGCTGTCGTTTCTAAAAGTTTGGGGTTGTGATGCTTATGTCAAGAAACTTCAACCTGAAAAGCTCGAACCCAAATCAGAAAAATGCGTCTTCATAGGATACCCAAAGGAAACTATTGGGTACACCTTCTACCTCAGATCCGAAGGAAAGGTCTTCGTTGCCAAGAATGGATCCTTTCTAGAGAAAGAGTTTCTCTCGAAAGAAGTGAGTGGGAGGAAAGTGGAACTTGATGAGGTGACAGTCACCCCTTCCGAACCAGAAAGTAGCGCAGCACAGGAAGTTGTTCCTAAGGTGCCTGCACCGACTAGGGAGGAAGTTAATGATGATGATCATGAAGCTTCAGATCAAGTTACTACTGAACTTCGAAGGTCCACAAGGACACGTTCTGCACCATAGTGGTACAGCAACCCTGTCATGGAAATCATGTTGTTAGACAACGGTGAACCTTCGAACTATGAAGAAGTGATGGCGGGCCCGAGTTCCAACAAATGGCTTGAAGCCATGAAATCCGAGATAGGATCCATGTATGAAAACAAAGTGTGGACTTTGGTGGACTTGCCCGATGATCGGCATGACATAGAAAATAAATGGATATTTAAGAAGAAGACTGACGCGTATGGTAATGTTACCATCTATAAGGCTCGACTTGTCGCTAAAGGTTATCGACAAGTTCAAGGGATTGACTACGACGAGACTTTCTCTCCCGTAGCGATGCTAAAGTCCGTCTGAATCATGTTAGCAATTTCCGCATACTATGATTATGAGATATGGCAAATGGACGTCAAAACGGCATTCCTTAATGGCTTCCTCAAGGAAGAACTGTATATGATGCAGCCGGAAGGTTTTGTCGATCCTGAAAATGCTAACAAGGTATGCAAGCTCCAGCGCTCAATCTATGGGCTGGTGCAAGCATCTCAGAGTTGGAATATTCGCTTTAATGATGTGATCAAAGTGTTTGGGTTTATATAGACTTGGGGAGAAGCCTGTATTTACAAGAAGGTGAGTGGGAGCTCTGTAGCATTTCTCATATTATATGTGGATGATATACTACTGATGGGAAATGATATAGAATTCTTGGAAAGCATAAAGGCCTACTTGAATATGAGTTTTTCAATGAAGGACCTTGGAGAAGCTTCTTACATATTAGGCATCAAGATCTATAGAGATAGATCAAGACGCCTCATCGGTCTTTCACAAAGCACATACCTTGATAAGATATTGAAGAAGTTCAATATGGAAAAGTCCAAGAAAGGGTTCTTGCCTGTATTGCAAGGTATGAGATTGAGCACGACTCAATCCCCGACCACGGCAGAAGATAGAGAAAAGATGAGTGTCATCCCCTATGCCTCAGCCATAGGTTCTATTATGTATGCCATGCTGTGTAACAGAACTGATGTGAACCTTGCCATAAGTTTGGTAGGGAGGTATCAAAGTGATCCCGGTATGGAACACTGGACAGCGGTCAAGAACATCCTGAAGTACCTGAAAAGGACTAAGGATATGTTTCTCGTTTGTGGAGGTGACGAAGAGCTCGTCGTAAAGGGTTACGTCGATGCTAGCTTCAACACAGATCTGGATGACTCCAAGTCACAAACCGGATACATGTATATTTTGAATGGTGGGGCAGTCAGCTGGTGCAGTTGCAAGCAAAGCGTCGTGGCGCATTCTACATGTGAAGCGGAGTACATAGCTGCTTGCGAAGCAGCGCAGGAAGGAGTCTGGATGAAGGAGTTCATCACCGACCTAGGAGTCATTCCAAGTGCGTCGAGCCCGATGACTCTCTTCTGTGACAACACTGGAGCTATTGCCATTGCCAAGGAGCCCAGGTTTCACAAGAAGACCAAGCACATCAAGCACCGTTTCAACTCCATCCGGAATTATGTTCAAGATGGAGACATAGATATTTGTAAAGTGCATACGGATCTGAATGTCGTAGATCCGTTGACTAAACCTCTTCCACGAGCAAAACATGATCAACACCAGAACTCTATGGGTGTTCGATTCATCACAATGTAACTAGATTATTGACTCTAGTGCAAGTGGGAGACTGTTGGAAATATGCCCTAGAGGCAATAATAAAATGGTTATTATTATATTTCCTTGTTCATGATAATTGTCTGTTATTCATGCTTGAATTGTATTATCCGGAAACAGTGATACATGTGTGAATACATAGACCACAACGTGTCCCTGGTAAACCTCTAGTTACTAGCTTGTTGATCAACAGATGGTTACAGTTTCCTGACCATGAACATTGGATGTCATTGATAACGGGATCACATCATTAGGAGAATGATGTGATGGACAAGACCCAATCCTAAGCCTAGCACAAGATCGTTTAGTTCGTAATGCTAAAGCTTTTCCAATGTCAAGTATCTTTTCCTTAGACCATGAGGTTGTGCAACTCCCGGATACTGTAGGAATACTTTGCGTGTGCTAAACGTCACAATGTAACTGGGTGGCTATAAAGGTATGCAACGGGTATCTCTGAAAGTATCTGTTGGGTTGGCACGAAACGAGACTGGGATTTGTCACTCCGTATGACGGAGAGGTATCTCTGGGCCCACTCGGTAAGACATCATCATAATGAGCTCAATGTGACTAAGGAGTTGGTCACGGGATGATGTATTACGGAACGAGTAAAGAGACTTGCCGTGACGAGATTGAACAAGGTATCGGTATACCGACGATCGAATCTCGGGCAAGTACTATACCGATAGACAAAGGGAATTGTATACGGGATTGATTGAATCCTTGACATCGTGGTTCATCCGATGAGATCATCGAGGAACATGTAGGAACCAACATGGGTATCCAGATCCCGCTGTTGGTTATTGACCGTAGAATCGTCTCGGTCATGTCTACGTGTCTCTCGAACCCGTAGGGTCTACACACTTAAGGTTCGGTGACGCTAGGGTTGTAGAGATATATGCACACGGTAACCCGAATGTTGTTCAGAGTCCCGGATGAGATCTCGGACATCACGAGGAGTTCCGGAATGGTCCGGAGGTAAAGAATTATATATAGGAAGTCAAGTTGCGGCCATCGGGAGAGTTTCGGGGGTCACCGGTAGTGTACCGGGACCACCGGAAGGGTCCCGGGGGTCCATCGGGTGGGGCCACCTATCCCGGAGGGCCCCATGGGCTGAAAGGGGAAGGGAACAAGCCCATAGTGGGCTGGTGCGCCCCCCTTGGGCCCTCACCCTGCGCCTTGGGTTGGGAACTCTAGGGGTGGGGGGGGGGCCCATGTGCCTTGGGGGGTAAGTCCCCCCTGGCCCCCGCCCCCCTAGGAGATTGGATCTCCTAGGGCCGGTGATGGCTTCTCGCCCCTCGTTGGTTACCCCAAGTGGAAGGTTTGAGATGAAGTGTAGCGGAAGTTTTCCCTTGGCAATACGAAGGATCGATTTCCCTGAGACTCCCAGTTTCAACAAGAAGGTGTCGACTGCTAACGGCGCCAGATATATTAGCAATCAACGTGGACCTGCACACAGATACAAATAACTTTGCTCCCAACGAGTACAGAGAGGTTGTCAATCTCCCCGGCCTTGTAGTTTACAAAGGATCAAACGCAAGTGATAATAGTGATAGGTAATGCTGCAATAGTAAGTAAAAGCGTAAAGTAAATAGCGGATGTGATCAATGATGGTAATATGGACCGGGGTCCCATGATGTTCACTAGTGATGTCTCTCTCCCAAAAGAAGATAAAACAGCTATGTGAGGTAAACGAATTACAGCTGGGCAATTGACAGAATTATGTGCGCAAACCAATGCTAATTATATTGCAAGAAAGGTAGATGTTCAAAGCATGGGCGGTACGCCAAGGCAAGTAGACCGAAATCCATCAATGTCTACTACTAATCATCCACCTTGAGATATCTATCCAGAACATCTCGCTGGTATTAAGTTGCGAGTCCCACCCATAGTGTAAACTCAAAGCAACAGACAACTGCATTAAAAGAACTTTGCGTAAAGTAAACAATCCTTGCACCCGCGGGCACAAGCACCGTTGTTTTCCCCCTTGTGGCAACAGCACATCCCCTAGACTCATGTTTCTGTCACTCAAGCTAGTCATCGAGGGGCATGAACCCACAATCCAGCATAACGTTCCCTCTTGGAGTCACTACCTACTACTTGGCCAAAGCAATAAATAATAACGGGGAACATGCAAGAATTACTTACGAACATAAATATAAAAGAGGTAGATCAAATATATTACTCAAACACAATCTGAACATAATCTCACAATCCATCGGATCCCAGCAAACTCAACATAGCAACAACATAAGGATTACATATGTGCCTCGATCATGTAGGGCAGCTCATGAGGACTAATTAGTGAAGCACAAGAACGGGAGGAGAACATCACATAGCTACTGGTCATGGACCCATGGTCCAAGGGAGACTACTCACAACTCATCCGGGAGGCGTCCATGGTGGTGGAGAGGCTCCCGGTGGTGATCCTCCCCTCCGGTAGGGTGCCGGGAAGAGTTCTCCTGGTGCTCCCGATCTTGGAAGCGGCGGCGGTGATAACCCTCAACCGTAAGGGATCGAGATAGTCTTCGCGGGTAAGAATAACCCAATTTATTGATTCGACACACGGGGAGCCAAAGAGTATTTATAAGCTTTGACAGTTGAGTTGTCAATTCAATCGCACCTGAAATATACTTACTTGCAACAAAAGATAAATGGTAACAGTGATATGATAGTGATGATAGTGATAGTAAAAGTAAACAGCAAAAGTAAATAGTAAAGGTAAATGGCAAAAGTAGCAACTAGTGACAAGCAGGATTTAAAACACTGTAGGCTAGGGAGATGGATGGTTGGGCGCTGCATGGATGAGATATATCATGATTCTAACTTGGGGCACGGCACACGGAAAAGTAATGATCATCTAGGCAAATATCAAACATTATGCATGTATCCCGTAGGTAGTTGTGCGTGCTTTCAATAAGAACTTGCACAACATCTTTTGTCCTACCATCCCGCTACGAACGGGGCCAAAAGGAACTTATGGAGATTAAGGTGCTCCTGTCAAAGAGCACCGGAACAAAGCAACGAACTCAATGGATACATGTAATCCTCAAACTACGGACCATCCCCTTTGGTGTCCCAAGCTGTCACTTTTGGGATCGCCGGTTCCGAACCGTAACAGGTGCAAACAACTCATAGATAGGATCAAGAACACAAATATATTCATGCAAACACATATGGTTCAGATCTGAAATCATGGCACTCGGGCCCTAAGTGTCAAGCATTAAGAATAACAAGTTGAAGCAAAGATGATAAACACCATAGTAGATGATAGGCAACATGCCCCCAACGATCTGACAAACTATTACATGATCTAACTCATCCAATCCCTACCATCCCCTTCGCCTACAGCAGGGGATTACTCACACATGGAAGGAGAAGTCATGGAGGGATGATGAAGTGGTGATGATGATGACGATGGCGACGATCTCCCCTCTCCGGAGGCCAATTCAGCCTCCAGATTAGCCCTCCCGAAGAAGAACAGAGGGTGGCGGCGGCTCCGCGACGAAAACTGCGAAAAGAACTTCTGATCTGGGGTTTTCTCGTCACGGGTAAAAATACGAGTCAAAGTAGGGCACCAGGGGGCGTGGGGCCCACCTAGGCGACCCCCCGGCGCAGCCAGGGGCTGGGTCGCGCCACCAGGGCGCCTGGGCCCCCCTGGTCCCCCTTCTGGCTCCTGGTTCCTTCGGGTGCGTGGATTTTTTGTGATTTTTTGTGGATTTTTCTGATGTACCTAAAAATCCGTTTTCCTGCACACAATAAAACTATACAGGCAGCTCTGCTGAAAACAGCGTCAGTCCGGGTTAGTTTAGTTCAAATCATGCAAGAATGAGGTCAAAACAATATCAAAAGTGTTTGGAAAAGTAGATACGTTTGAGACGTATCAACTCCCCCAAGCTTAGCATATTGCTTGTCCTCAAGCAATTTAGTTCAACGAACTGGACGTGACAAAGAAAAATTTGACAAACTCTTTTGCTTCATTAGATGTATATAAGCATGTACTACGAAAAGAGTCTAGCAAGTATTGAAACAGTACTATGAGGACAATGCAAGGAGCAATCCTTCTTTCAAGTGACCAGTCACAAATACTTAAAAAGTAAATAATATATTACTGAAAATCAAGACAAGATTACATTGCACATAGCTTGAGCATATTAGGGTGGTATCTCGCTAGCCTCCATGAGTGAAGCAAAACATAAATGCAGAAACTCCTCCAGAGTTTTAAAGGAGACTAGAACTAAGGATTTCAGAATAAATCATATCACAAGCATGCAGAAGACAATGTAATACTTTGGGACAATGCACATTACACTCAGAATGACGATTATTCTCTCTAGTTAGTGCTTTGAAGAAAGAGGGTGGAGACTCTCGAACCGTGGTTTTTGTTGGCAAGGTTGAAAACCCGTGGTCGGAAACAAAAACTAAACATGTACCAGAGCTCTTGGTTTTATAAACAGAGGTAAAAAAACGCTTTTTTAGAGGTGCATATTTCGTCAACGAATGCTAGCAGATAACTCAATCACTTCTTGAGCTGGAGAAGTCTCGAGGAACGGCTCCCGCATGAGGACGATCACGTCCTCTTAATCTCCTTTGTTTATCACTGCCAAAGTTTTCTGATTTCTCATGAACAAAGCGTGAAGGAGGGTTTGTTTGTTATATTATCTTTTCGAGCCGGGCGCACTCTATGCTAGTTCCTTCTCGTATTAAGGGTTTGCACATTAGACATGCAATCCAGGGGTGAAACTTGTCCAACTTAAAAAGATCATGAATTAACTACTACTTCCTCATGAGCTAAAACATAGGCACAAAAAGAGAAATGTTTTTGATTAATTTCGAGGTGGTACACGAAAGTCTTCGTTAGGAATGGCAGGTAAATACCATGTATAGGAAGGTATGGTGGACTCATATGGCATAACATGTTTTAAGGATTTTGGATGCACAAGCAGTCAGTCCGCTTAGTACAGGTGGGGGTTTAGCAAAAGACTGGGAAGCGACCAACTAGAGAGCAATAACGGCCATAATCATGCAGAGCGACAAAGCAACATTGAATCGGGCATGAAAGTGATATAACTATTCTAAAACTCGAAGATCATCAAGGCAGAGCAGACTTTTTAGTCTCAAACATGTGTAAGCATGTGCCAAGTCAATCCAAAAATTCTCTAAAGGGAAATACCACCTTAGTATACCGAACTATGAACAATGCAATGCATGTAGATCATTTCAATAACACATTATATACTCTAGTTATTCGAGACTAGCCACAAGGAAAGCATGAACCACTGGAGGAGCATTGTAAACATAGCACTATGTCGCTACAAGCTGGTCTCTAGATCATAAGTACAGGCATATGTACAAAAGTAGAAACAAGAAGAGTTCATACCGGTCTTCCTTGTTGCTTCCCTTCAGTCGATCTTCGTCATTACTGCATGTCCCTTGCACGATCGAACGTAGTAAATATAATTAAATGCCATCACGGACTCGAGCTGAACTCTGAAAACAAAGCAAACTAAAGAGAAAAGGAAATCTTTTTGGATTATTTAAAAGGTTGAACGAAAGCAAAAGAAAAAGAAAATCTTTTTGTTGTTTTTGCAAAGAGGGAAATAAAGAAGAACGGGCAAAAACTTCGAAAAGATCAAAGCGAGTAAAACGGATAATACAATGGAAAAGTGAGAGGGGCACGTACTCCCCCAAGCTTAGGCTTTTGGCCTAAGTTGGTAGCAGCTACTGCCCCCAGGAGCCTCCTGCTCCGGGGGTATGGTGGTGAGACCAAGGGTCGTAGAAGGATGCTGGCGCGTATACCGAACTCCTCGGAGTCTCCCACGAGGAAGGGTCCGTACGCCAAGCAGAGGAAGACCCTTCACCAAACTCGGTGGCGGTATCTCCCTGGAAAGGTGGTAACTCACCGTGCTCCTCCTCGTCGGGCACAACCCCCTCCATGGGGTTATGAAACTGATACTGGACCATGAACTCATCAAACTAGACAACATCAAAGGACCATCCGTTCCTGCGAGAAAAATCAAACAAAAGAGGTGCAGGTATACGGATCTCGCGTTCCACGGTAGTTCCGAAACGCAAGATATAAACAAGATTATCCAGCTCAGAAGCCATGGTAACAAACTTATGCCTTTTCATAGCAGCAAGATCAAAGCTTAAATAAGTAAAAGGATTATCATCAGGGTGTGGGGTGCCTCCAAGATGTTCTAAGATAAGTGTGGCATAAATGCCACCATATAAGTCCCCCTAGTTACCGTTCATAGCAAGGCGTCGAGCAATTAAGGCACCCAGATTATAATCAGACCTCCCTGAGAGGGCTGCTGCCAGGATAGCAATATCCGGAGCAGAAATGCTGCTCGTGTTGTCACGAGCTAACACTCCTCTAGCAACATAATATGCAAAATACCTGAGGTGAGGAAATAAGATGCTGGAAATCTTCGACCGATGAATATCCCTCGTACCCATGCTGCAGAGAGAGTTGATGACGGTTTTCAGCTCGGAGGGCTGAGTGGCCATCCTAGTCGTCCTCCCAACGTTTGGCACACCTATTATTTCACAAAACCTTCCCAAAGTCATGGTGATAAGATCATTGTAAATTTTAAACTCAATAGCACCTGAATCAGGATTATATCTAAAACTGTTAATGAAACTGGAGGTGAGTTTTTGATATTGAGTAACACGGCACGTGACGAGCCGTGTCAAACCTGCATTAGCACAAAGATTATAAAACTCATCCTTGATTCCCGCAGCTTCAAGGAATTCATCACATGGAAACGTCATTGCACGTGCTGGACTTGTGTCTTCCAACAACTCCAGGGGCACATGATCTTCATTATAGCTCACCCTAGCAGTCGAGGGTGAAGCTGCGGCTCTAGTAACTCGATCGGAGTGTGCGGGCCTCCTCTTCTCAAGCCACCCTTTTGCCCTTCCTAACAAACTCATTTCTGAAATTTTTGGCAATTTACAAAAACGAGGATTAAAAAAAGGTGAGTTAAGGCAAACTACTCAACTCACTTGCCCAAGGCATAAACTTGCATCAAAACTTGGAAAATAACTTTCTACACATGCATGCAAGCTCATCTATACAGCACCAAGAACTACTAAATACTCACAAATGAAGCCACCAATCAGAAATATAATTGGAGGGGTGGAGGAGTCACATACCAGGGAGTATTTGTTCAAAATCTCAGCTCAAATGGTGGGCTGTAGAGAGAGATCGAAGAATCGCCTCCAAGAACAGCAAGAACACAAGAACAAGTGCAGAACTCGCGTTTTTGGAGAAAAAGAGAGAGGAAGGAAGAAGACATACCTGGAGGGGGGCCATGTGGGCCCCAGGCGCCCTGTGGGCGCGGCCAGGGGCTGGGCCGTGCCAGCTGGCCGCCTGGGCCACTGGTGGGTCCCCCTGGCTGGCCCCAGGTCCCTCTGGGTCTCTCCCGACGTGGAAATTTTTATTTAATTTTTCTGAAAACTTCACTGTTGAAATTTTTTCGAAGTTCAAAAAGCTGCGAAACTCTCTGAAAACTTGAAGTAGTTAGTAGTATTGTGAAGCTTTCAAAACATAAACACTTGGTACAACGAGTAGAATAAGAACTAAAATAAGTGAAAACATAACAAGCTCAACTTTTTATCTATATAAAACTTGTTTACTAGTAAGGTTGATCAGGTCTTACCAACAAACAGGCGATATATAGAGCAAAAAGTCTCACCTCTTACGAAGTAATCACTGAACCTTTACCTTGATGGACATTGTCCCCACCATGATACTTTTGTATTTGTGAGGCACATGTAGTGGACAATCCCATTCTCCAATTTTCACGGTCTCGATATTTTCTATAGAGTTGAGGCCATGCCTCCTGTCGATCTTCTTTGGAAAATATACCGTGTGTTCTTTATCATTCACATGGAAGGTAACCTTCCCTTTATTGCAATCAATAATAGCACCTACGGTGTTAAGAAAAGGTCTACCAAGAATAATGGACATGCTCCCATCCTCGGGCATGTCAAGCACAACAAAATCAGTAAGAATCAAACAATTAGCAACTTCTACGGGAACATCCTCACAAATACCTATCGGGGCGGCGGTTGACTTCTCAGCCATCTGAAGGGAGATATCTGTAGGAATTAGTTTCTCTAAACAAAGCCTCTCGTAAAGAGAGAGAGAGGCATAACACTCACTCCCGCTCCAAGATCACATAAAGCAGTTTTGACATAATTATTCATTATGGAGCAAGGAATGGTGGGTATACCTGGATCACCGAGCTTCCGAGGAATCTTGCCACTGAAAGAGTAGTTAGCAAGCATAGTAGATATTGCTTCGTTAGGAACTTTTCTTTTATTAGTGACAATATCTTTCATATATTTTGAATAAGGAGGTAACTTAATAGCTTCAGTCAAAGGAATTTGAAGAAAAAGAGGTTTAATCCACTCACAAAACTTATTGTAATGCTCTTCTTCTTTGGATTTGATGGACTTACCTGGAAAGGGCATGGGTTTCTGCACCCATGGTTCTCTTTCCTTCCCATGTTTTCTTGCGATGAAGTCTTCTTTAGTGTACCTCTTATGTTTGTCAGGTGCTTCTTCTTCTCAAACTTCAGGCGGATCATTCTTCTCATTATCCTTACCTTCAGGTTCAGCACCGTCTTCAGTCTCAGCATCGGAGATAGATACACTGTTTGGATCAACAGCTGGCTCTTCATCTGCAATAGGATCATTAGAATTGTCAGCCTCCTTATGTTTCTTCTTCTTCTTTGGAGAGCCAACAATTTCTTCTTCCTGCATTTGAGAATCTTGCTCGATTCTCTTCGGATGCCCCTCTAGATAGAGAGGATCTTGAGTGCTAGTTCCTCCTTGGGTCTTAATCCCAAAAGCCTGCAAATTATCTTGTTTGGCATTGTTAGCAAGCAAATCTTTTTGCACATTAGAAATTTGGTCAAGCTGAGTTTTAACCATATGAAAATGCTTCACAAGACATTGAACATCATTAACTGTTCTACCTAGAACATCAAGCAAACTTTTGATAGCAAGGGAATTATCATGCAACTGACTTTGTATCCTCTCATTAAAATGATTTTGTTTCATAATAAAATTATCAAACTCATCTAAACATTGATCAGGAGGCTTACCATGAGGGATGTCACTTGCGTTGAAATCTAAAAGAGAGTGTACCTCTACCATAGGAGGGTGAGTGGTAGGCTCACACAGCTTCTCAATAGGGGGTAGATTCTTCACGTCTTCAGCTTTAATACCTTTCTCTTTAATAGACTTCTTTGCTTCTCGCATATCTTCGGGGCTTAGAACAAACATGCCCCTCTTCTTTGGTGGTGGAGGTGGTTCAGGGACGGACCAATCTTCATGGTTTTTGGCAATCCTGCCCATCAAATCTTCTGCATCCTCCGGCGTCCTTTTCCTGAAAACACAACCAGCACAAATGTCCAAATAGGACCTGGATTCATCAGTTAAACCAGCATAGAATATATCGATTAATTCGTTCTTAGGGACTTCATGTCCTGGTCTAGCCCGAATCAGACCGCGGTACCTCCCCCAAGCTTTAGGGAGGGACTCATCCTGCAACTGTTTAAAGTTATAAATTCTTTGTAAAGCAGCATGTTGCATGTGAGCAGGAAAGTACTTATCAACAAAACAGTGAGCTAAGTCTTGAGGACTCTTAATGGAACCGCATGGAAGCGAATCATACCATGCTTTAGCACCTTCCTTCAAGGAGAAAGGAAGAAGCTTGGTGATATAAAAGTATCGTATCTTCTCATCTGTGGTAAACAGGCCACCCAACTCACCGAGTTTTGTTAGGTGTGCAATATCATCATCATTATATCTGCCATAAAAGGGGTCAGCTTCAACCATAGGTATAAGTGAAAGATCAACAGAGAAATCATAATCAGGATCATCAATGCATATAGGAGATGTAGCAAATTCAGGATCAGGAACGGTTTTGTTCTTCAAAGAGTGTTTTTCAAACAGTTTCTTAATAACTTCAGGGTCAGAGCCAGAAAACTCTGTCAGTTCCCTGCATAAATCTTCATCAAGCATATAGTAATCATCATCAAGGAGTCTCTCCTTGAGTTTACTCAAATCAGGATAATCATAAGTTTCACCAATAGGGTAGCGAGTAACAGGAATTTCAATTCCAGACTTTTTAGCAGCAGCATCGATCTATTTCTCAAGAGCATAACCAAGTGAACTAATATCATCAACAGTAGTAGAAGCATCATCAAGAGTATCGGACATAGTAACTGATTCAGTAGGAGCATCATGTGGTGGTGGTGAGGCAAACTTACTCATAACAGAAGGCGAATCAAGTGTAGCACTAGTGCTCAGAACAGTACCTCTTTTTGTAGTGGATAGTAAGATCGGAACCTTGGGGTCTCCTTTCTTACCCATAGCGGATGAAGTGCAGCAAGTAGGATACTTCAAGTAGACTTGTAAATATTGCTATGCTCCCCGGCAGCGGCGCCAGAAAACGGTACTTGATAACCCTCAACCGTAAGGGATCGAGATAGTCTTCGCGGGTAAGAATAACCCAATTTATTGATTCGACACACGGGGAGCCAAAGAGTATTTATAAGCTTTGACAGTTGAGTTGTCAATTCAACCGCACCTGAAATATACTTACTTGCAACAAAAGATAAATGGTAACAGTGATATGATAATGATGATAGTGATAGTAAAAGTAAACAGCAAAAGTAAATAGTAAAGGTAAATGGCAAAAGTAGCAACTAGTGACAAGCGGGATTTAAAACACTGTAGGCTAGGGAGATGGATGGTTGGGCGCTGCATGGATGAGATATATCATGATTCTAACTTGGGGCACGGCACACGGAAAAGTAATGATCATCTAGGCAAATATCAAACATTAGGCATGTATCCCGTAGGTAGTTGTGCGTGCTTGCAATAAGAACTTGCACAACATCTTTTGTCGTACCATCCCGCTACGAACGGGGCCAAAAGGAACTTATGGAGATTAAGGTGCTCCTGTCAAAGAGCACTGGAACAAAGCAATGAACTCAATGGATACATGTAATCCTCAAACTACGGACCATCCCCTTTGGTGTCCCAAGCTGTCACTTTTGGGATCGCCGGTTCCGAACCGTAACAGGTGCAAACAACTCATAGATAGGATCAAGAACACAAATATATTCATGCAAACACATATGGTTCAGATCTGAAATCATGGCACTCGGGCCCTAAGTGTCAAGCATTAAGAATAATAAGTTGAAGCAAAGATGATAAACACCATAGTAGATGATAGGCAACATGCCCCCAACGATCTAACAAACTATTACATGATCTAACTCATCCAATCCCTACCATCCCCTTCGCCTACAGCAGGGGATTACTCACAAATGGAAGGAGAAGTCATGGAGGGATGATGAAGTGGTGATGCTGATGACGATGGCGACGATCTCCCCTCTCCGGAGGCCAATTCAGCCTCCAGATTAGCCCTCCCGAAGAAGAACAGAGGGTGGCGGCGGCTCCGCGACAAAAACTGCGAAAAGAACTTCTGATCTGGGGTTTTCTCGTCACGGGTAAAAATACGAGTCAAAGTAGGGCACCAGGGGGCGTGGGGCCCACCCAGGCGACCCCCGGCGCGGCCAGGGGCTGGGCCGCGCCACCAGGGCTCCTGGGCCCCCCTGGTCCCCCTCTGGTCCCCCTTCTGGCTCCTGGTTCCTTCGGGTGTGTGGATTTTCTGTGATTTTTCGTGGATTTTTCTGAGGTACCTAAAAATCCGTTTTCCTGCACACAATAAAACCATACAGGCAGCTCTGCTGAAAACAGCGTCAGTCCGGGTTAGTTTAGTTCAAATCATGCAAGAATGAGGTCAAAACAATATCAAAAGTGTTTGGAAAAGTAGATACGTTTGAGACGTATCAGGCGGCGGCGGAACAGAAATGAGATCGCGAAAAAGGGTTCCCCTCTCGAGGGTTTCGGGACGCGATATAAATATATGCCAAAGGGGGGCATCAGCGAAGGCTCGGGGGGCCCAGGCGCCTCCCCGACGCGGCCAGGGGGGGCCCGCGCCACCAGGGCGCCTGGAGCCCTGGTGGCCCCCCTCCGGTTGTCCTTTGGCAGCTGGGAAGCTTCTGGAACGCTGATTTTTTATATAAATTTTCCGGGATTTTTCTGGCAGTTCTCGTAATGGGAAAACCTGAAATACAAAAACAGCAGAAAACAGAAACTGGCACTGGGGTGCACTAAGTTAATAGGTTAGTCCAAATATGATCAAAAGTGTATGGAAGTGTATAAATATCATAGCAATATCACCCAAAAGAGGCATGGAGCAAGCAGAAATTATAGATACGTTTTGGACGTATCAACATCCCCAAGCTTAATTCCTGCTCGTCCTCGAGTAGGTAAATGATAACAAGAATAATTTCTGTGGTGACATGCTATTAACCATATAAGGATTTTTCATAGTCATATGACAAAAGCTTACTGAGACAATGAATTTGTAGTAATTAAGTTGCCTCATGAGAAAATCACAAAGAACTGAAAGTTTTACAACATGATATTGAAACATCAAATAGATTTGTAATGAGCATGGTCTGCAAATATGATAAAGTGATATCTCGCTTGCCCCCTTTAGTGAAGCAAAACATAAATGCAGGGGCACCTCCAAGGTTTAAGTGATGACTAGATACAATGATTTCAAAATAAACGATATCATAATCATGCAAAAGACAATGCTACTTTGGGACAATGCACATTACACTCAGAATGACAATCATGCTCTCAGTAGTTGGTGCTTTAAAAGAAGGTGGAGACTCTCGAACCGTGGCTTTTGTTGGCAAGGTTGAAAACCCGTAGTCGGAAACAAAGACAAAGCATGTACCAGAGCTCTTGGTTTTAAAAACAGAGGTAATAATAATTATTTTTTTCTTAGATCATGCATGTTTCATCAACGAATGCTAGCAGATAACTCAATTACTTCCTGAGAGGGACAAGTTTCGAGGAACGGCTCCCGAATGAGGACGATCACATCCTCTTAATCTCCTTTGTTTATCACTGCCAAAGTTTTCTGATTTCTCATGAACAAAGCGTGAAGGAGGGTTTGTTTGTTATATTAATTTTGAGCCGGGTGCACTCAATGCCAGTTCCTTCTCGTGTTATGGGTTTGCACATTATACATGCAATCCCGGGGTGAAGCTTGTCCAACTTAAAAAGATCATGAATTAACTACTACTTCCTCATGGACTTAAAACAGAGGCACAAAATAGGAATGCATTTTTTTCTTTTTCTTTGAATAATTTCGAGATGGTACATGAAAGTCTCCGTTAGGAATGGCAGGTAAATACCATGTAGGAAGGTATGGTGGACTCATATGGCATAACTGGCTTAAAGGAATTTGGATGCACAAGCAGTCAGTCCGCTTAGTACAGGTGGAGGTTAGCAAAAGACTGGGAGCGACAAACTAAGAGAGCAATGACGGTCATAATCATGCAGAGCGACAAAGCAACATTGAATCAGGCATGGTAGTTATATCGCTACTCAGAAATAAAAGATCATCAAGGCTTGACAGACTTTCTTTACAGTCTTAAATATGCGTGAGCATACGCCAAGTCAATCAAAATAAATTCTTGAAGGAAGATATTACTAAACCAGACCACATCATGGGCAAACAAATCATGTTGGTACTCCAATAACACATTGGAAACCCTCCAGCTATTTGAGACTAACCATAAGAAAACATGAACTACTAAGCGCCATTATGCACGTAGCATCTTTATCATAGACATACCAACCAATGCAATGGAAGCAAACTCTCTTAATAAGATAATCATGATAATTAAAGAGAGTTCAAGCAACCAACTAAACAAAAGCTCTTTAAAAAGATAAGCATGAAAACTAAAAGCTAAGCATGATAGTAGCTATTGAAAGACAAAGAACACACACAGAAAAGATAGACATGAAAATTCTATGTTATGTTCTAGGTAGAAGTGGAGCGTGTTTCTCTCCCACATAAAGAAAGCTGAGTTCTGACTCGTTATGAAAAGCTAAAGAAAACTAAAAAATGAAAACCAAAAGCAAGACGCTCCAAGCATAGCACATAACACATGAAGTGATAAAAATATAGTGGAACGAAAGACGAACTGATAATGTTGATGGAGAAGGGGATGCACGGGGGCATCCCCAAGCTTAGACGCTTGAGTCTCCTTGAATATTTCTTGGGGGTGCATGGGGGCATCCCCAAGCTTGAGCGTTTGACACTCCTGAATCTTTTTATCATCTTCCCTCGCACACTTGAAAACTCCCTTCATACATAACTCATCATAAACTGATTAGCGAGGTTAGTAACCTTAATAAAATAATTGTTCCTTGATGTAAATAAGGATATTCTTGAAGATCTACTGTTTCTCAAGATTGCCAAAAGGTTTTTGCAAAGAAAAAGCAAGCTCTAGGTTTGCAAAATGAAGGAAAGGCAAAACATGACAGAATCTGTGAAAAACTGAACAGCAGGTAGTAAATGATTTTTTCGGGGCACTTCTACAATTCTAATAAAAAAACTCAAAACAGAAGCTCGAAAGACAATTGTATAGAGCACGCTTTAGAAAAAATTCAGACCAAAAATATGATCTGGTGATTTTATACGAATTTTTCTATCCAAGGACAGAATCTGTTTCCTGGACAGCACGTCACAACTTTTGAACTTTCTTGCAATCAGAGGCTACACTTGGCGCAAAATTGAAAAGCAAAGATACAATGATGATGCTACTGTAGTAAACAACATCATGACACAACAAAAGCAAAATTTTATTCATGTGGGCTGCCTCCCAAAGTCACTTTCTTTTATGCCTTTAAGCTAGGCATAATGCATAGAGATCAAGTCTTATCAAGAGTAAAAGAATAGCTAGCCCGTGTAACGGACTCAAAAGGTAACTTAATCTTATTTCGAGGGAAGTGTTCCATCCCTTTCTTGAGAGGAAACTGGAATTTTATATTCCCCTCTTTCATGTCAATGATAGCACCAACGGTGCGTAGAAAAGGATGTCCCAAAATAATTGGACAAGAAGGTTCACACTCAATGTCCATAATCGTAAAATCAACGGGAACGTAATTGTCATTGACAATGATAAGAACATCGTCGATCCTCCCCAAAGGTTTCTTTATGGAAGAATCAACGAGACGAACACCAAAAGAACAAGAATCAAAAGGTTTCAATTTAAGCATATCATATATTCTTTTGGGCATAACAGAGGTACTAGCACCAACATCACATAAAGCATAGCAAGAGAAGTTATTCAACTTAATTTTAATCATAGGATCTCAACCATCTTCTAGCTTTCTAGGTATGGAGGCTTCTACTCTAAGTTTCTCCTCCCTAGCTTTGATGAGAGCATTAGTGATATGCTCTGTGAAGGCAAGGTTAAGCGTGCTAGTGTGGGGATCTTTAGACATCTTGTGAAGGAAATTAATAACTTCGGTAAGAGTGCAATTATCAAAATCAAGGTCACTACTATCAAGTAAGGTGGTAGTGGTGTCCTTTAGGTTCACTTGTTTGGTAGTTTCTATAGTCATAGCATCACCATTAATAGGTCCATTGGGACCAGGAGTGCATTGGGTGCTAAGAGTTTGGATATCCTCAACAACTTGGATAGTAGCAATAGTGTGGTGGGTAGGAAGGCTCTTAATTCTATCTTCTTCCTCCCTTTCTCTAGCCCATCTCTCTTTTAGTTTAGCCAACATCCTAATATTTTCGTTAATTTGCACTTGAATATCATTCATAGGAGTGACCTTCCTCTCCTCAAGAGGAGAAGTTTTAATTTTAAGCAATTCTACCTCATTGGCTAAATTGTCTACCTTCAAAGAGAGATCATCTAGTTTATTTAGTTTTTCTCCTACACTCTTATTAAAGGCTTTTTGGGTAGTGATGAAATCTTTAAGCATAATCTCTAGTTCAGTAGTGGAGTTCTTGGTAATAGGATAAGCATTGTTGTTCCCATAATTAGAGGGGAACGGTCTAGGATTGCTACCAAAGTTACTCCTATAAGCATTGTTATTAAAATTGTTTCTAGAGATAAAGTTCACATCTACTTGTTCTTGAACAATCAAAGAATTTAAAGTAACATCACGAGGATCAACAGAAGATTGCTTCGAAAGTAGAGACATGATCAAGTCAACTTTTTCATTTAGGGAGGAAATCTCCTCGACAGAGTTTACCTACCTACCTGTTGGAGCGCGTTCGGTGTGCCATTGGGAATAATTGGTCATCATCTCATCGAGAAGATTTGTGGCAGCACCAAGTGTAGTTGACATAAAGGTTCCTCCCGCGGCTGAATCTAACAAGTTCCGCGAGGTAAAGTTCAAGCCTGCATAAAAAATTTGGATAACCATCCAAGTAGTCAAACCGTGAGTAGGGCAGTTCTTGACAAAAGATTTCATACGTTCCCAAGCTTGGGCAACGTGTTCATTATCCAATTGTTTAAAATTCATTATGTTACTTCTTAGTTGGATAATTTTAGCAGGTGGATAGTACTTTCCAATAAAATCATCTTTGCACTTGTCCCATGAATCTATGTTATTTCTAGGCAAAGATTGAAACCAAATTTTAGCTCCTCCTCTCAAGGAGAAAGGAAAAAGCTTAAGCTTAACAATATTACCATCTATTTCTTGGTACTTTTGCATATCACAGAGTTCAACAAAATTGTTAAAGTGTAAAGCAGCATCATCTCCAGCACCGGAGAATTGATCTTTCATAACTAGGTTCAGTAAAGCAGGTTTAATTTCATATGAAGGTGCTGAAGTGGCAGGTGTAGTGATAGGTGTGCAGATAAAGTCATCGTTGTTGTGACTAGTGAAGTCACACAACTTGGTGTTCTCGGTGGAACCCATAGTAGCAAGCAAGCAAGATAACTATTTTTGTGATTTTCGATAAAAGATACTAAAGCAAAACTGAAAGGTAAACTAACAAGACTAAAAGCAAAGGTAAAAGATAGCGTGCAACTCCCCTATCCTGAAGAGTGGAGTCCCCGGCAACGGCGCCAGAAAACTTTGCTTGATGGCTTCTCGCCCCTCGTTGGTTACCCCAAGTGGAAGGTTTGAGATGCAGTGTAGCGGAAGTTTTCCCTTGGCAATACTAAGGATCGATTTCCCTGAGACTCCCAGTTTCAACAAGAAGGTGTCGACTGCTAACGGCGCCAGATATATTAGCAATCAACGTGGACCTGCACACATATACAAATAACTTTGCTCCCAATGAGTACAAAGAGGTTGTCAATCTCCCCGGCCTTGTAGTTTACAAAGGATCAAACGCAAGTGATAATAGTGATAGGTAATGCTGCAATAGTAAGTAAAAGTGTAAAGTAAATAGCGGATGTGATCAATGATGGTAATATGGACCGGGGTCCCATGATGTTCACTAGTGATGTCTCTCTCCCAAAAGACGATAAAACAGCTATGTGAGGTAAACGAATTACAGCTGGGCAATTGACAGAATTATGTGCGCAAACCAATGCTAATTATATTGCAAGAAAGGTAGAGGTTCAAAGCATGGGCGGTACGCCAAGGCAAGTAGACCGAAATCCATCAATGTCTACTACTAATCATCCACCTTGAGATATCTATCCAGAACATCTCGCTGGTATTAAGTTGCGAGTCCCACCCATAGTGTAAACTCAAAGCAACAGACAACTGCATTAAAAGAACTTTGCGTAAAGTAAACAATCCTTGCACCCGTGGGCACAAGCACCGTTGTTTTCCCCCTTGTGGCAACAGCACATCCCCTAGACTCATGTTTCTGTCACTCAAGCTAGTCATCGAGGGGCATGAACCCACAATCCAGCATAACGTTCCCTCTTGGAGTCACTACCTACTACTTGGCCAAAGCAATAAATAACAACGGGGAACATGCAAGAATTACTTACGAACATAAATATAAAAGAGGTAGATCAAATATATTACTCAAACACAATCCGAACATAATCTCACAATCCATCGGATCCCAGCAAACTCAACATAGCAACAACATAAGGATTACATATGTGCCTCGATCATGTAGGGCAGCTCACGAGGACTAATTAGTGAAGCACAAGAACGGGAGGAGAACATCACATAGCTACTGGTCATGGACCCATGGTCCAAGGGAGACTACTCACAACTCATCCGGGAGGCGTCCATGGTGGTGGAGAGGCTCCCAGTGGTGATCCTCCCCTCCGGCAGGGTGCCGGAAAGAGTTCTCCTGGTGCTCCCGATCTTGGAAGCGGCGGCGGCGGCGGAACAGAGATGAGATCGCGAAAAAGGGTTCCCCTCTCGAGGGTTTCGGGACGCGATATAAATATATGCCAAAGGGGGGCATCAGCGGAGGCTCGGGGGGCCCAGGCGCCCCCCCCCCCCCCCGGCACGGCCAGGGGGGCCCGCGCCACCAGGGCGCCTGGAGCCCTGGTGGCCCCGCTCCGGCTGTCCTTTGGCAGCTGGGAAGCTTCTGGAATGCTGATATTTTATATAATTTTTCCGGGATTTTTCTGGCAGTTCTCGTAATGGGAAAACCTGAAATACAAAAACAGCAGAAAACAGAAACTGGCACTGGGGTGCACTAAGTTAATAGGTTAGTCCAAATATGATCAAACGTGTATGGAAGTGTATAAATATCATAGCAATATCACCCAAAAGAGGCATGGAGCAAGCAGAAATTATAGATACATTTTGGACGTATCAGCCGGCGCCCCCCCCCCCCCCAGGGCCCCTATATATAGTGGAGGGAGGGAAGGCAGCCGCACCCTAGCCCCTGGCGCCTCCCTCTCCCTCCCGTTACACTTCTCCCTCCTCCCGCAGCGCTTGGCAAAGCCCTGCAGAAATACTGTTGCATCCACCACCACGCCGTCGTGCTGCTGGATCTCCATCAACCTCTCCTCCCCCCTTGCTGGATCAAGAAGGAGGAGACGTCGCTGCACCGTACGTGTGTTGAACGCGGAGGTGCCGTCCGTTCGGCTCTGGGATCATCGGTGATTTGGATCACGACGAGTACGACTCCATCATCCACGTTCTCTTGAACGCTTCAGCGTGCGATCTACAAGGGTATGTAGATGCACTCCTTTATCCCTTGTTGCTAGATGACTCCTTAGATTGATCTTGGTGAAGCGTAGAATTTTTTTGATTTCTGCTATGTTCCCCAACACAGTATTCTTTAGCTATCCTATGAAGACACATTTCTCCGACTTGGGTTCGAGCTTATCAGGTCGAAGCTTTTTCACGTAAGCATCGCAACTCCAAACTTTAAGAAACGACAACTTTTGTTTCTTGCCAAACCACAGTTCATAAGGCGTCGTCTCAACGGATTTACATGGTGCCCTATTTAACGTGAATGCAACTGTCTCTAAAGTATAACCCCAAAACGATAGTGGTAAATCGGTAAGAGACATCATGGATTGCACCATATCTAAAAAAGTACGGTTACGACGTTCAGACACCCCATTACGCTATGGTGTTTCGGGTGGTGTGAGTTGTGAAACTATTCCACATTGTTTTCAATGAATACCAAAGTCGTAACTCAAATATTCGCCTCCACGATCAGATCGTAGAAACTTTATTTTTTATTTATGATGATTCTCTACTTCACTCTGAAATTCTTTGAACTTTTCAAAAGTTTCAGACTTGTGCTTTATCAAGTAGATATACCCATATCTGCTCAAATCATCAATGAAGGTCAGAAAATAACGATACCCGCCGCGAGCCTCAAAACTCATTGGTCCACATACATCAGTATGTATGTTTTCCGACAAATCAGTTGCTCGCTCCATTGTTCCGGAGAACGGAGTTTTGTTCATCTTGCCCATGAGGCATGGTTTGCAAGCACCAAGTGATTCATAATCAAGTGATTCCAAAAGTCCATCAGTATGGAGTTTCTTCATGCGCTTTACACCAATATGACCTAAATGGCAGTGCCACAAATAAGTTGCACTATCATTATCAACCTTGCATCTTTTGGTTTCAATATTATGAATATGTGCATCACTACGATCGAGATCTAACAAGAATATACCATTCTTCAAGGGTGCATGACCATAAAAGATATTACTCATATAAATAGAACAACCATTATTCTCTGATTTAAATGAATAACAGTCTCGCAACAAACAAGATCCAGATATAATGTTCATGCTCAATGCTGGCACCAAATAACAATTATTTAGGTCTAAAACTAATCCCAATGGTAGATGTAGAGGTAGCGTGCCGACGGCGATCACATCGACTTTGGAACCATTTCCCACGCGCATCTTCACCTCGTCCTTAGCTAATCTTCGTTTAATCTGTAGCCCCTGTTTCGAGTTACAAATATTAGCAACCGAACTAGTATATAATACCCGGGTGCTACTACGAGCATTTGTAAGGTACACATTAATAACATGTATATCAAATATACCTTTGTTCACTTTGCCATCCTTCTTATCCGCCAAATACTTGGGGCAGTTCCGCTTCTAGTGTCCAGTCCCTTTGCAGTAGAAGCACTTAGTTTCAGGCTTGGCTCCAGAGTTGGGTTTCTTCGCGGGAGTAGCAACTTTCTTGCTATTCTTTTTGAAGTTCCCCTTCTCCCCCTTGCCTTTTTTCTTGAAACTAGTGGTCTTGTTAACCATCAACACTTGATGCTCGTTTTTGATTTCTACCTCCGCAGCTTTGAGCATAGCGAAGAGCTCGGGAATTGTCTTTTGCATCCCTTGCATATTATAGTTCATCATGAAGCCTTTATAGCTTGGTGGTAGTGATTGAAGAACTCTATCAATAACACTATCTTCATCAACTTTGCAACCAAGTTGAGTCATATGATTGTAGTACCCAGACATTCTGAGCAAGTGTTCACTGATAGAACTGTTCTCCTCCATCTAGCAGCTATATAACTTATTGGAGACTTCATATCTCTCAATTCGGGCATTTTCTTGAAATATTAACTTCAACTCTTGGAACATCTCATATGCTCCATGACATTCGAAACGTCTTTGAAGTCCCGATTCTAAGCCGTAAAGCATGGCACACTGAACTATCGAGTAGTCATCAGAACGAGCTTGCCAGACATTCATAACGTCTAGAGTTGCTCCTGTAGTAGGCCTATCACCTAGCGATGCTTCCAGGACATAATTCTTTTGTGCAGCAATGAGGATAATCCTCAAGTTATGGACCCAGTCCGTGTAGTTGCTACCATCATCTTTCAACTTAGCTTTCTCTAGGAACACATTAAAATTCAAGGGAACGGTAGCACAGGCCATTGATCTATAACAACATAGATATACAAAAACTATCAGGACTAAGTTCATGATAAATTAAAGTTCAATTAATCATATTACTAAAGTACTCCCACTTATATAGACACCCCTCTAGTCATCTAAATGATCACATGATCCAAATCAACTAAACCATGTCCGATCATCATGTGAGATGGGGTAGTTTTCAATGGTGAACATCTTATGTTCATCATATCTACTATATGATTCACGCTCGACCTTTCGGTCTCCGGTGTTCCGAGGCCATGTCTGTACATGCTAGGCTCGTCAAGTTTAACCTGAGTATTCTGCATGTGCAAAATTGTCTTACACCCATTGTATTTGAACATAGAGCTTATCACACCCGATCATCACGTGGTGTCTCGGCACGACGAACTTTCGCAATGGTGCATACTCAGGGAGAACACTTGTACCTTGAAATTTTGTAAGGGATCATCTTATTATGCTACCACCGTATTAAGCAAAATAAGAAGCATAAAAACTTCACATGCAATCAAAATATGTGGCATGATATGGCCATCATCATCTTGTGCTTTTGATCTCCATCTCCAAAGCATCGTCATGATCTCCATCGTCACCGGCTTGACACCATGATCTTCATCGTAGCGTCATGGTCGTCTCGCCAACTATTGCTACTACTACTATCGCTAACTCATAGTGATAAAGTAAAGCAATTACATGGCATTCATAATTCATACAATAAAGAGACAACCATAAGGCTCCTGCCGGTTGCTGGTAACTTTACAAAACATGATCATCTCATACAATAATATATAACTCATCACGTCTTGACCATATCACACCACAACATGCCCTGCAAAAACAAGTTAGACATCCTCTACTTTGTTGTTGCAAGTTTTACGTGGCTGCTACGGGCTTAGCAAGAACCGTTCTTACCTATGCATACAAAAACCATAACGATTTTTCGTCAAGTATGTGTTGTTTTAACCTTCACAAGGACCGGGCGTAGCCACACTCGATTCAACTAAAGTGAGAGAGACACACACCCACCGGTCACCTTTAACCAACGTGTGCTCGTAGCGGTGAACCCAGTCTCGCGTAAGCGTACGCGTAATGTCGGTCTGGGCCGCTTCATATCAAAATACCGCCGAATCAAAGTATGACATGTTGGTAAGCAGTATGACTATTATCGCCCACAACTCATTGTGTTCTACTCGTGCATATCATCTACGCATAGACCAGGCTCATGATGCCACTGATGGGGAACGTAGTATTTCAAAAAGATTCCTATGATCACGCAAGATCTATCTAGGAGAAGCATAGAAACGAGTGCGGAGAGTGCGTCTACGTACCCTCGTAGACCGAAAGCGGAAGCGTCTAGTGACGTGGTTGATGTAGTCGAACGTCTTCGCGATCCAACCTATCCAAGCACCGAACGTACGGCACCTCCGCGTTCAGCACACGTTCAACTCGATGACGTCCCACGAGCTCTTGATCCAGTTGAGCGTCACGGGAGAGTTTCATCAGCATGACGGCGTGGTCACGGTGATGATGAAGTTACCAACGCAGGGCTTCGCCTAAGCACTGCAACGATATGACTGAGGTGTGTTTCTGTGGAGGGGGCACCACACATGGCTAAAACAATGTTGCTTGTGTATTATAGGGTGTCCCCTACCCCCGTATATAAAGGAGCAAGGGGGAGGGCCGGCCGGCCCTAGGACGCCCCAAGGAGGGGAGCAATCCCACTCCTAGTAGGAGTAGGACTCCCCTTTCCTACTCCTACTAGGAGTGGGAAAGGAAGGAGAAGGGGAGAAGGAAGGAGAGAGGGGCGCCCCCCCACTCCTAGTCCAACTAGGTATCCCTTGGGGGGGGCGACGGCCAGCCCTAGTGGGCTGCCTCTCACTTTCCCTCAAGGCCCACCATGGCCCAATACTCCCCCGGGGGGTTCGGGTAACCCCTCCGGCACTCCTGTTTTCTCCGAAATCACACGGAACACTTCCGGTGTTCGAATATAGCCGCCCAATATATCAATCTGTATGTCTCAGACATTCCGAGACTCCTCATCATGTCTGTTATCTCATACGGGACTCTGAACTACCTTCGGTACATCAAAACTCATAAATTCATAATACCGATCGTCATCGAACGTTAAGCGTGCGGACCCTACTGGTTCGAGAACTATGTAGACATGATCGAGACTCATCTCCGGTCAATAAGCAATAGCGGAACCTGGATGCTCATACTGGTTCCTACATATTCTACGAAGATCTTTATCGGTCAAATCGCATAACAACATACCTTGTTCCCTTTGTCATCGGTATGTTACTTGCCCGAGATTCGGTCGTCGGTATCATCATACCTAGTTCAATCTTGTTACCGGCAAGCCTCTTTACTCGTTCCGTAATACATCATCTCGTGACTAACTCATTAGTCGTTTGCTTGCAAGGCTTATTATGATGTGTATTACCGAGAGGGCCCACATATACCTCTCCGACACTCGGAGTGACAAATCCTATTCTCGATCTATGCCAACACCACAAACACCTTCAGAGACACCTGTAGAGCATCTTTATAATCACCCAGTTACGTTGTAACGTTTGATAGCACACTGATACGTCTCCAACGTATCTACTTTTCCAAACACTTTTGCCCTTGTTTTGGACTCTAACTTGCATGATTTGGATGGAACTAACCCGGACTGACTTTGTTTTCAGCAGAACTGCCATGGTGTTGTTTTTGTGCAGAAATAAAAAGTTCTCGGAATCGCCTGAAAATCAACGGAGATTTATTTCAGAAAATATAAAAAAATGCCTGCAAGAAGATCCACACTGGGGGCCCACGGGCTGTCCTCGAGGGTGGGGGGCACGCCCCCCTTCCCAGGGCGCGCCCCCCTGTCTCGAGGGCACCCCGATGCCCCACCGACGTATCCCCAGGTCCTACATATTCCGTTTCATGGAGAAAAATATCAAGGAGAAAGAATTATCGCGTTTTGCGAGATGGAGCCGCCGCCAAGCCCTAATCTCTCTCGGGAGGGCTGATTTGTAGTCCGTTCGGGGCTCCGGAGAGTGGAGATCGTCGCCATCGTCATCATCAACCTTCCTCCATCACCAATTCCATGAAGCTCACCGTCGTGCGTGAGTAATTCCATCGTAGGCTTGTTGGACGGTGATGGGTTGGATGGGATCTATCATGTAATCAAGTTAGTTTTGTTAGGGTTTGATCCCTAGTATCCACTGTGTTGTGAGATTGATGTTGCTATGACTTTGCTATGCTTAATTCTTGTCACTAGGGCCCGAGTGCCATGATTTTCAGATCTGAACCTATTATGTTTTCAAGAATATATGTGTGTTCTTGATCCTATCTTGCAAGTCTATAGTCACGTACTATGTGTTATGATCCGGCAACCCCGAAGTGACAATAATCGGGACCACTCCCGGTGATGACCTTAGTTTGAGGAGTTCATGTATTCACTATCTGTTAATGCTTTGGTCTGGTACTCTATTAAAAGGAGGCCTTAATATCCCTTAGTTTCCAATAGGACCCCGCTGCCACGGGAGGGTAGGACAAAAGGTGTCATGCAAGTTCTTTTCCATAAGCACGTATGACTATATTCGGAATGCATGCCTACATTGCATTGATGAACTGGAGCTAGTTCTGTGTCACCCTAGGTTATAACTTCTACATGATGAATTACGTCCGACGTAATTTCCCATCATTGATCCAATTCCTACGAGCTTTACCTATATTGCTTGTTGCTTATTTACTTTTCCATTGCTATTATCACAAAAACTACAAAAACACTATCTTTACTTTTATTGCTACTACCACCACTATCATATTATTGTGCTACTAAACTATCTTGCTGCAGATACTAAGTTTCCAGGTGTGGCCGAAATGACAACTCAGTTGCTAATACTTAAGAGTATTCTTTGGCTCCCCTTGTGCGAATCAAAAAATTTGGGTTTAATACTTTACCCTCGAAAACTATTGCGATCCCCTACACTTGTGGGTTATCAAGACTATTTTCTGGCGACGTTGCCGGGGAGCATAGCTCTATTCTTTAAGTTACTTGGGATTTATATCTGCTTATCACTATGAAGAATTTGAAGGACTCAAAAACCAAGATCTTCCCTCAACTACGAGGGGAGGTAAGGAACTGCCATCTAGCTCTGCACTAGATTCTCCTTCTGTTATGAGTAAACTTGTGACACCTACTCCTGCTATTGAATCTGATATGTCGTATGTTCTTGATGATGCTACTTCTTCTATGTATGATGAAACTATCTCTATGCATGATACTATGCCACTAGGTGAATTTCTAGATGAACAAATTGCTAAGGTTAGGCAGAGTGCAAATGTTGATGATATTTATGAAAGTGATGATGAAACTACTCCCAACAGATATGAATTGCCTGTTGTGCCTGAGGGTTATGTTATGGATGAAGAAACTGCTAGAGACTGTCTTGCTTGCAATGATAGATATGATCTTAAGAAGTTATTAGCTAAGCTGAAAGAAAAATCCTTGAATGCTAGAATGAAACATGACCCTGCTTTTGCTACTTCACCTATATGTGTTACTCATAAGGATTATGAATTCTTTGTTGACCCTGAGTTAATTACTTTGGTTGAATCCGATCCTTTCCATGGCTATGAGTCTCAAACTGTTGTGGCACATCTTACCAAGTTGAATGATATAGCCACCCTGTTTACCAATGATGAAAAGATCCGTTACTATTATATCCTTAAGTTATTTCCGTTCTCGTTAAAGGGTGATGCTAAGACTTGGTTTAATTCTCTTGATCCTAGTTGTGTGCGTAGTCCCCAGGATATGATGTATTACTTCTCTGCTAAATATTTTCCCGCTCATAAGGAACAAGCTGCCTTAGGGAAATATATAAATTTGCTCAAACTGAAGAAGAGAGTCCCCCACAAGCTTGGGGGAGGCTTCTCTAGTTACTTAATGCTTTGCCTGATCATCCTCTTGAGATGCATGATATACTCGATGTCTTTTATAATGGACTAACCGATGCTTCTAGAGACCACCTGGATAGTTGTGCTGGTTGTGTTTTTAGGGAAAGAATAGTGGAACAAGCTGAATTACTATTGAATAATATGATGGCCAATGAAAATAATTGGACACCTCCTGAACCATCCCCTAAGCCAACTCCGAAGAAAAGAGGTGTTCTATTTCTCAGTCCTGAAGATATGCAAGAGGCAAAGAAATCCATGAAACAAAAGGTATTAAAGCTGAAGATGTTAAGAATATACCTCCTATTGAAGAAATACATGGTCTTGACAACCCGACACAGGTAGTAAAGGTAAGTTCTCTTTATAGATTTGATGAAAGTGATATTCCTCGTTATAAGTCTGCTAGCCAATGCTTAGATGAGTTTGACAATTTTATTGTGAAACAAGAAAACTTCAATGCTTATGTTGGTAGACAACTGCAACACAATGCTCATATGATTGAACGCTTGAGTGATTATTTGTCTAGTGCTAAAGATGAACTAAAACTCATTAGTATACATGCTTCTATGGTTACCACTCAAGTAGAACAAGTACTTAAAGCTCAGAATGATTTGCTTAATGAATTAAATAGTAAGAATAATGATAATGCCATTAGAGTTGTGACTAGAGGCGGTAGAATGACTCAGGAACCTCTATATCTTGAAGGCCACCCTAAGAGAATTGAGCAAGATTCTCAGAGAGCTAATATAGATGCACCTAGTTCTTCTAAGAAGAAGAAAAGGAAAAATGATAGAAAATTTGCATGCTTCTAGCTCACCCACCTGAGAATCCCAATGATATATCTGTTTCTAATGCTGAGACACTATCTAGTAATGAACATGAACCTAGTGATAATATTAATGATGATGTTCATGTTAATGCTCAACCTAGCAATGATAATGATGTAGAGATTGAATCTGCTGTTGATCTTGATAACCCACAATCAAGCAATTAACGTTATGATAAGAGAGACTTTGTTGCTAGGAAGCATGGTAGGGAAAGAGAACCATGGGTTCAGAAACCCATGCCTTTTCCTCCGGAACCATCCAAGAAAAATGATGATGAAGATTTTGAGCGCTTCGCTGAAATGATTAGACCTATCTTTTTGCTTATGCGTTTGACTGATGTGCTTAAAACAAATCCTTATGCCAAGTATATGAAAGATATTATTACCAACAAAAGAAAGATACCTGAAGTACAAATTTCCACCATGCTTGCCAATTACACTTTTGAGGGTGGAATGCCTAAGAAATTAGGAGATCCATGAGTACCTAATATACCTTGCTCCATTAAGAGAAACTATGTTAAAACTGCTTTGTGTGATCTTGGAGCCGGTGTTAGTGTCATGCCTCTCTCTTTATATCATAGACTTGACTTGAGTAAGCTGACACCTACTGAAATATCTTTGCAAATGGCTGATAAATCAACTGCTATACCTGTCGGTATTTGTGAGGATGTGCCTGTTGTAGTTGCAAATGTTACTATTCTAACAGACTTTGTTATACTTGATATTCCCGAGGATGATAGTATGTCTATTATTCTTGGAAGACCTTTTCTGAATACTGCAGGGGCTGTTATTGATTGCAACAAAGGCAATGTCACTTTTCATGTCAATGGTAATGAGCATACGGTACACTTTCCGAGGAAACAACCTCAGGTTCATAGTATATCACTATTGGAGGTTTTGAGTTTCCTATTCCTACTATCAAGAAGGCATATGACATACTTATTGTTGGGGACATACATATCCCCATTGAGGTAACATAGTGTTATTCGAAAATTCTCCGGTTTCATGTTACTCGGAAAGAGTTTATTAACAAGACCTGATCAACCTTGTTAATGGATTCCTTTTTGATGAGCATGGGATAGGTGAATCTAGATAGCACAAACCTTATGTACCCTCCTTTTACTTTCTGTTAATTAGGTTAAATAAAAGAAAAATAGCATTATCTGTCTGTTTCCAGACTTATCCATGCAATAAAAAAATTATACTGAAAATAAAAGTTCTCCAAATGCCATGAAAATGAATTATGATTTTTTTAGAATATTTAAGAAAATATGGCACTAAACACACAGCGAGGGGAGCCAGCATGTGGCCTCAAGGGCACAGGGCGCGCCCCCCTTCACAGGGCACGCCCCCTGCCTCGAGGGGCCCACGTGGCCCCCCTCCACTTATCCTTTCACCCATGCTCTTCTTCTTCCTCCCAAAAAAATCCCCAACCAGCTCAAACCCGAGTTCTAGCTCATTTGGCTGCCATTTTCGATCTCCTTGCTCAAAGCACCATTCACCAAACTGTTTGGGGAGATTGTTCCTTGGTATGTGACTCCTCCATTGGTCCAATTAGTTTTTTCTCTAGTGCTTTATTTGTTGCAAATTTATGCTTTTGTGGTGACCTTGTTCTTGAGCTTGCATGTCAAATTTTCTTGGTCCCAAGTAGTTCTAATGCATGATATAGCCTCTAGGCACTTGTAGGAGTTGTTGCTATCAATCTTGTTGAGTTTGGTTAACTTTTATTTGTGAGTTATTAAATTTTTTAGAAATTTTCAGAAAACGAAAATGTTAAAAAGAATATTGATGGACTCTTCCAGCAAGAGCTCAGAGGAGAAGAAGAAAGAAGAAAATAAGAAGCCCAAGTATCATCTTCCTCGCATGGCGGAAGTTCGACCGTGCGAATGGCCTTGTAATAATTTCATGATGTCCGCCGGTATTAATGAAGACTTTTATTGGATGGCGAATAATGCAGGCCTCACCGACTTCCTCAACAACCAAAAAGAGCAGTATCTCTTACTCACCAATATTTTTACGCAAAGATTTCATTTTCATTCTAGAAAAACACCACCTACGGTGGAGTTTTGCTTATATGATGTGATTAAGGAGATATCACTATTAGATTTTTGCGAAATATGCAAAGTACCCTTTGAAGGTAGACTACATGAATCACGTCATGAAGACGTCAAAGGGTTTATTGATATGATAGCCGTAGGTGAAACTAGACAAGTTTCAGGGGCAAGAATCATTACTATACACTTCCCTGTTCTGCGCTACTTTGCTTTATTTGCTAGTAGGTGTTTAATTGGTCGCGGGAATAGTGGGAATCTTAGTGCCCCTGATATTATCATTTTACGCCATGCTTTGTTTCGCAACACAACTTTTAGCTTGGGCGCCGTCGTTGCCAAACGATTGAGTCTGAACCGCTCAAAGGGGCCCGTCTTTGGAGGCATCTTTGCTTCTCGCCTTCCTGAACATTTTAATATACCTATTAGGCATCATGAGAAGGAAGAAAAGTGGTTTGCACCTGTTTATCTAGACTACAAGAGCATGGTAGCTCATGACTTTATTGTTAAAGACAAAAATGTGCAGCTACTTTATAAATTGAGGTTTGATGAAATATACTGTGAAATTGTTACCTTGCCTGCACCATCTCTGTTTGATCTGTCCACAGGCAAGTACCTCATTACATCAGACGCCTTCTACAAGTACCAAGGCCAGGCACAAGCTTCGGAGCCTGAGCCAGAACCACCACTTGATCCTTCCCGTCAATCTGTTTATGGGTGGGATCTGGACGAGCTCGCCAACCAGTGGCATCCAGAGGACACATCTCAGTACACTGGAGAGAGTGGCTTCGATCCATGGCCATAGACCAACTTAGGCCAAAAGCCTAAGCTTGGGGGAGTACGTGTTTCTCACCGACTTTACTTTCATGTTCACACTTATTCTAGTTGCCGGTGCTCACACTCTTTCACTGTACCATCCATGCTTAGTTTAATTTTCTTTTTCTTAGTCTTTTTCTTGTGTGATAGAAAAACCCAGATTTTTTTTTTAGTTGTAGCTTCTAGCTCGTTTACTTTCCTTGCTTGTAGTAGTAACTAAACATGTAAACCCCAAAAGATTTCCCGTTCTTCTTTTGCTTGTTGGGAGCTTTCCCGTGTAAATAGTTTCTTTTCTTTGTGGCTTAGTGGCTCTCATATGCTTTGTTGTTGATTTAACCTTGAGCCATAGTACCTTGTCTTCTCTCTTGAATTAAATGCATGCAGATTCCAGCTTAGTCCAATGCACGTGCACTATTATTATTGTCCACACCGTTCGGTCGTGCGAGTGAAAGGCAATAAGGATGATATATGATGAACTAATTGAGATGAGAAAAGCTGGTATGAACTCGACCTCTCTTGTTTTTGTAAATATGATAGCTCGTCGTTCTTGATTCAGCTTGTTATGAATGAAACATGTTTGCAATGACAATTAGAGATCATAGCTGCTTATGCCATGCTTAATTAGCTGAGAGTTTATAATGGTCTATCTTGCATGCCAACATGATATTAAAATAGTTGTGATGTGGTATGATGGGTGGTATCCTCCTCTGAACGATTTAAGTGACTTGACTTGGCACATGTTCACGCATGTAGTTGAAACAAATCAACATAGCCTTCACGATATTTATGTTCATGGTGATTTATATCCTACCCATGCTTGCATTCATTGTTGATTAATTTTAATGCATGTTCATGACCGTTGTTGCTCTCTAGCTGGTCGCTTCCCACTCTCTTTCTAGCCTTCACCTGTACTAAGCGGGAATATTGCTTGTGCATCCACTTCCATAAACCCCAAAGTTATTCCACATGAGTCCACTATACCTTCTTATATGCGGTATTTACCTGCCGTTCCAAGTAAATTTGTATGTGCCAAACTCTAAACTTTCAAATGAAATTCTGTTTTGTATGCTCGAACAGCTCATGTATCAACTAGGGATGTCTATATCTTCCATGCTAGGTGGGTTATTCTCACGATGAGTGGAATCCGCTCATCATTCATGAGAAAATGGCTGGTAACCGGGATGCCCAGTCCCATGCTCAAAATCATAATAATTAAACAAAACTCCCCAGGGTTGTTGCTTGTTTGGACGGTAACCCGTGGATTCGGCTGGCCGTGGAGTGTGCTTGTTGGTGGTAGGGGAGTATAAACTTTAACATTCTGTTTGGGAACCGCCTATAATGTGCGTAGCATGGGAGATATCGAGATTCTTGGTTGTTATGTTGACAATGAAAGTATACCGCTCAAAATGTTATTCAATCTCTATTTAAAAATCGAGCTCTGGCACCTCTACAAATCCCTGCTTCCCTCTGCGAAGGGCCTATCTATTTACTTTTATGCAGAGTCGTCACCCTCTTATCAAAAAGCACCAGTAGGAGAGCACCTCTGTCGTTGCATGTATTACTATTAATTTGCATTGAGTATGATCATGACTGGATCTCTTTTACCATGAATTACAATGTCTAGTCAGTCCTTGATCTTTAAAGGTGCTCTGCATCTATGTTTTGCGGTCTCAGAAAGGGCTAGCGAGATACCATCCTGTTATATCATATCATGATTGTTTTGAGAAGTGTTGTCATCCGAGGTTTATTATTATTGCTCGCTAGTTGATTATGCTATTGATGTGAGTAGTCTTGAGACCTGAAAATTATTGTGAATGTGGTTAGTTCATGATCTTGTTGAAAACCTTAATGCTAGCTTACATATTTACAACAACAAGAGCAAACAGAGTTTGTCCAAGTTTTTTCTTTATCACTTTCAGTTTATCAACTGAATTGCTTGAGGACAAGCAAAGGTTTAAGCTTGGGGGAGTTGATACGTCTCCAACGTATCTACTTTTCCAAACACTTTTGCCCTTGTTTTGGACTCTAACTTGCATGATTTGAATGGAACTAACCCGGACTGACGCTGTTTTCAGCAGAACTGCCATGGTGTTGTTTTTGTGCAGAAATAAAAAGTTCTCTAAATCGCCTGAAAATCAACGGAGATTTATTTCAGAAAATATAAAAAATACATGCAAGAAGATCCACACCGGGGGGCCCACGGGCTGTCCTCGAGGGTGGGGGGCGCGCCCACCTTCCCAGGGCGCGCCCCCTGCCTCGAGGGCACCCCGATGCCCCACCGACGTATCCCCAGGTCCTATATATTCCGTTTCATGGAGAAAAAAATCAAGGAGAAAGAATTATCGCGTTTTATGAGACGGAGCCGCCGCCAAGCCCTAATCTCTCCCGGGAGGGCTGGTCTGGAGTCCGTTCGGGGCTCCGGAGAGTGGAGATCGTCGCCATCGTCATCATCAACCTTCCTCCATCACCAATTCCATGATGCTCACCGCCGTGCGTGAGTAATTCCATCGTAGGCTTGCTGGATGGTGATGGGTTGGATGGGATCTATCATGTAATTGAGTTAGTTTTGTTAGTGTTTGATCCCTAGTATCTACTATGTTCTGAGATTGATGTTGCTATGACTTTGCTATGCTTAATGCTTGTCACTAGGGCCCGAGTGCCATGATTTCAGATCTGAACCTATTATGTTTTCATGAATGTATGTGTGTTCTTGATCCTATCTTGAAAGTCTATAGTCACCTACTATGTGTTATGATCCGACAACCCCGAAGTGACAATAGTCGGGACCACTCCTGGTGATGACCTTAGTTTGAGGAGTTCATGTATTCACTATGTGTTAATGCTTTGGTCTGGTACTCTATTAAAAGGAGGCCTTAATACCCCTTAGTTTCCAATAGGACCCTGCTGCCATGGGAGGGTAGGACAAAACATGTCATGCAAGTTCTTTTCCATAAGCATGTATGACTATATTCGGAATGCATGCCTACATTGCATTGATGAACTGGAGCTAGTTTTGTGTCACCCTAGGTTAAAATTCTACATGATGAATTGCATCCGACGTAATTTCCCATCACCGATCCAATGCCTACGAGCTTTACCTATATTGCTTGCCGCTTATTTACTTTTCCGTTGCTATCATCACAAAAACTACAAAAACACTATCTTTACTTTTATTGCTCTACCACCACTATCATATTACTGTGCTACTAAATTATCTTGCTGCAGATACTAAGTTTCCATGTGTGGCTGAATTGACAACTCAGTTGCTAATACTTAAGAGTATTCTTTGGCTCCCCTTGTGTCGAATCAACAAATTTGGGTTTAACACTTTACCCTTGAAAACTATTGCGATCCCCTACACTTGTGGGTTATCACACACAAGGTGTCCCTCCGGTATTCGGGAGTTGCATAATCTCATAGTCATAGGAACATGTATAAGTCATGAAGAAAGCAATATCAGTCAAACTAAACGATCAAGTTGCTAGGCTAACGGATGGGTCTTGTCCATCACATCATTCTCCTAATGATGTGATCCCGTTGATCAAATGACAACTCATGTCTATGGCTAGGAAACATAACCATCTTTGATCAATGAGCTAGTCTAGTAGAGGCATACTAGGGAGATTCTGTTTTGTCTATGTATTCACACATGTATTAAGTTTCCGGTTAATACAATTCTAGCATGAATAATAAACATTTATCATGATATAAGGAAATACAAATAACAACTTTATTATTGCCTCTAGGGCATATTTCCTTCATTGGAAGCTTCTTCAAATGCATCAATTTCCTCTTGAAGCGTATCCTTGCCCTTTTGCTTGTGGTCTTGTGGTGGAAGATCATCTTGTGCTTGTGTCCCCTCGAAGGAAGTAGGATCATACTGTTGGGGAACGTAGTATTTTAAAATTTTCCTACGATCACGCAAGATCTATCTGCCAGATGCATAGCAACGAGAGGGAAGAGTGTGTCTACGTACCCTCGTAGACCGGAAGCGGAAGCGTCAAGTGATGCGGTTGATGTAGTCGAACTTCTTTGCGATTCAACCGATCAAGCACCGAACGTACGGCACCTCCGCGTTCAGCACACGTTCAGCTTGATGACGTCCCACGAGCTCTTGATCCAGTTGAGCTTCACGGGAAAGTTTCGTCAGCACGACGGCGTGGTGACGGATATGATGTATTCACCAGCGCAGGGCTTCGCCTAAGCACCGCGACGGTATGACCGAGGTGTGTTTCTGTGGAGGGGGGCACCGCACACGGCTGGAACAATTCAACTTGTGTGTCTTTGGGTGCCCCCCTGCCCCCGTATATAAAGGAGCAAGGGGGAGGCCGGCCGGCCCTCCTATGGTGCGGCTAGGGTGCAATCCTACTAGGAATAGGATTGCAATCCTATTCCTAGTAGGAACTACCAAAGAAGGAAGAGAGGGAAAGGAAAAAGAGGGAGAGGTGGCGCCCCCCCAATCCTAGTCCAACTAGGATCCCTAGGTGGGGCGCCGGCCAGCCTCTATGGGCTGCCTCTCTCCTTTCCTTAAGGTCCACTATGGACCATCCCCCCTCGTAGGGGGTTCCGGTAACCCCCTCCGGCAATCCCGTTAAATCCGAAACTTTTCCGGAACACTTCCGGTGTCCGAATATAGTCGTCCAATATATCAATCTTTATGTCTCGGACATTCCGAGACTCCTCATCATGTCCGTGATCTCATCCGGGACGCCGAACTACCTTCGGTACATCAAAACTCATAAACTCATAATACCGATCGTCGTCAAACGTTAAGCGTGCGGACCCTACGGGTTCGAGAACTATGTAGACATGACCGAGACTCATCTCCGGTCAATAACCAATAGCGGAACCTGGATGTTCATATTGGCTCCTACATATTCTACGAAGATCTTTATCGGTCAAACCGCATAACAGCATACGTTGTTCCTTTTGTCATCGGTATGTTACTTGCCCGAGATTCGATCGTCGGTATCTCTATACCTAGTTCAATCTCGTTACTGGCAAGTATCTTTACTCGTTCTGTAACACATCATCTCGTGACTAACTCATTAGTCTTTTGCTTGCAAGGCTTATTATGATGTGTGTTACCGAGAGGGCCCAGAGATACCTCTCCGACACTCGGAGTGACAAATCCTAATCTTGATCTATGCCAACACCACGAATACTTTTGGAGACACCTATAGAGCATCTTTATGATCACCCAGTTACGTTGTGACGTTTGATAGCACACAAGGTGTTCCTACGGTATTCGGGAGTTGCATAATCTCATAGTCATAGGAACATGTATAAGTCATGAAGAAAGCAATAGCAGTAAAACTAAACGATCATAGTGCTATGCTAACGGATGGGTCTTGTCCATCACATCATTCTCCTAATGATGTGATCCCGTTGATCAAATGACAACTCATGTCTATGGCTAGGAAACATAACCATCTTTGATCAATGAGCTAGTCTAGTAGAGGCATACTAGGAACATACTGTTTTGTCTATGTATCCACACATGTACTAAGTTTCCGGTTAATACAATTCTAGCATGAATAAAAGACATTTATCATGATATAAGGAATTACAAATAACATCTTTATTATTGCCTCTAGGGCATATTTCCTTCAGTCTCCCACTTGCACTAGAGTCAATAATCTAGCTCACATCGCCATGTGATTTAATACCGATAGTTCACATCGTTATGTGAATAACACCCATAGTTCACATCGCCATGTGACCAACACCCAAAGGGTTTGCTAGAGTCAATAATCTAGTTCACATCGCTATGTGATTAATACCCAAGAGTAATAAGGTATGATCATGTTTTGCTTATGAGAGAAGTTTAGTCAGCGGGTCTATCACATTCAGATCCGTATGTATTTCGCAAATTTCTATGTCTACAATGCTCTGCATGGAGCTACTCTAGCTAATTGCTCCCACTTTCAATACGCATCCAGATTGATACTTATAGTCATCTGGATTTAGTGTCAAAGCTTGCATCGGCGTAACCCTTTACGACGAACTCTTTATCACCTCCATAATCGAGAAACATTTCCTTAGTCATCCAGTTACTAAGGATAATTTTGACTGCTGTACAGTGATCTACTCCTGGATCACTATTGTACCCCCTTGACAAACTCATGGCAAGGTACACGACATGTTTGGTACACAGCATGGCATACTTTATAGAACCTATGGCTGAGGCATAGGGAATGACTTTCATTCTCTCTATATTTTTCTGCCGTGGTCTGGCTTTGAGTCTTACTCAACTTCACACCTTACAAGTCAGGAAAGAACTCCTTCTTTGACTGATCCATTTTGAACTACTTCAAAATCTTATCAAGGTATACTCATCGAAAGTCTTATCAAGCGTCTTGATCTATCTCTATAAATTTTGATGCCCAATATGTAAGCAGCTTCAACAAGGTCTTTCTTTGAAAAACTCCTTTCAAACACTCCTTTATGCTTTCCAGAAAATTCTACATTATTTCCGATCGACAATATGTCATTCACATATACTTATCAGAAAGGTTGTAGTGCTCCCACTCACTTCTTGTAAATACAGGCTTCACCGCAAGTCTGTATAAATCTATATGCTTTGATCAACTTATCAAAGCGTATATTCCAACTCCGAGATGCTTGCACTAGTTCATAGATGGATCGCTGGAGCTTGCACATTTTGTTAGCACCTTTAGGATTGACAAAACCTTCGGGTTGCATCATATACATTTTTTCTTTAATAAATCCATTAAAGAATGCAGTTTTGTTTATCCATTTGCCAGATTTCATAAAATGCGGCAATTGCTAACATGATTCGGACAGACTTAAGCATCGCTACGGGTGAGAAAGTCTCATCGTAGTCAACTCCTTGAACTTGTCGAAAACCTTTCACAACAAGTCGAGCTTTGTAAACAGTAACATTACCGTCAGCGTCGGTCTTCCTCTTTGAAGATCCATTTATTTTCGATGGCTTGCCGATCATTGGGCAAGTCAACCAAAGTCCACACTTTGTTCTCATACATGGATCCCATCTCAGATTTCATGGCCTCAAGCCATTTTGCGGAATCTGGGCTCATCATCGCTTCCTCATAGTTCGCAGGTTCATCATGGTCTAGTAACATGACTTCCAGAACTGGGTTGCCGTACCACTCTGATGCAGAACGTACTCTGGTTGATCTACGACGTTCAGCAGAAACTTGATCTGAAGTTTCATGATCATCATCATTAGCTTCCTCACTAATTGGTGTAGGAATCACTAGAACTAGTGAAAGTGCAACTAATCCCCGGGTGGTTTTGGTAATTAATAACAACATATATATCATTGAACTAATATTTACTTGAGAATCATTTCAGAGAAGTTCGATGATATGGGTATGGAAATGTCTGAAGAAGTGGACCCCTCAAAATGCTAAGACAAGCATTGGCAAAAGCTCAAGACTCCATTTTTGGTTTAGTGATCCAAGATCACATTGAGTCCATAGGAAAAGCCAATACTATTAAAAGGGGATGAGGTTGTGTTGATGATCTGGTTGCTCAAGTGCTTAGTGATTTAGCTCCTTCAACTATCAGCAACTTTCACTTCTATACACACTCATAAGTAATCTCGGACAAACCGATTCTTCCAACTCAGTCCCACCGAGATGAAACACCTCAGTTATTTTCCAAACCCTAGAAATTTCGGTCCATCCGATTTTGAGTTCGGTCTCACCGAAACTGGACTGCCAACCTTCTGTAACCGTTTGTCATCATTTCGGAATATCCGAGTTGTTGATTTCGGTCCCACCGATTCTGGCAAGCTCCTACCTTTGACTCATATCGGACACACCGAGATGGTATTTTCGGTCCCACCGAAAACCCCAACGTTCACTATATTTGAACTTTCGGTCTGACCGAGTTTTCACTTTGGTCTCACCGAGATTGCTCAATTATGTGTGTAACGGTTGGATTTTGTGTGGAGGCTATATATACCCCTCCACCCCCTCTTCATTCGTGGAGAGAGCCATCAGAAAGTACCACCACTTCTACCTTACACTTTCTGAGAAGAGAACCACCTACCCTTGTGTTGAGATCAAGTCATTCCATTCCTACCATATGAAACTTGATTTCTAGCCTTCCCAAGTTGCTTTCCACTCAATCCTTTCTTCCACCACAGCCATATCAGTGAGGAGAGTTGAGTGTTGGGGAGATTATCATTTGAAGCACAAGAGCAAGGAGTTCATCATCATCAACAACATCTATTACCTTTTGGAGGGTGGTGCCTCCTAGATTGGTTAGGTGTCGCTTGGGAGCCTCCGTCTTTGAGATGTGGAGTTGAACCAAGAAGTTTGTAAGGGCAAGGAGATCGCCTACTTCGTGAAGATCTACCCCGAGTAAGGCTAGTCCCCCGTGGGCGTAGGCCATAATGGAATAGACAAGGTTGCTTCTTCGTGGACCCTTCGTGGGTGGAGCCCTCCGTGGACTCGCGCAGCCGTTACCCTCCGTGGGTTGAAGTCTCCATCAACGTGGATGTACGATAGCACCACCTATCGGAACCACGAGAAAAATCTCCGTGTCTCCAAACTGCGTTTGATCTTCTCCACCTCTCTTTACTACATGTGCAATTTACTTTCCGCTGCTTATACTCTAGAATTGCATGTGTAGGGTGATACTTGAATTGATCATAATTGTGAAACTGCCAAAAACTGTTCATGATCAAAAGGCAGAATTTTTATATTGTCAAGTAGTCTAATCACCCCCCCTCTAGACATACTTTCGATCCTACAAGTGGTATCAGAGCTTTGGTCTCCATTGTATTGGTTTCCATTGCATTGGACTCCATAAGCTTGGTTTCACAACCTAGGAGAGTATGGCGTCTAGTGAGGGTAATTATCGTAGAGGTCCTTACTTTGATGGTACAAATTTTGCTAGTTGGAAGCATAAAATGAAAATGCATATTCTTGGTCATAACCTAGCCGCATGGGGCATTATTTGTGTTGGTATGCAAGGTGATTTCTTCGAGGAAGGAAAAGTTCCGGATCGCGAAGCTACACCGGAAGAGTTGCGGATGTTGCAAAACAATGCTCAAGCTTGTGACATTCTCTTCAATGCTTTGTGTCCCGAGGAGTTCAACAAAATCAGCCGTCTTGAGAATGCTAAAGAGATTTGGGATACTTTGGTTGAAATGCACGAAGGTACTGAATCTGTGAAGGAATCAAAGCTAGATATTCTTCAAGGACAACTTGACAAGTTCAAGATGAAGGATGGTGAAGGAGTCGCTGAAATGTACTCTAGGCTTGCTCTCATCACAAATGAGATTGCCGGCTTAGGAAGCGAAGAAATGACCGACCGATTCATCATTAAGAAGATTCTCAGAGCTTTGGATGGAAAGTATGACACCGTGTGCACTTTGATCCAAATGATGCCAAACTACAAGACTCTCAAGCCAACTGAAGTCATTGGAAGAATTGTTTCTCATGAGATGACACTTAAGGATAAGGAAGAGCTTCACAATAAGTCAAGTGGTGCTTACAAAGCTACAAGTGATGCTCCTACTACCTCAAGTGACAAGCTAATTTCCAATGAAGAGATAAGCCTAATGGTCAAGAACTTCAACAAGTTCTACAAGAATAGAGGCAAAGAAAGAAGCTCAAAGTCTAGATCATATGATGAAAAGAGATCTTCTAGTCGTGATCGAAACTGCTACAATTGTGGAAGACCCTGACACTTCTCAAATGAGTGTACGGCTCCCCACAAGAGAAGAGAAGAATCTCCAAGAAGAAGAGCAAGAGATGAGTCACCTCGGAGAGAGAGAAGGAGTAGAGATGATCGTTATGAACGAAGACCCTCTCGGAGAAGCAAGGATTCGGAAAGGAAAGACAAGTCATCAAGGAGCTACACAAGAAGAAGACATCAAGCTCATGTAGGTGAATGGGTCTCCGGCTCCGACTCCGACAATCAATCCGATGGAAGCTATCACTCCGACTCCGACTATAGTCAAGATGAAGGTGTTGCCGGACTTGCACTCGTATCCTCCAACTCCAACTCCTATGACTTATTTGATTCACCAAATGAGGGAATTGGAAGATGCTTCATGGCTAAAGGCCCCTAGGTAACACACCCTGAATTCATTGACTTTGATAGTGATGAGGATGACTTGCTTGGTGAAGATGAGCTCTTGCATGATAAATCTAGTGAGCTTAGTAATGATGAAAATGCTAGTAGTCTTTATAGTCGAGAAGAGTCGAATGACAATGCTATGAAGGAGATTGAGCGTCTAACTAAAGAACTAAACACTCTTAAGTTAGCTCATGAAACAACTCAAGAAGATCATAGAGAGCTCCTAAGATCTCATGAGAAGCTACGCTTCGAGAAGCTCACTCTAGAGCAAGAACATGAGTTTCTAAAAGCGATCAATGATGATCTTCGAAAGAAGAGTTCTTCATATCTTGCCAAACGACTGCTCTTGTCTAATTTCTTGCCACCTATTAAGACTAAGCATGACAAGCATAAGAAAAATTCTTCCTCTAGTAGTAACAATAACAATGTTAAATCCAATATTGTTGCTTCTAGTAGTTCTCTTGATTCCACTAACAATGTTTCAAGCCAAGTTACACTTGAGCAAGAAAATAGCTTATTGAAGGAAATCATAGAGAAAGGTGTCTACAAGAGTCTTGCCGGAAGCAAGAACTTTGAGGAGATTGTTCGCAAACAAGGAAGACACCGGAAGAATCAAGGGATTGGTTTTGAGCGAAAGTTCAACGCCGAAGGTGTTGAGTGGGAAGAAGGTCAATACCCTACTCCACAGTTTGTTTCACAAAAGGAGAAGTATGATCCTACTTCTTCCAATGAGGAACAAGCTCAAGATGACCTTCCACCACAAGACCACAAGCTAAAGGCCAAGGACAAGCTTCAAGAGGAGATTGATGCATTCATTGAAGCACCTCAAGCCATGGTCAAGTGGGTTCCCAAGGACACATCAAGTTCTACTTCATCAAGCTCAACTACAACCCCAAGGATTCCCATCAAGATGATGTGGATCCCAAAGAAGAAGAACTAGAAGGTTCTTGAGGGTGACTCCGCCAACATACTTCACTCATATTCATTTTGGCAAGAACTTGTGCAATCAACTTCCACATCATGCACTAGTTCATGGAGTCACAAACCCTCTTGTTGGTAAGTCAAGGGACAAGGTAATCATTGCTTTCATGGACATCATCTTTTGTGAACTTCAATCTATGTCTATGGATATCCTTGTTTGTTCCTTGTGGGACTAACCCATGTAGGTATTGAAAGTGCCCTAATCCAAAGGATAGCTCCCAACTCTTGATGATCTACATCAACATTGAGCATCCACATCTTCAACATCTACATGAAGTCTTCCATGACAACCCAAGGTTAGTCTGACCCTTTAAAAGGGGTTCTCACATCTAGGGGGAGCTTTGCTCTAAAAATTGAGCTAAAGCATCTTCAAATGATGTGAACACATAAATGCTTTATGTAAAAGTGGTAACCCCACTTGTGCTTAAACGATGAGTATGACCTATGATCAAATGTTCTCATTTGACTCCTAAGTCAAAATACTCATATATAGATGACCTAGTCATCGACAAATTGTGTGCTAGTAGCTAGAGTGTTGGTTGTGCATGTTTGACACATATTTCAGTTGCTATCTTATTGTGTGAGCATGTTGAATGCATGATTTCATCCATTCAAGGACATCCATTTGTTGTTTTGATTGTTTTGACTTTTCTGGCCAAATGGATGGACAAGAATGCCTAAGCACCTTCCCTAGCTATCTATGCTTTCTTGTCTCAAATTCTATTCATGCTCATATCACAACTTTGAACAAGTCATTTTCGGACCCCCCGAGTGAGGAGCACTCGGAGCCACCGATCCGTCTAAGGCTGACTTCCAAAACCTTCTAAGTCCATTTCGGTCTGACCAACTTTTCCATCTCGGTCCAACCGAAACGCTTAGACTGATCTAGGTTTCATCTCGGTGAAACCGAGTTCAAAATCTCGGCGTGACCGATATGTGTAACTGCACAACAGTTAGCCATTTCGGTGTCACCGAGTTTTTCAACTCGGTCCCACCGACAGTATGGGGATATATATATTTGAGGGCTGCGCGCGATTACTTCTTCAAACCGTTTCGCCCCCAAGTCCCCTGCTGTCGTCGCCCTGGTCTTCGGATCGTCGCCGTCGTCGCCTGTGCGCCCTCGCCGCAGGTCTCCGCCGCTGTCAACGGTAATCCTCTCCGCGCCGTTGCCGCCGTAGAGGGACTCCACCAAGTTAGGGTGAGTCCCGATCCCTCTCGTGCTCCCCATCTGATTCTTGCACGATTGGTTTGCCATGTATCTATCCACGTTTGAGATATTCCTTAAACATCAGATCAGATCCTTTTAGTTTCGAGCGAAATTCTTAGGTTTAGGTTTCCACGGAACACATCTCGGTGAAACCGATTTTGAAAACTCGGAATGACCGATTTGGCCTCTGGCCATTGCACTGCACCGTTCGGTCTAACCGATTCGTGCAAATCGGTGTGACCGATGTAGAGTCTCAGTGAAACCCTAGTGTTTCGATAGGACCGAAACCCATTTCGGTCTGACCGAAAGTGGTGTGTAGGTTTCTGTTATACACTTCGGATTCACCGAAACTGAAAATCGGTTTGACCGAAATGCATTCTGTGAAAACTCAAAACTAAGATTTGAACTAATTTTTTTTGCAAAAACCTCTGCAGTTGTGATAACTCTTCTACTCTGCCTATACCTTATCTTTTCACAGGTTGTCAGCCATGTCAGATGTCAGTGACAGCCAGAACAGGTCTGAGTCACCGTTTGCAGAGATTCCTGAGGCAGATACTAGTCCTGAGGCTAGTAGTTCCAGTGATGATGGTGAGAGGAGCACCCCTAGTGGTTTGCCTCCTGCAGCCACTAGAACCAGAAAGAAGAGAAATTCTGATGATGAGGACTCTGACTTCGTTGCTGAGGAAGTTACCTCCAAGCCCAAGAGGAATGTTGTTGCCAAAGAGCTCCAAGGGCAGCAGTCAAAGAAAGGCACCAGCAAGGTCAAGCAGTCAGCTGTTGCAAAGAAGCTAAACTTAGAAGAGCAAGCTCCAAGTAAGGTGAAGAAAACTTCCAAAAGGAAGAGGGTAGTATATGCTGAACCTCATGTTGATGCAGCTGCTGAAGAAGAAGAAGAAGATGCACCCCAGCCTCCTCCTCAGAAGGCTAAGTTCATGGGTGATGCTATTAGGGCTCAAGCCACTTCTAAGCCCAAGAAGCCTGCTCAAGCCAAGGCAGCTCCAGCCAAGCCCAAGAGGACAACCAGGAGCATTCCAGCTTCTGAGAAGAACAAAGGTGAGATGCCACCGTCTGAGTCTGATGAAGAACATGTGTTGCTGAAGCTCCGTCCTAAATTGCCACTCCACAACGATGCTCATCCTCAAGCCGAGGATATGAAGGCAAGGAAGGATAAAGGTCCCAGGCTATGGAGACAGTCTGATCCATATGCCGTGAGGAGAAGGACTGCTGTGGACCCCAGATTCCACACCAGAGAGCAGCAGGACTTCTATGAGACCGTGCTGATGGATAAGAAGCCTATTGTTGCAGACACCAGGTATGTTGACTGGAAGTACATTGACAGTGAAGAGCACCGAGACTTCTTTCCCTATGTGCATGAGAGCTTCACTGCATGTGGAGTTGCTGATTTTGTGGGTCAGGAGCTGACAGATTGGAATGACGAGATGATCATGCAGTTCTACGCCACAGCCCACTTCTATCCTGATGGCAAGATCACCTGGATGACTGAAGGTCAAAGGTTTTCTTCGTCTGTTGAAGAATGGGCAGAACTTCTAAATGCTCCAGTACAGAGAGAGGACGACATTGATGTCTATGGGATTCCTAAGAAGAGCCATGATTCCATGAAGAACATGTACAAGGAAATCCCCGCTGCTGATTTGGAAGGGTGGAAGCTTGGCTCAGTTTACTATCTCCAGGCAGGTCTGACCACCACTAACACTATTTTGAGGCATACATTGATGCCCAAGTCTGGAGACCACCGCATGATTCGAGGCTATTCTATCAACATGCTGCACATTCTTGATGAGAAGGCACCTTTCAAGGTGATGGACTTAATGGTAGAGACCATTAAGAGGACTGCAGCTGACCAGAAGAGGTCGTGTGGATTTGCCCCACAAATTCAGATGCTCATCAATGCCAAGTTTGGCACGGGCAAATTCATGTTGGATAGGAAGCACTTGCCACTGCAGCCAGAGCATGAGGACAACGTTGTTGTGATGGATGAGGAGGATCCAACCTCAGTTGAAGGTCAAGCCAAAATTGAGGCTGCGAAGAAAGCTAAAGCTGACAAAGAGGCAGCAGCAGCAGCAGCAGCTAAACCAAAGAGCTTCGGAGAGCAGATTCTTGAAGCTACCCAGAGGATTGAACAACGCCTGGCCAGCATTGAACAATCTCAGGAAAGCCTAGAGAGGATTGTTGAGGACAAGATCCACGCTCTGGACGTGAAGCTGACAGAGATTCAGGTGACCGTCAACAAGCTTGAGGCAGACATGGAGGAAGCAAGGCAGGAGAGAGCAGAGCTCATGCAGGATGATCTAGTCCAGGACTCTCATCGCCAGACTGCTCAGGTTCTCAGAGGATCCCGATCTGCAGCTATCCCAGTGACTGACTCCAGGGCTACCACTTCAGCACCAGCTACAGCTCCAGCAGTTACTCCAACTCCAGCTCCAGCATCCACTCCTCCAGCGCAGACATCAGCAGAAGTCTTCGCCGATGCCGTCATTTCTACTCCGACATCTACCCAGACGGGAGCCGCCAGCAGAGCCCACAGTGACGCTTAGCTCTATACTTTTTCGAACTTTTTGGTAACTTGTTGCCAAAGGGGGAGAAATTGTATAGATCATAGGGCTTCGAGAGAGAGAGTGCTCTTTCGTTCTTTTGCCGGTTTCCTTTGAGATACATTTGGTTCTTTTGGTTCTTGATACTTTCAGTGTGCTTGCTACTACGTTTGATGCTACCTTAATGAGTGCTTGGTCATACTATGCTTTAATGTGTGCTTAATGCTTATCATATGCTATTCCTTCTTGTATGATCATTTACTCTTGTCTTGGTGATTGGGTGCATGTCATTCATTCTTATCATTTTGTGCGCTCCACCAAGATGTATGTGACATGGAAGAGTGACCCATAATCCTAATCGATTGTGCATTTGCATTCAAACGCAAATTTTAAATAATGCACAAATTTAGGGGGAGCTCTTGTTTATCACATACTTCTCAAAGCGACGATATTATTCATTGATTATATCTTTTGTCGAAGCTTTGATCTATATGTTGTCATCAATTACCAAAAAGGGGGAGATTGAAAGTGCAACTAATCCCCGGGTGGTTTTGGTAATTAATAACAACATATATATCATTGAACTAATATTTACTTGAGAATCATTTCAGAGAAGTTCGATGATATGGGTATGGAAATGTCTGAAGAAGTGGACCCCTCAAAATGCTAAGACAAGCATTGGCAAAAGCTCAAGACTCCATTTTTGGTTTAGTGATCCAAGATCACATTGAGTCCATAGGAAAAGCCAATACTATTAAAAGGGGATGAGGTTGTGTTGATGATCTGGTTGCTCAAGTGCTTAGTGATTTAGCTCCTTCAACTATCAGCAACTTTCACTTCTATACACACTCATAAGTAATCTCGGACAAACCGATTCTTCCAACTCAGTCCCACCGAGATGAACCACCTCAGTTATTTTCCAAACCCTAGAAATTTCGGTCCACCCGATTTTGAGTTCGGTCTCACCGAAACTGGACTGCCAACCTTCTGTAACCGTTTGTCATCATTTCGGAATATCCGAGTTGTTGATTTCGGTCCCACCGATTCTGGCAAGCTCCTACCTTTGACTCATATCGGACACACCGAGATGGTATTTTCGGTCCCACCGAAAACCCCAACATTCACTATATTTGAACTTTCGGTCTGACCGAGTTTTCACTTCGGTCTGACCGAGTTTTCACTTCGGTCTCACCGAGATTGCTCAATTATGTGTGTAACGGTTGGATTTTGTGTGGAGGCTATATATACCCCTCCACCCCCTCTTCATTCGTGGAGAGAGCCATCAGAAAGTACCACCACTTCTACCTTACACTTTCTGAGAAGAGAACCACCTACCCTTGTGTTGAGATCAAATCATTCCATTCCTACCATATGAAACTTGATTTCTAGCCTTCCCAAGTTGCTTTCCACTCAATCCTTTCTTCCACCACAGCCATATCAGTGAGGAGAGTTGAGTGTTGGGGAGATTATCATTTGAAGCACAAGAGCAAGGAGTTCATCATCATCAACAACATCTATTACCTTTTGGAGGGTGGTGCCTCCTAGATTGGTTAGGTGTCGCTTGGGAGCCTCCGTCTTTGAGATGTGGAGTTGAACCAAGAAGTTTGTAAGGGCAAGGAGATCGCCTACTTCGTGAAGATCTACCCCGAGTAAGGCTAGTCCTCCGTGGGCGTAGGCCATGATGGAATAGACAAGGTTGCTTCTTCGTGGACCCTTTGTGGGTGGAGCCCTCCGTGGACTCGCGCAGCCGTTACCCTCCGTGGGTTGAAGTCTCCATCAACGTGGATGTACGATAGCACCACCTATCGGAACCACGACAAAAATCTCCGTGTCACCAAACTGCGTTTGATCTTCTCCATCTCTCTTTACTATATATGCAATTTACTTTCCGCTGCCCATACTCTAGAATTGCATGTGTAGTGTGTTACTTGACTTGATCTTAATTGTAAAACTGCCTAAAACTTTGCACAACCAAAAGGCAGATTTTTATATTGTCAAGTAGTCTAATCACCCCCCCTCTAGACATACTTCTTCGATCCTACACACCCCTAGGGGTGGGAAACCCTAAAGGGGGCGCAGCCCCCCCCTTCCCCCTATATATATGTGAGGTTTGGGGCTGCCCACAACACGTTTTGGACCTCTGTCGCTTGGCGCAGCCCTACCTCTCTCCCTCCTCGTCTCTTGCAGTGCTTGGCGAAGCCCTGCTGGAGTCCCGCGCTCCTCCACCACCACCACGCCGTCGTGCTGCTGTTGGATGGAGTCTTCCCCAACCTCTCCCTCTCTCCTTGCTGGATCAAGGCGTGGGAGACGTCACCGGGCTGCACGTGTGTTGAACGCGGAGGCGCCGTTGTTCGGCGCTTAGATCGGAATCAACCGCGATCTGAATCGCAGCGAGTACGACTCCTTCATCCGCGTTCTTGCAACGCTTCCGCATCGCGATCTACAAGGGTATGTAGATCCACTCTCCTTTATGCTCGTTGCTAGATTACTCCATAGATAGATCTTGGTGATGCGTAGGAAAAATTTTGATTTTCTGCTACGATCCCCAACAGTGGCATCATGAGCTAGGTTTATGCGTAGTATCTTGCACGAGTAGAACACAAAGTAGTTGTGGGCATAGATCATGTCAATTCTCTTGCCGTTACTAGTCTTATCTTGATTCGGCGGCATCGTGGGATGAAGCGGCCCGGACCGACCTTACACGTACTCTTACGTGAGACAGGTTCCACCGACTGACATGCACTAGTTGCATAAGGTGGCTAGCGGGTATCTGTCTCTCCCACTTTAGTCGGATCGGATTCGATGAAAAGGGTCCTTATGAAGGGTAAATAGAAATTGGCATATCACGTTGTGGTTTTGGCGTAGGTAAGAAACGTTCTTGCTAGAAACCTATAGCAGCCACGTAAAAACTTGCAACAACAATTAGAGGACGTCTAACTTGTTCTTGCAGCATGTGCCGTGTGATGTGATATGGCCAAAAGGATGTGATGAATGATATATATGTGATGTATGAGATTGATCATGTTCTTGTAATAGGAATCACGACTTGCATGTCGATGAGAATGACAACCGGCAGGAGCCATAGGAGTTGTCTTATTTATTGTATGACCTGCGTGTCACTGAATAACGCCATGTAATTACTTTACTTTATTGCTAAACGTTAGCCATAGTAGTAGAAGTAATTGAAAGCACATTTGCTCTCCGGGTGGTTTTGGTAATTAATGACAACATACTTTGTGGTTGGACTAATGCTTTTATCAAGTATGTTTCAGGAAATCCAATCACATTGGTATGGCAAGATGACTGAAGAAGTGGACCCCTCAAAGTGCTAAGGCAAGCATTGGCAAAAGCTCAAGACTCCATTTTTGGTTTAGTGATCAAAGATCACATTGAGTCCATAGGAAAAGCCAATACTATTAAAAGGGGATGAGGTTGTGTTGATGATCTGGTTGCTCAAGTGCTTAGTGATTTAGCTCCTTCAACTATCAGCACCTTTCACTACCAAACACACTCATAAGTAATCTCGGACAAACCGATTCTTCCAACTCAGTCCCACCGAGATGAACCACTTCTGCCATATTCCAAACCCTAGAAAAATCGGTCTTACCGAGTTTGAGATCGGTCTCACCGAAACTGAACTGCCAACCTTCTGTAACCACTTCACATCATTTCGGAATATCCGAGTTTGCATTATCGGCCTCACCGAAATGGGCAAGGTTCTGCCTTGACTCAAATCGGTCGCACCGATAATTCATTTTCGGTCAAACCGATTCTGGCATGTTCCTGCTCTTTCTCAAATCGGTCCAACCGAGTTTTCTTTCTCGGTCTCACCGAAATCTCCAACGTTCATATCAGATGCACTTTCGGTCTCACCGAGATGGTATTTTCGGTCCCACCAAAAATCCCAACGTTCACTATATTTGAACTTTCGGTCTGACCGAGTTTTCACTTCGGTCTCACCGAGATTGGTCAAATGTGTGTGTAACGGTTGGATTTTGTGTGGAGGCTATATATACCCCTCCACCCCCTCTTCATTCGTGAGGAGAGCCATCAGAAAGTACCACCACTTCTACCATACACTTTCTGAGAAGTGAACCACCTACCCTTGTGTTGAGATCAAGCCATTCCATTCCTACCATATGAAACTTGATTTCTAGCCTTCCCAAGTTGCTTTCCACTCAAACCTTTCTTCCACCACAGCCATATCAGTGAGGAGAGTTGAGTGTTGGGGAGATTATCATTTGAAGCACAAGAGCAAGGAGTTCATCATCATCAACACCATCTATTACCTTTTGGAGGGTGGTGCCTCCTAGATTGGTTAGGTGTTGCTTGGGAGCCTCCGTCTTTGAGATGTGGAGTTGAACCAAGAAGTTTGTAAGGGCAAGGAGATCGCCTACTTCGTGAAGATCTACCCCGAGTAAGGCTAGTCCTCCGTGGGCGTAGGCCATGATGGAATAGACAAGGTTGCTTCTTCGTGGACCCTTCGTGGGTGGAGCCCTCCGTGGACTCGCGCAGCCGTTACCCTCCGTGGGTTGAAGTCTCCATCAACGTGGATGTACGATAGCACCACCTATCGGAACCACGAGAAAAATCTCCGTGTCTCCAAACTGCGTTTGATCTTCTCCACCTCTCTTTACTACATGTGCAATTTACTTTCCGCTGCTTATACTCTAGAATTGCATGTGTAGGGTGATACTTGAATTGATCATAATTGTGAAACTGCCAAAAACTGTTCATGATCAAAAGGCAGAATTTTTATATTGTCAAGTAGTCTAATCACCCCCCCCCCTCTAGACATACTTTCGATCCTACAACTAGTTTCTGTGATGTTCCACTTTCCAATTCGGGAGAAGGTACAATTACCTCATCAAGTTCTACTTTCCTCCCACTCACTTCTTTCGAGAGAAACTCCTTCTCTAGAAAGGATCCACTCTTAGCAACAAAGACCTTGCCTTCGGATCTGTGATAGAAGGTGTACCCAACAGTTTCTTTTTGGGTATCCTATGAAGATTTACTTCTCCGATTTGGGTCGAACTTATCATGTTGAAACTTTTTCACATAAGCATCGCAGCCCCAAACTTTAAGAAACGACAACTTTGGTTTCTTGCTAAACCATAGTTCATAAGGTGTCGTATCAACGGATTTAGATGGTGCCCTATTTAATGTGAATGTAGCTGTCTCTAATGCATAACCCCAAAAGCGATAGTGGTAGATCGGTAAGAGATATCATCGATCGCACCATATCTAATAAAGTACGGTTATGACGTTCAGACACACCATTACACTATGGTGTTCCAGGTGGCATGAGTAGTGAAACTATTTCACATTGTTTTTACTGAAGGCCAAACTCGCTAACTCAAATATTTTACCTCTACGATCATATCGTAGAAACTCTTATTTTCTGTTACGATGATTCTCCACTTCACTCTGAAATTCTTTGAACTTTTCAAATGTTTCAGACTTGTGCTTCATTAAGTAGATATACCATATCCGCTCAAATCATCAGTGAAGGTCAGAAAATAACGATACCCACCGCGAGTTCAACACTTATTGGTCCGCATACATCAGTATGTATGATTTCCAACAACTCTGTTGCTCGCTCCACAGTTCCGGAGAATGGAGTTTTAGTCATCTTGCCCATGAGGCATGGTTCGCAAGCACCAAGTGATTCATAATCAAGTGATTCCAAAAGTCCATCACTATGGAGTTTCTTCATGCGCTTTACACCAATATGACCTAAACGGCAGTGCCACAAATAAGTTGCACTATCATTATTAACCTTGCATCTTTTGGCTTCAATATTGTGAATATGTGTATCACACGATCGAGATCCAACAAACCATTTTCATTGGGTGTATGACCATAGAGGGTTTTATTCATGTAAATAGAACAACAATTATTCTCTAACTTACATGAATAACCATATTGCAGTAAACATGATCAAATCATATTCATGTTCAACACAAACACCAAATAACACTTATTTAGGTTCAACACTAATCCCGAAAGTATAGGGAGTGTGCGATGATGATCATATCAATCTTGGAACTACTTCCAATACACATCGTCACTTCATCCTTTAACTAGTTTCTGTTCATTATGCAACTCCCATTTCGAGTTACTACTCTTTAGCAACTAAACCAGTATCAAATACCGAGGGGTTGCTATGAACACTAGTAAAATACACATCAATAATCTGTATATCAAATATACCTTTGTTCACTTTGCCATCCTTCTTATCCGCCAAGTATCTAGGGCAGTTCCACTTCCAGTGACCATTTCCTTTGCAGTAGAAGCACTTGTTTCAGGCTTGAGTTTAGCTTTGGGTTTCTTCACGGGAGTGACAACTTGCTTGTCATTCTTCTTGAAGTTCCCCTTCTATCCCTTTGCCCTTTACTTGAAACAAGTGGTCTTGTTAACCATCAACACTTGATGCTCTTTCTTGATTTCTACCTTCGCAGATTTCAGCATCGCGAAGAGCTCGGGAATTACTTTCGTCATCCCTTGCATATTATAGTTCATCACGAAGTTCTACTAACTTGGTGATAGTGACTAGAGAACTTTGTCAATTACTATCTTATCTGGAAGATTAACTCCCACTTGATTCAAGTAATTGTAGTACCCAGACAATTTGAGCACATGCTCACTGGTTGAGCTATTCTCCTCCATCTTGTAGGCAAAGTACTGTCAGAGGTCTTATACCTCTTGACATGGGTATGAGTATGAAATACTAATTTCAACTCTTGGAACATCTTATATGCTCCGTGACGTTCAAAACGTTTTTGAAGTCCCGGTTCTAAGCCGTAAAGCATGGTGCACTAAACTATCAAGTAGTCATCATACCGAGCTTCTGTCAAAACGTTCATAACGTCTACATCTGCTCCTGCAATAGGTCTGTCACCTAGCGGTGCATCAAGGACATAATTCTTCTGTGCAGCAATGAGGATAATCCTCAGATCATGGAACAATTCCGCATCATTGCTACTAACATCTTTCAACTTAGTTTTCTCTAGGAACATATAAAATAAACGGGGAGCAACATCGCGAGCTATTGATCTACAACATAGATATGCTAATACTACCAGGACTAACTTCATGATAAATTAAAGTTCAATTTAATCATATTACTTAAGAACTCCCACTTAGATAGACATCCCTCTAGTCATCTAAATGATCTCATGATCCAAATCAACTAAACCATGTCCGATCATCACGTGAGATGGAGTAGTTTCAATGGTGAACATCTTATGTTGACCATATCTACTATATGATTCACGCTCGACCTTTCGGTCTCCAGTGTTCCGAGGCCATATCTGCATATGCTAGGCTCGTCAAGTTTAACCTGAGTATTCTGCGTGTGCAAAACTGGCTTACACCTGTTGTATTTGAACGTAGAGCTTATCACACCCGATCATCACGTGGTGTCTCGGCACGACGAACTTTCGCAACGGTGCATACTCAGGGAGAACACTTATACCTTGAAATTTAGTAAGGGATCATCTTATAATGCTACCGTCGTTCTAAGCAAAATAAGAAGCATAATAAGATAAACATCACATGCAATCAAAATATGTGACATGACATGGCCATCATAATCTTGTGCTTTTGATCTCCATCTCCAAAGCACCTTCATGATCACCTTCGTCACCGGCGCGACACTTTGATCTCCATCGTAGCATTGTTGTCGTCTCGCCAACTATTGCTTCTACGACTATCGCTACCGCTTAGTGATAAAGTAAAGCAATTACATGGCGATTGCATTTCATACAGTAAAGCGACAACCATATGGCTCCTGCCAGTTGCCGATAACATTACAAAACATGATCATCTCATACAAAACCGTATAACTCATCATGTCTTGACCATATCACATCACAACATGCCCTGCAAAAACAAGTTAGACGTCCTCTACTTTGTTGTTGCAAGTTTTACGTGGATGCTACGGGCTTAGCAAGAACCGTTCTTACCTACGCATACAAAACCACAACGATGTTTCGTCAAGTATGTGCTGTTTTAACCTTCACAAGGACCGGGCGTAGCCACACTTGATTCAGCTAAAGTGAGAGAGACGGACACCCGCTAGTCACCTTTAAGCAACGAGTGCTCGTAACGGTGAAACCAGTCTCGCGTAAGCGTACGCGTAATGTCGGTCCGGGCCGCTTCATCTCACAATACCGCCGAAGCAAAGTATGACATGCTGGTAAGCAGTATGACTAGTATCGCCCACAACTCATTGTGTTCTACTCGTGCATATCATCTACGCATAGACCTGGCTCATGATGCCACTGTTTGGGAACGTAGTATTTTAAAATTTTCCTACGATCACGCAAGATCTATCTACCAGATGCATAGCAACGAGAGGGAAGAGTGTGTCTACGTACCCTCGTAGACCGGAAGCGGAAGCGTCAAGTGACGCGGTTGATGTAGTCGAACTTCTTCGCGATTCAACCGATCAAGCACCGAACATACGGCACCTCCGTGTTCAGCACACGTTCAGCTTGATGACGTCCCACGAGCTCTTGATCCAGTTGAGCTTCACGGGAAAGTTTCGTCAGCACGACGGCGTGGTGACGGATATGATGTATTCACCAGCGCAGGGCTTCGCCTAAGCACCGCGACGGTATGACCGAGGTGTGTTTCTATGGAGGGGGGCACCGCACACGGCTGGAACAATTCAACTTGTGTGTCTTTGGGTGCCCCCCTGCCCCCGTATATAAAGGAGCAAGGGGGAGGCCGGCCGGCCCTCCTATGGTGCGGCTAGGGTGCAATCCTACTAGGAATAGGATTGTAATCCTATTCCTAGTAGGAACTACCAAAGAAGGAAGAGAGGGAAAGGAAAAAGAGGGAGAGGTGGCGCCCCCCCAATCCTAGTCCAACTAGGATCCCTAGGTGGGGCGCCGGCCAGCCTCTATGGGCTGCCTCTCTCCTTTCCTTAAGGCCCACTATGGACCATCCCCCTCGTAGGGGGTTCCGGTAACCCCCTCCGGCAATCCCGTTAAATCCGAAACTTTTCCGGAACACTTCTGGTGTCCGAATATAGTCGTCCAATATATCAATCTTTATGTCTCGGACATTCCGAGACTCCTCGTCATGTCCGTGATCTCATCCGGGACTCCGAACTACCTTCGATACATCAAAACTCATAAACTCATAATACCGATCGTCATCAAACGTTAAGCGTGCGGACCCTACGGGTTCGAGAACTATGTAGACATGACCGAGACTCATCTTCGGTCAATAACCAATAGCGGAACCTGGATGTTCATATTGGCTCCTACATATTCTACGAAGATCTTTATCGGTCAAACCGCATAACAACATACGTTGTTCCTTTTGTCATCCGTATGTTACTTGCCCGAGATTCGATCGTCGGTATCTCTATACCTAGTTCAATCTCGTTACCGGCAAGTCTCTTTACTCGTTCCGTAACACATCATCTCGTGACTAACTCATTAGTCTTTTGCTTGCAAGGCTTATTATGATGTGTGTTACCGAGAGGGCCCAGAGATACCTCTCCGACACTCGGAGTGACAAATCCTAATCTTGATCTATGCCAACACCACGAATACTTTTGGAGACACCTGTAGAGCATCTTTATGATCACCCAGTTACGTTGTGACGTTTGATAGCACACAAGGTGTTCCTACGGTATTCGGGAGTTGCATAATCTCATAGTCATAGGAACATGTATAAGTCATGAAGAAAGCAATAGCAGTAAAACTATACGATCATAGTGCTATGCTAACGGATGGGTCTTGTCCATCACATCATTCTCCTAATGATGTGATCCCGTTGATCAAATGACAACTCATGTCTATGGCTAGGAAACATAACCATCTTTGATCAATGAGCTAGTCTAGTAGAGGCATACTAGGGACATACTGTTTTGTCTATGTATCCACACATGTACTAAGTTTCCGGTTAATACAATTCTAGCATGAATAAAATACATTTACCATGATATAAGGAAATACAAATAACATCTTTATTATTGCCTCTAGGGCATATTTCCTTCACATACTTCTCTTGTTGAGGAACAAACTTGGTCTTGGGGTATTGATCTTCTTCCCACTCAGCTCCATTGGCATTGAACTTTCCTTCAAAACCAACACCTTGATTCTTCCGGTGTCTTCCTTGCTTGCGTACAATCTCCTCAAATTGCTTACTTCCGGCAAGGCTCTTGTAAACACCTTTCTCTATAATTCCCTTCAATAGGCTATTTTCTTGATCAAGTGTTACTTGGCTAAGAGAATCATTAGTGGAATCAAGAGTACTACTAGAAGCAACAATATTTGATTTAGCATGATTGTTGTTACTACTAGAGGAAGAATCTTTCTTGTTCTTGTTGCTAGATTTTACTTGTGGCATGTAGGTAGACAAGAGTAAATGCTTGGCAATGTAAGAAGAACTTTTCTTGCGAAGATCATCATTGATTGCTTTTAAGAACTCATGCTCTTGCTCAAGGTTGAGCTTTTCAAAGCGTAACTTCTCATGAGTCTTTAAAAGTTCTCGATGATCTTCCAAGATAGTTTCATGAGCTAAATTGAGAGTGTTTAATTCTTTAGTTAGACTCTCAATATTCTCCTTATCATTGTCATTCGTTTTATCTTGATTAGCATGATTAATAGCAATTTCATCATAGTTTTCATCATAGGTGTCATCACTATTACTACTAACAAGTAAATCATCATCTCCTAGCAAGTCATCTTCGTCACTATTAAAATCAAGATACTCGGGGTGTGATACCTTAGGGCCTTTAGCCATGAAGCATCTTCCAATTCCTTCATTTGGTGAGTCAAATATGTCGTAGGAGTTGGATGACACAAGAGAAATTTAGGCAACACCTTCATCTTGAGTATCTTCGGAGTCGGAGTAATAGCTTCTCTCGGAGTAGTCATCGGAGTCGGAACCAGATACCCATTCACCAACATGAGCTTGATGTCTTCGTCTTGTATAGCTCCTTGATGATTTGTCCTTCCTTTCCGAATCCTTGCTTCTCCGAGAAGGTCTTCGTTCATAACGATCATTTCTACTCCTTCTATCTCTTGGTCGTGATTCTTCTCTCCTACTCCTTCTTTTGGGAGAATCTTCTCTTCTTTTGTGGGGAGCCGTACACTCATTGGAGTAGTGCCCGGGTCTTCCACAATTGTAGCAATTTCGGTCACGACTAGAAGATCTTTTGTCATTGTAGGACCTTGACTTGGAACTTCTCTCTTAGCTTCTATTCTTGTAGAACTTGTTGAAGTTCTTCACCATTAAGCTCAATTCTTCATTGAAGACTTGTTTCTCACTTGATGATGTAGGAGCATCACATGAGACTTTGTAAGCACCACTAGACTTGTTGTGAAGCTCTTCTTTATCCTTGAGTGACATCTCATGAGCAACAATTCTTCCAATGACTTCCGTAGGCTTGAGATCTTTGTAATTTGGCATCATTTGGATCAATGTTCACACGGTATCATATTTTCCATCCAAGGCTCTTAGGATCTTCTTGATGATGAATCTGTCGGTCATTTCTTCGCTTCCTAAGCCGGCAATCTCATTTGTGATGAGAGCAAGCCTAGAGTACATTTCAGCAGCACCTTCACCATCCTTCATCTTGAACTTGTCAAGTTGACTTTGAAGCACATCCAACTTGGATTACTTGACGGAGTCAGTACCTTCGTGCATATCAATCAAAGTATCCCAAATTTCCTTTGCATTCTCAAGACGGCTGATTTTGTTGAATTCTTCGGGGCACAATCCGTTGAAGAGGATATCGCAAGCTTGAGCATTGTATTGCAACATCTTCAATTCTTCCGCGGATGCTTCACGATTTGGTTCCTTCCCATCGAAGAAGTCACCTTACAAACCAATACACACAATAGTCCAAACGGCGGGGTTATGTCCAAGAATATGCATTTTCATCTTATGCTTCGAGCTAGCAAAATTAGTACCATCAAAGTAAGGACCTCTACGGTGGTAATTTCCCTCGCTAGACGCCATACTCTCCTAGGTTGTGAAACCAAGGCTATGATCACCAAAGCTATGGAAATCAAGGCAAATGGAGACCAAAGCTCTGATACCACTTATAGGATCGAAAGTATGTCTAGAGGGGGGTGATTAGACTACTTGACCAAATAAAAACCTAGCATTTTCCCAATTTTAAGTCTTGGCAGATTTTAGCAATTATGCACAAGTCAAGCAATCAACCTACACATGCAATTCTAAGAGTATAGCAGCGGAATGTAAAGCAATTGCATATGAAGGTAAAAGGGATGAGTTTGAGTGAGCAAACGCAATGTAGACACGGAGATTTTTTACGCGTGGTTCCGATAGGTGGTGCTAACGTACATCCAGGTTGATGGAGACTTCAACCCACGAAGGGTAACGGCTGCGCGAGTCCACGGAGGACTCTGTCCACAAAGGGTCCACAAAGAAGCAACCTTGTCTATCCCACCATGGCCATCGCCCATGAAGGACTTGCCTCACTAGGGTAGATCTTCACGAAGTAGGCGATCTCCTTGCCCGTACAAATTCCTTGGTTCAACTCCACAATCTTGATGGAGGCTCCCAAGTGACACCTAACCAATCTAGGAGACACCACTCTCCAAAAGGTAATAGACGGTGTGTTGATGATGAACTACTTGCTCTTGTGCTTCAAATGATAGTCTCCACAACACTCAAATCTCTTTCAAAGGATTGGATTTGGTGGAAAGATGATTTGAGTGAAAAGCAACTTGGAGGAGGCTAGAGATCAAGATTTATGTTGTTGGAATGGAATATCTTGACCTCAACACAAGTGTAGGTGGTTCTCTCTCAGAAAATGTATGTTGAAAGTGTAGGCATGTTCTGATGGCTTTCTTGACGAATGAAGACTGGGTGGAGGGGTATATATAGCCTCCACACAAAATCTAACCATTACACACAATTTACCAAACTCGGTGGGACCGAATCAGAGAACTCGGTCAGACCGATTTAGTTCATAATGTGACCGTTAGGCATTTCGGTAGGACCGATATGATCAACTCGGTAGGGCCGATTTCATTAGGGTTAGGGCATAATGTAATCTCGATGAGACCGATTACACAAACTCGTTAGGATCGATTTGGTAATAAGCTAACTAGAGAGTTGGTCAGGCAAACTCAGTGGGACCGATTCACTCGTTTCGGTTGGACCGAAACGTTACGAAGGGGAAACAGAGAGTTTGCATTGCGAACTCGGTGGGACCGATCGCTCGCCTTGGTTAGACCAAAACGTCACGAAGGGAAACAAAGAGTTTGCAATCCCATCTCGGTGAGACCGAGATCCCTATCGGTGAGACCGAAGTGACTAGGTTTTGTGGCAATGGCGGTGTCAACTGAACTCAGTGGCGCCGGATAGAAAGTTTCGGTGGGGCCGAGTTTGACTTTTGGTTTGGGATATATGTGGATGTGAGAAAGTGGTTGAGGGTTTTAGAGAATATCACTAAGCATTTTGAGCAAGAAACCCATTAAGCAACACCTCATCCCCTTTTAATAGTATTGGCTTTCATATGGACTCAATGTGATCTTGGATCACTAAAATAGAAAATGTAGAGTCTTGAGCTTGAGCCAATATGTGTCCTTAGCATTTTGAGGGGTCCACATTTCTAATCCATGCCATGCCAATCATTGAACTTTCTGAAATGATCATCTTGAAAGAGCATTAGTTCAATGAGCTATATGTTGTTAGTAATTACCAAAACCACCTAGGGATAGTTGCACTTTCAGCTAGGGATTTTTTCCGACCCAAAACAACCACTACCACCCTGAGCGATTCGTAGTGCACCACCCAACCTACCGCCCACCATCTTGTGCCACTACAGTCACCGAACCAACTTCACAGTCCCACTGAGGCCATAAAAACAAGACCTAGAGGCATCCACAACTCAGCCGATGGGAGGGGACAACCTCCACCACCGTCGCAGAGCCGACCAGACGTGACGACATGGCGCACCAGGCCCAAATGGGTCCGGACAGCCCCTACCGCCACGCTGCAGCACACCTGCCGACGAAGCCGCCACCACTCGCAGACCACCGATGCCTCACCGCCACCACCAGGGAGCAGCACTGCCACACGCCGAACTGTCGGCCCGCCCCAACCCAAATGGGGCCCAAAAGGGCCCAAATGTGGGTCGAGCGGGCGCTGCCAGCCAGCACCGCTACCACACCGCCCGGGGACAGCGGCCACGCCGTCGCGTCAAGGGCCACCGAGGCCCACAGATTTCCGCCGCTGGCCGACCAACATCGCCGCCATCAGGAGGCCCCACGCCCCTACGCGCGTGGGAGGTAAGATCGGCCTGCCGCTGCCAGCGTCACGAGGGCAGGGCTTGGTGGTACACGCCGGCGGCGGCGACATGGGAGAACAGTGGGCAGGGGGGCTGGAGGAGATGGGGGCGAGGTTTTGCCCATCGCCCGCGGGGGCCGAGCAAGGTAACGGGGATTTTTTTCAGAGTTGCGTCACTCCCAAATAACTCATCACATATGTGGTGACGTTGCGTGAAACTCGGCGTATTAAATTTGTTGAAAGAAAACACCACATGCTTAGGACATGGGTTGAATTGCACCCGCAAAAAAAAGACATTAGTTGAATTTCTAGATGTTATTTCCGTTGGTTTTCCATTAAACATTCTCAACCGTCGCATGTCTTATTGGCTTAGTACCTTATAAAATCATCTTTTCTTTGCTAAGGCAATAAGTATCCATTTACCTGGCAGTCAGAGTCAACTTTTGGTAGGTAATCACATTAACCGAAAAAGGTGGGTAAATCACAATGATTGCCTACAAAATAATTTGTGTCTCATTGCAATGCACAACAAATATCTCGTTGCATAGTAAATCTCTCATACTTAAGAACATACTTAAGGTTTCATCTTACTTTCCTTCTTTTGTCCTCCCATCTCACCCCACCTCTGTTTTCTGTTTTGTCAATTTTTTCCATTATTTTTTCTTAGAAAAAAATGCCTCAATTGTCCCCCGCAACTTAATGATTTACTAAATAAAATTATGTTTTCTTTGCTAAACTAACAAGTAGCAAGTCTATTTTTATACACAGTCAGATTAACAATAAATGACAAGTAAATTATAGCGATTGCGTACAAAATATTGCATGCTCTTGCCACAAAACATGGACAACTATGTAAAAAATTACTCTCTCGCTTTTTTTTGGAACAGGGCTAACCTCCTTTCCATTACTTAGAACGGAAATACAAAGTAGTCTGGAGTTTTGAAAGAAAACTAAGAACAAGGAGAGGGGGGAGAGCGAGTTCAACGCACTGCTAGGAAACCCACCGCACTCGCCCGCCATCGAAACGAGTGCTATGGGGCGAAAACCTAGCAGCACCAGCATGCTATCCTATTACAAAATAAGGTATCACAGAGATACCCCAAGTTCCGCAGACAAACACACAAAAGATACTGAGAAAGTTAGAGCTAACAGAGCCTATCACACGGACTGATCACCACCATTCCAACACCGACAGGGCACTAGCGAACATAGCAGCTTGTTTACTCTTCAATCCTGGTCGTCGTATCACAGGCCTTCATCAACATCAAATTACTCTCTCGCTTGAATCCATTTTTTAAATTATTTTCGATGTCTTTTAAACGCAATACAAACACAGATGCTTACATACATGCAGATACACTCACATTTATGAACGCACACACACCACATCCTTACAAGCACCTCTGAGATACTGAGCCGACACAACATCTTGAGATTGAATCTAGGACTTGAACCCTGATAGATCGATTCCATCATAAAGAACTTACACATCCGAGCTACCCTCAGTTCCCATTGCTCTTCGATCTTTAATTGATTGTTTCCCTGCCTCTCAGACTTCTAAGAGGACATTGGTCATCATAAACGGGACATGCAGATAGACAACTAAATAATAACGAGTTTCTATAATGTGATTTGCTAACCTTTTTTTCCTGGTCGGACAAAGTCTTTGTGTCATACTCAGAAATGTTTGAAGAAACGAAAAAATCTTTAATGTGTTTAGCTAACCGTTTTTTGTGCTCGGCCCAAGCCATCATGCCATGCCCCCGAAGTTTTTACATAAGAAATAAAACATAAGAAATATAATATAATATTTTTTAGTTTTTACATAAGAAATAAAATATAGTAATTTTGAGTGATAAATAAGTATGATCATTTTATTTTATTTGTTGAGACATTACAATATATTTTTGTTTTTTTGAGGCATTATACTATAATTTATGTGATTCGCTAAAAAAGTGTACGAAAGAACAAAAAAAAATCGTCGACAGCAGGGATCGAACCTGCGCGGGCGTAGCCCAACAGATTTCAAGTCTGTCTCCTTAACCACTCGGACATATCGACCTCTCATGTCAGAAATCGCACTTAATACGTTTTAACAACGATGGACTGCAGAACTTCCGAGTATACGAGACCTGCAGAACCATCGGGCAGGCATTCGTCGCTTCATTGGCCCTACTCATCATTGCTGTCATTCAGGACCCTGTCACGGAAATCTCATTATACATCGTGACATATGATCCACCTTGACTTGACAAGTGACAACTAGCTACACATGAAAGGTGGTAAACCCCAGATTGACACTGTTAAGGATGTGCTTGGTTCAGATGTATATTCTGGAAAAACTACCGTGAACTTTTTTTTTGTTCAGCTGTAGATTTTAAGTGAACTATGAATTGTGGAAAAGCAGCTATGAACCAATGAGGTTGTAAAATAGTGAAAGCGGAGCTCAGTTGAACCAATTGGGGCAAACAATCCAACATGTATGCGTGTAGAGTTAACTAAGTTGTGCACCGTGATATGTGGCCGCTAAACATATCCTTAGCACGCCAAAGACATGATTTTTTCTTTCTCTGAACACAGTACAATACACGAGCATATAATCATCCCTATGAACCTACGCACGCACATCCTACCGTGAGCACCTTCGAGAGACTGATCCGACATAGCATGCTGAGATTGACGAAGTCGCCACAGACATCTCGTAGTCGACGAGAACGTCTCTTCCAACTGAACGAGCATCACCGGGAAGTCTATAGAAAATCGGAAAAATGCGAACACCAATGTCAAGTCGAGGACTTGAACCCTGATGGATTAGGGATATCACTGTTCTTCTAACCATTCAATCACAAGCTGACATGTTGGTGGCATCCATGCAACAATGTCGGGGCCTTGGTTTGCTACGACGTGGCTTAAAGTGTGTCAATCGTCCTCATCTTGGAGGGTCTCGAGGACCTTATAAACTTGGCAGCAAAAGGGTGCTTTCAGAACCGAGGGCAACTCAACAACTTCAACATAGATCATCAAATGAATATCGTCAAATATTCACGGATATATCCAGACGTGTCGGTGAAAATCGGACAGGAAGCTGGGCATCCAGTCGTAGGTATCAAATGTTTGTTCGTTATTTTTTTCTCTATACCTAAAGTACTAAAAACAATTAAAGATAAATAACATAATTCTTTAAAAATCGAAAGATAAATATTCCACGCGATAATAATTTGAATATATATAAATATTACAATTCAAACATAAAATTTTGAAATAAAATAGTTTATATTTAAATTCAACTTATTCGGACAGATGTTCTAGTTGTCTCCTTGAAATGCTAGAGATGCTCAACCAGATTATTTTCAAGTTGCTCATGATGAGTTCCTCGATGGGAAGTTGCTGATGCATTTGGGGTGGGGGGGGGGGACCTCAAACGCCGCCAAATTCCGCTCTAGAAGCTGGATAGGATCGGCCAACTCTTAAATTTCTAGACCTTGGCAAACTCCATCACCCTCATCCCACAATTATATTGTGCATGGTCACACAAATTGTCATCACTTCCGACAATATCTCTGCACCCCATAGTTTAGCAGGTATGCAAACAAATGCAAAAAGGGCTTGGAGCACTCCAAATGCTCTCTCCACATCCTTTCTATCTCCTTCTAGTTTCGAAAAAAGCGGCATTTTTTGTTACCTCCTGGCTCAAAGATGATCTTGACGAAGGTCACCCATGGATGATAGATACCATCATAAAGATAGTATGCCTTGTTGTAATCATGATCGCTAATGGAATAGTTGCACCCAAGAGCTTCACCCACAGACAACCTTGCAAACAACGGAGATCGCCGCAACACGTTTATGTCATTGTGAGACCTAGACATGCTAAAGAAAGATTGCCAAATCTAAAGTTCTTGTGATGTAACTGCTTTAAAACTGATGAGTTGTTTGCAACAACCCTGGTATTGCCCCTGTTGAGCGTATGAGCAGTTATTCCATTTCCAGTGAATACAGTTCAGGGATCCGAGCATACCTGGAATCTCTCTTGATTCTCCAAGTGACACGAGCCTTGTTGTGTCATGTCATTTGGTTCTCTCGAGTACTTCGGTCCAAACACCTTGACCACAATAGTAGCAAATTTCACCACGACTTCGAGGCATGTGCTTTTAGATATCCGAAGGTACTCGGCCCACAAATTTGCAGTCGTGCAATAGGCAAGAATCCTCACAACATTCATGCACTTTTTGGTAACTAAGAACCCAATGTTCCCAGCAACATCAACTTTCATCTTGAAGTAATCATCATAGGAACTAACACCTTGGTAGATATGCATTCAAACACATGTCGCTGCATCCAAAAACGATGATGGAAATATGGTCCAATAGAGCATAGATGGCAAAGTAGTCACCATACAATGTCATATGCCCATGTGTTCTCTGTCATTTCAACACTCGATGTCCCTTTGTTGAACCCTTGAAGTTGAGATCATGCCTCACCGCATGTCGTGTCTTCAAGAGTCGCTCTCATCATCATTATTTCATCATCATCGTCATTCGACGAAGACAAATCGATGAACTAAACGTTCCTTGCCTAAATCCATTGCGTTGCGTTTGCTTCAAAGTAAACAACGTGGCCATAAAAATGGCTATGGAATTTGGTTTAACACTCATCGGACATGGTGTCCGCCATGGACGATATCGGCAGGGGGCGGAGGGTACATGGGCAATGGCCAGATCGAGGGGTGGAATGGTGGAGTAGGCAAAGTCGGGTGTGCGCTTGGGTGGAGCAACGAAGGTCGGGCAAGGCATGGGAGGCGTATGGGGTGGTACAACGGTGTCGTCGAAGTCCAATAGGGTGGATAGAAAGCACATGGGTATGGATGGAGCGGGAAAATGAGCACTCCGACAAGGCTTGGGCTGCGTACGGGGTGGTACGACGATGTCGTTGAAGTCCAATAGGGTGGATAGAAAGCACATGGGTATGGACGGAGCGGGGAAAATGAGCGCTCCGGCCCAGCCTTTTAAGGGTCCATGTTGTCGAAGTCCTACGCCAACTCTTACATACGAGCCACATTGGCGAAGACATAATATTTTTCAAGGTATGGCCAATGTAGGCAGCCAGCCGCACAAAAATACAAACCATGAAATTTTCCTAGACACCAACGTGCATATAGTATGAAGGTGCAAAACTTTATGGTGTGGCGGAGGCCAAAGCTTGCTAGATTGCTGCCTCCGCCATTGACGGGCCATACATGTAAGAATCGGGGTCAATTTTGGCCCAAATGGCTGAAGTGTTAGTGGTTTTGTCAAAAAAGTGGTAGTATATTTTGAAACCCTAACCCCTATAGTGGTAGTTTTTATGCTAATTACTCTAAGAAAAACATAGCAAAAATTCTGATGGGTGTGCTCGACGGCGAATATACATTGTGACATGATTATGACTTGCATAGTAGTATGTAGCCTCTTTGAACTCTAAGATTGGATTCAAAAATTGAAATAACAACCTTTTCGTATTACTGGTTCAAACATCAAACCCACCACCTGCCACATTTTAGACATTGCTCACAGTCACGTTACTCACACAGGCAGGCCACAACTCATGGCAAAGGGTAGAACTTTCTTTCCTTCCGCCTCCACCCTACATCCCGACATCTTCGGCCTCAGTGATACCGGGGATGAGTTGCTGGCGAAGATGCTATGTGGTACCCAAGACGAGGGATCGGGCCGGTTATCTACATCGTCTCCTCCGACAAGGATTAGTTTATGCTTAGCTTGTTTTAGCTCTAATTAGCTATAATTGAGTTGTAACTAGTTTAATATCAGCACTATGATATTTGATTATGGTCGGTTATGTGCAATTAAGCACAATGGTGTAATCTAGTTTCAATTTGAGTTTCAAATGACTTGTTTGTGCACATTTTCGATTTCACGGAATGAAAGGTTAGCTCCACATTATTTTTAATACCTCGATTTTGAGAATATATTTTTTGAACTTCGGCGACCTTTATTGAATAATAGTCATATCAGTTACAAGGGAGGGGATCAAGAAATCAAGGGGGTGCTCATGCCAAAACCCATTAAGCTTCCCTGTATAACTAGACCTGGCTAGCGAATGTGCTACTGCATTACTTTCCCTAGCACAGTGAGCAATCGTCGCCCTGCCGAAAGAATTCAACATCTTTCGGCAATCATCAGTCAACACCGCAGCCAAAGCGCGATACTCCGAGGGGTCCATAATAGCTTGTACTATCTCTTGCGAGTCAGACTCCACGTCCAGCGAGTAGATTCCCAAGTTCTCTGCCAACTGCAACCCTTCCAAGAGAGCGAATGCTTCCATGGTCGAGACATCCATGGCATGCTGTTTAAAGAAACATGAAGCATCAATGAAAGCTCCTGAACTATCACGCAGTACAGCTCCAGTTGCTCCCGCACCTTCATCCACATGATAGCTTGCATCAACGTTTAGCTTAATCACGCCATTAGCTGGTCTGGACCATCTACTTTCTCTCACTGGCACATCTCCCTTGGTAGCCAGTGAGTTTGCCACAATACCATGGATACTCATGGCCGACCGAACTGGGCTACTAACAGTCGCACGATGACTGGTTTTCCTGCGATCCCACCACAAATACCATCCAGTAACCATAACTGTCTCCACCCCATTATTGATTGGCAGTTTTATCTCACCTGGTAGCTCGGAGCACAACAGTTTTTCAAGAATGACCGATCCAGATCGCTCATGGGCCACGACATTCTCGATCGTAGTTCCCAAACCGAGTTCCCTCCACACAATCTTTGCGCGATCACAAGTAAACATCATATGGCGCAGATCCTCAGGGTCCTTGCAGCACACTGGACAAACCACTGGCGTCGACAAATGACGATCCGACATCGTACAGTAGCATGGAATGATCCCGTGCAGCACTCTCCAACTGAATACATTCACCTTAGGAGGCACCTCCTTCCCCCAAAGGACCTTCCAGACCGGGTGCGAGTCAATCCTTCATGCTCCAACATTCAGCCGTGCCCTAGTTCTATACTCTGACTTCCATGTGACATGGTATGCAGAACGGACGGTGAAACATCCCGACTTTGCCTTTCCGCATCCACATGCCAAAAAATTTCCCTTACTAATTGTTCATCCCAATTTCCAGAGATTGGGTCAATTAGCTCTTGAACTTTCTGTAGTAAACATTGCCCCCTTGGGGTCATTACCTTCCGATCATGGCTTGTAGGGATCCACTGATCCTTCCAAATGTCAATAGATGCACCGTCCCCAGGTCGCCAGATCGCCCCCTGTTTAAAAGTTTTCATTCCAGCCATGATACTTTGCCACGTATATGATGAACCTTTTTTCAAGGTAGCATTCATCAAGTCCCCATCCGGATAGTACTTTGCTCGTAGGACTTGAGCACATAAGGATTCTGGATCAGGTAGTAACCTCCAACACTGTTTAGCAAGCATGGCCTTATTAAAACAGTGCAGATCACGAAAACCCATGCCTCCTTCACTTTTAGGGATGCACATCTTCCACCATGCCTTCCAGTGTATCTTCCTTTTATCCTGCTTGTCACCCCACCAGTATCTAGCAATAGCATCACAAATGGCCTTACATATGTTTTTCGGGATATTGAACACAGACATGGCATAGACTGGGATAGCCTGTGCCACAGCCTTCAGTAGCGTCTCCTTACCACTAATCGATAGCATTTTTGAGATCCAACTATTGATGAGCGCACATACTTTATCAACCAGGTGCTGGAAACAATCACTACGGTCAATCCCAACTTTTGACGGTAGTCCCAAATACTTATCCGATATAGCCTCTGAGACAATATTAAGTTGTGTGCAAACATCTACTCGTACCTCCACCGATGTGTTTGGACTGAAAAAAACACTGGATTTTGCATCACTTACCAATTGTCCCGAGCTAGCACAGTACAAGTCTAGAGCATTTCTGAGCGACGTGGCATTCAACGTATCCGCCTTCATCAGGATCAGGGAGTCATCAGCAAATAACAAGTGTGAAACTGATGGTGCATTACGGCACACCCTAATCCCTTGGATACCACCGACCGACTCTAATAAACTGGTGGTGAGGTGGACGCAGCAAATAACAAGTGTGAAACTGAGAACATTTTTTTAATTGTGGCATGATTGCGGTTTGCATATCCTCCGTCAACTCTAATAAACGGATTTGAAAATTTGAGCGGGAATCCAACTCGAGTAGTGGTTCAAACTTGAAACCCGCCTGGCCGCCACAGCTACAGTCCAACAAAAGGCGCCCCACACAAAAGCCAAGGCTTTCATCCCCCCTCGCTCTCCCTCCCGCGCTCAACTCAAAAGGCGCACCTCGTCGGCGGTGGTGGCCATGGCCGCCTTCTTGCCGCCCCTCCCCATGGACCGCGCGTCGGAGAACCTGTGGCGGGGCCGGGGCAAGGACCCGCGCGACCTCGAGGCGCTCATCGGCCGCATCCTCTCCTACATCCACCTGGTCCTCCCGGGCCCGCCCGCCTCCCGCCACGCCCCCGGCCTCTACGCCCTCCTCCCCCACGACCACCTCGACCGCCTCAGCCTCCTCCCCGATGCGCTCCTCCGCAACGTCCTCACCCGCCTCCCCGTCACGGACGCCGCGCGCACCACCGCGCTCTCGCGCCGCTGGCGCGGCCTCTGGCGCTCCGCCCCGCTCGTCCTCGTCGACGCCCACCTCCTCCCGTCCTCGTCCTCGCCCGAGGCGCAGGTGCAGGTGCCGCGGGACGCCGCGCGCCGCGTCACCTCCGCCGTCTCCCGCATCCTCGCCGCGCACCCGGGCCCCTTCCGCTGCGTCCACCTCACCACCAGCTACATGGAGGAGTTCCGGGGCCTGCTCGCGCGCTGGCTGCAGCTCCTCGCCGTCAAGGGCGTCCAAGAACTCATCCTCGCCAACCGCCCATGGCCGCTTGTCCTCGGCCTCCCCGCCGCCTTCTTCGGCATGGCCACGCTCACCCGCCTCTACCTCGCCCTCTGGAAGTTCCCGGACACCGCCGGCCTCCCCCGCGCTGCCTCCTTCCCCAACCTCCGCGAGCTCGGCCTCTGCACCGTCGCCATGGAGAGCCGGCACATGGACTTCATCATCTCCAGGAGCCCCGTGCTGGAGATCCTGTGCATCCAAGCCAACTTGCTCATGGACCGTCTCACCCTCGCCAGCCGCAGCATCCGGTGCGTGCAGTTAATCGGGGCCTCCGATCTGGAAATCGTCGTGGACGAAGCACCCCAGCTCGAGCACCTCATCATGCGGCAATCATTCACCCGCAAAGGCCCAGGCTCGCACAAGAGGATCAAGATTGGTCATGCACCAGCGCTAAGCATACTTGGCTACTTGGAGCCGGAATTGCACACGCTCCAGATCGGCAACACCATCATCAAGGTTCATCCGCGCTCTGAATTTCTTTTGCTTGCTTAACTCAGAAATCATCGATACCAATGTGTCAACTTGTCTCAAAACAACAATTGTGTGCATTGCAGACTGGGACAAAGGCGAGCCCAAGCACCATGGTACCAACCGTGAAGATCCTCGGCTTAAAAGTGCGTTTTGGTGTCCGCAATGAAGCCAAAATTCTGCCTTGCTTTCTCAGGTGCTTTCCAAATGTTGAGAGGCTGCACATCGAGGTGAACCCCCCC
>LR738712.1:151683729-151703071 GCA_902687465.1 Secale cereale | reverse complement strand
CCCCCCTACTCAATTTGTCAACAATTTTGCATCTTCACGCACTCGTACATGTATCTTGCCGCTGCCAAGTGATGAGATGATCGAGCTCTAACTGAAGTTTGCACCGATTTAATTGTCTACAGTCCAAGAAAACTGCCGAGACCACGGGCAAGCTCAACCTCAAGTTCTGGGAGGAGTCCGGTGCCATCGAATGCATCCGTTCACACATTGACCTGATGATCTTTCAGAACTTCCGAGGAGATCGGTGCGAACTTTCCTTCCTCAAGTTCTTCCTTGAGAACGCTCGGATGCTGACGAGGCTGGCGATTGTGTGTGTCAATGGAAGCTTCAGCTCGCTGGCTGAGGCAAATGCCAAAGTGAAGCCTCTGTTCGACACAAAATGGGCCAGTAACTGCTGTAAACTGCTGCTCTTCGAGAGTGCATTTGCTGAAGGTCAAGGCTTTGAAATGCAGAACTTTGAAAGAGGATCTAACTTCTCTGTGAGGGACCCCTTCGCCGTCATCGTCGGAGCTTAGTTTTGCTGGAAAAATGAGGCCACTGTTTGGATCGTTGGCTCATGTTCTATGGAGACTCAGCAGGGTTCTTGGTTCTATTAGCATGTTTACCTTCAAATGTTTAAGTTAGTAGTTGCGGCGTTTATGCAAAAGACAAGTGTTTTATGTAGCTTATTTATCTTAGCTTTGGCCTGCTGCTGAATGTGCTACATCACACAATTTCTGCTAGATGTGTGTCACAATTTCTGCTGATTGTGCTACATTTGAGCCAATTTGTGATCTGCCAATTGTGTTACCATTTTACTTGAGCATGCTCCTATTTCTAGGGAATGTGTGTTTCTCCCTGAAGCAGATTTTATACCTTCTGCATTGTGCCTTTGTGTGTTCTGATTGAATTTCCTAGATCTGCCAAGTTAATTATAATCAGAGCTCCAGCTCTTTATGAATTTCCTGGTTTCTTCTAATTGAAATGTGAATCCTGATGTGCAGTCGTGAAATCTAATCTTATCACTTGACCGGTTTATCATATGTAACATGATTAGTAGTGGCTTAAACCCTCAGCCTTGTCATTCAATCTCAGATCTTATCTAGGAAAGTGCATTGATAAACAAGTGCTCTATTTGAATTCTGGGAGTTGCATGTTCATCTGGATATATTATGACAAGGAAAATGTCGATCATGCACATCTTATGTTACACCATTACCTTAATTCATATCGCTTTATTTCTTGATATGGCTGAATGTGCAGAATTAATTTGTGTTGCTGTTTGGATGCTGTAGGGAGACATACAAAAATGCTCGATTCAGGGTTTCAGACCCTAATTGTAAGAGAAACAGAGGTTTGAGCCTACGCATGCTATTGCTTCAGCATGACTTTTGTAGGTGATGTCTTTTGTTTCTTTTTTAATAAATTGGTTGTGTATAATCTTGATGTCCATGGCTGTGTGCATCATGTTGATGCAGAGGCCGGGGGTTTAACTTCCTTTTCGGAAATAATAATAATCTTGATGTCCGGACTAGCTTTTGATGTTGTGTTGCTGGTCAGTATCAACTTGAAATAAGACATGCCTTTTTTGTTAGAAAACACTTGGTTTTCTTAATGCACTTACCTGTTTTCTTTGGCATGATACATGTGGTCGTTTTTTAGGCAACCTCGCAAAAAATTACTAACTCATCGCAACCTTTACAGGGACGAAATAGAGATCACCGGGCTGGCCTAACCAAACATGGTAGCCAGCCCCTAAAGTAAGAGCATGCTTTGCTAAATTATGTGCCTCAACATTTGAAGACCTAAACTCAAGAACAAAATTGCAAATAACAAAAAGAACTAGAATGATTAATGATTTCGTGAATAATAGCCCCATAGTTTGCGACACTTCCTTGTTTGATCTCGGTCACTACTACCTTGCAGTTCGAAGCCACCCGTATCCTCTATAGATAGAGGTCGTGTGCAAGGGCCAACGCCTCCCTTACAACCATCACCTCCAAAGTTAGTGGGTCAAAAATCCTTGGCAACACTATAACAGAGGCACCTGAGAATGTTCCATGGTGATCTCTACATACTGCTCCAACGGCCCAAAATGCCCCCTTCTTGTCAAAGCAACATCGGCACTGATCTTAGAAATACTCTCGGGAGTGGCAAGCCACATCGATTATGTTGATGTCTATCCTCTAGCAGCCGCAGACGCAGTTGGCTTGTCCTCATCTTGCATGTACGAAATAAAAAGAGTTAATGAACATGTGTGTAGACAATGGACTCTGAATTTTTTGTTCATATATTGCTTTTCTTCTGGCTCCGCAAATCACCCATAGTGTCACCACAAGACGAGTAAAGTCCACATGCGGTAGGCAGTAATGAATCGTGTAAGGAGAAAATCCAGTTTCTCGTACCCGGATCCTGGTTGTGGCACATTTGTTCACCCAATTCCTCTGAAGATAATGACCACAAACTCCGTGCCATGGAATACTCGAGCAAAGTATTTCTAAGAGCAAGTGCAATAGTGGGCTATAAGCCCGCTTACATGACATTTTTGCCTATGTGGAGGAGAGAGACAACAAAAAAATGGTGGAGTGGGCTCTCATGCAAGAGCCAGCCTCTATGCGTGCTCCCAGGTAAATGCATTTAATGAGAGGAAAGAGGTAGAGAGAAAGTGAGAAAAAGGTGTAATCTTATAGCCAACCTTATAGCCAACTTTATTGTATTAGTAGTTAATAATGCTAACTCTTGATGACATGTCATCAAGGGCGGGCCTAGGATTTGAAGTTTGTGTATTCAAAATTTCAAAAGCAATTTTTTAAACCCTAAAGCCTCTTTTTGGTGCATGTTATTTATTATGGCAGCATATTACACTAATTGTATAGTACATTGAAAGATATTATATCATAATGTAGTACTAAATCATAACAATTGATCATAACTTGGGCCTGAAAATTAAAACCACTGAAGTTTTAGAGTACTACCTTTTTACTGATTCCCGAAATAAGCACATTTTTTTTCAAGTGATGCTCATCGTCACAAAATCACATCACAAATTGCAAATAACATTAATATATTATACTACTTAGTAACCTTGAGCAATTATCATGTCTTAACAAGTCATCCTTATGAATCACTACAAAGTACAAACAAGTCTCTAATTTCAATAGGAGTCCCAAATCTCAAACAAGTCAAAACAGAATATGTATGCAATAGAAAACCAGGCCGTAATGGCCGGGCAACAGCTAACTATTGTTCTATTGGGCTTGGACAAGCAGATATAATGGGCTGTTGGTGTTGGGCCATGTGCCGTGGGGTGGGATGTCCTTGTATTGCGCTGAATGCGCGGAAAACATCAGATTTGCTGTTTTATCCTACACATATACATACTGCACTGTATATATATATATATATATAGTCTTTTTTAGCAAAAATAATGGGTATTCAACTGAATACCCTGCCTGCAAAAAAAACTGAATACCCATGAATTGAAGTGGGCCCGTCCTTGCATGTCATGTTTATATAGCCAACAACCGGCTATACTATTAACCACGCTCTAAGATGGGGCACATCTGTGTCATGGCCATGTTGCTATGATGTAGTAGCTCGCATGTGGAAATTAAATGTTGCGCAAGTCTCCAAACACTCTCACTTTGGATGGCACAATGATTTTTCAAAGCTTTGTACAACCTTTGCCTTCTGACTCGGTGCTAGAAGTCCCGGCGTTGTGCTCCAGCCAATCCTCCATGTTTAGTTTCGTCGATACGATCATCCTATACGCCGAATGCACTGAAAAATTTCCACGGTTCTCCTCGCTTCATGCCGATGTCTACCACGCAACCTTTCTTCTTGTAGACTCGTGTTGAGCCTCCAAGCGCTGAGTTTTGTAGGACAGTAGCAATTTCCCCTCGAATGGATGACCTAAGGTTTATCAATCCGTGTGAGGCATAGGATGAAGATGGTCTCTCTCAAACAACACTGCAACCAAATAACAAAGAGTCTCTTATGTCCCCAACATACCCAATACAATGGTAAATTGTATATGTGCACTAGTTCAGCGAAGAAATGGTGATACAAGTGTAATATGGATAGTACATATAAGTTTTTGTAATATGAACTATAAAAACAGCAAGGTAACTAGTAACAAAGGTGAGCAAAAACGGTATTGCAATGCTTGAAAACAAGGCCTAGGGTTCATACTTTCACTAGCGCAAAATCTCTCAACAATGATAACATAATTGAATTATATAACAATCCCTCAACGTGCAACAAAGAATCACTACAAAGTCCTATCGCGGAGAACATAAGATGAAATTGTTTGTAGGGTACGAAACCACCTCAAAGTTATTCTATCTGATCAATCTTTTCAGCTATTCCTATAAGTGTCACAAACAACCCTAGAGTTCGTACTAAAATAACACCATATGACACACATCAATCAACCCTAATGTTACCTAGATACTCCAATGTCACCACAAGTATCCGTTGGTCAATTATACGATGTGCATCACACAATTTCAGATTTATAATATTCAATCCAACACAAAGAACTTCAAAGAGTACCCCAAGATTTCTATTGGATGTTGGAATATGAAAACGCGTATCAACCTCTATGCATAGATTACCCCAATGTCACCACGGGAATCCGCAAGTTGATAACCAAAACATACATCAAGTGAATCAATAGAACATCTCATTGTCACCACGAATATCCCATCGCAAGACATACATCAAGTGCTCTCACATTCAAAAGATTCAATCCGACATAACAAAACCTCAAAGAAAAAGATACAATTCAGCACAAGAAGGTAGAGATGGAAGAACACCATAAGATCCAACTATAATAGCAAAGCTCGCGGAACATCACGATCGTGCCAAATAGCTACTGGTACATACCCTCAGCCCCGAGGGTGAACTACTCCCTCCTCATCATGGTGGCTGTTGGGATGATGAAGATGGCCTCCGGCGATGATTTTCCCCTCCGGCGGGGTGCTAGAACGGGCCCCGATTGAATTTTCATGGATATAGAGGCTTGCGTAGGCGGAACTTCTCATCTAGGGTTCTTTTGTTTTTTTGGTATTTATAGGATTTTTTGCGTTGAACTCACGTCAGGGGGGTCCACGAGGTAGCGAAAAGCTCGAGGGGCGTGCCCTAGGGGGTGGGCGCGCCCCCAGGCTTGTCGTGCCCTCGCGGATCTTCTAGCATGGCTCCGATGCTCATTGGGTCTCTTCTGGTCCATAAAAAATCATCGTAAATTTTCATCCCATTTCGAGAGCTTCTATTTCTGCACAAAAAACGACACGATGGTAGCTTTGCTGAAAACAGCGTCAGTCCGGGTTAGTTCTAATCAAATCATACCAAAACCATATAAAATTATTGTAAACATGGCATGAATACTTCATAAATTATAGATACGCTGGAGAAGTATCACATGCCTAGAAATCCTTGATCTCCTCGTGTATAATGGGATTTCCGTAAACTCATCATCATCAATAGGGATGAACATAGTGCTCACCAGGTCCTCCTACCATGAGGACGAAGGGACAATTCTTTTGGTTCCTTTTTTGGGCTTCTAGAATAAGCTGCCCCCTACCCAGCTTATTCTAGAAGCCCAACAAAAATATATTTTTAGAATCCTACCAGTCAAGTCTTAATTAGGAGGCTTCTAAAAAAATAAATTGGGTTGAGCTTCTAGAATAAGTTGGGTAAGGGACTACTTATTCTAGAAGCTAGCAAAAGAGCTGGCCCGAAGTGGTGTCGATCAACTCCTTCACAAGTTGGGACTTGGGGTGGATCCGAAACTAGAGATGTAATGGTGAAAGTGCATGTGGCACTTAATTGCATTTTTGTGTGATGACCGTATGGTTAGTGGAACTAATATCAATTGCTAAAGTTTATCTCAGGTTATTGGTTCCGTGAAGATCATGTTGGAGATGTGTGACCCCCTGATGACCCACAAGTGTAGGGGATCTATCGTAGTCCTTTCGATAAGTAAGAGTGTCGAACCCAACGAGGAGCAGAAGGAAATGATAGGCAATTTTTAGTAAGGTATTCTCTGCAAGCACTGAAATTATCGGTAACAGATAGTTTTGTGATAAGGTAATTGGTAACAAGTAACAAAAGGTAAAAGTAAATAAGGTGCAACAATATGGCCCAATCCTTTTTGTAGCAAAGGACAAGCCTGGACAAACTCTTATATGAAATAAAGCGCTCCCGAGGACACATGGGAATTATCGTCAAGCTAGTTTTCATCACGCTCATATGATTCACGTTCGTTACTTTGATAATTTGGTATGTGGGTGGACCGGTGCTTGGGTACTGCCCTTACTTGGACAAGCATCCCACTTATGATTAACCTCTATTGCAAGCATCCTCAACTACAAAAGAAGTATTAAGGTAAACCTAACCATATCATGAAACATGTGGATCCAAATCAGCCCCTTACGAAGCAACGCATAAACTAGGGTTTAAGCTTCTGTCACTCTAGCAACCCATCATCTACTTATTCCTTCCCAATGCCTTCCTCTAGGCCCAAACAATGGTGAACTATCATGTAGTCGACGTTCACATGACTCCACTAGAGGAAAGACAACATAGATCTCATCAAAATATTGAACGAATACCAAATTCACATGACTACTTATAGCAAGACTTCTCCCATGTCCTCAGGAACAAACGTAACTACTCACAAAGCATATTCATGTTCATAATCAGAGGGGTATTAATATGCATAATGGATCTGAACATATGATCTTCCACCAAGTAAACCAACTAGCATCAACTACAAGGAATAATCAACACTACTAGCAACCCACATGTACCAATCGGAGGTTTTGATACAAAGATTGGATACAAGAGATGAACTAGGGTTTGAGAGGAGATGGTGTTGGTGAAGATGTTGATGAAGATAACCCTCCCCAAGATGGGAGAGTTGTTGGTGATGACGGCGGTGACGATTTCCCCCTCCCGGAGGGAAGTATCCCCGACAGAACAGCTCCGCCGGAGCCCTAGATTGGTTCCGCCTCGAGACGGCGGCGCTTCGTCCCGAAAGCCTCCTTATGATTTTTTCCAGGTTAAAACACCTCATATAGCAGAAGATGGGCATTGGGGGGCTGCCAGGTGGCCCACGAGGCAGGGGCCGCGCCCAGGGGGTAGGGCGCGCCCCCACCCTCGTGGATGGTGGGTGGCCCCCCTCATGTACTTCTTTCGCCAGATATTTTTTATATTTTCCAAAACTGACTTTCGTGGAGTTTCAGGGCTTTTTGAGTTGTGCAGAATAGGTCTCCAATGTTTGCTCCTTTTCTAGCCCAGAATTCCAGTTGTTGACATTCTCCCTCTTCATGTAAACCTTGTAAAATAAGAGAGAAAAGGCATAAGTATTGTGACATAATGTGTAATAACAGCCCATAATACAATAAATATCAACATAAAAGCATGATGCAAAATGGACGTATCAACTCCCCCAAGCTTAGACCTCGCTTGTCCTCAAGCGGAAGCCGGTATCGAAAAATATGTCCACATGTTTAGAGATAGAGGTGTCGATAAAATAAAATACGGACATGAGGGCATCATGATCATTCTTATAACAACAACATATGTTATAAGAATGATTTCTTATGTTAAAGTAACAATCTATTCACAATGCCAAGTATGAATCAGAAACTTCACTGAAAACTAACAAACTATGATCTCGATCATTGAAGCAATTGCAATTTATCATAACATCAGAAAGAGTCAATATAAGAGCTTTTCAGCAAGTCCACATACTCAACTATCATTTAGTCTTTCATAATTGCTAACACTCACGCAATACTTATGGGTATGGAGTTTTAATCGGACACAGAGAAAGATAGGGGCTTCTAGTGTTGCTTCCCAACCTTTTACCTCAAGGGTAATGTCAACAATAATAGATCATGATAGCTTACATCCAATTGGGTATATATGTCAAGATCTTTCTGACACAATGTTCTTGCCAAAGGATAAAATGTAAAAAGGAAAGGTGAAGATCACCATGACTCTTATAAGGTAAGAACAATAGATAGGCCCTTCGCAGAGGGAAGCAGAGGCTGTCATGTGCTTTTATGGTTGGATGTACAAAATCTTAGCACAAAAGAATGTCACTTTATATTGCCACTTGTGATATGGACCTTTACTATGCAGTCCCTCGCTTTTATTGCTTCCGTATCACAATATCGTATAAAGTTTATTTTCTCCACACTAATAGATCATACATGTTTTAGAGAGTTGCAACAATGACGACTTACTTGAAGGATCTTACTCAATCCATAGGTAGGTATGGTGGACTCTCATGGCAAAACTGGGTTTAAGGATGTATGGAAGCACAAGTAGTATCTCTACTTGGTGCAAGGAGTTTTGGCTAGCATGAGGGGGAAAGGCAAGCTCAACATGTTGGATGATCCATGACAACATACTTTATTTCGGATATAAGAAGGCATAACCCATTATGTTGTCTTCCTTGTCCAACATCAACTCTTTAGCATGTCATATTTTAATGAGTGCTCACAATCATAAACGACATCCAAGATAGTATATTTGTATGTGAAAACTCTCTTTCCTTATTACTTCCTATTAATTACAACGATGACCAAAACTATGTTTGTCAACCCGCAACAATTTTTATTCATCATACTCTTTATATGTGAAGTCATTACTTTCCATAAGATCAATATGATCTCTTTGATACTCTCTATATTTTCTTTGTCCTCTCATGATCATAGTGAGATAATCAAGCCTTTGACTCAAAACTAATCTTTATTATATATATAGCTCACGGACTCGATTACAAAGATAAAGATCATAAAGCAAAGCTCACAACTAGATCATACTAAACTTTATTTTACTAGATCGAGATATTACCAAAAGGATCGAGCTAAGAAAAACGGTAAAGATAGGAGTGTGATGGTGATACGATACCGGGGCACCTCCCCCAAGCTTGGCAGTTGCCAAGGGGAGTGCCCATACCCATATGATTATGTCTCCGTCTTCGGAGGTGGTGATGATGGGGTTGTTGATGATGTAGGTTTCTTCCTTAATTTGCGCTTGAGGATAGAATTTTGCCCCCTTAGGTCATCGATCTCCTGCTCAAGGCTTAATATCTTTTTGCATAGTTCCTACTTGTTCTCCTGCAAGAGGCGAAAAGGGATAAACTCTATCTTAGGTTTCTTTGCTCTATCAGGGAGGCTTGACTTTTTGAACTCCACATGCATGTCCCCATGTTGAGGTAATGGGGCTTCATCTTCATCTGAGCTCGTCTCCTCCTTTCCCTTAGGATCATAGTCTTCTTCTTCCTCCGTAGTCCAACGACAATGCTCCAAGTCCCCATAGACCTTAGGGTCTGCAAGGTAATCAACTACATAGCGTTCTCCCTTCGAATCCTGGGACGACATATTGCTCAAATTTGCGACAGAAATAACTCAAAACAAAAATAGAGTATTTTGGCGTGATACGGTGGTCAAAACCTTCGGTAGAATATATAATGAATTTTTACTAACCAAAAGAAGTAACGTGCAAGAAAACGGAGTCCGGGAGGCACACGAGGTGCCCACGAGGTAGGGGGAGCACCCAGGGGGGTAGGGCGCGCCCTCCAACCTCGTGGACGCCTCGTGTCCTTTCCGGACTGCTTCTTATTTTTCTATTCTAAATGTTCCAAAACGGAGAAAAATTGCCATTAGAACTGTTTTGGAGTCGGTTTACTTACCGTACCACATACCTCTTCCTTTTCGGAGTCTGAATCGTTCTGGAAAGTGTCCCTTATGTATTCCTCCGGGGTTACGATTTCAATAACATTGGTTTCAACATTTGTAGGATTACCTAAGATATAATGTTTGATTATTTGGTTGTTCACCACCTTCGTATTTGTGCCTTCGACGTTGTTCATTTTTATGGCACCGGAACGACAGACCTCCTCGATAACGTAAGGACCTTCCCATTTAGAGAGAAGTTTTCCTGCAAAAAATCTTAAACGAGAGTTGTATAACAAGACATAATCACCTACGTTAAACTCTCGCTTTTGTATCCTTTTGCCATGCCATCTTTTAACTTTTTCTTTAAATAGTTTGGCATTTTCATAGGCCTGGGTTCTCCATTCATCAAGCGAGCTAATGTCAAATAACCTCTTCTCACCGGCAAGTTTGAAATCACAATTGAGCCCTTTAATAGCCCAATATGCCTTATGTTCTAGTTCAAGAGGTAAGTGGCATGCTTTTTCATAGACCATTTTATATGGAGATGTACCCATAGGATTTTTATATGCAGTTCTATAGGCTCATAATGCATCATCAAGTTTCTTGGACCAATTCTTTCTAGATCTATTAACAGTCTTTTGCAAAATTAATTTCAGCTCTCTGTTACTTAGTTCTACTTGACCACTAGACTGTGCATGGTAAGGGAATGCAATTCTATGATTAACATCATACTTAGCATACATTTTACGGAAAGCACCATGAATAAAATGTGAACCACCATCAGTCATTAAGTATCTAGGGACTCCAAACCTCGGAAAAAATAACTTCTCTAAGCATCTTAATAGAGGTGTTGTGATCAGCACTACTAGTTGGAATAGCTTATACCCACTTAGTAACGTAATCAAAAGCAACTAAAATATGTGTATACCCATTAGAGGAAGGAAACAGTCCCATATAATAAAAGCCCCAGACATCAAATGGTTCAATAACAAGTGAATAATTCATAGGCATTTCTTGACGTCTACTAATATTACATATTCTTTGACATTCATCACATGACAAGACAAACTTACGGGCATCCTTGAAGAGTGTAGGCCAATAAAAACCAGATTGCAATACCTTATGTGCAGTTCTATCTCCACCATGGTATCCTCCATAAGCCTCGGAGTGACACTTGCGTAGGATCTGTTCCTGTTCATGCTCAGGTACACAATGTCTAATAATACCATCTATTCCTTCTTTATAAAGGTGTGGGTCATCCTAGAAGTAATGTCTTAAATTATAGAAGAACTTTTTCTTTTGCTGGTATGTGAAACTAGGTGGTATAAATTTAGCAACAATGTAATTAGCATAATCAGCATACCATGGAGCAGTACGAGAAGCATTTGTGACAGCTAATTATTCATCAGGGAAGCTATCATCAATAGGTAGTGGGTCATCAAGAATATTCTCTAACCTAGGCAAGTTGTTTGTAACGGGGTTCTCAGCTCCCTTTCTATCAGTAATATGCAAATCAAATTCTTGTAGCAAGAGAACCCATCTAATAAGTCTAGGTTTAGCATATTTCTTTTCCATAAGATATTTAATAGCAGCATGATTAGTTTGAACAATTACTTTAGAATCAACAATATAAGGCCTAAACTTATCACAAGCAAATACAACTGCTAAAAATTCTTTCCCAGTAGTAGCATAATTTCTCCGGGCACTATCTACATTTTTACTAGCATATTGGATAACATTCAATTTCTTATCAACTCTTTGTCCTAGAACATCGCCTACATCATAATCACTAGCATCGCACATAATTTCAAAGGGTAAATTCCAGTCAGGAGGCTGGACAATAGGTGCAGAGATCAATGCTTTCTTCAGTATTTCAAATGCTTCTACACAATCATCATCAAAGACAAAAGAAACATCTTTTTGTAAGAGATTAGTCGGAGGCCTAGATATTTTGGAGAAGTCCTTAATGAACCTCCTATAAAAACCTGCATGACCAAGGAAACTTCTTATACCTTTGATGTCCTTATGACATGGCATCTTTTCAATAGCATCAACCTTAACTTTATCAACTTCAATACCTCGTTCGGAAATTTTATGTCCCAAGACAATACCTTCATTAACCATAAAGTGACACTTTTCCCAATTCAAGACAAGATTAGTTTCTTCACATCTCTACAAAACTCGATCAAGGTTGCTTAAGCAATCATCAAAAGAAGTTCCATAAACGGAGAAATCATCCATGAAAACCTGAACAATATTTTCACAAAAATCAGAGAATATAGTCATCATGCATCTTTGAAAGGTAGCAGGTGCATTACATAAACCAAAAGGCATACGTCTATAAGTAAAAGTACCGAAAGGGCAAGTAAAAGTGGTCTTTTCTTGGTCCTCTTTTGACACAGGTATTTGAGAGAAACCAGAATAGCCATCTAGAAAGCAAAAATGAGTATGTTTGGATAACCTTTCCAGCATTTGATCAATAAAAGGTAGAGGGTAATGATCTTTCTTAGTAGCTTTATTTAATTTGCCGAAATCAATTACCATCCTATAACCTGTAACAATTCTTTGCGGGATCAATTCATCTTTATCATTAGGAACAACGGTAATACCTCCCTTCTTAGGGACACAATGGACATGACTTACCCACTGACTATCAGCAACTGGATAAATTATACCTGCCTCTAGAAGCTTTAGCATTTCCTTCCTTACCACTTCTTTCATCTTAGAATTTAACCGCCGTTGGTGATCAACAACCGGTTTAGCGTCTTTCTCCAATTTTATTTTGTGTTGGCATAGAGTGGGACTAATGCCCTTAAGATCATCAAGAGTATATCCAATAGCAGCACAATGCTTTTTCAGAGTGTTCAATAATTTCTCTTCTTCCTGCTCTGAAAGGTTAGCACTGATAATAACATGATATATCTTCTTTTCATCAAGATAAACATACTTAAGACTATCAGGTAAAGGTTTGAGTTCAAACATGGGATCACCCTTGGATGGAGGAGAATCCCCTAGAATTTCAACAGGAAAGTTGTGTTTCAATAAAGGTCCATGTTTAAAGAATATTTCATCTATTTCCCTTCTTTCATTCATATACATATCATTTTCATGGTCTAGCAAATATTGTTCTAAAGGGTCGTTAGGAGGCACGGCAATAGAAGCAAGACCAATAATTTCATCCTTACTAGGCAATTCTTTATCATGGGGTTGTCTACGAAATTTAGCAAAGTTAAAGTCATGAGACATATCCCCTAAACCAATAGTAACAATGTTTTTCCGCAGTCTATCTTAGCATTAACAGTATTCGAGAAGGGTCTACCAAATGTAATGGGGCAAAAATCATCTCGTGGGGAACCGAGAACAAGAAAATCAGCAGGGTATTTAACTTTCCCACACAAGACTTCAACATCTCTAACAATCCCAACTGGTGAAATAGTGTCTCTATTGGCAAGCTTAATAGTAACATCAATACCTTCTAGCTTAGCAGGTGCAATATCATGCATAATTTTTTCATATAGGGAATGAGGTATTGCACTAGCACTAGCACCCATATCACATAAGCCATGATAGCAACGATCTCCTATTTTAACATAAATAACAGGCATGCCTACAACAGGTCTATGTTTATTCTTAGTATCGAGTCTAGCAATTCTAGCAGCTTCATCACAGAGGTAAACAACATGCCCATCAATATCATCGACCAAGAGATCCTTAACCATAGCAATACTAGGCTCAACTTTAATTTGCCCAGAGGGTGTAGGTGCTCTAGTATTACTCTTACGAACCACAGTTGAAGCTTTGGCATGATCCTTTATCCTAACAGGGAAGGGTGGTTTCTCAATGTAAGCAGTAGGAACGATAGGATCAACATTATAAGTGATAGTATTTTCTTCAACTCTAACAGGTTCAACTACTTTTACTTCAATGAGAGGATGGTATTTAACCACTTTTCCTTAGGGAGATCAACATGAGTAGCAAATGATTCACAGAAAGAAGCTACTATCTCAGAGTCAAGTCCATATTTAGTGCTAAATTCACGGAAAACATCGGTATCCATAAAAGATTTAACACAATCAAACTTAGGTGTTATACCTCACACCTTACCTTCGTTGAGATCCCAATATTCAGAGTTACGTTTAATTCTTTCCAATAGATCCCATTTGAATTCAATAGTCTTCATCATAAAAGAACCAGTGCAATAAGTATCGAGCATGGAGCGATTATTGAGAGAAAGCCGAGCATAATTTTTTTGAATAATCATTTCTCTTGAGAGATCATGATTGGGGCACGAATATAACATTAACTTAAGCCTCCCCAAAGCTTGAGCGATACTTTCTCCTTAGCGAGGCCAAAAATTATATATATAATTACGATCACGATGAACCTGATGCATAGGATAAAACTTCTGATGAAATTCCAATTTCAACTGGTTGTAGTTCCATGATCCAATATCACCGCATAGCCTAAACCATGTCAATGCCTCTCCCTTCAAAGATAAAGGGAAGACCTTCTTCTTGATCACATCCTCGGGCATACCTGTAAGCTTAAATAATCTGCACACTTCATCCACATAGATTAGGTGCAAATTCGGATGCAAGGTTCCATCTCCTATAAAGGGATTAGCTAGCAGTTTCTCTATCATACCCAAAGGAATTTCAAAGCAAACATTTTCAGTAGGTTCAGTAGGTTGAGGAGCAACTCTTTGCTCTACTGATCGGGGTGAAGATACCCCGAACAAGCCCCTCAAAGGATTAAGTTCCATAGTAACAAGTGACAGTAAATTTCAGCACTATATAAATTTTTCCTGACCAAATTCCACTTACCAAAGACGCTTCACTCCCCGGCAACGGCGCGAGAAAAGAGTCTTGATGACCCACAAGTGTAGGGGATCTATCGTAGTCCTTTCGATAAGTAAGAGTGTCGAACCCAACGTGGAGCAGAAGGAAATGATAGGCAGTTTTCAGTAAGGTATTCTCTGCAAGCACTGAAATTATCGGTAACAAATAGTTTTGTGATAAGGTAATTGGTAAAAGGTAAAAGTAAATAAGGTGCAACAATATGGCCCAATCCTTTTTGTAGCAAAGGACAAGCCTGGACAAACTCTTATATGAAAGAAAGCGCTCCCGAGGACACATGGGAATTATCGTCAAGCTAGTTTTCATCACGCTCATATGATTCGCGTTCGTTACTTTGATAATTTGGTATGTGGGTGGACCCATGCTTGGGTACTGCCCTTACTTGGACAAGCATCCCACTTATGATTAACCTCTATTGCAAGCATCCGCAACTACAAAATAAGTATTAAGGTAAACCTAACCATAGCATGAAACACGTGGATCGAAATCAGCCCCTTACGAAGCAATGCATAAACTAGGGTTTAAGCTTCTGTCACTCTAGCAACCCATCATCTACTTATTACTTCCCAATGCCTTCCTCTAGGCCCAAAAAATGGTGAAGTGTCATGTAGTAGACGTTCACATGACTCCATTAGAGGAAAGACAACATACATCTCATCAAAATATCGAACGAATACCAAATTCACATGAATACTTATAGCAAGACTTCTCCCATGTCCTCAGGAACAAACGTAACTACTCACAAAGCATATTCATGTTCATAATCAGAGGGGTATTAATATGCATAATGGATCTAAACATATGATCTTCCACCAAGTAAACCAACTAGCATCAACTACAAGGAGTAATCAACACTACTAGGAACCCAAAGGTACCAATCTGAGGTTTTGATACAAAGATTGGATACAAGAGATGAACTAGGGTTTGAGAGGAGATGGTGCTGGTGAAGATGTTGATGAAGATAACCCTCCCCAAGATGGGAGAGTTGTTGGTGATGACGGCGGTGGTGATTTCCCCCTCCCACAGGGAAGTATCCCCGGCAGAACAGCTCCGCCGGAGCCCTAGATTGGTTCCGCCAACGTTCCGCCTCGAGACGGCGACGCTTCGTCCCGAAAGCCTCCTTATGATTTTTCCAGGTCAAAACACCTCATATAGCAGAAGATGGGCATCAGGGGGCTGCCAGGTGGCCCACGAGGCAGGGGGCACGCCCCCACCCTCGTGGACGGTGGGTGGCCCCCCTCCTGTACTTCTTTCGCCAGATATTTTTTATATTTTCCAAAACTGACTTTCGTGGAGTTTCAGGGCTTTTTGAGTTGTGCAGAATAGGTCTCCAATGTTTGCTCCTTTTTCAGCCCAGAATTCCAGCTGCCGGCATTCTCCCTCTTCATGTAAACCTTGTAAAATAAGAGAGAAAAGGCATTAGTATTGTGACGTAATGTGTAATAACAACCCATAATACAATAAATATCAACATAAAAGCATGATGCAAAATGGACGTATCACCCCCTAGTTTTAAAAAGATGACATGCATGGTTTTCCCGCCGACTCGAAGGTTTTCATTTTGGTTCGATTCGAGCCATAGGAAAAAGCACACTATTAAGAGGGGTCATATTGGATGAGTTCCGCTAAGAACATTTCAAACATATACAACCACCTTCCCACACATACCACTATATTGCCCTGAATATTGTGCTTGTTCGGTGGTATTCAAAGAGCTACAACAAAAAGTCACTATATACTTTTGACCCCGTGTGCATGGGGTGGCCAGAAACTCTCTAGGCACCCCATGCACACCGGGGGGGGGACTCTCTGAATACCCCGTGCGCACGGGTCTTGGACCCCCGCGCGCACATAGTGTGTTCCTATGTGGGTAGACCATGCGCACGAGGCTAACATAGCCCGTGCGCACGAGGCTAACATAGCCCGTGCGCATAGGGTCCAACGGGCAAAATATCCACCCGGCCAAGAACACTATATAAAGGCATCTTCTTCCACCTCCAACCCTAACCCTTAGGTCTTGTTGAGCTCCAAGATTGACAAACTCCATTTTGCTCATATCTCTTAATCCCTCCACCCAAACTTGTTGAAACTTTTGGGAATGAGAGAGCAAGATATGATCTACGCTTTGACCAAACTAATTCGTATTCCCCACAAGATTTGTTTACCATTGATTTGTTACTCTTGGAGCTTGGGCTCCTAAATGGTTAGGGCTGCTCCGTAAGTTTCCTTGCTTGTAGTGTGCTCCGAAGACGTATGTAAAGGTGTGACAGTTGCCTTCAAGACCAATCCGATTGATTTGAGGCTCATCCGCTGGGGTAACTCGAGGAGAATATGGTGAGCCTTTGGTGGCGTTTCATAAGCTTTGGCTATGGCAACGCTCTAACGAAGATTAGCTCTTCCCCAAGGAATGGTGAACTTGGGGATAAAATACCCGTCCCCGACTCACTTATGCTTAATCCCGCCCCGCATTTTGCTTTGCTTTGTATGCTTGTTTGCTTGTTGTCTAGATTGTTGCCTAGCATATTTTGCTGTAAGCTTGCTTATCATATAGGTTGTGTTACCCTAGTTGCATATCTAGTGAACCCTATTTATCTGCCCTAAAGTTCACAAACAAGATTAATTTTTGTAGTCTCCGATTCACCCCCTCTCTACTCGACTGTATCGATCCTTTCAAATGGGCCTCTTGATATTTTCTTGGTAACCAGTTATGCGACCAGATGCTAGTATCCTCTCCTATGCCAATTCGCTTGATGATTCCTTGTGTCAAAATGCCATGCCCATCTAGAACAACTGTCATATTTGAGATGGACGAGAACCCAACTCCGCCTCTAGTATGGTGCCTGGATAGTATATAGCTTTAAGCAATATTGCACATAGGTTCATTCAGCAGCATCCAATCCTACATTGTTAACAATGCGAGGTTAAATATTTCCATGTCATGGAAGCCCAGACCTCTCAAATCATCTGTTCTTGTCACAACATCCCAAGATACTCAACATGGTTCCTTTTACCCTGCCTACTCCACCAGAACTTTTAGATGAGGGATCTCAGACTCTCGCACAACCCCCTTGGCAGCCTGAAACATGCCATGGAATAAACTGGAATTATCTGAGCCAACGCTTTGATTTACACCTCCTTGCGAGCATCAGATAATAGCTTTTTCATCCAGCCTTTCACCTTCTGGCATACACGGCCCAAGTCCCATTTTTGAGCTGCTAACATCAGTTGGCATGCCCAAATATTATCGCTCAGAGACTCGTTTTGGACATTCAGTACATCTTTCACACTGGTTCGGATGTCTTGAGGGCATCCTTTACTAAAAAGAAGAAACACTTCTCGTTATTAATTCTCTGACCCGAAGCGCTGCAATAAGTGTTTAACAGGTTTGATACCGCATTTGGACCCTCAAGACTTGCCTGGAAAAGCAACAGGCTGTCATACACGAATATAAGATGTTTCACTATCGGAGTTGTGGGTGCCACCTTTACGCCGCTTAGAAGTTAGAACTGATAACTGAGAATTGGATTTTAGAAGGCACGAAAGGCCCTCTGATGCAATAAAAAACAAGTAAGGAGAATTGGATCTCCCTGTCGAATATCTCGGGCAGGCTTGAACTGCTTAAGTTTCTCTCCAATGAATAATACTGATAAAGAAACTGAAGATATCACCCCCATGACCGTGTTTATCCACGACGAAGCAAACCCAAGTTTGGTCATGATAGCCTGCAAATAAGTCCACTCTAGTATGTCAGACCTTCATCATGTCAAGCTTGAGTGCGCAGGAGCTATTAGACTTGGCTTTGGAACGCTTCATAAAATATAAGCACTTGTATGCACAAATAATATTGTCCGTGGTTAGCCTTCTAGGAACAAAGGTTGACTTTTCCACGGAGATGATCTCGGGCAAGACGTGATTTAGTCTGTTGAAATTCACTTTGGATACTTTTTTGTAGAGCACATTGCATAAATTTATAGGCCGAAACTGGCCAAGAAGAGTAGGGTTCATTATCTTCGGAATTAGAACCAACACTGCTTCACTAACGTGTTTCACACTCTCTTCTCCTTTCATAATCTCGAGGACAGCCGACACAGAGAAAAAAAAGAGACAAATTCAGCATGAATAGTGTGAAAACTAAACTATTCACAACCGGTTTGTCAATTTTTTTCTCAATTTTTGTATATCAAATTTGGATATGAATTATTTAGGTTTTGTAGACATATATGTTGTGAACATCCATGTTTATTTTTTATTTTTTGAAACATTTAAATTTGAATTTTCGAATTGGTATCATGGGAGCATGTAATGTTCGTATCACCTGATATTTTTCCCCGAGCCGATATGCTCGTGGTCCGCTAAATTAGTCAGACAGTCATTGATTGAAATCCAGCAAAAAGAACAGGTAGTAGTTTTTTTCTCTCGAAAAAAGACAAGTTGTTAATTGGAATTTATAAAAGCAACCACCTGGGACATAGGTGGAGAGGAGATCACTACTATCCATGCTGAATTTGTCTCTTTTTTTCTCTCTGTGTGATTTCAATTTGGATCTGGATTTTTAGGGTTCGTAGACACATGTGTTGTGAGCATTCACAAATTTTCACGATTTTTTTGAATCATTTAAGTTGATTTTTTTCGAATTGGTATCGTAGTACGTACTCTGATGGGAGAGTATCGTAGTAAGTGGTGCCTGATATTCTCCCATCGGCCGGGTTCCATCCCTAAAATTGAAAAAGCTCAGGAGCACTCCCCTTTCCTTCGGCCGTTCCTGCTCCAGTCCACAGACAGGCACCAGGCGCCGCACAAAGACCTCCCCCC
>LR738712.1:151555506-151683657 GCA_902687465.1 Secale cereale | reverse complement strand
CCCCCCCCCCGCGCCTTCCGGCCGCGCGGCGGCGGCCATGGAGTACTTCACCTCGAGTCCCCTTTTCATGCCTTTGGTCAAGCTAGTGGGCGAGTACCTGGGCAGTGAGAACTGGATGGATCAGCTCCTCCACCGCACCTACTTGCCTGCCCACCACGCCCTCCCCGACCCGCCCGTCTCCGCCGCCGCTTGCCTCTTCGCCTTTCCCCCCCACGACGACGTCGACCGCGTCAGCCGCCTCCCCGACGCGCTCCTTCACGACATCGTCTCCCGCCTCCCCGTGAAGGACGCCGCCCGCACCGCCGCGCTCTCCCGCCGCTGGCGCGGGGTCTGGCGCTCCGCCCCGCTCGTCCTCGTCGACGCCGACCTCTTCCCCGCCACCTCCGCCGTGTCCAGCGTCCTCGCCGCGCACCCGGGCCCCTTCCGATGCGTCCACCTCACCGACTGCTACGTGGACGAGTTCCCTGCCCTGCTCACGGGCTGGCTCCAGATCCTCGCCGACAAGGGCATCCAGGAGCTCGTCCTCGTCAACCGCCGGTGGCCGCTCGACGTCACTCTCCCCGACACTTTCCTAGGCGTGGCCACCCTCACCCGCCTCTACCTCGGCCCCTGGAAGTTCCCCGACACGGCCGGCCTCCCGAGCGGCACCTGCTTCCGCAACCTCCGTGAGCTCGGGCTCTGCAACGTCATCATGGAGAGCAGGGACTTGGACTTCGTCCTCGACAGGAGCCCCGTGCTGGAGACGCTCTGTGTCGAAGGGAATCTCTTCAGGCTTTGCCTCCGCCTTGTCAGCCAGAGCCTCCGGTGCGTGCAGATCATCGGGTGCTTCCTTGAAGAAATCTTCGTGGTGGACGCGCCACGGCTTGAGCGGCTCATCCAGTCCGAAGGTTGTACCCCTAATGGCAGCTGCACCAAGGTGAAGATTGGACATGCCCCCAAGCTGCACCTTTTCGGATACTTGGAGCTGGACCAGAGGCACATCCTAGAGGTCGGCAACACCATCATCAAGGTGCCTCATCTTCCCTTTCATTCAAGGTTAAACGTAAATTCCTAGGCGATCAATGCAAATGTGTGATCTTTCTTCTCTTAATTGGGTGCATTGTACATTTGTAATTGCAATTGCAGGTTGGGACAGGGGCGAGCCCGAGCACCATGGTGCCAAGTGTGGGAATCCTGGCTCTGGAGGTGCGTTTCGAAGTCCGCAATGATGCCAAGATGGTTCCCGGTGTCCTCAGATGCTTTCCGAATGTTGAGACGCTCCACATCAAGGTGAGGCCCCTGATGCTTCCATTGGCATTCATTTGCACTATCATGTACTACTAGCATCATATTTTGAACTGTGTCATACTGCTACTTGCTATCAGTAGCTGATGAACTGCATGTACATTTGACTGGTTGAATTTTCAGTGTGGAAAAACCGACCAATCCACTGGCAAGCTGAACCTAAAGTCCTGGCACGAGTCTGGCACCATAGAATGCATCCGGTCGCGCATCAAGCTGCTGGTTCTCCATGATTTCCGAGGGGGCCGCGGTGAGCTCGCCTTCCTCAAATTCTTCTTTGAGAGCGCATTGATGCTGCAGGAGGCTGTGATTGTGTTTGCCGCTGCCCCCAGTTCGACGGAAGAGGCGCAATCCAAATTGGATATTCTGGGGTCCATGAAACGGGCCAGTGAAACCTCCATAGTGCTGCTCACTACACGTTCTGATCCTCAAGGAGGTTACATTTGGAGCTTCAAAATAGGATCTGGTTTTTCTCCTGCCGACCCTTTTGAAAACTACTGAAGTCAAGGCAAGTGGCCTATGTACTTCAGAATGTTCTGCTGCTTGCAATACAATGTTTAAGATTTGATTTCAGTGTTTGAAGATTCACACTGTCTCTTGTTTCTGCTACTAGCATGATTAGCCATTACAAGTTTATAGTTGTCGGGTCTAACCAACTAAGGTTAGAATGCAGATTTTCACACCGGACATGGAATGGTGCTTTAATCATCATTTTGGTGGTTACTCCAAAAGCTGCTCCACTCATTACTAAGTAATCCTATGCGTAATAGACCGCCGGGGTAGTATCCTAATTAGAATTGCTTGTTATTTTTGTTTTTGCATCACCATTGCATGATGCCATCACGTCATCATGCTTTAATCTCCAAATGTTGTTAGATTAAATCCCTAGTATCAAAATGCAAACCTTAATTTAAAGGGATTTCTATTTCTGTACCATCGGTTCCTTAGTTCTACTATGTTTTGCCCATGGCAACAAACATTCCTGAATTACTACAGAGCGCATCTCAATCCCCTTGACAATCCACCCGTGCCTTTCCTTTTTTCCTTTTTCTCCCAGGTCCAACCCCGAGAGTTCCAACAATGGCAAGCGACACAGGTTCCTCGAGGCGACCCCATAGCCCTATCAAAGGCCACTAGGGGAGCTTCTCCGTCACGCGTCTCCAACTAGAGCGCCTAGCCACCCAGGGCTACCTGCCAGATTCAGATCTGGCCTCCACTCACCCGGGGTTAACATCCCTGAACGGGCAAGCACAGGCAAGCACATGCTGAGAGTCACCCTTCCCGACGCGAGGGCGAACGGGTATGCTTTGTTCCTTTCCTCCTCCATGGCCTGGGATTTCCTATTCATCCCTTTCTTTGGGGTTTGCTTGAATTCTATGGGCTTCAACTCCACCACCTCACCCAACTCGATTTTACATATCGCTGGGTTCGTGGGCCTTTGCGAAATGCACCTCAGATGCGAGGCACACTTCGGACTATGGCGGAGGAATTTCTGCATAATGCCTCGCTCCCCCACCGGGAAGTTATAGAAAGTGGGCGCGGCCAAGGTTTGCCGAATTGAGGGGACGTACTACCCACCAGGTACCCCTCGAGAGGATACTGACTTATGGCCGTCTGAGTAGTTTTATATAGACTGCCGGCGTCCTCGAAACGGGGGTACCCAGACTTGCCTGCCTGCGGTCTGTGACATGGCTCCATCGACGGCCTGGTACGGCTCAGCTTCAGCAACCACAACTCAAGACCCTCGCGAGACGGACAACGGCAAGACCTCCCTGGGGGCAGCCTCTCTAGGCTGGCTCCCGAGGAGCGGAGATGTCTATGCAAGGCGCACCTCGCGAGGTTCACGTGACGTGAGCCATGACTACCAAGGCCAGGCGGGCGCCAGTGGGCGCAGTGTACCAGTTTCCCCTTTGGTGCCAAGGGGGCAAGCGCAGGCGCGGAGTCCCGAGGAATCAAGCAAAGGTTTTCATATTAGTGCAACAAGACCAAGGACCATCAGGACGGCAGAATGGAGGTCATCGTGGAGCCCAGCGCGGCGTCACCACCAGAGCCTTTGGCAGGCGAAGACCACTTTTGTCAGGATAGCTTGTACTAGTGGCTCCCCTTCAAATTTGGCCGTTGTGGGATCCCTTCTCGCTGATATTTGGGAAGAGGACCAAGGCCGCTATAAATAGGACCTAGCCATCACCATAGAGGGGAGAGCTGTCGGCTGGACAACAGATCATCTCGTCTCGAGTTGATCCGACCATAGAAGGGATCAGATCCATTCCACCCTAACCACACCACAAGCTCATCCGAGCCCAAGAACACCTCGCTTGCGGAGACTGTTCACCCATTGTACTAGTTCATCCTCAGCCCCACGAGGTAATCCACCACACACACTGGAGTAGGGTATTACACCGCAAGGTGACCCGAACCAGTATAATCCTCCGTGTCCCTTGTTCTTTGAGTTCGTCGAGCTTGACTGTGGAATCGTAGGGCGAGCGCGCTGGGGAGAGAGTGTTCTTCGTGCACACCCCAGAGTTCGAACCTCTCAAGGGTTTGCAGAACCCGAAATCCGACATTTGGGGCGCCAGGTAGGGGTGTGCCGAAACCTCTCTTCCGTCGGTCGACGCATCACCGCTCCACCGCTTCCATGGCTGACGCTCGTCGAGCTCATGCTGAGCGATAGGCTGATGACCCACAACCGTAAGGGATCTATTGCAGCGTTTTCGATAAGTAAGAGTGTCGAACCCAACGAGGAGCAGAAGGTATTGATAAGTGATTCTGAGCAAGGAATAACTGCAAGCACTGAAAGATATCTTTTTAGGGGTTTTCTTGATATAAGCAATAGGAAAGTAAAAGCGAGCAAAGTAAAAGGCACTGGAGAGTAACAAGTGGCCCAATCCTTTCTGAGCAAAGGAGAGGCCTAGCAACTGAACTTATAAAGGCTAAAGTGTTCTTGAGGACACACGGGAGAGGTAGTCATGTGCTTTCGCCATATTCCGTATCGGTACTATGTGATGTGTTGATAAGTGTTAAGTGGGTGGATCTATGCTAGTACACTCTCTAGACTAAGATGAGTGCACTCTTATGATTAAACACCTTGCAAGCATCCGCAAATACAAGATAGTAAGGCAATAGCCTAACCATAGCAATACGATCGATGATTCATTGTTCCCTTGTGCAAAAGCGTGCGAACTGGGGTTCAGGTTTCTGTCACTCCGGCAACCCACCGTAAGCATTCTTTGTACACAATGTATTCCCCTAGGTCCTTAATAAGGCGAAGTGTTGAGTGTTCGACTCACACAACACCACTAGGAAAATAACAACACAACTTAAGTATCAAACAACACATATTACTTCAACATCATATGACTACTAACAACAAGACTTCTCCCATGTCCTCAAGAACTAAAGTAACTACTCACAAGACATAAAAGAGATCATGATCAGTGGAGATAGATGGGTGATAAACAATCTGGACATAATGATATTTCTTCAACAAAACTCAATAGCATTCACCACAAAGTAGTAATCAACACCGATATGGTAGAGAGGATAGATAGTACGGATTACAACACAAGTTGCAAGTGTGAGATGAGATTGGATGAAGATGGAGATGGTGTTGATGTTGGGGATGATGTTGATGATGATCTCGATGATGCCCGTGACGATGGTGATGACGATGGCGATGATCTCCCCTTCCGGGAGGTGATCTCCCCGGCGGAATCTGCCCGCCGGAGATGGCTTTTTCTTCTCTGTAGGTTTCCGCCACGGAGCGGCGGCGGAACTCCGTCAAAACTCTCCTTTTTAGGGTTTTTGGATGACGAGGAGTATATAGGCAAAAGGGGAGAGCCGGGAGTGGGCTAGGGGCTCCAGGCGCCCTCCCCGCGCGGCCAGGGTGGGGGCCGCGCCAGGTGGCCGCCTAGGCACCTTGTGGCCCCCCTCTGGTTGCTCTTTTGCGTATCTTCGTGATCCTTCTGGAAAATACCCTCCGTCGATTTTCAGGTAATTTGGAGGTATTCTTCTTCAGCAACTCAGCGTCCACTTTTTACCGCTGAATCCTGCGTCTGCCGCTTCGGCACCGGAAAGTTGCAAACTGTGTAAAATAGGCCAAAACAACATAAGAACATCATCGTAATGTGAAATATATCAATGAATAAGGATGAATTATGATATAAAATAGTGATGCATTTTGGACGTATCAACACCCCCAAGCTTAGACCTCGCTTGTCCCCAAGCGAATACTGAGCTCGGTAAACCTGTCCACAAGTTTAGAGAGTGAAGTGTCGATAAATAGAATACGGACAAGAAGCATCACAGTTTCTTCATCAAACTCAAATATCCTCAACAACAATTTTCAACTCATAAAGCCCTTATAAAAGAGTGGTAACACTTATAATCAAAAGTAGGGCTAAGGAAACTCATCAAATCATGGCAAACATGTCCTTTGGTCAAAGAACAACTAATAGCTTTTACTTTTGCTCTTTCTCTTTATGTTTTGATGAGATTAATTGAAGCTTTTGAAAGAACATGTTATTAGGCAAGAAGTGAAAGTGTTAACACAAAGGAAGATGTTTGCTTTAGCTAGGCTTGACAAACAACTTACCTATCAAATGATAATGTCAACAAGGATATGATATGACAAATCTTAATGCAACTTTATATGAATGAATCCTCGTCAACATCAAATGTCTGCTCTCTTTAAGAATAGAAGGAAGTAGGAATAACTGACTCATCCTAAAAACTAAGAGATAGGCCCTGCTCTAGGGAAGTAGGGAAAACTCATGTGCTATCCTTAAATCAAACAGAATGAAAACAAGTTTTGAGAGGTGCATGGTTTGTCAACGAATGCTAATAGATAACTCAATTACTTCTCGAGCTGGACAAGTTTCGAGGAACGGCTCCCGTACGGGGACGATCACATCCCCTTAATCTCCTATGTTTATCGCTGCCAAAAGTTTTCTGATTTCTCAGGAACAAAGCGTGAAGGAGGGTTTGTTTGTTGTATTATCTTTTATGAGCCGGGCGCACTCATGCCAGTTCCTTCTCGTATTAGGGGTTTGCAGATTAGACATGCAATCCCGGGGTAAAACTTGTCCATCTTAAAAAGATCATGAATTAACTACTATTTCCTCATGAGCTAAAACAGGGGCACAAAATAGAAGATTTTGAACATTTAAGGATAACACACAAATTCTATACTTTAGGAGGTGGTAGTGGAATACCACGAATAGGAAGGTATGGTGGACTCATATGGAAGGTATTGGTTTAAGGGTATGGATGCACAAGCAGAATTCCGCTTAGTACAGAGTTTAGGCTAGCAAAGGCTTTGAGAGAACAGACAATTGATGATGACTAAGATGCAAAGCAATATAAAGCATAAACACTAAAATAAGCATAACACATCAAGTTGTCTTGTCAGCATAACACTTCAAGCATAATAACATAAAGGTTTTGGCTATGTCGCTACTTTAAGGAAATCATGCTTGTTGTTATGACCAAAGCTATGTTTGCCAAGATTAAATAAGGTTTTCAAAGCCATACCTGATATAAGGTCAATACTCCCCATAAGAATCATCATATAAGGTCGATTGCGTGAAGAGAATACCGAGTGCAGCAAAGGAACCAATAGACTTCTCATTAATATTCCATCATAAACGACTCCACACTCACGGATACAATCTCTCCACAGAAGGGGTGATAGACCTCAATGCACACACCTATTTCATAAAATAACCTCCCTAGACATGATACGACTCTACTTGACTCTAAAAGACAAAAGATAAAGATAAAGATACCGGGCACTCCCCCAAGCTCGGAAAAAGCCAAGGGGATGCCATTACCCAAGGAGATTTCACTCCTCATTCTTGTTGACGTTGATCATGTAGTCCTCGGCGAAGCGCTTCCATGGAAGGGGTTCTCCAGTCTCATATGAGAAGTTTGTCTCCTGAATCCTGCATGCAGCACCCATACCCATGCGCATAAACCTTAGTTCATACTCATAGTTCTGGTGATGTAGATCATAAATTTGCCCTTGGAGCTCTTCAATTGTTTCTTCAGATGCGGTGATGCTTTTCCACATCTCCTTCATCTCCTTCAGGAAGTAGGTCTTCAGCTCGTTGATGATGTCAAAGTTAGCTTCAACACCACGCTCGATCATCTTCTTGTACATGAAGACTTCTTGCTCCACTTCTTCTAGCCTGGCCTGGATGCTCCCCTCCTTGATAGGTCCCTTCAGATCTTCTTGATGGAGGACACCGTCCTCCATCCGAACAACCTGAGGGTGCTTCTTCACCTCAGCGAGGTAAGGGTTGATGACGTTGACGACGAACTTGTCCTTGGGGGAACTTGGAGAAGCCATGGCACCTAGGTCCAGCTAAAAGATTCCCTGGCAGAAACACATCGAAAAGAAAACACACGAAATCACGAGATACGTTGCCGGAACAATCCGGCCAAATATATAGCAAAAATTTATGCACAGAAAGGAAGGTAACAAGCTAAAGTGGGGTCGGAGACGGACTCCTGGGTGCCCAGGCGGCCTCCCGGCACGGCCAGGAGGTAGGCCGCGCCAGGGGGGCGCCTGGGCCCCCTGGGGCTTGTCTCCGGTTCCACTTAGGCTTAGAATTTTACTAATTTTGTAAAAACTCATAATATGGAACTTTTATGGCGGTTCGCGATGTTTCCTTACCGTAACACATACCTTTTCTTATTCTGCTTCTGCTGGTGTCTGAAATAGGGCTGCAACATGTTCTTCGTGAGTTGTTGTGTATATCATATTCACATCAACATTGACAAGGTCTCCTGCTATGTAATGCTTAAGTCTTTGCCCATTCACAACTTGAGGTTTGGTGCCTTCAAAATTGTTAATCTTGATTGCACCAGACCGATAGACTTCTTCAATATGAAATGGCCCTTCCCACCTGGAAAGTAGTTTGCCTGGAGAAAACCTGAAACGGGATCTAAACAACAAAACTTTATCACCAACATTAAATTTACGTTTCAGAATCCTCTTATCATGCCACTTCTTTACCTTTTCCTTGAACATTTTAGCGCTCTCGTAAGCTTCACTTCTCCACTCATCTAGAGAAGTCAAGTTCATGAGACGCTTCTCACCAGCTAACTTTGGATCAGCATTCAGCTCTCTAACAGCCCAGAAAGCTTTGTGCTCTAATTCTAATGGCAAATGGCAAGCCTTGCCATAAACCATCTTATAGGGGGACATGCCCATGGGGTTTTTGTAAGCAGTTCTATACGCCCACAAAGCATCTCCTAACTTATTTGACCAGTCCTTTCTATTTCTATTTACTGTCTTCTGCAAGATCAACTTGATCTCTCTATTGGTGAGCTCAACTTGCCCACTAGTTTGAGGATGGTACGGTGAAGCAATTCTATGATTGACATCGTACTTGGCTAAAGCTTTTCTAAAAGCTCCATGCGTGAAGTGTGATCCTCCATCAGTCATGAGATACCTAGGTACACCAAACCTAGGGAAAATCACATCTTTGAGCATTTTGAAAGATGTCTTGTGATCAGCACTTTCAGTGGGGATCGCTTCAACCCACTTGGTCACATAATCAACAGCTACTAAAATGTGAGTGTACTTGTGCGAAGAAGGAAAAGGACCCATAAAATCAAAACCCCAGCAATCAAAAGGTTCAATCACTAGTGAGTAATTCATAGGCATCTCATTCCTTCTACTAATGTTACCAACTCTCTGACATTTATCACAGGCTAAAACATAATTTCTAGCATCCTTAAAGAGAGTAGGCCAATAAAAACCTGATTGAAGAACCTTATGTGCGGTCCTCTCACCGGCATGATGCCCTCCATAGGGACTATCATGACACTGTCTGAGAATGTCCTTCTGCTCATGTTCCGGTATGCATCTTCTCACGATCCCGTCTGGTCCTTCTTTGAAAAGATGTGGGTCATCCCAAAAGTAGTGCCTCAAATCATGAAAGAGCTTCTTCCTTTGCTGAAATGTTAAACCTGGAGGCAAATACTTCGCAATGATAAAATTAGCATAATCTGCAAACCAAGGATTGGAAAGAGATTGTACTTTTACAACGGCAAGTTGCTCATCTGGAAAACTGTCGTTGACTGGGATGGGATCATGCGGTATATCTTCCATCCTTGAAAGATTGTCCGCCACCGGATTCTCTTCTCCTTTCCTATCAACAATCTGCAAATCAAATTCTTGAAGAAGGAGTACCCATCTGATAAGCCTTGGCTTGGCATCCTTCTTTGTCATAAGGTACTTAATGGCAGCATGGTCAGTATGAATAATAACTTTGGAATCAACAATATACTGCCTAAACTTATCACAAGCAAACACTACAGCTAAGAATTCCTTCTCAGTAGTAGCATAATTATTTTGAGCACTATCAAGGGTTTTACTAGCATAATGTATAACATTCAATTTCTTATCAACCCTTTGCCCTAAAACAGCTCCAACAGCAAAATCACTAGCATCACACATAATCTCAAAAGGTAAATTCCAGTCAGGTGGTTGTACTATAGGAGCGGTTATTAAAGCTTCCTTAAGAACTTCAAAAGCCTCCTTACAATCTTCATCAAATACAAAACGAACGTCCTTCTGGAGAAGATTAGTGAGGGGTCTCGAAGTCTTAGAAAAGTCTTTAATAAATCTTCTATAGAAACCAGCATGACCGAGAAAACTGCGAATACCTTTGATGTCCCTTGGATAGGGCATCCTCTCAATTGCTTCGATCTTGGCCTTGTCCACCTCAATTCCCCTTTCAGAAATCTTGTGGCCAAGAACAATTCCTTCGTTAACCATGAAGTGGCACTTCTCCCAGTTGAGTACCAGATTTGTCTCCTCACATCTCTGCAAAACTTTATTAAGGTTGTGGAGACAATGGTCAAAGGAAGTTCCATAGACGGAGAAATCGTCCATGAAGACTTCCACAATCTCCTCACAGAAACCATGAAAGATAGCAGACATACACCTTTGAAAAGTAGCAGGGGCATTACATAAACCAAAAGGCATACGCCTGTAAGCATAAGTACCAAAGGGACAAGTAAAAGTGGTCTTCTCTTGATCAGCAGTGTTAACATGAATTTGAGAGAAGCCAGAATAACCATCGAGGTAACAAAAGTGGGTATTTTTGGATAACCTTTCAAGCATTTGGTCGATGAACGACAACGGGTAGTGATCCTTCCTGGTTGCCTTGTTCAGCTTCCTGTAATCAATACACATTCTATATCCAATAATAATTCTCTGAGGTATTAGTTCATTCTTATCATTAGGAACCACAGTTGTACCTCCTTTCTTAGGAACACAATGTACCGGGCTTACCCACTTACTATCAGCTATAGGGTAGATCATACCTGCGGCTAGAAGCTTGAGAATCTCATTTCTTACAACATCCATCATCTTCGGGTTCAACCGTCGTTGATGATCAACAACTGGTTTAGCGTCGGGCTCAAGGTTGATAGTATGTTGACATATATAGCAAGTGTTCACCGGGATGTCTGTCTCCTGCATAACGATTAGCCAAAACATAATCGATAATACCAGCTTGTCGGTGTACTAAGGTAGGGGTACCTCAGTACCCCAACTTGTGCACGGGCAGTAGCAGCTTCCCGCGGCAGGGTCGACCACGTGCTCGCCGGAGACCTTCCTGCTCCATATAAAAACCATTCAAAAACAAAGTATACGAGACAGAAGATCGAGACCCCGGCAAGTGGAGCTTGCCGGGAAGGCCGTTCCAGGCTCAAGGTTACCTCACTCACGCAAGACCCTGGCAAGAGGAGCTTGCCAGGAAGACTAGAAGATTCCATTACAGAAGACGTGCCTCGGCGCTATATGCGCCCCGGCAGGGCCCGGGGAGCGACAAGCTTCAGAGCCCGACAAGCTCCCGGGCCCGGCAAGGTCAAGACCCTGGCAAGATGCTTGCCGGGAGAGTTGTGCTGCGTGCCCGCGCTCCAGCTCATCGAACCACGCGTCGCACTGGGGCCATTCCAGGGACGCGTGGCGGATGGCTGTGCAGCCTGGGGGACACGGTGGCACTCCACGGTGGTGAAGCCATCGCCGTGGCAAACGGAGACGCAAGGGCGGGCGCTTTTGGGGTCGACGGCGACGGGCATTAAATGCTCTTGTCCCCCACTGTCAAAGTAGGTAGCGACCACTGTTCACGCACTGTAGCTCCACTGTTCCTGCACTGTTACAACTACCACCTCTTTTACATTTTTACCCTTTCTTCTACGTTGACACCTGTCGGTGACCCCTTGCACTATAAAAGGAGGCCCATGCACAACGTAGAAGGGGTTCGGAACCTAGATCGCTCATACGCTCGGTGTAGCTAGTTCTTCAAGCTCCCGAGCTCTCCAACTCAATACAAACCAAGCAGGAGTAGGGTTTTACGCGTCCGCCGTGGCCCGAACCTGGGTACTGCCCGCGTGTTCACTACGATCTGCTCTTCGTGCTCCCTCCGCTCCCTTACCGCACAAGCAAGGGGCTCCGGTCCCATAGGTGTTCGTGGTGGAAAGTTTCCCCCGACATCTTTGGCGCGCCAGGTAGGGGGCGTCGAGGTTGTGCGAACCTGATCCGGCGTTCACGCGGGCGCATTCTTCATCAACCTCTCCGAATTCGTCAGCTTCATCAACAACAGCACCATGGCCCCGAAGAAGAAGGCTTCGGAGGTCGGAGGCCCGTCTGCGTCTCATCCGCCACCACCGGAACCAACGGTGGGCGGGGGAGACGCCGTCGGAAGGGTGGTCGCCGGCGAGGACGCTCGCGGCGCCACCAAATCCAAGGACAGGACGGACGACCGAGCCTCGGTCTCCGTGGACGCGCCGCGTCCGTCGCAGCAAACAACAACCCAGCAGCGCCATACCACAGGAGGTGGTATCCGCTTGCTGGGCCAAGGGCAAACCGGAGGCTCGCGGGACGCTCCGGGCCATCGTCCTGGCACGAGCAAAGCGCGGTCGCCGGGGCGGGACCCTGCTCCTTCTAACGCCGTTAGGAGTCCGAGCATATCCCGCTCCTCGCGCCGCTCGCCCCCGCTCCCCTCCACTCCAGCAGAAGTGCTCGCGAGGGCGCAACTGCTCCTCGATTTCCCTCCAGCGGCAGACAAGGCCGAAGACTGGAGAGCCACAATCCAGAGCCTGATCGCCTTCGCCAACAACGATACGCCGCAGCAGCCGGCGACCTCGCGGCCGCGGCAAGCCGAGAAGACGAAGACCGACGGCGACAAGACCGCCGGGGGTGCAACCACCGTGCACTCCCCGCCGCGGAAGCAGAAGACGCCGCCCCGCCGGAACAACGCCGACGACGGCTCCACGGCATCGTCGGATCCGCGGGCTCGTCGGGACCAGCGCTAGGTCCTTGACGACCGGCGACAAGAAGACGCTCGGACAACAATCGAGCGCCGCCGAGAAGCCCGGCGACAATCAGACCAGAGAGCTGGGAACGCTGTCGACGCGCGCGCGCCCGGTGAACCAGGCGACTTGCCGTACGCGGCAGGTTGCCCTGCGTTTACCCGCGAGCTGCGGCGCGTCTAGTGGCCCAGCATGAAAAATTTCAAGCCCGACGTACCGGAGAAGTACGACGGCAAGACGCACCTCTCGGAATTCCTCAGCATTTACACCATCGCGGTGCAGGCTGCCGGGGGGCGCGACGAGAAGATTTTGGCGAATTACTTCCCGCTCTTGCTTAAGCCGAACGTTCGTTCGTGGCTTATGCACTTGCCGAAAGGCTCCATTTCTTCTTGGTCAGACCTTTGCCACCAGTTTGTTGGCGCCTTCACGGGCGGCCACAAACCCCACGGCCAGGAGAGCGATCTCCACATTCTGGCCCAGAAGGAGGGAGAATCCCTGCGCAAGTACATCCAACGCTTCAGCCGTGTACAGCACAACATCCCCGACGTCCACCCTGCCGCGGTTATCAGCGCGTTCCACCAGAACGTGCGTAACCGCCGCATGCGTGAAGAGATGGCCATGACAAAGATACGGGATGTCAGCGAGCTTTATGCTCTAGCTGATAAGTGCGCACGCGCAGAAGAGGGGAGGAGACTCCCCGGGGAGGATGCTGGCGCAGGAGGAAGCGACAGCGACGACACCGCCCCGGCAAAGAAGAGCCGGCGGCGGAACAACAGAAGAAAGAACAAGAAGGAAGTGCTTGCCGTCGAGAAGTCCGGCAAGGAGGCTCCCGCCAAGCAAACGCAGGCTGGCGGCTCCGGCAAGGAGCCTGCCCCTGTAGCGGCAGCCGACAAGCAGGACGGCTCCGACAAGCAATACTGCAAGATCCACCGTACCAAGGGCCACGACCTCTCCAACTGCAAACGCGTCGAGTACCTCGTCGAGCAGCAGAAAGCTGAGTACGAGAGGCGCGACAAGGAGAAGGCCCAAGGTGGCGGGGGAGAACCAAGCAAGAAGCGGCCGTTCAACGGCCGGGGAGGGCGCCGCGGCAAGGCCAAGCAGCGGCAAGGTGATCGACCTCCCCGGGGCCGCGACAAGGATGAAGAGGACGACGACGAAGACATGGAGGATGAAGATAACAGCGAGCAGGAGTTCCAGAAAGCCACGGAGGTCCTGTGCGTCGACGGCGGCGCCTCTCTGCACACCTCCCACCGCCAGCTCAAGCAGTGGGTACGTGAGGTGAACGCAGCAGAGCCGCCCGTGGAGTCGCGCAGGCTCCTCAAATGGTCCAGCACGCCCATCATTTTTGATCTTGAGGATCACCCTGACCGCACCACAGTGGTCGGGTGCTTGCCGTTGCTGGTCTCACCCACCATCCGCAACCTCAAGGTCACCAAAATGTTGGTTGACGGCGGGGCCGGGCTGAACTTGATCTCCTCTGCTGTGATCAAGAAACTCCAAATCCCAGATGGCGAGCTCGAAGAGACCGGTTCTTTCCAAGGAATCAACCCGGGAAGGAGCAAGCCCAAGGGGAAGATAACTCTGCCGGTGACCTTTGGTGGGGAGCTCAACTTCAGAACTGAGCGCATCACGTTCGACGTCGCTGATATTCCATTGCCATACAATGGAATACTCGGCCGTCCTGCCCTCGCCAAGTTCATGACAGCTTCCCACCACGCCTACAACGTACTCAAGATGCCGGGGCCGATAAGCGTCATCACCGTCCGTGGCGACAAGAAGGATGCGCTTGTCTGCGCCGACAAGATCTACCGGGATGCAGCAGCCGCGGCAGAAAAGGACACACTTGTCGCTGAAGCTCCCGGGGGGAAGAAGACGAAGACCAAGTCCGGCAAGTGCTCTGGGGCCCACTCCGGCAACCGCACCTCTTCGGAGTGCTGCGCTGCCGTCGAGGACGTTCCATCGAGCTCCACCGGCAAGTGTAAGAAGGGGATGGCTGCTCCTCCGGCAACCAAGAAGGTGTCCGCCAAGGAGGACGGCACTGGTGGTACCTTCACCATCAGTGCCACACTTGACAGCAAATAGGAAAGCGCGCTCGTTGCCTTCCTGCGGGCGAATGTCGATGTGTTTGCATGGAAACCGTCTGACATCCCCGGTGTTCCCAGGAAGGTAATTGAGCACAAGCTTGCTGTTTGTCCTCATGCGCGGCCCGTCAAGCAGAAAGTGAGGAAGCAAGCCGTGGAGCGCCAAGAATTCATCAACGAAGAGATCAAGAAGCTAGAGGCAGCAGGCCTAGTTAGAGGCGTGATCCATCCGACGTGGTTGGCAAACCCAGTCGTCGTGCGCAAGGCCAACGGGAAGTGGAGACTGTGTATAGACTTCACCGATGTGAATAAAGCATGTCCCAAGGATCCATTCCCTTTGCCGCGCATCGACCAGATCGTTGACTCCACTGCCGGATGTGAGCTACTCTCTTTTCTTGATGCATATTCAGGCTACCACCAGATCTTCATGGCCAAAGAAGATGAAGAGAAGACTGCATTTATCACTCCATGTGGCACTTATTGCTTCATACGCATGCCATTTGGACTGAAGAATGCAGGATCAACATTTGCAAGGGTAGTGCACACTGCTTTCGAGCCACAGATCCACAGAAATGTAGAGGCTTACATGGATGACATCGTGGTGAAGAGCAAGAGCAAGGAAACCCTGGTCCAAGATTTGGAAGAGACATTTCAGAACCTGCGCAAGATACAACTCAAGTTGAACCCCGAGAAGTGCGTCTTTGGAGTCCCCTCCGGCAAGCTTCTCGGGTTCTTTGTGTCACAGAGGGGGATTGAAGCTAACCCCGACAAGATTAAAGCCATTGAGCAGATCGAGGCCCCGAAGCGCGTCAAGGATGTCAGAAGGCTTGCAGGTTGTGTGGCTGCCCTCAGTAGGTTCATTTCGAAGTCTGCAGAACGCGCCCTACCTTTCTTCAAAATCTTGAAGAAGGCAGGTCCCATGAAGTGGACTTCGGAAGCGGAGGCAGCGCTGCAAGATTTGAAACGGTACCTATCCTCCACTCCTATACTTGTCGCACCTAGACCACAGGAAAAGTTGCTGCTGTACCTAGCGGCAACCAACCAGGTGGTTAGTGCTGCGTTAGTAGCGGAGAGGGAGGCCGACGAGGAGTCTGCACCACCGGCAAGCGAATCCGGCGACAAGCAGGGGGCTGCTCCGGCAAGCTCTGGCCCCGACAAGGACAACTCTGCGCAGGAACAGGAAGAAGTGCGGAAGAAGATGGTGCAGCGCCCAGTATATTTTGTAAGTTCCCTTCTCCAGGGGGCTAGATCAAGGTACTCTGGTGTGCAAAAGTTGCTTTTCGGCCTCCTCATGGCCTCGAGAAAGCTGCGCCATTACTTCCAGGCACATGAGATAACGGTGGTCACTCGCTTTCCGCTGAAGAGGATATTGCACAATCCGGAAGCAACAGGCAGGATCGTTGAGTGGGCACTGGAGCTGTCGAGCTTTGGACTTAAGTTTGAAAGTACTTCAACCATACAGAGCCGAGCTTTGGCAGAATTCATAGCTGAGTGGACCCCAACGCCCGATGAGGAAGTCCAAGAAACAAGTGCACCCGTACAAGAAGCGACAAGTGAATGGGTAATGTATTTTGACGGTGCCTTCTCGCTGCAAGGCGCCGGTGCTGGCGTGGTACTCATCGCGCCTACCGGAGAGCACCTCAAGTATGTTATCCAGATGCACTTTCCCAAGGAGCAAGCGACAAACAACACTGCTGAATATGAAGGCTTGCTTGCCGGCCTCAGGATTGCGGCCGAACTTGGGATAAGGAAGCTGATTGTACGAGGAGATTCTCAGTTGGTGGTCCGGCAAGTTAACAAAAGCTACCAGAGCCCTTTGATGGAAGCTTATGTAGATGAAGTGAGGAAGCTTGAAGAGCACTTTGAAGGTCTACAAATGGAGCACGTCCCGAGAGCTCAGAATGACATTGCAGATGGCCTTTCAAAGTGTGCTTCAATGAAGTTACCTGTGGAACCAGGAACCTTCTTGCTCAAGCTGACTCAACCATCCGTTACACCATCAATTGGACAGTCCAAGAAGAGAAAGTTGGTCTCCGGCGACTACTTGCCGGCGGATCTTCCTGAAACCGCCGCCAAGGTCCCCAAGATCAACGATCAGAACGCTGAGGAATAGTCTGCTCCTGCAGATCCAAGGATCTGTGCAGTTGAAGCAAGTGTTCCAGACAAGCCTCGCCCCGGCGAGCTTGCCGGGGGATCATCAGCTCCGGCGGAACCGGAGGTTCTTGCCGTAGAAGCTGGGGTCCCCACAGCGGCCCTCATGCCTTTAGTCCTTGCCGTTGAGCCTCGGGCTCCGGCATGGGCGCAGCAAATCGTCCGTTTTCTGCAAACTGGAGAACTTCCCGATGACCCAGAAGAAATAGAGAAGATAACCAGGCAGTCAAGTATGTACCAGTTCGTGGATAACGAGCTGTACAGAAGAAGGCTCAATGGTGTCAGATTGAAGTGCATCTCCAGGGAAGATGGACAGAAGCTGTTGGCAGAAATACACGGAGGCATATGCGGCCACCACATTGGCGCAAGGGCGCTTGCCGGGAAAGCTTTCCGGCAAGGGTTCTTCTGGCAAGAAGCCCTCCAAGATGCAACTGCACTAGTAACCAAGTGTGAAGCGTGCCAGTTCCATGCAAAACAAATTCATCAGCCAGCTCAAGCTCTCCAAACAATTCCTTTGTCCTAGACCTTCTCGGTCTGGGGGCTCGATATCCTCGGCCCCTTCCCCCGAGCCGTCGGGGGCTTTGAGTACTTGTACGTTGCAATCGACAAGTTCACAAAGTGGCCAGAAGTGGAGCCAGTGAGAAAGGTGACAGCACAGTCAGCGGTTAGGTTCTTCAGGTCGATTGTTTGCCGTTTCGGAATCCCTAACAGGATCATCACCGACAACGGTACACAATTTACTAGTCGCACCTTCATGCAGTACGTCCAAGACCTTGGCGCCAAGGTCTGTTTCGCTTCTGTTGCTCACCCGAGAAGCAACGGCCAAGCGGAGAGGGCCAATGCTGAAGTGCTGCGCGGACTCAAGACAAGGACCTTTGACAGGCTGCGCAAGTGCGGAAGAAATTGGATAGAGGAGCTACCGGCGGCTCTTTGGTCAATCAGAACGACACCAAGTCGAGCCACCGGACAGACACCCTTTGCTCTAGTCTATGGAGCAGAGGCAGTTCTCCCCACGGAACTCGTATACGGATCTCCTCGAGTGCTCGCTTATGATGAGCTCGAGCAAGAGCAACTGCGACAAGATGATGCATTGCTCCTTGAGGAGGAACGTCTCCAGGCTGCTGTACGAGCTGCTCGATACCAGCAAGCCTTGCGTCGCTACCATAGCCGCAAGGTCAAGGCCAGGAGTCTCGAGGAAGGCGACCTTGTTCTTCGGAGTGTTCAGTCCGCCAAGAATTCCAACAAGTTGACGCCGAAGTGGGAAGGCCCTTATCGGGTGAGACAAGTCACAAGGCCCGGCGCTGTCCGCCTTGAGACCGAAGAAGGCTTACCGGTGAGCAACTCCTGGAACATAGAGCATCTTCGCAAGTTTCACCCATAAGGCGCGGTTGCCGTGATCCGCTCCGGCAACCACCTTTTGTACAAGCTTTGCCGCTGCTGCATGTAACCCTTTGTACAAAGCCGGGCGCAGACCCCGTGCATCAGTAAAGCTTTGTGTTTTGCGCTATTTGCCTTTTGCATGCTTTTCTTTGCTATTTGCATGTGTTATTTGGCATCTTACGCAACATAAACATCCGGTAAGCATTAGCACGCCGAAATGCCATATACTTGTTTCCCTCTTCTTTTCCCTTGCCTCTTAAGTAGAAGGAATGTTCCTCGCGCACAAGTTTGCCGGGGGGAAGGAGATGGAAGAGGAACCAAGTGCTGTTCAAGAAAGAGAAGCCTTACCAAGAAGCAAGCAATATATGAAAGCTAAGTTATCAGAATTTGATCAGTTCAAAATTTTTAAATTTTAGTTGTCTTCCTTGAACAATTACACTTTGTATGGAAAACCTGTGCGCGGAGGAACCTACCCGTAGCTAGCCGCACCCTTGTCTTGTTTTCGAGTACGCTCAACGACTTAAGTGAGCTGCGACAAGTGTCGCGCCCTTGCTTCGTTTTCGAGTCCACTCAGCAAGCTAAGTGCGTTGCGACTAGCTGCGGCAAAGTTGCTTGCCGGTGAGACCTTGGCCAGCAGGCTGCTCAGAGTCCAGCACTCAGCGCTCGCGGCAAAGGACCCTTGCCGGCAAGCTCCCCGGGAGCATAGGGTGAAAAACGTACAAAGTAGATGACCAAGACAAGGAAGATAACATTGCACTTATTGAACAAAATAAGATAAATATCTTACAAAGGATAACTTGTCGCAATGATTAATGAGTTCATAACACCCTATGCAGCAACAAAAAGAGATAAAGATAAAAGAGGCCTAATCTATGCGGCCGCCCTCGATCCTGGAGATCTTGTTCACTTTGGCGATGATGTGGGCGACCTGCTCCTTCAGCGCCTCCATGTTCGCGTCGGCCGGCAAGCTGCGGAGAACGTTGGTGAGGTTTATGCCGGGATTGCGGTATACAATCTTCGTCAGCACACGCTCCAAGGTTCCCGTGCAGAGCCTGCGCGACTCCTCGGCCAGTTGCGCGGGGATCTTCTTCCGAAGATCTGCAAGGGCCGGCGCGATCCCCCTGAAGAAGAGGCTGAGCTTGGCGCTGTGAGGCAGGTTTGGGTCCGGAGAGTAGATGAGGTGCTCCAACTTCAGCGCCAGCAGCTCCTGGTCGATGTTGGATGCAGAAGACACCAGGTCCTCGGTCCACACCTCGACGGTCCGGCGGAAGTTCTCGGCCGCTGTGTTGGCGCTCTCCACCAAGCTACGCTCCTTGCGGAGCTCCTCCTTCAGCTTGGTTTCCCGATCCCGGACGGCGTCGAGCGAGTCCTTCAGCGTGGAAACCTTCAGCTCCAGATCCTCAATGGAGTCCTTGGCGGCCTTCAGTTCGTCGCCCTTCTCGGAGAGGCGCACCTGGAGCTCGGAGTTGGTGTGGGCGTCCTTCTCGCGCTCTATGTTGAGCGCGGCGACCCTCTCCACGCTCGCCTTCAGTGACTCCTCCAGCTGCGCGACCTTGGCGGCAAGCTCCTCCTTGGCGGTCTCCGCGGCAGCCGCGGCGGCTTTCGCCTCCTTCAGCTCTCCGCCAAGGGCCTGTTCCCGAGCGGCAAGGTCTTCCTCGTGGGAGTCGAGGTTGACTTTCCGCTGGGTCAGCTCTCCTTCTCGCCGGGACAGCTCCTCCCCGGCGAGCCGCTGCTGCTCTTCGGCCTCGGCCTTCTCCAGCAGCCATTCTTGATATTCCCCGGCGAGCCTCTCGCGCTCCTCCGCCACCTCGCGGAGGGCAGCCTGGTTGGCGGCGCGGAGCTCCGCCGCGCGCTTTTCCATCTCGACGGCGGCCTTGGCGGCAAGGGCCTCCCGGGACGCTAGCTTCGCCTGCCTGGCCCGGTAAAGGGCCAGGAGCTGGTGAAGCAGCTTCTCCTCCTCGGGCCCGTCGCTCCCGCCGGGCACCTCGACGATCTTCAAACCCGCGGAGGCGAGGACCTCTCCATCAAAGGCCTCGCCCTCCGCGGGGGCTCGCGATGAAGAACCCCACGGCACCTGGATGAAGATGCCGTTGGGAGCTTCAAGATAGTAGCCGGCCTGCTCCTTTTCGGCGGAGGGGTCGGCGGCCGGCGCAGCACTTGATGCTCCTGCCGCCTCCGGGCCGGCAGTGCGGTCGCCGTCCCCCTCCCCGGCCGCTGCGTCCGCAGCCGGAGCGGTCTCCTCCGCAGCTGGCTCGGCGGCTCCCGCCGTGTCCTCGGCGACAGGAGCGTCGCCGCCGCCGCCCTGCACGCCCTCCTCCTCGACGTCGATGACCTCCGTCTCCATCTGCTCGGGGGGAGGAGGATCTAGAAGAAGAAGAAAAAGCAAAAGAAGTTCAAGCAAATATCCAAAAAGAGACGAGTCCAAGAAGACTAAGTTACGGAACTTACCTTGGCGGACATCGTCAGCGGCGGGCTCCCTCGCCGGGGAGCTCTGCCTTGGCGGAGTAGCCACCCTCGCCGGGCTGTTCGCCCTTGGCGGGGTACTCGCCCTTGGCAGAGCGCTCTTCCTTGCCGGGGAGTTCGGCCTTGGCGGGGACGGCGGGGCCCGCGGCTCCTCGGGAGTGACCTCCGGACGCTCCTGCGGTTGTGGCTCCACTTCTGCACAAGACAATCAAGACAAAAATATCAGGATATTAGCACAAGGACGAATCCTCAAGCGCGCCCGACGAGCGGAAGTACAGAACCCAAACTTACGCTGGGGGCTGCCCTGGGGGCTGCTCCTCGGAGCAGCGCTCGGGTCCGGCAGGATTGGCTCCGGCACGTCCCCAGTCGCCGCGACGGGCGAGTCATCCGCGACCTCAACCACGGGCACCTTGGCCTTCTTCGCCACTCGCTCCGCCAAGGTCCTGAAGATTAAAACAAAAGCAAAATTAGCATCAACAATGACCAAGACGAAATTTAAGAAGATGCAAGATCTCAAGTTCTTACTCCTGTTCATCCTCGTCGTCGTCGTCGCTCAAGGCGGAGAAATCAAACTCCACCTGAGGCGCGTCCGCGCGGGGAGCAGGAGGCGAAGACTCCCTCGGGCGCTTGGCGGTCCCTGGGGCTGGGGGCTGCGAAGACCCAGCCCGTGTGGTAGCCGGGGCCCGGGGAGCGGGCGGAGCCGCCGCTCCGCTCTGTGAAGACTCCCTTCCGCTCGGCGCTGACTTGCGGGGCGCCTCTGCCGTGGCCTGCGTGCGGGCCGCCTCCGCCGTGGCTGGTGCGCCGGGCGCCCCCGTCGCAGCTTGACTCCCCCGGGAAGCTCGCGCTGCCCGGCGAGTTGGTTGTTGCCGGGGCGCCTGCGCCCTCGCCCCCGTCGCTGTCTTGCGGAGACGCTTCAGCGGAGAACGCCTAGGGCTTGCCCGGGGCGGGGAGGTCTCCGACGACGAGGAGAGGTCGTCGGCGTAGAGCCCCAGGGATCCGTCGGAGTCTTCGTCGGCCCCGGCGTCCTCCTCCTCCTCCTCCTCCCCGGCAGGCTTGCTAGGCCCCGCGCCCTGCACTGTGGCCTCTTTCCCTCCGGCGCCTCCGCTCCCTCCGGCGCCTCCGCTCTCTGCGGCGCCTTTGTTTCCTCCGGCGGCATTGCCTCTCGCCGCGGCCTCGGTCAAGATTCCCTGGATCCCGGAGTGCCTCAGGGAAGGGACCCCGGCGAGCTCGTCGGGAGGAAGCTTCAGCAGCCTGCGGATCTCCGCCTCCTCTGCTTGGCAGGACGCTTCCGCAGCCTCTGCCTCCTCGGGCGAGAAGCCGAATTCCCCTGCCGCTGCGGCTGCAGCGGCCTCTTCAACCCGAGAAGCTATGTAAGCTATCTCCTGGTCGGTGGTGTCCCGTGTCAGCTCCCGGACCTCGTTCTTGTTCTTCGCCACCTCCGTCAAGTTGTCGAAGAAGTTCAAGACGACGTCTGGCTTGGGCGGAATCCACGTGCGGTCGACGCCGTGCGAGTCGCACGCGGGCATCATGGCGCGAAGGGAATCCCGGGCCGTACTGTTGCAGAGAGGCACCACTCCCCGGGGACCCCTGAACCATTCTGGGTGGGCCGGGTCATGCTTAAATAGTTCTCGGACCATCCCCTTCAGCTCCAGCGACGTGAAGTTGAAGTTGAGCCCGGGGCGCAGCCTCATTATATCCGCCGAGTTGCCGTACTCCCAGGCCGGCCTCTTCCTGTCTTGGAGAGGGGCGATGCGGCGGCGGAGGAAATCTGTGCCTACTTCTCCGACAGACAACCGTGCTACCCGGAGGCGGAGAATCCTGATGAGGGCGACGTCGAGCTTGCTGTCGTCCGAATCCAGCTCGCTCCAGTCCCTGCCGCGCACGATAGGTGTTGTGCGCGGCGCGGTGAAAGATTGCGGCTGGTCCTCGACGATCCAACACCAGTCAGCACGCCACTCCTCCCACTTGCCGCGGAGCTCCCCCGGCAAGTAGGACTCCTTCTTGTTCAGACGAAAAACCCAAGATATTCCTCCGGAGAGGGGGGCGCCGGCCTCTGCTCTAGGGGTGAAGAAGTGCCTAAACAGCGCTACGTTTGGGTATATCCCAATATAGTTTTCGCACATGTGTGCGAAAACCGCCATCGTGAGGATGGCGTTGGGGGTGAAGTCAAGAAGGTGGAGGCCGTAGGTGTGCATTATGTCGCAGAAAAATTCGGAAAAAGGGGGACAGAGGCCGCAGTGGAAGAAAGCTGCGAAGAAATAATACCCGCCGGGGTAGTTGTCCTTGGCGGCGGCCGGATAGGCTCGGGTGCGGGGATGCGCCTTGGTCTTCTTGGCCCAGAACAAGTAATACTTGTTCCAGAGCTCCCGCGCGCTGAGCCTCGGCGAGAAGACGACGCTCCGCTTCCGCAACGCAGTGAGCCTCGCCGCTTGCTCCGATTTCTCCTTCTTGGTCTTCTCCACCTTCGCCTTCTCGGTCTTCGGGGCCATGGCGGAGGCGGCGAGGGGAGGGGGATGAAGAGTCCGGCGGCGCCGCAGATGCGGACGACGGCGGAGGAGGTGTGGAGGCGGAGCGCAAGAGGGGATCTCTGGAGATGGAAGAAGAGGCAATGAAGGCGTAGGAGGGGAACCGCTCCTGCTTTCTCTGCTTTTATGGAGAAGTGGGGGGCGTTTCGCTCTTTCCATTAAAAGAACGTGGCCACGTCCCATCCCACGACGCCGCAATCGACGCGTGCCGTTACGGGGGGACGCGGCGGATGCGGGAGTGGATTCGGCGCGCCGTGGGCCGCGTGTGTCCGTGCACTGTTTTGGGCCTGGCCCAACAGCGCTCGGCACCGTGTGTGGCCCAGGCCCGGGGGCTCCTGTCGGTGTACTAAGGTAGGGGTACCTCAGTACCCCAACTTGTGCACGGGCAGTAGCAGCTTCCCGCGGCAGGGTCGACCACGTGCTCGCCGGAGACCTTCCTGCTCCATATAAAAACCATTCAAAAACAAAGTATACGAGACAGAAGATCGAGACCCCGGCAAGTGGAGCTTGCCGGGAAGGCCGTTCCAGGCTCAAGGTTACCTCACTCACGCAAGACCCTGGCAAGAGGAGCTTGCCAGGAAGACTAGAAGATTCCATTACAGAAGACGTGCCTCGACGCTATATGCGCCCCGGCAGGGCCCGGGGAGCGACAAGCTTCAGAGCCCGACAAGCTCCCGGGCCCGGCAAGGTCAAGACCCCGGCAAGATGCTTGCCGGGAGAGTTGTGCTGCGTGCCCGCGCTCCAGCTCATCGAACCACGCGTCGCACTGGGGCCATTCCAGGGACGCGTGGCGGATGGCTGTGCAGCCTGGGGGACACGGTGGCACTCCACGGTGGTGAAGCCATCGCCGTGGCAAACGGAGACGCAAGGGCGGGCGCTTTTGGGGTCGACGGCGACGGGCATTAAATGCTCTTGTCCCCCACTGTCAAAGTAGGTAGCGACCACTGTTCACGCACTGTAGCTCCACTGTTCCTGCACTGTTACAACTACCACCTCTTTTACATTTTTACCCTTTCTCCTACGTTGACACCTGCCGGTGACCCCTTGCACTATAAAAGGAGGCCCATGCACAACGTAGAAGGGGTTCGGAACCTAGATCGCTCATACGCTCGGTGTAGCTAGTTCTTCAAGCTCCCGAGCTCTCCAACTCAATACAAACCAAGCAGGAGTAGGGTTTTACGCGTCCGCCGCGGCCCGAACCTGGGTAAACTGCCCGCGTGTTCACTACGATCTGCTCTTCGTGCTCCCTCCGCTCCCTTACCGCACAAGCAAGGGGCTCCGGTCCCATAGGTGTTCGTGGTGGACAGTTTCCCCCGACACAGCTGGTATTTTATAGGGCACAATTTCAGTAGGGGGAGGAGCAACCACCACAGATGTGGGGCGTCTTCCCTCAAGCAACGATCCAATAGCAAGGTTGTCCATAAGGACAAAGAGCAGCAACAGTAAAATAAAAACAGAAATATAAAAACTTCCTTACCAGCTTCACTTACCAATAGCGCTACACTCCGCGGCAACGGCGCCGGAAAACGGTACTTGATGACCCACAACCGTAAGGGATCTATTGCAGCGTTTTTTATAAGTAAGAGTGTCGAACCCAACGAGGAGCAGAAGGTATTGACAAGTGATTCTGAGCAAGGAATAACTGCAAGCACTGAAAGATATCTTTTTAGGGGTTTTCTTGATATAAGCAACAGGAAAGTAAAAGCGAGCAAAGTAAAAGGCACTGGAGAGTAACAAGTGGCCCAATCCTTTCTGAGCAAAGGAGAGGCCTAGCAAGTGAACTTATAAAGGCTAAAGTGTTCTTGAGGACACACGGGAGAGGTAGTCATGTGCTTTCGCCATATTCCGTATCGGTACTATGTGATGTGTTGATAAGTGTTAAGTGGGTGGATCTATGCTAGTACACTCTCTAGACTAAGATGAGTGCACTCTTATGATTAAACACCTTGCAAGCATCCGCAAATACAAGATAGTAAGGCAATAGCCTAACCATAACAATACGATCGATGATCCATTGTTCCCTTGTGCAAAAGCGTGCGAACTGGGGTTCAGGTTTCTGTCACTCCGGCAACCCACCGTAAGCATTCTTTGTACACAATGTATTCCCCTAGGTCCTTAATAAGGCGAAGTGTTGAGTGTTCGACTCACACAACACCACTAGGAAAATAACAACACAACTTAAGTATCAAACAACACATATTACTTCAACATCATATGACTACTAACAACAAGACTTCTCCCATGTCCTCAAGAACTAAAGTAACTACTCACAAGACATAAAAGAGATCATGATCAGTGGAGATAGATGGGTGATAAACAATCTGGACATAATGACATTTCTCCAACAAAACTCAATAGCATTCACCACAAAGTAGTAATCAACACCGATATGGTAGAGAGGATAGATAGTACGGATTACAACACAAGTTGCAAGTGTGAGATGAGATTGGATGAAGATGGAGATGGTGCTGATGTTGGGGATGATGTTGATGATGATCTCGATGATGCCCGTGACGATGGTGATGACGATGGCGATGATCTCCCCTTCCGGGAGGTGATCTCCCCGGCGGAATCTGCCCGCCGGAGATGGCTTTTTCTTCTCTGTAGGTTTCCGCCACGGAGGAGCGGCGGAACTCCGTCAAAACTCTCCTTTTTAGGGTTTTTGGATGACGAGGAGTATATAGGCAAAAGGGGAGAGCCGGGAGTGGGCCAGGGGCTCCAGGCGCCCTCCCCGCGCGGCCAAGGTGGGGGCCGCGCCAGGTGGCCACCTGGGCACCCTGTGGCCCCCCTCTGGTTGCTCTTTTGCGTATCTTCGTGATCCTTCTGGAAAATACCCTCCGTCGATTTTCAGGTAATTTGGAGGTATTCTTCTTCAGCAACTCAGCGTCCACTTTTTACTGCTGAATCCTGCGTCTGCTGCTTCGGCACCGAAAAGTTGTAAACTGTGTAAAATAGGCCAAAACAACATAAGAAGATCATCGTAATGTGAAATATATCAATGAATAAGGATGAATTACGATATAAAATAGTGATGCATTTTGGACGTATCATAGGCCGCCTTCGTCGCTCAGACGGCTCCCACCGGCGGACCTCCCCGCCGTTCTCCATCGCCTGCCGCCAACGCAGCCACCGGCCCTGCGAGGCACAAGCAGCAAGCCTCGTCGCTGCACCCCTCGGTGCTGCGGGATGGACGCACCGCTACCCCGCCGCTGACCCCAGACGGCTCGTCGTCCCACGATTGTCGCGGACCCGCGGACGCGCAGGCTACGCTGCTCATGGCGCGCAAGCTCCTGCACTACCGCCCCGTCGACAACTTCTACGAGGACTGGCTAGACCGCATCGCCGAGCTCGTCAGCGCTGCCGGGGGCTCTCTTGCCCCGTCCCTCTCGCTACCTCGCCTGCCTCCCTTTGCGGGCGACGTGGCCCATGAAGCACCTCTGCCACCTCCACGTCAAGACGTCGTCCACGCTCCAAGGCGTGCGGTACCGCAGCGTGACCCACCACGCGGGGTGCCCGTGCATGAAGAAGGAAGCTGTCAAGAGGTCCAGCTGCTGCAAGGAGGAGCTCCTGCGCTCCCACCACCACCACGTTGAGACCTTGCGCCTCCTGCAATGGCGGCGCATGAGAACCAAGACCAAGCTCCGCCTCCACGGCGGGCTCCGGTGGCCACAGCAGGTTGTCGAGCCTTCACCCCTGAGCTACGCAACGTCATCTGGCCTGGGAAGTTCAAGCCTGACCTGCCTCCACGCTATGACGACACCCCCGACCCTGCTGAGTTCCTGCATCTTTACGAGCTGAGCATCGAGGCGGCCAACGGCGACGAGAAGATTATGGAGAACTGGTTCCCCATGGCTCTCAAGGACGGTGCGCGCTCGTGGCTCCTGAACCTGCCCGCGGGATCGATCTCCTCCTGGGGTGAGATGCGCGAGCGTTTCATCACCAATTTTCAAGGCACTCGCGACCGCCCGCCAGCCGCAGGTGACCTGCGGCGCGTCAAGCAGCAACCGAGGGAAACCCTGCAGAAGTACATCCAACGCTTCAACAGCGTCCGCCTCAAGATTCCCAAGGTGACGACGTCCGCCTCAAGTTTTTCGTTATTAGTTGATCCCCACAACTTTAATTTATTTCACCATACACACATCTCATCTCACCACACATGACACCTCATCAAAAATCCACTCAACATGCATAGCAAAAGTTTTCCATTATATTGTGCAACTTATATTCTGTAAATATTCTGCAACTATATAATAATCAAATATAATATATAATATGGATTTTAAGTTTAAGTTCATACATTAATAGTCCAAATATTCAGTTCTTTAACTGTATCTCATTTAAATATATTGCAACCGATTTTTGCAGTACCGCGCGGGATATCATGTAGTATACGTATATAATTGTGTACAATATTCGACACATAGGCCAAAGGTCATTCTCTTTTTGAAAAACATTAGTGTGTCGTCAGCAAACAACAAATGTGAAATGCCCGGAGCTCTGCTACAAATTTTGACTGGTTGGAATGCCCGTGTCTCCACGCCCTGCTTCACCAATGCGGATAGACCATCAGCCACAAATAGAAACAGGAAAGGGGACAGGGGATCACCTTGTCGTAGCCCACGCGACGGTGCAAACGAATCCAAGACGACTCCGTTGAATTTAACAGAATATCTCACCGATGTAACACATGACATTATCCATTGTACCCATCGGTGAGAGAAGCCCAACTTGATCATCACTTGCTTCAAGAACCCCCAGTCCATCCTGTCATAAGCCTTTGACAGATCTAGTTTGTAAGCACAAAAACTGTTGTCCCCATTTTTATCGTGCTGAATAAAATGAAGGCATTCAAAGGCTAGCAGCGCATTATCCGTGATTAGACGCCCTGGAACAAAAGCACTCTGGTATGGTGATATGATCTCATCCAGCAACGGCCGCAGTCTGTTCACTAAACACTTCGAAACAATTTTATAAATAACATTGCAAAGACTTATAGGTCTAAAATCTGTAAGCCGTACTGGATCATCAACTTTTGGGATAAGAACTATAACCGTCTCATTTACCCCTTCAGGCATATGACCCGTTCTGAAAAATTCCTTGACTGCATTAATAATTTCCTCCTTCATCACCGCCCAATTTTTCTGTAAAAAACCAGCAGGGAATCCATCCTTCCCTGGCGCTTTTAGGGCATGAACTATGGAAGCAACACCAACCTATAGCCTCATCCTTTCCACGTAGATAAATTGTGTTAGAGCAGCAGTATGGACATTAACCATCCAACGCATGGCAGCCTCATCGGCCCCCACCTAATGTTTCTTTCTCCATATTTTTCATAATCCCAAGCGTGAATGGACGTATCTCACTGTGGAGAGCCCAGGCATCTCTCTACTTTTCTTCCTCTTTATCCACTTTTTCCTCTTTGGGCTGGGAGGGGCCGGTCTCTTCTGCAAGCAGCGGTTTGGCTCTTGAAGCAGCACATCATCTCACTTTGGACCACCCGAGTCTACGTGTACAGCTAGGGCAGCTGTCCACGGTGTAGCATAATACATGCCCTTAAAGGCCCCATCTGGAATAAACTATCTGATATTTGTTTGTCAGTAAACTCAGCACACAGGCGGCTGTTCATATATGGCGTCACTTTTTCATCATAAAGGTCAAGTAATGGCTGCTGGTCCAGCGTGGCATCACGAGTAAATAAGTTTTTGAAGTAAGATGTGATCATATTACCCATTACTGAATGGTCGCCGTGGCTGCCGCCCGCCTCGTCAATAAGCCGTTTTACTTTGTTCCTCCTTGCACGCCACACAGCTCGGCCATGAAAAAATTCGTATTTCTGTCACCCTCCCTGAGCCAGTCAACACGGCTACGTTGCATCCATAGCATTTCTTCACGATACAAGAGCTCCTGGATGTGGTCCTCGACAGTTCGAATTTCGTTTCTATCAGCATTCATGTTCATTAGCTCTTCGAGCCGGCTTCTTGATCTCTCTAGCTCCTTTGTGATGTTGCCGAACTTTTTCTTACTCCAAGCGTGCAGCTCAATCATGACCTTTGATAGGCCAGCTCTGATGTCCCCCAAACTGAACTTCCGTCCAGCTTGCTTCCACACGTCCGCTACCTTCTCCGGTAGGCTGACGTCACGTTCCCAGAATGCCTCATAGCGCCGGAAATTGGGCCTGAAATTTAGTTCTTCTTCCTTGATACACTCCAGCACCAAGGGCGCATGGTCAGAGCACGGTGAGACCTTATGGACCACACGTGCTTCCGAAAAAATGTCCCTCCATCTGTTGTGCGCGACCGCTCTGTCGAGCCTTACTCGGACATTCCTCCTTCCCCGTTGCTTATTGTCATAGGTAAACGGCAATTCGGAGAAACCAAGATCAACAAGCTCACATACCTCCAGTGTATCTCTGAATGCAATCATCTGGCTCTCGCTGCGGGGTGTCACTGAAAAATGCTCAAACGACCACATAGCTTCATTGAAATCGCCTATGACACATCGCGGCAGGTCGGATGTCCGTTTTAGCTCTCTCAAATGCGTCCACATGCGTTGACGGCGGCGGCTGGGGCATCGCCCCAATGTCGCCTAACCCAAGCATTGCCGGGGCGGACAGGGCCGCTGCTGCTCCGCCCCCCTGCCTGGGCAAAGGCACGGAAGGAAGGCCGCACGCGGCCGGACTGGCGTCCGCCAGCGGCGGCGATGGGGCGGTCGCCTCATGGTCGCCCAGGGCGTCAAACCCTAGCGAAACAGTACTCATTCCCCGACCGGAGTCCCTATGCTCTCAGGTTTTGAAGGCCAAATATTATCCTAATGGGTCTCTCGAGGACACTGTCTTTTCAGGTAACTCATCGCAGACGTGGCATGCCATCCAGCATGGCCTTGAGCTCCTTAAAAAAGGGCTCATCTGGCGAGTGGGTAACGGCGAGCATATACGCATCTGGCGGGACCCTTGGATTCCGAGGCCCACGTCCTACTGACCAATCACTCCTCGAGCTACTTGCCGGCTCAGACGGGTTTCTCAACTTCTTGATGTTAATGGCCGGTGGCGAGTGGACCTCTCGCAGCAATACTTCTCTGACCCGGATGTCCAATGCATTATGGCGATCAAGGCCAGCCCTAGGCGACTGGAGGATGTACTTTCTTGGGCACCTGACACACATGGAGTCTTCACTGTTTGCAGCGCCTACAAGCCGACGTTGGAGGAATGGACTCGCACCACCGTGTGCGACACGAGGAGGGCACCGGACGGCACTCGTGCCGTCTGGAAGGCAGTGTGGGGGTGCCCTGCTCCCTGATACGTCCAAAACGTATCTATAATTTCTGCTTGCTCCATGCCTCTTTTGGGTGATATTGCTATGATATTTATACACTTCCATACACTTTTGATCATATTTGGACTAACCTATTAACTCAGTGCACCCCAGTGCCAGTTTTTGTTTTCGGCTGTTTTTGTATTTCAGGTTTTCCCATTACGAGAACTGCCAGAAAAATCCCGGAAAAATTATATAAAAAATCAGCGTTCCAGAAGCTACCAGGCACCCGAAGCACAGCCGGAGGGGGGCCACCAGGGCCCCAGGCGCCCTGGTGGCGCGCCCCCCCTGGGCTGCGCCGGGGGGGGGGGGGGGGGCGCCTGGGCCCCCCGAGGCTCCGCTGATGCCCCCCTTTGGCATATATTTATACCGTCTCCCGAAACCCTCGAGACGGGAACTCTTTTTCGCGATCTCATCTCTGTTCCGCCGCCGCCGCCGCTTCCAAGATCGGGAGCACCAGGAGAACTCTTCCCGGCACCCTGCCGGAGGGGAGGATCACCACCGGGAGCTTCTCCACCACCATGGATGCCTCCCGGATGAGTTGTGAGTAGTCTCCCTTGGACCATGGGTCCATGACTAGTAGCTATGTGATGTTCTCCTCTCGTTCTTGTGCTTCACTAATTAGTCCTTGTGAGCTGCCCTACATGATCGAGGCACATATGTAATCCTTATGCTGTTGCTATGTTGAGTTTGCTGGGATCCGATGGATTATGAGATTATGTTCAGATTGTGTTTGAGTAATATATTTGATCTACCTCTTTTATATTTATGTTCGTAAGTAATTCTTGCATGTTCTCCGTTGTTATTTATTGCTTTGACCAAGTAGTAGGTAGTGACTCCAAGAGGGAACGTTATGCTTGATTGTGGGTTCATGCCCCTCGATGACTAGCTTGAGTGACAGAAACATGAGTCTAGGGGATGTGCTGTTGCCACAAGGGGGAAAACAACGGTGCTTGTGCCCGCGGGTGCAAGGATTGTTTACTTTACGCAAAGTTCTTTTAATGCAGTTGTCTGTTGCTTTGAGTTTACACTATGGGTGGGACTCGCAACTTAATACTAGCGAGATGTTCTGGATAGATATCTCAAGGTGGATGATTAGTAGTAGATGTAGATGGATTTCGGTCTACTTGCCTTGGCGTACCGCCCATGCTTTGAACCTCTACCTTTCTTGTAACATAGTTAGCATTGGTTTGCGCACATAATTCTGTCAATTGCCCAGCTGTAATTCGTTTACCTCACATAGCTGTTTTATCGTCTTTTAGGAGAGAGACATCACTAGTGAACATCATGGGACTCCGGTCCATATTACCATCATTGATCACATCCGCTATTTACTTTCCGCTTTTATTTACTATTGCAGCATTACCTATCACTATTATCACTTGCGTTTGATCCTTTGTAAACTACAAGGCCGGAGAGATTGACAACCTCTTTGTACTCGTTGGGAGCAAAGTTATTTGTATCTATGTGCAGGTCCACGCTGATTGCTAATATATCTGGCGCCGTTAGGAGTTGACACCTTCTTGTTGAAACTGGGAGTCTCAGGGAAATCGATCCTTGGTATTGCCAAGGGAAAACTTCCGCTACACTACATCTCAAACCTTCCACTTGGGGTAACCAACGAGGGGCGAGAAGCCATCAAGGAAAGTTTTCTGGCGCCGTTGCCGGGGACTCCACTCTTCAGGATAGGGGAGTTGCACGCTATCTTTTACCTTTGCTTTTAGTCTTGTTAGTTTACCTTTCAGTTTTTGCTTTAGTATCTTTTATCGAAAATCACAAAAATAGTTATCTTGCTTGCTTGCTACTATGGGTTCCACCGAGAACACCAAGTTGTGTGACTTCACTAGTCACAACAACGATGACTTTATCTGCACACCTATCACTACACCTGCCACTTCAACACCTTCATATGAAATTAAACCCGCTTTACTGAACTTAGTTATGAAAGATCAATTCTCCGGTGCTGGAGATGATGCTGCTTTACACTTAAACAACTTTGTTGAACTTTGTGATATGCAAAAGTACCAAGAAATAGATGGTAATATTGTAAAGCTTAAGCTTTTTCCTTTCTCCTTGAGAGGAGGAGCTAAAATTTGGTTTCAGTCTTTGCCTTGAAACATCATAGATTCATGGGACAAGTGCAAAGATGCTTTTATTGGAAAATACTATCCACCTGCTAAAATTATCCAACTAAGAAGTAACATAATGAATTTTAAACAATTGGATAATGAACACGTTGCCCAAGCTTGGGAACGTATGAAATCTCTTATCAAGAACTGCCCCACTCATGGTTTGACTACTTGGATGGTTATCCAAACTTTTTATGCAGGCTTGAACTTTACCTCGCGGAACTTGTTAGATTCGGCCGCAGGAGGAACTTTTATGTCAACTACACTTGGTGCTGCCACAAAACTTCTCGATGAGATGATGACCAACTATTCCCAATGGCACACCGAACGCGCTCCAACAGGTAGGAAGGTAAACTCTGTCGAGGAGATTTCCTCCCTAAATGAAAAAGTTGACTTGATCATGTCTCTACTTTCGAAGCAATCTTCTGTTGATCCTCGTGATGTTCCTTTAAATTCTTTGATTGCTCAAGAACAAGTAGATGTGAACTTTATCTCTAGAAACAATTTTAATAACAATGCTTATAGGAGTAATTTTGGTAGCAATCCTAGACCGTTCCCCTCTAATTCTTATGGGAACAACAATGCTTATCCTAACACCAAGAACTCCACTACTGAACTAGAGATTATGCTTAAAGATTTCATCACTACCCAAATGTTTTCATTAATTTGTACTTGAGTAGCATTAATAGGGATGACTTCCCTCTCCTTAAGAGGAGAAGTTTCAATTTTTAGCAATTTTAACTCATTGGCTAAGTGGTCTACCTTAAAAGAAAGATCATCTAGTTTATGTAGTTTCTCTTCTACATTCTTATTAAAGGCTTTTTGGGTAGTGATGAAATCTCTAAGCATAGTCTCTAGTTCAGTATTGGAGTTCTTGGTACTAGGATAAGCATTGTTGTTCCCATAAGAGTTAGAGGGGAACGGTCTAGAATTGTTACCAAAGTTATTCCTATCAGCATCGGCAATCACAGAATCCAAAGGATCATAACGAGGATCAACAGTAGATTGCTTCGAAAGTAGAGACATGATTAAGTCAACTTTTTCATTAAGGGAGGAAATCTCCTCGACAGAGTTTACCTTCCTACCTGTTGGAGCGCGTTCGGTGTGCCATTGGGAATAGTTGGTCATCATCTCATCGAGAAGCTTTGTGGCAGCACCAAGTGTAGTTGACATAAAAGTTCCTCCCGCGGCCGAATCTAACAAGTTCCGCGAGGTAAAGTTCAAGCCTGCATAAAAAGTTTGGATAACCATCCAAGTAGTCAAACCGTGAGTAGGGCAGTTCTTGATAAGAGATTTCATACGTTCCCAAAATTGGGCAACGTGTTCATTATCCAATTGTTTAAAATTCATGATGTTACTTCTAAGTTGGATAATTTTAGCAGGTGGATAGTATTTTCCGATAAAAGCATCTTTGCACTTGTCCCATGAATCTATGCTATTTCTAGGCAAAGACTGAAACCAAATTTTAGCTCCTCCTCTCAAAGAGAAAGGAAAAAGCTTAAGCTTAACAATATTACCATCTATTTCTTGGTACTTTTGCATATCACAAAGTTCAACAAAGTTGTTCAAGTGTAAAGCAGCATCATCTCTAGCACCGGAGAATTGTTCTCTCATGACTAAGTTCAGTAAAGCAGGTTTAATTTCATATGAAGGTGCTGAAGTGGCAGGTGTAGTGATAGGTGTGCTGATAAAGTCATCGTTGTTGTGCCTAGTGAAGTCACACAACTTGGTGTTTTCGGTGGAACCCATAGTAGCAAGCAAGCAAGATAACTATTTTTGTGATTTTTGATACAAGGAACTAAAGCAAAAAATGAAAAGTAAACTAACAAGACTAAAAAGCAAAGGTAAAAGATAGCATGCAACTCCCCTATCCTGAAGAGTGGAGTCCCCGGCAACGGCGCCAGAAAATACTGCTTGATGGGCCTCGAACCCCTCGTTGGTTACCCCAAGTGGAAGGTGTAAGATGCAGTAAGTAGAAGTGTTTTCCCCTAGCAAAGATGCCAAGGATCGAATCCCCAGAGACTCCTAGGTTCAACAAGTAGGTGTCAATTGCTAACGGCGCAATTAGCAATCAACGTGGACCTGCACACAGATACAAATAACTTTGCTCCCAACGAGTACAGAGAGATTGTCAATCTCTCCGGCCTTGTAGTTCACAAAGGGTTAAAAGCAATATGATAGTAGTGATAGATAATGTTTTGCGATAGTAAGTAAATAACGAAAAGTAAATAGTGGATGTGACCAATGATGGTAATATGGACCGGAGTCTCATGATGTTCACTAGTGATGTCTCTCTCCCAAAAGACGATAAAACAGCTATGTGAGGTAAACAAATTACAGCTGGGCAATTGACAGGACCACGAACGCAAACCAATGCTGATTACATTGCAAGAAAGGTTGAGGTTCAAAGCATGGGCGGTACGCCAAAGTAAGTAGACCGAAATCCATCAATATCTACTACTAATCATCCACCTTGAGATATCTATCCAGAACATCTCGCTGGTATTAAGTTGCGAGTCCCACCCATAGTGTAAACTCAATGCAACAGACAACTGCATTAAAAGAACTTTGCGTAAAGTAAACAATCCTTGCACCCGCGGGCACAAGCACCGTTGTTTTCCCCCTTGTGGCAACAGCACATCCCCTAGACTCATGTTTCTGTCACTCAAGCTAGTCATCGAGGGGCATGAACCCACAATCGAGCATAACGTTCCCTCTTGAAGTCACTACCTACTACTTGGCCAAAGCAATAAATAACAACGGAGAACATGCAAGAATTACTTATGAACTAAAATATAAAAGAGGTGAATCAAATATATTACTCAAGATCAATCTGAACATAATCTCATAATCCATCGGATCCCAGCAAACTCAACATAGCAACAACATAAGGATTACATAGGTGCCTCGATCATGTAGGGCAGCTCACGAGGACTAATTAGTGAAGCACAAGAACGGGAGGAGAACATCACATAGCTACTGGTCATGGAATCATGGTCCAAGGAAGACTACTCACGAGTCATCCGGGAGGCGTCCATGGTGGTGGAGAAGCTCCCGGTGGTGATCCTCCCCTCCGGCAGGGTGCCGGGAAGAGTTCTCCTGGTGCTCCCGATCTTGGAAGCGGCGGCGGCGGCGGAACAGAGATGGGATCGCGAAAAGAAGTCCTGTTCTGAGGGTTACGAAGGACCCTTTAAATATATGCCAAAGTAGGGCACCGGGGGAGCCTCGGGGGGCCTAGGCGCCCCCCGGCGCGGCCCAGGGGGGGCGCCCACAGGGCGCCTGGAGCCCCTATGCCCCCCCAGGTTGCCCTTCGGACGCAGTGTTGTTTGCGTATCGCTGATTTTTTATATAATTTTTCTGGATTTTTCTGGGCAGTTCTCGAAACGTGAAAACCTGAAATACAAAAACAGCCGAAAACAGAAACTGGCACTGGGGTGCACTGGATTAGTAAGTTAGTCCAAATATGATCAAAAGTGTATGGAAGTGTATGAATATCATAGCAATATCACCCAAAAGTGGCATGGAGCAAGCAGAAATTATAGATACGTTTTGGACGTATCAACATCCCCAAGCTTAATTCCTGCTCGTCCTTGAGTAGGTAAATGATAACAAGAATAATTTCTGTGGTGACATGCTATTAACCATATAGGACTTTCTCATAGTCATATGACAAAAGCTTACTGAGACAATGATTCTAAAGTAATTAAGTTGTCTCAAGAGAAAATCACAAATGACTGAAAGTTTTACAACATGAAACTGAAACATCAAAAAGATTTGCAATGAACATGATGTGCAAATATGATCAAGTGATATCTAGCTTGCCCCATTTAGTGATGCAAAACATAAATGCAAGGGCACCTTCAAGGTTTAGGTGATGACTAGATACAATCATTTCAGAATAAACGATATCACAATCATGCAAAAGACAATGCTACTTTGGGACAATGCACATTACACTCAGAATGACAATCATGCTCTCAGTAGTTGGTGCTTGAAGTGCTAGAACTTTTTATTTTGAAACATGGAAGCAATTGTGTCAACGGTAGTAGTACTTCATATGTGTCATGCATAAAACATCTTATAAGTTGCAAGCCTCATGCATCGAATACTAATAGTGCTCGCTCCTTGTCCTAATTTGCTCGGATTCCCATGGGTTATCATTGCATTGCATATGTTTTAACCAAGTGTCACAAAGGGGTACCTCTATGCCACCTGTACAAAGGTCCAAGGAGATAGATCGCATTTGATTTCTCGTTTTTGATAGATCTCAACTTGAGGACATCCATACCGGGACAACATAGAAAATAGATGATGGAATCCTCTTTAATTCATAAGCATATTCTCATGAGAGATTGAGGATTAAGGTCCAAGCTAAAACTTCCACCATGATGCATGGCTTTGGTTGGCGGCCCAATGTTCTTCTCTAACAATATGCATATTAATTCAACCCACGGTAAATCACCCTTACTTCAGACAAGACGAACATGCATAACAACTCACATGATATTCAACAAGAGTGTGACAGTTGATGGCGTCCCCAGAAACATGGTTACCGCTCAGCAAGCAACTCATAAGAAATAAGATACATAAGCAACATATCCTTTACCACAATAGTTTTAAGGCTACTTTCCCATGAGCTATGTATTGCATGGTTAGTTTGCTTAGTGCAGGTAGAGGTTAGCAAAAGACTGGGAGCGACCAACTAAGAGAGCAATGCCGGTCATAATCATGCATAGCGACAAAGCAATATTGAATCAGGCATGGTAGTTATATCACTACTTAGAAATAAAAGATCGTCAAGGCTTGACAGACTTTCTTTACAGTCTTGAATATGCGTGAGCATACGGCAAGTCAATCAAAATAAATTCTCGAAGGAAGATATTACTAGACCATACCATATCATAGGCAAACAAACCAAGTTGGTACTCCAATAACACATTGGGAACCCCCCAGCTATCTCAGATTAACCAAAAGAAAACCTGAACTACTAAGCACCATCATAAAAGTAGCATCTTTATCATAGACACATTAACCCATGCAACGGAAGCAAACTCTCTTAATAAGGTGAGCATGGTAATTAAAGAGAGTTCAAGCAACCAAATAAATAAAAGCTCTTGAAAAGATAAGCATGAATACTAAGAGCAGAGTATGATAGTAGCTATTAAAAGACAAAGAACACACACAACATAGATAGTCATGAAAATTCTATGTAATGTTCTAGGTAGAGGTGGAGCGTGTTTCTCTCCCACATAAAGGAATGCTGGGTTCCGACTCGTTATGAAAAACTAAAAAGAAAACTAAAAGCAAGACGCTCCAAGCATAGCACATAACACATGAAGTGATAAAAATATAGCGAAACGAAAGACGAACTGATAATGTTGATGGAGAATGGGATGCACGGGGGCATCCCCAAGCTGAGACGCTTGAGTCTCCTTGAATATTTCTTGGGGGTGCACGGGGGCATCCCCAAGCTTGAGCGCTTGACACTCCTGAATCTTTTTATCATCTTCCCTCGCACACTTGAAAACTCCCTTCATACACAACTCATCATAATCTGATTAGCGAGGTTAGTACCCTTAATAAAATAATTATACCTTGCTGGAAATAAGGATATTCTTGAAGTTCTACTGTTTCTCAAGATTGCCAAAAGGTTTTTGCAAAGAAAAAGCAAGTTCTTAATTTGCAAAGTGAAGGTAAGGCAAAACAGGACAGAATCTGTGAAAAACAGAACAGCAGGCAGTAATTGACCTGTTCGGGATACTTCTGCAACTCAAATCAAAAAACTCAGAACTGACGCACGAAAGAAAATTATATAGAGAACGCTGTCGAAACAATTCAGACCAAAAAGATGATCTGGTGATTTTATACGAATTTTTCTATCCAAGGACAGAATCTGTTTCCTGGACAGCACCTCACAACTTTTGAACTTTCTAGCAATCAGAGGCTATACTTGGCACAAATATGAAAAGCAAAGATACAATGATGATGCTACAGCAGTAAACAACATCAAGAGACAACAAAAGCAAATTTTTTATTCATGTGGGCTGCCTCCCAAAAGCGCTTTCTTTTATGCCTTTAAGCTAGGTATAATGCATAGATCAAGTTTTATCAAGAGTAAAAGAATAACTAGCCCGTACAACGGACTCAAAAGGTAACTTGACCTTCTTACGAGGGAAGAGTTCCATCCCTTTCTTGAGAGGAAACTGAAATTTTATATTACCCTCTTTCATGTCAATGACAGCACCAACGGTGCGCAAAAAAGGACGTCCCAAAATAATTGGACATGAAGGATCACATTCAATATCCATAATTGTGAAATCAACGGGCACATAATTATCATTGACAACAATAAGAACATCGTCGATCCTCCCCAAAGGTTTCTTTATGGAAGAATCAACGAGAGCATTACCAAAAGAACAAGAATCAAAAGATTTTAATTTAAGCATATCATATAGTCTTTTGGGCATAACAGAGGTACTAGCACCAACATCACATAATACATAACAAGAGAAGTCATTCAAATAAATTTTTATCATAGGATCCCAATCATCTTCTAGCTTTCTAGGTATGAAGGCTTCTACTCTAAGTTTCTCCTCCGTAGCTTTGATGAGAGCATTAGTGATATGCTCTGTGAAGGCAAGGTTAAGCGTGCTAGTGCGGGGATCTCTAGACATCTTGTGAAGGAAATCAATAACTTCTGTAAGAGTGCAATTATCAAAATCAAGGTCACGAGCATCAAGTAAAGTGGTAGTGGTGTCCTTAAGGTTCACCTGTTTGGTAGTTTCTATAGCATCACCATTAATAGGTCCATTGGGACCAGGAGTACATTGGGTGCTAAGAGTGTGAACATCCTCAGTAACTTGGATAGTAGCAACAGTGTGGTGGGTAGGAAGGCTCTTAATTCTTTCCTCTTCCTCCCTTTCTCTAGCCCATCTTTCTTTAAGCTTAGCCATCATCCTAATGTTTTCATTAATTTGTACTTGAGTAGCATTAATAGGGATGACTTCCCTCTCCTTAAGAGGAGAAGTTTCAATTTTTAGCAATTTTAACTCATTGGCTAAGTGGTCTACCTTAAAAGAAAGATCATCTAGTTTATGTAGTTTCTCTTCTACATTCTTATTAAAGGCTTTTTGGGTAGTGATGAAATCTCTAAGCATAGTCTCTAGTTCAGTATTGGAGTTCTTGGTACTATGATAAGCATTGTTGTTCCCATAAGAGTTAGAGGGGAACGGTCTAGAATTGTTACCAAAGTTACTCCTATAAGCATCGGCAATCACAGAATCCAAAGGATCATAACGAGGATCAACAGTAGATTGCTTCGAAAGTAGAGACATGATTAAGTCAACTTTTTCATTAAGGGAGGAAATCTCCTCGACAGAGTTTACCTTCCTACCTGTTGGAGCGCGTTCGGTGTGCCATTGGGAATAGTTGGTCATCATCTCATCGAGAAGCTTTGTGGCAGCACCAAGTGTAATTGACATAAAAGTTCCTCCCGCGGCCGAATCTAACAAGTTCCGCGAGGTAAAGTTCAAGCCTGCATAAAAAGTTTGGATAACCATCCAAGTAGTCAAATCGTGAGTAGGGCAGTTCTTGATAAGAGATTTCATACGTTCCCAAATTGGGCAACGTGTTCATTATCCAATTGTTTAAAATTCATGATGTTACTTCTAAGTTGGATAATTTTAGCAGGTGGATAGTATTTTCCGATAAAAGCATCTTTGCACTTGTCCCATGTATCTATGCTATTTCTAGGCAAAGACTGAAACCAAATTTTAGCTCCTCCTCTCAAAGAGAAAGGAAAAAGCTTAAGCTTAACAATATTACCATCTATTTCTTGGTACTTTTGCATATCACAAAGTTCAACAAAGTTGTTCAAGTGTAAAGCAGCATCATCTCCAGCACCGGAGAATTGTTCTCTCATGACTAAGTTCAGTAAAGCAGGTTTAATTTCATATGAAGGTGCTGAAGTGGCAGGTGTAGTGATAGGTGTGCTGATAAAGTCATCGTTGTTGTGACTAGTGAAGTCACACAACTTGGTGTTTTCGGTGGAACCCATAGTAGCAAGCAAGCAAGATAACTATTTTTGTGATTTTTGATACAAGGAACTAAAGCAAAAAATGAAAAGTAAACTAACAAGACTAAAAAGCAAAGGTAAAAGATAGCATGCAACTCCCCTATCCTGAAGAGTGGAGTCCCCGGCAACGGCGCCAGAAAATACTGCTTGATGGGCCTCGAACCCCTCGTTGGTTACCCCAAGTGGAAGGTGTAAGATGCAGTAAGTAGAAGTGTTTTCCCCTAGCAAAGATGCCAAGGATCGAATCCCCAGAGACTCCTAGGTTCAACAAGTAGGTGTCAATTGCTAACGGCTCAATTAGCAATCAACATGGACCTGCACACAGATACAAATAACTTTGCTCCCAACGAGTACAGAGAGGTTGTCAATCTCTCCGGCCTTGTAGTTCACAAAGGGTTAAAAGCAATATGATAGTAGTGATAGATAATGTTTTGCGATAGTAAGTAAATAATGGAAAGTAAATAGTGGATGTGATCAATGATGGTAATATGGACCGGAGTCTCATGATGTTCACTAGTGATGTCTCTCTCCCAAAAGACGATAAAACAGCTATGTGAGGTAAACAAATTACAGCTAGGCAATTGACAGGACCACGAACGCAAACCAATGCTGATTACATTGCAAGAAAGGTTGAGGTTCAAAGCATGGGCGGTACGCCAAAGTAAGTAGACCGAAATCCATCAATATCTACTACTAATCATCCACCTTGAGATATCTATCCAGAACATCTCGCTGGTATTAAGTTGCGAGTCCCACCCATAGTGTAAACTCAATGCAACAGACAACTGCATTAAAAGAACTTTGCGTAAAGTAAACAATCCTTGCACCCGCGGGCACAAGCACCGTTGTTTTCCCCCTTGTGGCAATAGCACATCCCCTAGACTCATGTTTCTGTCACTCAAGCTAGTCATCGAGGGGCATGAACCCACAATCGAGCATAACGTTCCCTCTTGAAGTCACTACCTACTACTTGGCCAAAGCAATAAATAACAACGGAGAACATGCAAGAATTACTTATGAACTAAAATATAAAAGAGGTGAATCAAATATATTACTCAAGATCAATCTGAACATAATCTCATAATCCATCGGATCCCTGCAAACTCAACATAGCAACAGCATAAGGATTACATAGGTGCCTCGATCATGTAGGGCAGCTCACGAGGACTAATTAGTGAAGCACAAGAACGGGAGGAGAACATCACATAGCTACTGGTCATGGACTCATGGTCCAAGGAAGACTACTCACGAGTCATCCGGGAGGCGTCCATGGTGGTGGAGAAGCTCCCGGTGGTGATCCTCCCCTCCGGCAGGGTGCCGGGAAGAGTTCTCCTGGTGCTCCCGATCTTGGAAGCGGCGGCGGCGGCGGAACGGAGATGGGATCGCGAAAAGAAGTCCTGTTCTGAGGGTTACGGAGGACCCTTTAAATATATGCCAAAGTAGGGCACCGGGGGAGCCTCGGGGGGCCCAGGCGCCCCCCGGCGCGGCCCAGGGGGGGGGCGCCCACAGGGCGCCTGGAGCCCCTGTGCCCCCCCAGGTTGCCCTTCGGACGCAGTGTTGTTTCCGTATCGCTGATTTTTTATATAATTTTTCTGGATTTTTCTGGGCAGTTCTCGAAACGTGAAAACCTGAAATACAAAAACAGCCGAAAACAGAAACTGGCACTGGGGTGCACTGGATTAGTAAGTTAGTCCAAATATGATCAAAAGTGTATGGAAGTGTATGAATATCATAGCAATATCACCCAAAAGTGGCATGGAGCAAGCAGAAATTATAGATACGTTTTGGACGTATCAATCATCCACATGCTGACGTTGTGAAGGGGAAGACTGTGGTATCTTATGGGTGTGTTTGGTTTCTATCACGAATTGGAACGGCACGGGTCGGTTCCGTCCTCAAGGCTCATTCATGCGTTTGGATAGTCAAACGAACGAGAACCACCTGATTCCAGGAATGGCATATTCCCTGTTTATGTCGTCCCGCGCGGTTCCTCCAAATCGAGCGGACCACGCGGAACCGCTCGCCCGTCTCTGTCGCACGAAGCCTATGGCTTCTCCTTCTCTCGCACGAACCTGGCCACCTCCCTGGATCCGCGCCGCCAACCACTCCTCCCTGGATCCACGCCGTCGGCCGCTCCTCACTGGATCCACGCCGCCGGCTGCTCCTCTCCTTCAACCGCTCGGACGGCCACTCCTCTCCTTCATCCGCTCCGCCGGCCGCTAGCTCCTCTCTCTCATCCACGCAGGCGACTAGATCCTCTCTCTGATCCGCGCCGGCAGCCGGGAAGAAGGGCGCCAGTGCCCAGCGCCGAGCCGACAACCATGGCACAGTGGTGCGCGGCTCATGTTCGGGAATACAGGCAGTAGAGGGGCGGTGGATGCGGGGCTCATGGCCAGGAAGAGGAGCAGGCGGCCGACGCGGGTGGTACCGGCGGCCGCGCGGCCAAGGCTGGGAAGAGGGGCACCGGATCCAGTGCTCAGGCAGCGGTCCGATAGGAGAGCGACGGTGGCCGGCTCGGGTGGCAGCTGCGTTTTTCCCTTTTGCAATCGTTCTTGCCAATTTGTACATCGTTGTTTAGATTATTGACAAGTTTTGTTATCTATTTGTACATGCTTGTTCTTGCCTTTTGCAAAAGTAAATTTGTGCACGTGTAAATTTGTTAGTAAATGTATGATTGTGTATGTATACAGACTACTGATGCCAATAGTGGTGATGCAAAGCTAAACAAAATGTTGTTTTTGAATTTAAATAAAATGCTTCTAGAAATAATATCAATGCTGATACATTGCCAGAAAAGCAAACACAAATTTGAACATTTTTCATTCGATTCCATTCCACCAACCAAACATTGAGATGTAACCGTTCCATTCCACCTCATTATTCATACCAAACACAGAGACAGAACCATTCCATTCCTGTGGAACGGAACCATTCTGTTCCATTACACTTTGTCCCCGAACCAAACACACCCTATATTGATCAAGGAGGAGAACGAAGCCTACAAGTGATGAGGAAGGGAGGCCCAACACCAACAGAAAGATGGAAAAAGCCACCAATGGGGTGGGTAAAACTGAATGTGGATGGCTCGTGGATGAACGAGGATGGCAGTGGTGGAGCTGGAATGATACTTCGTGACCACAATGGCTCTATCATCTTCGCATCATGCCGTTTTATACAACGATGTGCCAGTGCCCTGGAAGCGGAAGCCGCGGCCCTCATGGAAGGTGTCACGCTGGCCCTCGACAGAAGCTCAGAGCAGCTCCTGGTGGAGACAGACTGCACGGCCTTAGCATGTATGATGAAGGCTGAGGAAGCGGATAGATCTCCTGTTGCAGCCATGGTGAATGAAACTCGGCATCTTAGTACTAGACCGCATGAAATTGCGATCATTAGGCGTGACCAAAACTTGGTCAGCCACGCCCTAGCAAGGATGGGACGAGAGCTCCCTAAAACTGCTGTTTGGCTAGGGTGCGCACCTGATGAGGTTGCCGCTTTATGTCATAAAGACTGTAGTGATTCTGATTAATTAATACTCCCTCCGTCCCGAAATACTTGTCATCAAAATGAATAAAAGTGAATGTATCTAGATGTATTTTAGTTCTAGATACATCTCTTTTTGTTCATTTTGATGACAAGTATTTTCGGACGGAAGGAGTAGATATGTTTGACCCGCAAAAAAAAGGTCATTATCTTTTTCCAAAAAGTTATAGTAATACATAATATATATACACGTTGTATTCTGCAGTAACCCCCCAAAAAGGATATAGAAAAACTGGAGCCACTAACTAGTGGGCTTTGAGAGGATTTATGGACATTTGGGCCTTTTCCTACGGCCCAAGAGCGATTTCCCTTCTCTTTCGCCTTTCCTGCTCGACTTCACTCCACGGAGAGCACGTGCCGCTCAAAACCCTCGTCTGGTCGTCCCCACAACGGTGCTTCCCACGACGGACAAGGACACCCGGGTTCAAATACAAGATGTACATTTTTTTGATACACTTTGAACATTATTGAAGATGATGTATATTTTTACAAATACACGTTTTGAATTTTTTTATGAATATGCGCTAAACTTTTTTAAATTTATGAAACATTTTTTGAACTATGTGAACATTTTTTACATTTCATAAACATTAGAAAAGTATTAAGAGAATTTTCCAGAAATCGTGGACTTTTTACAAATGTCATGAGCAATTTTTGAATAGTACAAATATTTTTCTAATTTTGCAAACATTTTTAATGTTCTATAGGTTTTTAATATGCCATAAAACATTTTTATTAAAGATGTGAACATTTTGTCAATATCACAAACATTTACTTGAATATTACTAATATTTTTGAAAAGTTCCACGAACGCATTTTTTTACACCACAATAACTTTTTTATATGCGAGAGACTCTAAATTTAAATTAATCAAATAAAAAACCCAAACAATCAGAGAATCAAACGAAGCAAAGCAAACTGGGCGGACCTAGTACAATGATTCATGGAGGCAAGTGGCTGCTCGGTCTCACCCGTAGTGAGTCATAGCCGCGTTCCTGTTGGCTTGCTCGAGGAGAAGCGAGCAAACGAATCCTGACGTTGGGGGAGCAATGCTACGCACACAGAGATAATTACGGGCACTTTACATGGCTAGTACACATGGCTTGTTGTGATTGATAATTAAGGGGAAGCGGGCCGACCCTCAAATTCAAGAGGGGAGGGGGAGATTGGTGATGGAAAGAAGGTAAGTCCATTGCTTTGGTATTGATTCAGGATATTTTTTGTACTTTTTGCCAAAATTTACTTTGCACTTTGATAATTTACAACTCTTTACATTGTAAATGATGTTTTTTTAGGGAATGCCATTCAACTAGCTCTATTGAACTTCGAAAACTGATACATCGTTTATCATCATTAGGAAGATAAAACTATGTGGTCACCATCCCACACATTCATTTCAAACCTTTCAAAACTATTCCTAGCCAGGATATGAGCTACTTCATGGCATTCCCTATTACAGTGTTGAAAGTCAACTAATCCGCGGGTTGTTTTGGTAATTAATAACAATATATACTTCATTATACTAATGCCTATCCAATTTCAGGATTGTTCAATGTTGGCATGGAAAGGACATGTGGATGTGGACCCCTCAAAATGCTAAAGAAGCACATTGGCATAAAGCTCCAAGACTCTTCATTTTTGGTCAAGTGATCCAAGATCACATTGAGTCCTTAGGGAAGTCAATACTATTAAAAGGGGATGAGGTTTTGATCATGACTTAGTTACTCAAGTGTTTTAAGATATTGCTCCAAAACCCTCAACCACTTTCCCACATTCCATTTTGTCAAAAACTTAAATGCCAAACTCGGTCACACCGAAACTTCCACATCCGGACTCGCCGAGTTAATCCTAGACAAAGCAACAACCAAATCGTTAAAACTCGATTCCACCGAGATGGTGTTCGGTCTCACCGAAATGCCGTGACCAAGTTTCTGTAACCCTTTCACTCCATTTTGGAATTACCGAGTTGGTTTGATCGGAACTACCGAAACAAGGTCTCACTTAGGTCATCACACATCGACCCCTTCGAGTTTATCCGTTCAGTCTCACCGGGACGCCTAACGTTTGAATATTTTACACAGGTCGGTCTCATCGAGTTTTTGCTTCGATGTCACCGAGTTGATTCAAAAGGTTGTAAGGGTTCGATTCTTGGTGAAGGCTATATATTAGCCCTCCACCCCACTCACTCTATAAGAGAGCCATCAGAACGAAACTACACTTCCACAATTTATTTTCTAAGAGAGAACCACCTACTCATGTGTTGAGATCAAGTGATTCCAATCAAACCATTTGAAACTTGATTTCTAGCCTCCCCAAGTTGCTTTCCACTCCAATCCCTTCTCCTACCCAAGCCAAATCCGTGAGAGTGATTGAGTGTTGAGGAGAATATCTTTTGAAGCACAAGAGCAAGGATTTGATCATCAACACACCATCTATTACCTTTTGGAGAGTGATGTCTACTGGATTTGGTTATGTGTCACTTAGGAGCCTCCAAGATCACATGAAATTGAACCAAGGAGTTTATAAGGGCAAGTAGATCGCCTACTTCGTGAAGATCTACTCGAGTGTGGTTAGTCCTTCGTGGACATAAGCCATGGTGGAATAGACAATGGTGCCTCTTTGCGGACCTATTGTGGGTGGATCCCCCTGTGGACTCGCGCAGCCGTTACCCTCAGTGGGTTGAAGTTCCCCTCAATGTGGACGCACAATAGCGCTACCTACAAGAACCATCTCAAAAATCTCCGTGTCTTCATTGCGTTTGATTTCTCCGATCCCTCCTTTATGTTCATATGCAAAGTATTTACTTCCCGTTGCACTACTATTAAAATTGCATGTGTAGGGTGTTGCTTGACTTGGTAGAATTGTTAAAACTTGCCTACAACAAAAATTGGGAAAATGATAAGTTTTTATTTGGTCAAAAATACTCTAATCACCCCCTCTAGACATACTTTTGATCCTACAAGTGTTCATATTTGATCTAAGAAAAACTTACAACCAATATAGTGCAGTCAAAAAAGAAGTTGAGATACCTCCATCACTCGTAGTTTCAATCACATGCATTTTATCTGATTGAATAACAAAGTTATTCAGGCCAATCTGTTGAACTAGCATGAAACCCTCTCTCAAAGCATATGCTTCAGCCGTCATTGCATCAACCATGTAAGGTAGACACGAAGAAAGACACAAGTAGGACGCCGCCACAAATTTTTCACGTGAGTCTCTTATGATGATTCATGTGCTTCCTCTTCCCTCATCAACATCAAAAGTTTCATCAACATTCACTTACATCAGGCCTTTCGACGGGCACGCCCAGCCATGCCGTAATCCTGGAGTCACCTTCTTCTTTGCATGGGCATAATTTGCTACAAGAGCCCCCAATGGCCATATCTGATTTATGAGCGGCCTGTACAGGTTCATTGTGAATGATTTGCCGCCTCTCCGACCAAATTTACCATGCAACAGTTAAGATTAATTCCGGTAGCCCAACTTAATCCAAAAAAATCATGGACCCCTCATACTAATGATGTTTTCGAATGCTGTCGCCCCAAATCTATTCAGAACCGTTGCATGTTCTATTATTTCATGTACACATAATAAATTCCCGTTAAGAATATTTGTTCATTGACAATTTAAAGCAAACCTTCCAAGTACTTTAAGAACTTAAATACTCTTTTAATAGATGAAAAATAATGGTTTCTAATTTCGATAGTAACATAATGTTGGATCCATTCCTTTTGAATTGTCACTTTGTCCGTCATGATTCTTGGAAAGTGTCATCGACAATAATTCACATTTGTACAATTTTATTTGTGAAAATGTATATCTATTTAAATCACACATAAAAATCTGGTCAAATTTAGTTTTACGCACATTTCTCTGGCTCGGGTACACTTAAGGCGTGTTTTGTTGTATGCATGGTGGTTGGTAGACTACATATGGATGAAATCTTTTACTTTGCACAGTGTTTGGTTACTTGCCTCACATCAATTCCCTACGCCGTATGGTGTTTAAAGCACTCCAGGGCTAGGTTAAGGAGGAACCTCCGAATTGGCAGTTTTTCAGTCATGCAGGCTTGCGTGGACCATGATGTGAGAAAGATTCTCTCCTTCTCCGTGCCAAACTGCAAGCTCCTCTCACATCGCACGCGGGAAGCCGTCGATACCAAACGAGCGAGCCTGCATACTGCAAAACACCACGAACCACCATGCAGACAACCAAACAACGTGACTACATCGTTTTTTGCAAGGTTTTTCTTCAAGTAAGCCCTGCTCAGCTTGACTCGTTTTTCTCATATAGCCTGACCCAATGACTGTAGGCAACCAAACACGCTCTTAAAGGACAGATGCATAATATCCTCACATCCTGCATGACAAAGAGGGCACGCGCTATATTTTGTAATGTGCATATTTGCAATCACCCGGGAAGGGATCACTCCATATACTACTTGCCACCCAAATATTTTGATTTTTGTCGGGATATTAATCTCCCATAGCTTCTTCCATACGGAGTTGATATGTGACCCCTCAGCGCCAAGTAAGTTTCTTTCATGCCCACCGAAACGATAGCTCCATTCCACATGATAAGCTGAATGAACGCATATACTCCCTCCGTTCCAAAATATTTGTCTTTCTAGATATTTCAAATGGACTACACATACGGATGAATGTAGACATATTTTAGAATATAGATTAATTCATTTTGCTTTGTATGTAGTCACTTGTTGAAATGTCTAAAAAGACAAATATTTGGGAACGGAGGGAGTAGTTGCCAATGTAAAGATCAGTTTTTTTTTTAAGAAAAAATATCAGTTATTTTTACAATGTAAAGATGGCAAATTATCAAAGTCTTTAATTCTCCGTGCGTGTAGCATTTTTGGAGTTAGGGAGCTCGCGGCCGTGGAGGGCTAACGACTGAAGAGTGGGCCTTGAGAGAGTTACGGAGCATTTGGGCTTCTTCCCACGGGCACGGCTCAGAGCAATTCCCCTTTCTCTTCCGCCGTTCCTGCTCGACTCCACTCCACAGAGAGCACGCCGCTCAAAACCCTCGTCGCCACCGCGGCGCTTCCGGCGACGCCATGGACACCCGGGTGCCGCCCGTTCCCATGGACCCGGCGACGGCGGCGAGGTTCAGGCGCGACGGCCATGACCCAGACGAGATGGAGGCCCTCTTCGCCCGCGTGCTCTCCCGGACCCACTTCGCCCTCCCGGACCCCCCCGTCTCCGTCGACGCTCGCCTCTTCGGTCTCCTCCCCCACGACTCCGTCGACTGCGTCAGCCACCTCCCCGACCTGCTCCTCGGCAACATCGTCTCCCGTCTCCCCGTCAAGGACGGCGCGCGCACAGCCGTGCTCTCCCGGCGCTGGCGCGGGGTCTGGCGCTCCGCCCCGCTCGTCCTCGTCGACTCTCACATCCTCCCCGCAGGCACGGCGGCCGCGCGCGCCGACGCTCGTCGGGTCACCTCCGCCGTCTCCCGCGTCCTAGACGCTCACCCGGGCCCCTTCCTCTGCGTCCACCTCACCAGCAGCTACATGGAAGAATTCCATGGCCTGCTCACGCGCTGGTTCCAGACCCTCGCCGTCAAGGGCATCCAGGATCTCGTCCTCGTCAACCGCCCGTGGCCGCTCGACATCGTTATCCCCTCCACCTTCTTAGGCATGGCCACCCTCACCCGCCTCTACCTCGGCCTCTGGAAGTTCCCCGACACGGCAGGCGTCAGGCGCTCCACCTGTTTCCCTAACCTCCTTGAGCTCGGGCTCTGCAGCGTCTTCATTGAGAGCAAGGATTTGGACTTCATCCTCGACAGGAGCCCCGTGCTGGAGACGCTCTGTGTCCACGGGAATATTTTCAAGCTTAGCCTCTGCCTTGTCAGCCAAAGCCTCCGTTGCTTGAAGATCACCGGGTCCTTCTTTGAAGAAATTGCTCTGGTGGACGCCCCATGCCTTGAGCGACTCATTCTAACAGGATGTTGGACCCGCGGCGGGGTTTGCACCAAGGTGAAGATCGGTCATGCCCCCAAGCTGCACTCGTTGGGATACTTGGATTCAGGAAGTCATGTCCTAGAGTTCGGCAATACCGTCATCAAGGTGCCTCATCTTTTCGATTTGTTTTATTGTACACCATAATACCTAAATGATCAACGTATATGTTTGATCTTTCTTCTCTTGATTGACTGCATTCAGATTGCAATTGCAGGCTGGGACAAAGGTGAGCCCAAGCACCATGGTAACAAGTGTGACGATCTTGGCTTTGGAGGTGCGTTATGGAGTCCGCAATGATGTCAAGATGATCCCGACTATCCTCAGATGCTTTCCCAATGTTGAGACGCTCCACATCATGGTGAGGCCCCTGATGCTTCTGTTGGCATTCATTTGCACCATTATGTACTAGCATCATATTTTGAGTTGCTGCTGTTGCTGCACGATCCATCAACAGCTGATGAGCTTACTGTGCACTAATTTAATTAATTTTTCAGTCTGTAGAAACTGATCAACCCTCTGGCAAGAACCTTAAGTTCTGGAATGAGTCCGGCACCATAGAATGCATCCGTTCGTGCATCCAGCGGCTGGTTTTCCATGATTTCCGAGGGGATCGAAGTGAGCTTGCTTTCCTCAAATTCTTCTTTGAGGGCGCATTGGTACTGAAGGAGGTGGTGTTAGTGTTGGCCAATGGAAGTTTCACCACAATGGGGGATATTCGTTCCAAAGTGAAGCCTCTGATGTCCATGAAACGGGCCAGGGACTCCTCAATCATGGTTAATACTAATGGAGGTAGCATTGGGAACTTCAAGAGAGCATCTGACTTTTCTCTTTGCGACCCTTTTGTGGACTACTGAAGTCAAAGGTGCATGTTTATTCACGGTCACCTCTGGAAGTTGTTATGCTCTGTTGTCGCCGTATGGACATGCTCTTTTTTCAGCATTTGGATGATCCAGCCCGACCATTGTTTCTGGAAACACGACTAGCTTAAGTGTTGAAGTTAGTGCTACCCTTTTCGTTGATGCAAATGACTGCCCATTATGTGGTAAACACTGTTTTTTCTGTTGGCAATTACAGAGCGCCTATTGTACTTGTGTTAAATGTGATTTCATTATCTAGATTTGATCTGTTGAGAATGGTGTTACATTGCATAATTGCTGCTATAGGAATGTGGCTTGATGCTGGATACTGGGGAGAATTAGTGACATGTGAGCTAGTTCATCTTTTGATTACTGTCTTGGCAATATACTCGAGATATTATTTGGAATATTTGTTCCAGCTGGCTGAAGATTTTGATGCTCTCAGATTGTGCCGTTTTTTGTTCTGATTGATTTGCATAGATGTGCCGGAGTCAATTATCACGGCAGCTCTTTATGCCCTCTCTGGTTCTTCAGTTGTGAGATTTGAATCCTCATTCGCGAGCTAATTTGGTTATTTTCGTGTCGTGTTAAGGTGATGGTATCTTGAGCTGCATGGGCATGCAGCGTGCCTAAAAATGGTTTGTCCAGTCAGGCAAACTATGATATTAATGATATGTCCCGAAAGTGCTCTTCTAATCCCGAGTTCATGTGAGCTCGGATGAACAGTAAAATCAAACGAAAAAGAAAAAAATTGAAATAATTCTTTTTTTTGTGTGTGTGTGTGAAACATTGACAAATGTTTTGATAGGTTGCAAAGTTTCATCATGAAATGACATTCGTGAAAATGTGGCAAAAAAATTGATGTTGCAAAATGCATTTGGAAATAACATTTTGGAGCATCGATTTTTTTTTTTGCGGAGAAGGATATGTTAAGTCTTAAATGCCATTTATTCTCAGATCTTCTCTACACGATGATAAAGTAGTTGCTGTTCCAGATAGTACACAATTAGTCACAGCTCTTTATGGCCTCTCTGGTTCTTCAGTTGCGAAAAAAAGTGGTTCATGCGCCTTGATGATGATAGCCGTAAGACCGTCCATAGCAATGACGAAAAACATAGGCGAGAGTGATTCCCCCTGTCTCAGACTGCATGCATGTCTGAATATGTCTCTATGTGCAGTTGATGTCGTTCTATTCATAAAGCCTAACTATGCGGATCTGTCCTTCATGATAGAGGCGCTGAAGATCGTCAGGAATCCTCATACATGGAGATGAGGGGGATGAGGAGTTGGTCCGGAACATGGTGCCTTGGCAGATACATAAATTTCCGTGCAAGTATCTAGGCCTGCAACTTAGCCTTAAGCAGCTCACTAGATCAGAATGGCAACCCATGGTTGACGCGGCTAGGAATGGTGACCCGACCAGGAAGGTTGATCCTTGTGAAACAGGTCATGCGCGTGAGGCCTACACACCATCTGATTGTCGCAGAGGCGCCTAAATGGGCATTCGAAAGGGTAGACAAAGGCTGCCAAGCTTTCTTTTGGACACGTTCAGATCATATTCACGGCGGGAAATGTGCTGTATCTTGGCAGCGTGTGTGCAAGCCAAAACACTTAGGTGGGCTGGGAGTGATAGATCTCCACAAACATGGAATTGCATTACGGATGGGATGGGAATGGCTAAAGAGAACATATGCCTCGAGGCCTTGCAGGGGCTCAATGAGCTGGTGGACATGCAAGTAATGTCGGCATTTACCAGCCTTGTCAAATGGCAAATTGGCGATGGTAAGAAGGCCCTATTTTGCAAAGTAGATGGATCACCAGTGTCATGGTTTTAACACGGCAGATGTCCTAGGATTAAGACTTAGACGTGAGGCCATCGCAACGATGATTAGCTTGTCGGGGTTGAGCGGGACGAGAGACACGGTTTACCCAGGTTTGGTCCCTCACGGTGGAGGTAAGAGCCTACTCCTGCTTTTCTGCTTGTTGCTCGAGTATCGATTACAAGACAGCGGATTCGCTTGACCTAACTATCGTTTGTTTGTTATCTAATCTATCTGCCTCAGGGGCTCGCCTTTATACACAGGTCGAGACCCTGGGCTTACAAGAGTCCGGGTTGTAACATGACTCATGACCAACTCTATGCCGCCTTGCCTTTGTTGACAAGACACCATATGTCTGCTTACACCTCTGGGTCGCCTATCGCCTTCTGTCTTCAGGTCCTAAGCCGACCCATCTTGTGAGCCGCCCCTCTGGCCCTTCTCTCTGATTGCTTCCGGCCCATTTGTTTGTTGGGTCTTGAAGAGTCGCCAATAACATGACCCGACCATTATACGACGGGTTATACCACGGGGCTATATCCCCAACATTAGGCCCCGGATTGATTTGAACTTGTTTATGTCAATCTTCACTCCCTTAATCCAGTGAATCTTCTTTCTGAAACTTATCTCAGCTTGAAAAAAATCTTCACGACCCGCCATATGAAATGATGATGTCACCACCACAAATTTGGGAAAAATCCCATGACGTCATAACGAATATTTTGTATAAATCCATTTATCCAGAAAATCGAGGCGTCTTTCCGTTGCAAAAGTTACCGCTCCTTCTTGGCTCTCGCACCTGCCATTTACTGTTGTTCGTCCCTTATAAATATCCACACAGGGCTTTCTTTTTCACTTTTACCCCGCCCCCTCTCCTTCTTCTTTTTCCCCTCGAAACCCCTGGCGATCGGAGCTCCGCTGCGCCCAGTGACCTCTCCCGGCCTCCTCGTCCGGGACCAGAACACCGCTCCGACCTCGCCGGAGTCCAGCGGTGCCGTCCCGCTTTCGACTGCCGCAGCTAGGTACCCATCTCCCTCTCCTGTAGATCTACATTTTCTCGCCTGAGTTCATCAGGTTCATCGGTGTTCATCTGTTCTTTCCAGTATATATTGAGTATATAGTATTATCTGATCCGAGAATGCCATATAAATGTTGCGGTAGTAGTTCCAACTCTAGCTTTTGCATCTAAATAACCTATGCTTTCCTCCAGAATCCATGACTAGTTCACGAGTAGTCCTTCTGCTACCATTAGGTTTAGTCATTATTATTTTTATATTTTTTGAAACTGTCTGTAGATCTAAAATCAGCCCCTTTCCACCACTAGGCTATGCCTTAGTCTACACTTCTATTTATTTATTTAGCCTTTGTTTTTTCCTTTTATTTATTTATTTAGTTGGCCTTTCCTTTTATTTTTGGTCTTTTTTCTGGGACAATGCTCTAATAATGATGATCATCACACTTATATTTATTTACAACTCAAAGATTACAACTCGATACTAGAACAAAATATGACTCTATATGACTGCCTCCGGCGGTGTACGGGGATGTGCAATGAATCAAGAGTGACATGCACGAAACATTATGCATGGTGGCCTTGCCACAAATACGATGTCAACTACATGATCATGCATGGCAATATGACAATGATGGTGCGTGTCATAATAAACGGAATGGTGGAAAGTTGCATGGCAATATATCTCGGAATGGCTATGGAAATGCCATAATAGGTAGGTATGGTGGCTGCTTGAGGAAGGTATATGGTGGGTGTATGGTACTGGCAAAAGTTGCGCGGTTATAGAGAGGCTAGCAGTGGTGGAAAGGTGAGAGTGCGTATAATCCATGGACTCAACATTAGTCATAAAGAACTCACATACTTATTGCAAAAATCTACAAGTCATCAAAACAAAGTACTACACGCATGATCCTAGGGGAAGGGTTGGTAGGAGTTAACCATCGCGCGATCCCGACCTCCACACAAAGGATGACAATCAAAGAAATACCTCATGCTTCAAATTTGTCACACAACGATTACCATACGTGCATGCTACGGGACTTGCAAACCTCAACACAAGTATTTCTCAAATTCACAACTACTCTACTAGCATGACTCTAATATCACCATCCTCATATCTCAAAAGGATCATCAAGTATCAAACTTTTCATAGTATTCAACACACTTTATATGAAAGTTTTTATTATATCCCTCTTGGATGCCCATCATATTAGGACTAAATTCATAACCAAAGCAAATTACCATGTTGTTGAAGACTCTCAAAATAATATAAGTGAAGCATGAGAGTTCATCTATTTCTTCAAAATAAAACCACCGCCATGCTCTAAAAAGATATAAGTGAAGCACTAGAGCAAACGACAAACTACTCCGAAAGATATAAGTGAAGATCAATGAGTAGTCGAATAATTATGTAACTATGTGAAGACTCTCTAACATTTAAGAATTTCAGATCTTGGGATATTATTCAATCAGCAAGAAAAACAAAATAAAATAAATTGACGCTCCAAGCAAAACACATATCATGTGGTGAATAAAAATATAACCTCAAGAAAAGTTACCGAGGAATGAAGACGATAGAGGGGATGCCTTCCCGGGGCATCCCCAAGCTTAGTCTTTTGGTTGTCTTTGAATATTACCTTGGGGTGCCTTGGGCATCCCCAAGCTTAGGATCTTGCCACTCCTTATTCCATAGTCCATCGAATCTTACCCAAAACTTGAAAACTTCACAACACAAAACTCAACAAAAAACTCGTAAGCTCCGTTAGTATAAGAAAATAAAACCACCACTTAGGTACTGTTGTGAACTCATTATGAATTCATATTGGTGTAATATCTACTGTATTCCAACTTCTCTATGGTTCTTACCCTCTGATACTACTCATAGATTCATCAAAATAAGCAAACAACACATAGAAAACAGAATCTGTCAAAAACAGAATAGTCTGTAGCAATTTGTAACTTTCGAATACTTACGTAACTCTAAAAATTCTGAAATAAATTGGTGGACATGAGGAATTTGTCTACTAATCTTCTGCAAAAATAATCAACTCAAAAGCACTCTTCTGTAAAAAAAAATGGCAGCTAATCTCATGAGCTCGAAGTTTCTGGTTTTTACTGCAAGATCACATTAACTTTCACCCAAGTCCTCCCAAAGGATCTACTTGGCACTTTATTGAAATAAAAGCTATAAAACATGATTAATACAATAGCTTAATCATGTGAACACACAAAAACAGTAGGGGTAAATATTGGGTTGTCTCCCAACAAGCGCTTTTCTTTAATGCCTTTTAGCTAGGCATGATGATTTCAATGATGCTCGCATAAAAGATAAGAATTGAAACATAAGGAGAGCATCATGAAGAATATAACTAGCACATTTAAGTCTAACCTACTTCCTATGCATAGGGATTTTATGAGCAAACAACTTATGGGAACAATAATCAACTAGCATAGGAAAGCAAAACAAGCATAGCTTCAAGATTTTCAACAGATAGAGAGGAAACTTGATATTATTGCAATTCCTACGAGCATATGTTCCTCCCTCATAATAATTTTCAGTAGCATCATGAATGAATTCAACAATATAACCATCACATAAAGCATTCTTTTCATGATTTATAAGCATAGAAAATTTACTACTCTCCACATAAGCAAAATTCTTCTCATTAGGAATAGTGGGAGTATCATAAGAAACTCGAATACTATAAATTGTTTCCATATTAATTAAAAGAGTAATGTTCAGAAAAAGGGTAATCATAATCATGACAAGTTTTATAAATATAATCATCACTACTTTTTATAGCGTAACCGTTATCACAATAATCATCATAAATAGGAGGCATGCTATCATCATAAGAAATTTGCATATCAAAACTTGGGAGGCTAAAAATACCATCTTCATCTAACGTAGCATCCCCAAGCTTGGGACAAACATTAATTGCAGAAAATAAATTCTCAAACATGTCATTCTCATCAAACATAGCATCCCCAAGCTTGGGCCTTTTCATATCATAAGCATAATCACTCTCATCATTAATATTATGGATAGCACAGATAGTATATCAATTATCATCATTACAATGAGTAATAGGAGCAATATCATTTGGAAGGGATACCTTTTTATCTTTGCTTCTCCGTCTTTTCTTTTTCTTCTTCGCATCATGTATGGGTTTAATCCTGTTTTGGAGCTCCTTATTAATGAGATTGGTTGAATAGAAGGCTCCTCCTCGTTACCTGATTCATTATAAGAAAGAATATGAGGATACGGGAAAACCTCTTCCCTTTCATTAGTGTTCTCTTCATCTTCTATTTGTTTTCTTGTCTTTATGTAATTGGTAATATAAGGATTTTAAATGAAATTCACTGCACAATACATATAAATTTCCTCTAGATCAAAATCAAAAACTTTATCAAGGACAAATTCTGGAAGATCCTAAGTTATACGTTTCGTTTCTTCATAACCCAGAAGCAAACTAAGTTCATTATGATTTGCAAGGGAAATCAAGTCATCATAATTTTTGGACACGATTCGATCATGAAACAATTTGCATTGGATATTTAAATGATCACGTTCATTGCCAAGTCCACAAGGACGGCTAAGAAAATTTAAATTTTCAGCCAAACATCTATCCTTTCTTGCAACCATTTGGTTTCTAAATGTCTCTTACAAAATCTATCTTCCCTATTTGGTGTGTACTTGCAAACTCTATGCACTCCACAAAAGTTGACATGCTTATAAGAGACATTTTCATCATGACTAGTGCAATCATCATTAGTACTATGGATATCCAAAGAGTTCATACTAACAACATTGCAATCATGCTCATCATTCAAAGATTTAGTGCCAAACATTTTAATGCATTCTTCTTCTAGTATTTGGGCACAATTTTCCTTCCCATCATTTTCACAAAAGATATTAAAAAGATGAAGCATATGAGGCAACCTCAATTCCATTTTTTTGTAGTTTCCTTTTATAAACTAAACTAGTGATAAAAAAAGAAACTAAAAGATTCGATTGCAAGATCTAAAGATATACCTTCAAGCACTCACCTCCCCGGCAACGGCGCCAGAAATTGCTTGATGTCTACTACACAACCTTCTTCTTGTAGACGTTGTTGGGCCTCCAAGTGCAGAGGTTTGTAGGACAGTAGAAAATTTCCCTCAAGTGGATGACCTAAGCTTTATCAATCCGTGGGAGGCGTAGGATGAAGATGGTCTCTTTCAAACAACCGTGCAACCAAATAACAAAGAGTCTCTTGTGTCCCCAACACACCCAATACAATGGCAAATTGTATATGTGCACTAGTTCGGCGAAGAGATGGTAATACAAGTGCAATATGGATAGTAGATATATGTTTTTGTAGTCTGAAAATATAAAAACAGCAAGGTAACTAATGATAAAAGTGAGCACAAACGGTATTGCAATGCGTTGAAACAAGGCCTAGGGTTCATACTTTCACTAGTGCAAGTTCTCTCAACAATAATAACATAACTGGATCATATAACTATCCCTCAACATGCAACAAAGAGTCACTCCAAAGTCACTAATAGCGGAGAACAAACGAAGAGATTATTGTAGGGTACGAAACCACCTCAAAGTTATTCATTCTGATCGATCTATTCAAGAGTCCATAGTAAAATAACACGAAGCTATTCTTTCTGTTCGATCTATCCTAGAGTTCGTACTAGAATAACAACTTAAGACACACATCAACCAAAACCCTATTGTCACCTAGATACTCCATTGTCACCTCAAGTATCCATGGGCATGATTATACGATATGCATCACACAATCTCAGATTTATCTATTCAACCAACACAAAGAACTTCAAAGAGTGCCCCAAAGTTTCTACCAAAGAGTCAAGATGCCTATGCATAGATTCCCAAGGTCACGAAACCCGCAAGTTGATCACCAACATACATCAAGTGAATCGATAGAATACCCCATTGTCACCACGGGTATCCCACGCAAGACATACATCAAGTGTTCTCAAATCCTTAAAGACTCAATCCGATAAGATAACTTCAAAGGGAATACTCAATCCATTACAAGAAGGTAGAGGGGGAGAAACATCATAAGATTCAACTATAGTAGCAAAGCTCGCGATACATCAAGATCGTGCCATCTCAAGAACATGAGGGAAAGATCAAACACATAGCTACTGATACATACCCTCATCCCCGAGGGTGAACTACTCCCTCCTCGTCACGGAGAGCGCCGGGATGATGAAGATGGCCACCGGAGAGGGAGTCCCCCCTCCGGCAGGGTGCCAGAACGGGTCTAGATTGGTTTTCGGTGGCTACAGAGGCTTGCGGCGGTGGAACTCCCAATCTAGGTTATTTTCTGGAGGTTTGGATATATATAAGAGGTGTTGGAGTCGGGAACAAGTCTGGGGGTCCCCGAGGCGGCCACGAGATAGGGGGCGCGCCCAGGGGGTAGGGAGCGCCCCCACCCTCGTGGTGGCCTCGGAACTCTTCTGGTCCATCTCCGGTACTCCATGGGCTTCTTCTTGTCCAAAAACAACGTCTGTGCAGTTTCAGGTCAATTAAACTCCGTTTGGTATTCCTTTTCTGCGATACTCAAAAACAAGGAAAAAATAGAAATTGGCACTGGGCTATGGGTTAATAGGTTAGTCCCAAAAATCATATAGAATAGCATATAAATGCATATAAAACATCCTAGATGGATAATATAATAGCATGGAACAATCAAAAGTTATATATACATTGGAGACGTATCAGCGATGCATAGGCCGGCGCGGCGGCGGAGTTATAATTATGCGTACTTAGGCTTTGTTTTTAATGCTGGTCTTTTGTTAGTGCAATGTTTAGGTCAAGTGGCTCTGTGTAATTACTAAAATTGCTCGATTCAGTAAGTGTGGTCTATCTGTTGTACGCTCTTTTGTGTGCCCAAATTAGCAAGCGATGTTAAATTATGCAATGACGTACCCGGGGAAATTTCCACCAAAATTTGAATTATCAAACTCATCCCATGCGCGTAAAGCAGAATAATCGTTTGCGATGCACACAGTCGTTCAAAGTGAATGGTCCAGTGGCACCGCGCGCGTTCGAAGTGAATGTGCCCATGCCTTGGGACCAAAATTTGAACTATCAAACTCATCACATGCGCGTAAAGCAGAAGAATCGTTTGCGATGCACACAATCGTTCAAAGTGAATGGTCCGGCGGCACCGCGTGCAAAGTTTCCCTCCACATTTCCAAAATTTTGTTATACTGCCAAATATCTACCCACCCCCTTCCCCCTTTCCCACCCCCTTTCTCCCCGACCAGAAGTCACATTTCCCATGTTTCCTCCTTCCTTCCTTCCTTGCTAAGCTATAGCCGCTTCCTCGCTCTCGCTGTCTCGCATCCTACCACCGGGGTCGCCATGGTCTTCTTCAAAGACATTTCCAGCGGTTCCTCCTCCGACGACTACTCCTTCACCACCCGGGTATGCCTCTCTTCTCTCTCTCGGGCTATGACTTGGAATGAAGGATTTTTACCCGGAGGTCAATTTGAGTCATTTCTTCCTCTTGTAGCTCCCTAAGACCATTAGTGGCAACAAATGGAGCGGGGTGGCTGAAGATCTATCTGCTCATTGTCACCATCAATCTCCATGAGTGAAGCTACTTGCGTTTGATTCTGTGGACACTGGGAGGAATTTTCTGGCATGTGCAGAGAAGGTTAGACCCTCTTCCGTTGTTACAAATCATTTGTTAGATGTGATTCAGACACTGTCACGGTCCCAACCCATTCATACCACACCTTCAACCAAATGCATCCTAAGACAGTGTCACAGTTGGTACCTAGTATCTTAAACTGTTGCCATCTCATCAGCGGTGCCATTAGAAAACTATTTGGCACCGCTTCAGCAGTTTGTGCAGCCAACTTTGGTCCACACATCCGAGCAGCCAAGCAGTAAAATACTAAATCTTTATGCCACGAAGGAACTGGGCATCGGAGCAACTACGTGCTCCGGATTCCGGGTCCCTGATTTTTTTCCGCTGCATCCGCTCGCCAGTTCAGGACACCGGTGTGAGATATAGCAATAGTTGTCTTTACACCAGTTTTGGCATACATAGTCGACGACCTTAGTGCTATTAGTTCTATGTTACTAAATTTGTGCATGTACACACCTGTTAGTATTAATTTGCTGTCATCCAAACACTGTCGCTATGCTGTTGCAGTTATATTTACCTTCCTCATAAAATGTTCAATTTGTTATTTATTGTACATGAGTAAGAACTTGTAGCATCGTTGTAGTTAATTATAGCTTCTGATGTTCCAGAATTTGGTTGTTGTATCAGTACCAATTATTTCATTTGCACATTGAACTTTTTGAGAAGATATGTCATAATTAACATGTTTCTTCAGTTTTTCAAAATAAGTATTGGTGATTTTATATGTTGCTATGAACCCGTTTCCCCTACAATTGTTACTGATCTAGTTTTAAATATTATAGGATGAACGGAAGTGTTCTTACTTGGAGTGGGTTGATCAAGAGTGGCCAGAGTCTTTGAAGATGTGCCTAACGAAGCTCTGGAGCATGTATGCGGAAGTGAACACACGTAGGCTTAGAGAAAGTCTTGTCAACGCTGAAGCATATTTCAAGATGCGGGATAAAAAGTTGAAGGTGGAGAATGAGCTCAATTTTTTTAAATCAGACTTTGCTAAGATCGTGTCGACGAAGGAGGATGCACTTTCCCAGTTGGCCTGTGCAAAACGGGTTCTTACTGAACTGAAAACAGAGGTGGATAAGACGAGCCTGGATGACCTCGATTAGGGAAATGAATATATTGTTCTTATGAAGTTGAACTAGCTATATGTTGTACTGTGCTGTTTTCATGTAGCTACCGTAATGTGATGTTATAATATATTTATGTGCCTGATATGAAATTGGCAAACAGTTGTTGGATATGAAATGTGAATTTGCGTAATACTGGAATTATTTATTGTAAATTAATAAACCTGCTAAATGTGTCATGGACCTTTGCAAACGGTTCTAGTAGTAAAAGCACTTGCGATGGATAGCCCAATGTCACATAGTTTTCTTCATCAAATTGTGTGTGATATAGTTGATAAAAGCAAACAATTAACCAAGGAAGACCGTGTGTGATAGTTACACCTTTCACACACGAGCCTACACATAAAACTGTGTGGGATTTACGTCCGAACGGAAACGTTTTCCCCGGATTGACTAGGTGGGATGTACATAAGAACGGAAACGTATTCCTTGGATTGACTGTGTGTGATATACATACGAACGAAAATGTTTTTTTGGGATTCACCATGTGGGATGTACATACCTACAGAAATGATTTTCTTAGATTACCATGTGGGACGCACATACCTACGGAAATGATTTTCTCAAGTTACCGTGTGGGATGTACATACCTATGGAAATGATTGGGTTTCCATGCCTCGCCCGATCGGACACGGCCCCATCCTAGGTTCCAGCAGGGCTTATCCCCGACGATTTCTAGGTCGTGTGGGAAGGACACCCTATCGCACACACTCACTTGGCGACGGTTCCAAATGCCGTCACGGAAAGGGCTAAAAAACCGTTTGTTTAGGACCGACGTGCACTAGTGCATACACGCAAATGTGTATGACCAAGATCAGGGACTCACGGGAAGATATCACAACACAACTCTAAACACAAATAAAATAATACAAGCTTTATATTATAAGCCAGGGGCCTCGAGGGCTCGAATACATAAGCTCGAATACACAAGAGTCAGCGGAAGCAACAATATCTGAGTACAGACATAAGTTAAACAAGTTTGCCTTAAGAAGGCTAGCACAAAAGTAACAACGATCGTAAAGGCAAGGCCTCCTGCCCGGGAGCCTCCTAACTACTCCTGGTCGTCGGCGACCGTCACGTAGTAGTAGGCACCCTCGGGGTAGTAGCAGTCGTGAAAGGTGGCATCTGGCTCCTGGACTCCGCCATCTGGTTGCATCAACCTAGAAGGAAGGAAAAAGGGGAAAAGAGGGAGCAAAGCAACCGTGAGTACTCATCCAAAGTAATCGCAAGCAAGGATTTACACTACATATGCATTGGTATTAATGAATGGGTAGTATCTGTGGACTATACTGCAGAATGCCAGAATAAGAGGGGGAGAAGCTAGTCCTATCAAAGACTAGCATCTTCTGGAAACCACCGTCTTGCAGCAAGACGAGGGAGTAGAGTAGTATAACATAAGTCATATTTATGTTGTTGTATCAACGCTCCGGGATCCTTTCTCGACTCCCGGAGCCACACATCCATTTCATGCCTCAGCATCCAGTTCTAGTTGTATCGATTGGAATACAACTCCAAGTGTCTGTTACCATAGGACATGCTATCGATAGATGTTTTCTTCCCTGCATGGGTGCACCAACTTACCCACCACGCTCGCTTAGCTCCAGCCGGAGACACCATCAGGTCATGCCCGGCCTCCGGCAAAATGATACGCCATAACCCAGCCTAGGCTTAATAGAGAGGTCAGCATGCCGGACTAAACCTATGCCCCCAGGGGTCTTGGGCCATCGCCCCGGGAACTCCTGCACGTTGCGTACACGGCTGGTGAGCAGACCTAGCTACCTCCTTTAAAAAGGCAGTGCTTACCAGTCCAACCCAGCACGCGTCGCTCAGTCGCATGACGTCAATTAAGCTTCGGCTGATGCATACGATGCAAAACGTCCATACTATGCCCACGTGATGGTTAGTGCTATCAGGCCAGAGGCCCCTCGGATCAAATATCCAAACCGTTAGTGTCTTGGGAGCGCGCGGTAATGAGCAGAGACTCATGATCATGTGACCCCATCGCCCTATCTCGTGGACTTACGGCAAGGGCCAGGAATGCTCGAACGTGCCACGTAATTAACTCACGGGCACCTTTGAGGTCAACCCGGCTACACATCACTCGTAATTAAGCTCGCACGGGTAACCCTCAGGGCTGACCCGTCTTTAGTAACATGGTTCAGTGTAAAGTCATAGTGAACATAGTAACTGTGTGTCTAACACCAAGGGGGAACCCTAAGGAATCACCCTCGATGGAATTCCACCTGATGTTATCATCAAGGTAAACAAAGGAGGAATCACCCTTGATGTCCACTCTTGAGGAGTTGCACGACAGTGTCGTTATCGGGAGTGAAGAAGGAGGAATCACCCTTGATGACCATAACTCATGAACTAACCTACAAGGTTAACATCAGAAATGCCGACAAAGTATCACCCTCGATACTCGATAGTAACCCAGTAGTGTCGAACAACTAAGTGGAAAGTGTTGTGTGGTGCCGGAGCCTGGTCTTCGATCCCGTTGATCGGGTCTTCTGATAATCCAGTGGGGGCAATAGGGACAAGGTGGGGTCACTGGTGGGTCAACAACCAACCTATACTAAGCAGGTTAGGATAAGCATGTAGGTAACAATTGTAGGTACAAAAGCAGGCTATGCATCAGAATAGGAGCAAACAATTATAGTAGCAAAATCTAATGCAAGCAAAAGAGAGAATGGAATGGACGATATCGGGATGATCAAAGGAGGTTGGCTTGCCTGGAAGCTCCGCTGAAAGGGAAGGAGGGTCGTCATCGATGTGGTCGATCACAGGGGCATTAGCAACAATCTCGAGGTCTACCGGAGAGAAGGGGGGGGGGGGGCAGCAAATACAAAGCACACATATGCAATACAGATGCATGACATGACAATAAGCGGTGCTAGGGGTGCTCTAACGCAGTATACACGATACCAACGAAGAGGGATAACATCCGGGAAAGAATTCCTGGTGTTAAGCATTTTCGAACAGGCGAACCGGAGGGGGAATGTTGCATGTTCACTATGCTAGGGGCATGTGACAGCTGAACGGATCGCGTTTCCGGATTCATCTCATCGTTTTGAGCAACTTTCATGTATAAAACTTTTTCATCCGAGTTACGGATTATTTTATATGATTTTTTCGAAGTTTTAACAATATTTTAGAATTATTATTAATTTGAAATTAAATAGTAAAATGCTAGGTGCACCCAGATCTGTGTACACAGAAGTGTACCAGAGGGTGACATGTGGGTCCAGGGGGTCCCAGATGACCAGTCAACATTTGACTGGTCAACAGGGGTGGGCCCCCCTGTCATTGGCTCATTTAATAATTACATATTTAAATTAACTAATCTACTTTATTAGTTAGTTAACCAAAATTAACTAAGTTAATTATACAATTAATTAATTAATTATATGTTTTTCATTACTTTTTTAGTCTTCCTTTCCCTTTTTTAAGGGGGCGGGCCCCACGGCCGAGTGGCACAAGGCCATAGCGGGGCGGGTTATCGGGGCTATGGGTGCAGGCAAAACAGGGGCCAGCATGCTCGCGCCCGAGCAAGCAGAGGCAGCAGTGGGCCACGGCGGCCTGGCTCAGCCAGAGCGGCGCTGGAGCTCAGCGAAGCTCCGGCGTGGTGATGGCGGGGGCGCGCGGGCGATTGGGCGGAGACGACGCTAGGCGCGGCAGGCGGCGGTGGCAGCAGGTGGCAGAGGGGCGAGCCGGGCACGGGCGGGAAGGGCATCTCGGCGGCGATGGCGAGGGTAGGGCAAGGCGCAAGCGGAGCGGCGTGGCGGGGCGAGCGGCAGCGGCGATGGCGAGGGTAGGGCAAGGCGCAAGCGAAGCGGCGTGGCGGGGCGAGCGGCAGCGGCGACAGGAGGAGTAGGAGGGCGGTAAGGCGAGTAGCGGCTAGCGCTAGCGATGGTGGTTTGCGCGCGGGCCAGCAGGCACTGGGACGGCTAAAGGCACTTTTGGCCACGGCGCGCACGACACGGGACGCGAACGGCACGGGTGCAGGTGTGGGTAGAGTGTGGTCGGTGAGCGAAACAGGGGCGACCAGGGGGTACGGGCGCAGCCTGAGTGGTCGACGGCGTCGCCGTTTAAGTAGGCCGCGGGCACAGCCGTGAGCGACATGACGTGGTGTTGTTGAAGTGTCAAGCAGTCACACGAACATCGAGTAGTAGTAGTAGCGCAGCAATAGACAACATGCGAGTGGATGTAGGGGAAGAACAGGGCACGCGGGAACGTGACCAGAGCTGGGGCGAGCGCTTGCTTGGGCGTGACGATGTAGTTTTGGGTAGCGGAGGTGGGACACGACCTACGGCGATGATGGAAAGGGGAAGCGGGGCGCGGGAGCTCACCGTGTGGGCGCACGGGGACCCGGTGACGGGTTAGTAGCAGCAGGGGCGCAACATCGATGATGGACGACGATAGCGACCCGATGAAGAAGAGGGAGCGGGCGTCGTCTTGAAGGCCCCCGACGCCGTCAGGTGGTGCAGGCGGAGCCACGGAGTACGGCGGCTCCACCGGGCAGGGTCTTAGGCTGCTGCAAGAACGGTGGACGCGCGGGCAAGCTCCTCCATGGCGACGGGCTCGTCGGACGCGGTAGATCTGGAGGAGGGGGAGAGGCGGAGAGGGAGATATTTGTGCGAGGGGGGGCTGACGAGGCTGAGGGGGAGGTTCACGGCGTTCTTATCCCCTTCGGGGTATCGCCGACGATGTGGTGTGGCGGGTGTCGGTGTCAAAACCGGCAGATCTCGGGTAGGGGGGCCCAAGCATTCAGAGCTTTGAAAACATGGGAGGTTTATTTGCTGCCTAAGGAGTTTCTTGTCTATACTTACCATCAAGCCTTGAAGCATTTCAAAGATCATCCACATGTCGATCGCATGCTGGCAAGATGGGAAGCTTATTTGGAGAGATTCAACTATTTCGTTGTCTACAAATCAGGAGCCACAAATCAAGTAGCTGATGCTTTGAGTCGACGTGTTAGTACTCCATTTCTTTGAAAGCGGAATTGCCAGGTATAGCCCTACGCTGCTCTTTACCATGCTGTATATAAACCACTCGTTTCACTCACAACCTTCACCACTGATCGGAGATCAAGTTAGTGGTCAGTAGTGTTTGCTACAGATGATTATGACTCGTCAGGTTCGAACTGACTTAGGTTGGACCAGGACCCACCTATCTCCACCAAGAAGGAATCGCTTTTGGTTACGCAGTTCAGTTGGCGATAAAAGCCAACCTAATTTGCGGGCCGGTAGGCCAGCCAACTAACTCTTCAAATGAAGAACTGATTTCCCCACATCTGGGAACCTATAGAAAGATTATCAGACGGCTTTCATTCCCTTCAGGGGGGGGGGTGTTCCTTCAGAGCAATCCATATCATCAGATTCACTCCCTGATTCATCAGTTGATGAATCATCACTTAAATCAAAATCCGTGTCGAGATCCGATTCATCAGTTGATGAATCATCACTCTCTCCAGAATCATGATCTAGAAAAGGGGACTGCCCCTGCCAGAACTCCTCAGCTCCCGGGGGTAGAACGTTTAAATCAAAAGGCAGAAGGGCGAGTAAATGATGGAGACTAAAAAACCGATTTAAGGTGGCATTGTCCACGGAGAAACCACCCCAAAGCCAAGTCACTATGGTATCTCCTACTACTGGTATGGCGCTAGCTAAGCTTGTAATTACTGTTGCTCCCCAAAAGCTCATCTGACCCCAAGGTGGTACGTATCCTATAAAAGCTGTTACAATCATTTTCCTAAAAAGGAATATGACAACGGAGAGTATTCCATTCATTTTCTTGATATTATGCTTCCTTGCCCGTGTGGAACATGTGTGAGCATTATGTTTTTCCAACAAGTGATCCGACTGGAAGAAGTGTTATATGAGGACTTCGAGATCAAATAGAGAATCTGTCTCTCCATTCCTCGTGAGCCACTTATTTCTCCGAAATCAGAGATCAGAGTGATTTTCCTCCTTTTTCCCAAATAGTCGACGGTCTTACACCATTGGGATACTTCGGATAAACTGGAGTACATATATGAGAGACCGGTGCTAAAACCTTTTCTCGAGATATCTTCCAGATTCTTAGGGTCCTTGCTCTGGATCTCGCCCCCCCCGGCGTGAAAGAAGTTGGTTCCGTAGTTTGAGAATTCTACTAATTCCAAGTATCTTAGAGGATCGATGGTAATGGGAGACTGGGGACACGATGTTTACCCAGGTTCGGGCCCTCTCGATCGAGGTAATACCCTACTTCCTGCTAGATTAATATGGATGAATATGAGTACAAGAGTTGATCTACCTCGAGATCGTACTGGCTAAACCCTAAAGTCTAGCTTATGGGGATATTGTGACGATGATGCCCACTACAGACTAACCCCCTCAGCTTATATACACGCCAGAGGGAACCTAGGGTTAGAAGGGTGACTTGGGGAGGAAGTAATCTGATACATCCAGACTCTGTACTTGCCTTTCTACGTACATAAGAGTCCCGACCGAACATGGGGGAGGGTCTTCTGCTTCTTCTTGACGTGGCCCATCAATGCGGCCCAACTTCAATGACCCGGATGCCTGAGGACCCCTTAATACAGGACTCCCTCAGTAGCCCCTGGACTTTCCTTCAAGGACGAGATTGTGTCCGGCTTCATGTCTTCGGTCTTGCAAGGTGAGTCCTCCTGGATGATTTCGGCTTCTTTAAATATTGTAGTCTGATTCCTCGTCGCTGTCGCCTTGGTTTCCACGTGTCCAACGAATGCGAACCGTCTGGGTATTTTTGCGAATACCCCCTTGACTATGTAGAGAAGGCGCCTATATAGGAGAATAGATCCCAACTGCCTCTCCATCCCATTCCACGCGGAAGAAACCCTAGTGCCTGCAAAAAATCTTCAAACATGCCTAGCGCCCCCAAGCTCTTCCTCGCGCCCTCACGGCCCTCGTGCAGAGATAGGAAAAGTTGTTCTGTGTCCCATGCACATCTGAGGACACTTCAAGCGCAGGGATATCTCCCCCTAGAGGATCTAGTCCCCGTACCGGCGGGACTAACGTCTATCGACAACCAAGCCCTGGCAGAGAGCTTTCCCAACCCCTCCGATGGAGAGCGGATATGTTTCGTCCCCTTCCTTTTAAGAGGCGTAGGGTTTCCCATCCACTCCTTTGTTAGGGGACTCCTGGAGTTCTACGGTCTCAACTGCACGATCTTACGCCGGGGTCCATCCTGCATATCGCGGGTTTTGTCGCTTTATGCGAACTGTTTTTGGGCTGCAAGCCTCACTTTGAGCTGTGGAGAAAGTACTGCCTTGTCCCTCGATCGGAAGAAGGATCCATATTTGAAGTTGGGTGCGCCGAAGAATGGCGCATAGCCGTGACATGCTATCTACCCGGCACTCCGAAGAAAGCATCCGAAGAGTGGCCTTCAGAGTGGTTCTATATTGAGGACGTCGCTCTACCGGATCCAGTTCGGCGCGGACTCCGTGAATAATCTAGTGCTCCACCAAAGAAGCTTTACAACTGGTGTCCTCGCAATCCCTCGGAAGAAGAGGGAGCGTATATTATCAGACTGGCTGGCAAGATCAAATTGCTCGCCAGTTCAGGGTTATCTATAATCGAAGTGATGGCTATTTCAATGAAGCGATGCGTGCAACCGCTTCAAGCCAGAGGATTTTCAATGTGGCACTATAATGGCCAAGATGATGCCTCGTGCTGCTTACGCCTAGGTCTAGATGACCCTGCCGCTCTAGCCACTGTCCTGGAAGGTCTCTATAAGGGAGAGAAACAAGACTTCCTTTGTCAGACGTGCCGAGAGGGTTTTTCTATGTACAATCCTCCCGACTGGGTGAGTTTCTCTCATGACCGCCCATTTTTCGTTATGATATTTTATCCGAATTGAACTCGGTTTCCCCTAATAGGAGTGGAGGAAGGTGATCGAGGGGATTAACAGTCCCGCCCCTCAGCTAGAGGACCAGTTTCAAAATGCATGCCTCAGATACGATGAAGATCCCGACGTAGGTATAGAGCTAGAAGGAGTCTTCTACCAAGCCTGCCATGAGGGTCCCTTGGTGGCTATAGTAGCCGATTACCCATGCCTCATTTCTTCCTCCCATGTAAGTATTTTAGGACATATCTCTTCAAAAGAGGAGATTCCCAATGCGCCCTACTCACTGTATTCTATCATACTTGAATCAGGGACGACGCTCCTCATGCCGAACTGCACGTAGACCACCAACCCGGAGGGTGGCGCCTGCGTCGGGCGAGGCCTTGAAGCGAAAAGGACCGCGAACACCAGCGGACCTTCAAAGAGGTATGTTTTCTTTAACATGTGCTGGGTGGTGAAATCGGTACTATAAATTTCCGCTTTGTTTTTTCCTTTTAGGGGGAATACACATCGGACTGTCTCCGAAGGCAATGCAGGCCAAGCTCCAGTCAATCCGGCATCAGGCCCGTCGGGGGTAAATGCTAATTCGGTGCCGGATTGTCCTCTCTAGGAGGATTCAGACGAGGTGTCAGCTCCCAATTCTGAAGTGGAGGTTGCGATGATTCACCAGCGGCGGAAAGCAGGCATGCGTGACCCCACTTTTTCTGAGGATGCGTTTAACGCCCTCAACTCTGCACATGCCTATATCCAACCCGCTCAAGATGAACTCACCGAAGCCACTCCTCAGCTTACAAAAGATATGCGAGTAAGTGTTCATTTTGAGTGTTCCCATGCCAGTAGCCCCCGAGACGTAAAGCACTTGGTACAACTGATTTGAGGATTGTTGTGTTTTTATAGGTACTTCAAGAAAAGAATAACTCTTTATCCAAGGAACTTGAAGAGTGTCGGACCTAGCTCGCCGAATTGAAAAATTCAAAGGAATCCGGAAAGGATGCTGGTGGTAAGAATAATTATGTCCGTAAGCTATAACAGTTCTGCTTATTACTATTATGTATGTACTAATGTGTAATACATCAACATGATCGACAGACCAACTTGAGAGGGAGCTAAGAGCTGCTTTAGTGGACAAAAATTTTGCCGAAGGGGAAACAGCCGCTTGCAAGCGTGCACTTAAGCAAGCTATGGAGAAAAGGAACCAAGTGCAGGATAGAAATATTAGGTTCGAACAAGAGCTAAAGGGTGTAAAGGCCCAACTCTCAAGCGCCTTGGAAGAGAACCAGAGGCTAAAAAGCGGCATGTTCAGTATGTCTCTTATACCTAGCTCTCCTTATAGTCTCTCATTTTGAAAGTTTCTTATAAAACTTTTCCTGTAGGTTTGTTGACTGGGCAACCTGAAGGCGGAGTGTCCGGTTTTGAGGGTGACATGCTGCAAGAGCTTTCCAGGGTCCACGAACGGGCTCGGAAGGCCATGCAGAGTATGGCCAAAACTCTATGGCATGGCAACTCACCTCCAGAAACTATGGAGGATTCGGCGGACCTGTTCAAAGGGGCTCGACGCCGCTTTGAACTATGGAAAGCATCAGCATGCCGCATGGGTGCTCGAGAAGCCTGGGCCACGGTGAAGATGTGCTACACTCGTCTTGATCCAAATCACATGGCCCGCGTGGGACCTCGAGGGTCTGATGGACAAGAAATTCCTCGGCATTTGGTATATGAACAAGTAGAGATAGCTGCCAAACTTTCCCAACATGACTATAAGCTAGATAGCCTTATAGAGGGAATAGAAAATGAGTAGTCATTTGATTCTATGTATCAATGTACCTTTACCATCAAACTTATCTCTGGCCGAATTTATATAAAGTTTGTCATGGTCAACCATCTGCTTCAACCTCCAATAACCCAAAGGCTGGAGTGCTTCCGAATACTATATCTGTGGTAAAAACATGTGAAATGTTCGGAAACCAGGCAATCCGGTCATAATTGCTTGAACAAACAGACTGTGTTCGGGGAGTTATGTTATATTACTATTTAACATAAGAAACATCTTCCAGAGAGAATAGTTTCGTTAGGGGTTCCTTTCCCTGGGGCGGCGTGCATAAAAAATGCGGGCCTAGGCTTTTAATCCTTATGAAAAGGATTGTAGGATGCCATATCATGTGGTAGTTTTAAAATACGCTTTAGAATGCGATATGTCGTGTATCCGCCGACTAATTATTCCCTTAAGAGCGCTAGCTTTCGGCTTCACCCAGTCTAAGGTACATATCCGGATTACCCAATTGTAACAATCGCAGATGTGCTCCCTTTACACCCTAGCCGAACAATCGAGAACATATGGGTAAGCATAGGAGCCAGGCGACCCAGCTTGGCTAGAACTTAAGTCATATCGATGCATATAATGGCAAGGAAGAACTGTAACAGACAACATTTTAAGCATTAAGCTTTATTTATAATGGGCTTCGTTAAGGAAGCCCCTAGGTATATTTGAGGTAGATACATTCGAAGATGTATTTATCCTGTGGTAGTTTGGGCTAGCCGGATACTTGCCAACGAAAAAAGTGTAAAAAGGGCAAGGAAAAAAGATAAAAAGTAAAAGAAAAGACCTAACTTATAAGGAGTAAAGAAAAATTGCTACCGAACTATCCATACAATCGTCGGAGCCTGGCAACGTTCCAAGGTTCGGCTCAAGGCGGCCGTCCTGTGCATTGCGAAGGTGATAGGCTCCACCGGTGAGTACGTCGTCGATAATGAAGGGCCCCTCCCATTTTTGTTTGAGCTTATCCTTTTTCTTCTCCGCGAGGCGTAAAACGAGTTTACCGACGTTATATGTCTTGGCCCGCACTTCTCTGCTATGGTATCGCCTGGCCTGTTGTTGATAAAATGCGGAGCGAGCTTGTGTTGTATCGCGCTCCTCTTCAAGTCCATCTAGGTCATCCTGTCGTTCTAGCTCGGCTTCTCTTTCCTCGTATGTGCGCACTCATGTGAGTCATGAATAATGTCGTAGGGCAGAACAGCCTCTGTGCCGTACACCATGAATAAAGGTGTATATCCAGTCGCACGATTGGGTGTGGTCCGCAGCCCCCAGAGTACAGAGTCAAGCTCTTCGACCCAGTGTTTATCAGACTCCCGTAAGGAGCGCACTAGTCGGGGTTTAATGCCACTCATTATCAGACCATTGGCTCTTTCGACTTGACCGTTTGTTTGAGGATGGTATACAAAAGCGTAGTCAAGTTTAATACCTAACTTTGCGCACCAATTTTTTACCTCGTCAGCTGTGAAGTTGGAGCCGTTATCCGTGATAATAATGTGCAGGACACCATAACAGTGTACTACGCCAGATATAAAATCTATCACTGGCCCTGCCTCAGCTGTTTTCACTGGCTTGGCTTCAATCCATTTAGTGAATTTATCTACCATCACCAGTAAGTATTTGTTTTTATGACTTTCCCCTTTTAAGAGGTCCGACCATATCCAGCCCCCAGACCGCAAAAGGCCAGGTAATGGGGATTGTTCTCAGAGCAGTGGGAGGCATGTGAATTTGATTTGCAAAGAGCTGGCAGCCAACGCAGTGTTGGACTAGGGTTTGGGCATATGCTCGGGGAGTAGGCCAGTAAAAGCCAGCGCGGAAGCTTTGCCTACGAGCGCCCGTGCTGTAGCATGGTGGCCACCCATTCCAGCGTGTATTTCAGTGAGAATTTGCCTTCCCTCCTCTTCAGAGATGCACCTTTTGAGAATACCAGTTGTGCTTTTCTTATATAGTTCACCTTCGTGAATTTTGTAGGTTTTAGAGCGCCGAACTATGCGGCGGGCCTCGTTTTGGTCATTAGGGAGTTCCTGCCTTTGAAGGTAAGCTAGGAAAGGCTCTGTCCAGGGGGCTATGACAGCCATGATTTCGTGAGCCGAAAGAGTTATATCCATATCTAGGTCTCCGATGATGTCCTGGTTAAGTTTGGCCGGGGACGTGTTCGGATCTGAATTCGTATCGCTACTCGCATCCTGCCATGTTACCGATGGTTTAAACAACGTTTCCACGAATGTGTTAGGTGGGACGAGGTCACATTTAGCACCCATATGAGCGAGTACGTTAGCGGCCTGATTATTATCCCGGGCTACGTGATGGAATCCCAACCCCTCAAATCAGGCTGACATTTTCAATATAGCATTGCGATAAGCTGCGATTTTTAAATGCTTCGCATCAAAATCTCCATTGATTCGGGAGATAGCGAGGTGGGAGTCTCCACGTACCTCGAGGCCTTTTATGCCCATGGATACAGCTAGGCGAAGACCATGTAATAGGGCCTCAAATTCGGCCGCATTGTTCGAGTCCGTATACATAATATGTAGGACGTACCAGACTATATCCCTAGTTGGGGATATCAATATTACGCCGGCCCTCAATCCGTCTAGCATTTTGGAACCGTCGAAGTACATTGTCCAGTGGGAATATGAGCTGTACTCTTTAGGGAGTTCGGCTTCCGTCCATTCTGCGACAAAATTGGCCAACACCTGGGATTTGATAGTCCGGCGTGGTTTATAGGATATTTCGAATGGTAGGAGCTCGATGGCCCATTTGGCTATGCGTCCTGTGGCGTCTTTATTGTTGATAATATCATTGAGTGGTACCTCGGATGCCACTGTGATCGAACACTCTTGAAAGTAGTGTCGTTGTTTCCGAGATGACATGAAGACCGCATAGGCAATTTTCCGATAGTGGGGGTACCGTGATTTGCACGGTGTTAGAACCTCATATACATAGTATATGGGTTTTTGAACAGGGAATTTATGTTCCTCTTCGGCTCGCTCGACAACGAGCACGACACTCACTACCTGGTGAGTGGCTGATATATACAGCAGCATTGGTTTGCCAACACCGGGGGCGGCTAGGATTGGGTTGCTCGCTAATAGGGCTTTTATTTCTTCGAATCCAACTGTGGCCGTATTCGTCCATTCGAAATTGTTAGTGCGTCGTAGCAATCTGTAAAATGGCAATGCTTTTTCTCCTAATCTAGATATGAAGCGGCTTAAGGCCGCTACGCAGCCTGCTAGTTTTTGCACTTGCTTGAGATCCGTTGGTATTTTGAGTTCTGGCAAGGCCCTGATTTTGGCTGGGTTAGCTTCGATTCCTCTATGGGATACGATGAACCCTAATAGCTTTCTCGCTGGTACGCCGAAGACACATTTTTTTGGATTGAGCCTTATGTCATATTCTCGTAGGTTGGCAAACGTAAGGCGGAGATCTTCCACCAGAGTCTCGATGTGTTAGGTATTTACGACTACGTCGTCAACATATGCCTCCACTGTTTTGCCAATTTTCTTTTCTAAGCATGTTTGAATCATGCGTTGATATGTGGCGCCAGCGTTTTTAAGTCCAAAGGGCATAGTGTTGAAACAAAAAGGGTCGTACGGGGTGATGAATGCCATTGCGCCCTGATCGGATTTCTTCATCTTTACCTGATGGTATCCGAAATAAGCATCAAGGAAGCACAACGAGTCATGTCCGGCCGTTGCATCGATAATTTAATCAATGTGGGGCAAATGAAAGGGATCCTTTGGGTAGGCCTTATTCAGGTATGTGAAGTCGACACAGAGGCGCCATGATTTATCCTTCTTCGGTATCATGACCTGGTTGGCTATCCAATCTGGGTGTTTAATTTCTCTAATGAATCCGGCTTCTAATAGCTTGGCTAGCTCATCTCCCATTGCTTGTCTTTTGGGTTCAGAAAACCATTGCAGTGATTGCTTGACCGGTTTCAACCCTTTGATAATATTGAGGCTGTGTTCGGCCAACCTGCGTGGGATTCTCGGCATATCTGAAGGGTGCCAGGCGAATACATCCCAATTTTCCTGAAGGAAGGTGCGTAACACGTTGTCCACCGCTGGATCCAGCTATGCCCCAATGGATGCTGTCTTATTAGGGTCCGTTAGGTGCACTTGGAATTTGATGATTTCGTCTGCTGGCTTGAAGGAGGTAGACTTTGATCTTTTGGTGAGGATCACATCGTCCTTATCTACCTTTGATCGTAGGGTTGTTAATTCTTCGGCCACGAGGGCTTCGGATAATGCCTCTAAGGCTAAGGATGTCGTCTTGTTTTCGGCATGGAGTGCTCTATCCGGATCACTTGTTAATGTGATCACTCCATTGGGCCCTGACATTTTAAGCTTCATGTACCTGTAATGGGGTATAGCTTGAAAGCGTGAGAAAGCATTCCATCCTAGAAGGGCGTGGTATCCGCTATGAAAGGGAACAATGTTGAAGAGTAGTTCCCCTGATCTGTAGTTATCGGGTGTGCGGAATACTACGTCGAGCTTAATGCTTCCCGAACACCGGGCTTCGCGGCTTGGTATAATTCCTCTAAAGGTTGTGTTGGTGTGCTCAATGCGGGATTTCTCGACCTGCATCTTTGCAAGCGTTTGCTCATATATGAGGTTTAGTCCACTTCCTCTGTCCATAAGTACTTTAGTTAGGCGGAAGCCGTCCACTATTGGATCTAGTACAAGAGCTGCTGATGCTCGGATCGGCCAGACTCGAGGTGCATCATCGGTAGAAAAACTAATTGCCGTGTCGCTCTATGGGCTTGCAGAGCTAGTTTGGTAAACCTCGGCAAGTTCGCGATTTGCTCTCTTGCGGCGATTATTTGAGGAGAACATTTCGAAGACAGTGAAGATATCAACGTCCTTCTCCCTTGATGCGGTGGTGGCGAGAATTGCCACACCACTCTTTGCTACCTGCCGGTGTACCCAACATGCTCTAAGGCAATGGTTAGGGACATTGTCCGAGGTTGCATGTATTTGGCAAGGTGTGTCGAGTAGTTTGTCCAGCACGGACCTGTACCTTAAAAAGGTTTATTTTTCTTGCCAATTGGCATGTTATCGGATGACCTGCTAGGGTATGTCCGTTTAGCCTTGATAATGTATAGTCCAGATATGGACTGTTCTAAAGGTGTATTCTGGGCTTTCCAAGTATTTTCCTTTGCGCAGTACTTCCGTACTAACTGCGATAATTCTATGAAACTCAGAACACGATGTCGGTTGAGGGCGTTCAGAACTCCCTCGTCCGTACAATTGTGGTGAAATAGGGAGACCGCTTTGTCGTCACGGCAGTCCCTGATCTTGTTTTTAGCAAGTAGGAATCTGCCCCAGAAGTGTTTGACCGTTTCCTCGGGCTGCTGCTATATGTTCGCGAGATCATCTATGTCCGGGAGTCCAGATTTACTTAGAGAGTCTTTCCCAGAGTGGGTGGGTTTTGGAAATTTTGAATCCCGACCCAAAGTGATATTCGGGGTTTTGACAACCTCCGATGGTGACAATCCGGATTCAATGGGATCTAATCGCCTTTCAGGTCCGGTGTCAGTCCCAGAGCTCAAAGAACATAAATCGACTCTTGACCGGGACATGTTCGGCTTGATGGGTTCGGAGATCCAAACTATTACGGTCTCCGTCTGGAGAGGAGAAGTCTCTGTGGCTCCATCCTCAGCTGCTACTACTAGATGAGTTATCGGAGAAGGATCGATCTCATCATGGCCGGATTTAAGTATGATCTGATCTCCTGGCGATGAAAGCCCCAGGGCGGCGATACAATCAAGCAACTCGTTTATGGGCGAGAGTTCTGCCAAGGTCACATCATCGGAGTGGCCGGAATCGGCATAAAGGTGGTGCTTGATGGCCCTAGGGAGACCGGCCGGCCCAGAGGCCATGCGGGCACATACATCGAAATCGCCGAGCTGGAGAACCTGGCCGAAAGCCAGGCTATTTCCGAGGGTGATCCCGTCGTTGATGACGAGACGAGCCATCAATCGCTCATCATGAGCGCACATCGGAGCTCTCAATGAAAGCACCATTGTCTGTGTCAAAACTAGCAGATCTCGGGTAGGGGGCCCAAGCTATGCGCTTAGAGGATCGATGGTAACAGGAGACGGGAGACACGATGTTTACCCAGTTTCGGGCCTTCTCGATCGAGGTAATACCCTACTTGCTGCTAGATTAAGATGGATGAATATGAGTACAAGAGTTGATCTACCTCGAGATCGTACTGGCTAAACCCTAAAGTCTAGCCTATGGGGATATTGTGACGATGATGCCCTTTACAGACTAAACCCCTTGGCTTATATACACGCCAGATGGAACCTAGGGTTACAAGGGTGACTTGGGGAGGAAGTAATCTGATACATCCGGACTCTACACTTGCCTTTCTACGTACATAAGAGTCCTCACTGAACACGGGGGAGGGTCTTCTGCTTCTTCTTGACGTGGCCCATCAATTTGGCCCAGCTTCAATGACCCGGATGCTTGAGGACCCCTGTATACAGGACTCCCTCAACGGGGATGCGCGGGAGGACCCCCGATCGGATGAACAGGGAAGGAGGAGGGTGACCCGGTAGGTGGAAAGGTTGGGCCGGCTCGATGGGATGGACCGAGGCCCACGGGGTTCAGGGGCCTTTTCTTTTGTTTATGCAATTTCCTTTTCTTTTTTCCTTTTTTAGTTTTCTGTTATCCTATTAGTTTCTTTTATTTTTAGATTTTCAAAATATAATACTAGTTCCACAATTAGTGTTATGAGTTAGCCCACTGCCACAAAAATTGTAGTAGCTAAATAATTTAGTTTGTATATTTCTATTAATTAAAATGGCACTTAATTAATTGTTTTTCCACTATTTTGGATAGTTTAGGTGATTAATAAACTTTTCAAAAATGTTGGTTCACCACCAATATTAGTTATGGATTATATGCCACAAGATGAACATTTTAGATTTCATGTCTGCAAATATGAATTTTTGACTTTAGATTGGATTTGAATTTGAAATGTGATTTGGATCAAGCGATGATTAAGAACAGTGATGTGATGACATGGCACCATTAACAGGGGATTACTGTAGCATGACCCTGGGGGTGTTACACTTGGATGGTTTCACTTTTCTTGATATGCAACTGCAATGAACATTTGTCATTTGAACAATTGTACTATCATTAACCCGCCATAGTTGTGGAAAGACCCGGCAATTTGCCTGTAGGCAACTTATAACCACAACCTTGTCTGCTGAGAAGTAAATTGAGAGTTAAACATTCGACGGCTCATGGGCGATGGAGGCTTAGCGTGTATTATAATCCGAAGATTTTATAACCCGGCGGCTTATAGCCTTTGCAAGAAATCAAGAACCGATAACCTTTGCAAATAGAGATTTTGAAAAATTGCAAATGTGCATAATAATATAATTCATAAGTCGGCTTTTAAGGCTCGACCGAAAAGACTGACTTTTAGTGCTCGAGCCTTGCTTCAATGAAGCTTGGCTCAATAGTCGTTTCTCCCATAAGCTGGCTCTCGCGTGATATATCTTGTCGTTTTAACTTGACTAGTTCAGGGTCATATAGATTGACTGTCAAGATTACGGCGAATTACATACTGGGGTAGCAACAAGCAAACAGGTGGGTTAACCTCGCTTTCTGTAAGCCGGCTCTCCCATGAAAAAAACCGCCGTTTTAACCTTGACTAGTTCAGGGTCATAAAAGATTGACTGTCAAAAGTACGACCGGTCATCTGTTGGAGTAGCATCGTGCATACAAGCAGGTTTAACCCATAATATGGCAATTATTTGCCGATCAAGATGGTAGTAAAGCTAAACTCGGTGAGTTGGAACCCCCAAGTGACCTCATTATCAATTAATAGAGACTCATGCACAATATATATGAGCTGAAACGACAGATGCCCCGAATGTTGGGGATGCTGGCTTTATTATGTTGACCATACAAGTTATATACATTGATGAAGGTATATACAATGATAGGAGCCGGTGGCTCAAGTGTAGTAAGGTCGAAGATGAGCAATCTTCCAAGGATTGTTTGTCTCCTCCTCAGAGGTGCATGAATCATTGTTCTCATGTATATCAATTAGATAGTATGACCCGTTGATGAGGTTCTTCCTGACCACAAAGGGTCCTTCCCAAGGGAGTGAAAGCTTATGCATGCCTGTCTGATCTTGAATTAGACGGAGCACTAAGTCGCCCTCATGGAAAATTTGACTGTGAACTCTACAACTATGATAGCGACGTAGGTCTTGCTAGTAAATTGCGGATCGAGCCGCCATGACATCACATTCCTCTTCCAAGGCATCCAGAGCATTTTGACGCACCGTCTCATTATCATCTTCAACGTAAGCCGCCACCCTGGGTGATTCATGACGAATATCACTTGGAAGAACCGCCTCAACACCATAAACCATGCAGAAAGGTGTATAATCCGTTGATCTGTTGGGGGTGGTCCTGATGCTCCAAAGAACCAAAGGAAGCTCTTCCACCCAACAACCTGGAGTCCTTTTTAAAGGAACCATAAGTCGGGGTTTGATTCCTCGCAAAATCTCCTGGTTAGCTCGTTCTGTCTGACCATTGTATTGACGATGTGCTACTGACAATACATCAAGCTGGATGTGCTCCCTCTTACAGAACTGTTTCATAGCTCCTTTAGACAGATTTGTCCCATTATCAGTGATGATATTATGAGGATAACCAAAGCAAAAAAACAGCTTCTTGACAAATTGGAGTGCAGTAGCCGCCCCAAAATTACTGACCGTCTCGGCCTCTACCCACTTGGTTAACTTATCAACTTCAACCAACAAGTGAGTTTTCTTGTCCTTAAACCTCTTGAACGGTCGAACCATATCAAGCCCCCATACGGAGAACGGCCAAGTAATTGGAATCATCCTCAATTCTTGAGCCGGCACCTGAGCTTGTCTTGCAAATTTCTGACATCTATCACACTTCCGAACTATGTCCTCTGCATCAGCATGAGTCCTTAACCAATAAAAATCATGATGAAAAACCATAGCCACTAGAGATCTTGATCCGACATGATGACCACAATCCCCAGCATAGATTTCTTGTAGAATTTCATGACCTTCTTCAGGGGAAAGATAGTGTTGAAACACGCCAGTCACACTGCATCTGTGTAACTCGCCATTGACGATAGTCATGGACTTAGACCGACGAATGATCCGACGAGCAAAATGTTCCTCCTCTGGAAGCTGAACTCGTGTTAAATAAGCAAGATATGGTACTGTCCAGTCTAGAGTAGCACGTAGAGCCACCACCAGCTGACCCTCTGGGTCAGGGACAACCAGGTCTTCTTCTAAAGGCAACTTGACAGAAGGGTTGTGCAAAACATCAAGGAACACATTGGGAGGAACCGGCTTACGCTGAGAACCTAGCTGTGACAGAGCATCAGCCGCCTCATTAAGCCGCCGGTCGATGTGATCCACTTGACAACCTTTGAATTGTCCAACAATGTTAGTCATAGCCTGACAATATGCCGCCATCAGTGATTCCTTGGAATCCCACGTTCCTAAAAGTTGCTGAGCCACCAGGTCTAAGTCGCCCAGGCAACTGACCCAGCTTAGGTTATCTCCTTGGCCATACGAAGTCCATGGAGTAAAGCTTCATACTCAGCTGCATTGCTAGTACAAGGAAACATAAACCTCAAAACATAACAAAATTTATCACCTCTAGGGGAAGATAAAATAACTCCAGCCCCCGAGCCCTCCAATTTCCTGGAACCATCAAAGTGAATTGTCCAATATGTGTTATCTGGTCTTTCTTCAGGTGTTTGTAACTCTCTCCAGTCATTGATAAAATCCACCAACGCTTGAAATTTAATTGCAGTCCTTGGCACATATTTGATATGATGTGGTCCTAGCTCAATTGACCACTTAGCAACACGACATGTGGCCTCTCTGTTTCGGATGATATCCCCCAGAGGAGCTGAACTGACCACAATAATGAGATGGTCAAGGAAGTAGTGCTTCAGCTTGCAACTAGCCATAAACACTCCAAACACCAAATTCTTCCAATGCGGACATCTCTTCTAGGACTCTATCAATACTTCACTAACATAATAAACCGGCTGTTGAACTGGATATTCTTTCCCTGCTTCTTTGCGCTCCACAACCACTGCCATGCTGACGGCTTTGTTGTTAGCTATCACGTACATGAGCATAGGCTCTTTCTTGGCTGGAGCAGCTAAGATAGGAGGCTCAATAATTGCTTTTTGAGTGCCTCAAAAGCCTCATTAGCAACATCACTCCAGACAAAATTGCATGTCTTCATCATGTGATATAAAGGGATAGCTTTCTCACCCAGGCGGCTTATGAACCAACTTAGGGCGGCAATACGACCTACAAACCTTTGTACATCATTAATACATGCCGGCTTAGACAGAGAGGTAATAGCCTCAATCTTCTCTGGGTTAGCTTCAATACCCATCTCTGAGACCAGAAAACCCAACAACTTCCCTCCAGGTACACCAAAGACACACTTGGTCGGGTTAAGCATCATTCTGTAGACCCATAGGTTGCCAAAGGTTTCTTTGAAGTCATCAAGCAAGGTTTCTTGCTTCCTTGACTTAACCACAATGTCATCAACATAAGCATGAACATTGTGTCCAATCTGACCATGGAAGCAATTCTGAACACAACGCTGATAAGTCGCATGGGCTCTCTTAAGCCCAAAAGGCATAGACACATAACATAAAGCTCCAAAAGTAGTGATAAAAGCCGTTTTCCTGGTCTTCAACGACCATCTTGATCTGATGATAACCAAAATAAGCATCTAAGAAATAGAGCCTCTCACAACCGCTGTTGCATCAATGATATGGTTGATACAAGGGAGAGCAAAAGGATCAGCCAGACAAGCCTTGTTAAGATTTATGTAGTCCACACACATGCGCCAAGTGCCATTTTTCTTAAGTACAAGGACCGGGTTAGCCAACCATTGAGGAAGAAATACCTCAACTATGAAACCAAGAGCCAAGAGATGGGCTACTTCTTCTCCAATAGCTTTATGTCTCTCCTCGTTAAAACGATGGAGGAGTTGTCGAATATGTTTCATCTTAGGATATATATTAAGGCGGTGCTCAGCGAATGCTCTGGATACACCCGACATGTCAGAAGGTGTAATGCCCCGGATGTAATACTTTCCCTTTTAGGCAATATATGTATCTTTGGCTCCATCAGTTCCATTCCGGGTTCTTCGTCTTTTCGGTTTTTCGTCGTTTTGTAGTGTTGCGTGTGTGCATTCATCCATATCATGTTGTCATGTGCATTGCATTTGTGTTGTCGTTTGCATCCGGTCCCACTCGTTCTTTTCCGTTGTCCGTTTCGAGTTCCGGAGCTCTCTCACGTGTCCGTGGCATCCCCGAGGCCTACTTTTGTGTTTGGCCGTGTAACGTTTCCGGTTTGGCGTGAGACTTGTTGTGCGATGTTGTTTTGGTGTGTGTAACCTGCCTGTCAAATATCGTCGCGCTTGGAGTTCGTTTGATGCCCCAACAGTTATTCTCGAGGGCTGAAAGTACCTCCACTTTGAGGCCCAAGAAACCCCTCCAACAGCCCACCAACCCAACTCAAACCCCTCCCTTCATCTAGGCCATCCAATTGTGATCGCGTGGCCGAAAACCTCCCCTCATTTGGACAACCATAGCTCCTTGTGCCTATATAAACGTCCTCGTTCCCCAAATTTTGCGCCCAGAAACCCTAATGCTTCCACAGTTCGCCGCCGGTGCTTCCACCGTTGACGCGCGGTGCTTCCACCGTTGAGCCGCCGTGCTTCCGACGTCCCAGCGAGCGTGCTTCCACAGTTCGTCGTCCGTGCTTCCGAAGGCCGCCGCCCGTGCTTCCGAGACCCAACGCGTGGGCCCGCGCCGAGGTCGTCTTCAACCTCCGCCGCGCCCCACCGTTCTTCTTCTCCGCCTCCGGCCGACGCCGCGCCGGAGCTCCCTCTCCTCCACCGTCGGACCCCGCCTCCTTCGCCGCCGAGGCGCGCCACCACCGCCGCCGCGCCCCTTCCTCCGGTCGCCGCCGCCGCCGCGGGGCCCTGCGCCGCCAGCGCCATCGCCTCCACCGCCGGCCAGGCCCGCCGCCGGCCCCCGCCCGTCTTCCCGCCGGCCGGCGCCGCTCCCAGCCGCGCCCCGATTCCCGTCCAGCGCCGCCGCTCGGTCGAGGGGATCGAGGGATCCCCCGATCGGGATCCAGATCGGCCGCTCGGGGCGCCCGAACCCTATCGGGCCTGGAGACCCGATCCACGGGCCCGTTAGCCCGCCTGCCCGCTCCGCGCCGCGCCGTTGACCAGATCCAGCCCGCGTTGACCCGCCCCGATCCCGTTTGACCAGATCTGAGGTTGCCTCCGTTTTTCACTAAGTCCCTGGAGTTTTTACATGTCTGATGCTGTTATGTTTTGTGGATAACTTTTTGTGTGATTGTCTGTTTTGAGCAAATGATATGTCAAAATGATCGTGGAGACTTGTACTACGTTTTGTTCCATTGTGCCATGCATGTTTGAGGTCATCTAGATGTCTTAATCTTCATGAGAAGAGTGCTACTTGTTATAAACTGATGTTATAAGTTGTTTTCATGCCATGTTTGCAATGTGATAACTTGTTGCATGTTTATCCAAATGAAGCAAATGATATGTCCACGTGTTCATCATGAAATGCTCTACATGTTGATTGCTTTAGGTTGCATGATAGATTTCATCTTGCCATGTTTATCTCCTTTGCAAAAGTGCTAGTGGCTGTTATGTTGTTAAACTTGTTACGAGATGCCTAGTTGAGGAGCTCGTTGCTATTGATGTGTTTGTCCCCTTGATGCATGCTTATATGTTTTGGATTCACCATCATGTGTACTTTGCTGTGGTGCTTACCACTTGCCATGCCATGCTTTGAGGTGACTTAAACTTGCTCACAAACATGCCATGATAAAACTGCTGTTTTAACACTTAGTGAAATTTCACTAAGTCTGGAATCTGTAATTTCCAGATGCCATGTTTGCTTGTTGTTCTAGACAAATCCATGCTAGTTTTGGGGTGACTCTTGATGATTCCTTGTTGTATAAGTTGTTGGCTATCCATTCATGCTCTCACATGCTTATTTGAGTGGCTGTAGCATATTAATCTTTTGCTCCCAAGTTGCTATAAAATACTGCTGTCAGGATTTTGTTGTCAAGTTCAATATGTCATAGCTTGTTGCTATTGATCCATGGCTCCTTTGGAGATGCTCCAATGGATTTGTTTGCTGTAGGGTATGTCTAGTTTATGTGCATGCTCCTTGCCATGATGTTTGAGTGCTGTAGACTATTTATTTATTGCTCCGATGTTGCTATGTGGCTGTTAATTTCAGCTTGTGCATGTTTATTGTTTCGGGTGTATCTTTTAGCCCGTTGCTCCGTTTTGAGCAAGTCCTATATGTAACTTGTGTGATTTTGCATGTAGATTCATATTATCCTCTTGTTATCATGTTTTCAAGCATTTTGCTTGTTGCACATTGTCATGCTCCTTGTGCTGTAACAATGTGCTTCCTATGTAGACTTTCTGTGCTTCCTAAGTGCATCTGTAGTGCTTCCATAGTGCATCAGCCATGCATCCAGTAGTTTTGTGCATTGCATCTGTTTGATTCCGTGCCTTGTGTGTTTGTGTTGAGTAGAGCCGGGAACTGAGTACGAGTACGAGAACGAGGTTACTACCGAGGTTGAGAACGAGGAGCCCGCTTACGATCCCATCGACGACTCAACAGGCAAGATGACCGAACCCGGATATCATTACTATCTTTTCCTATTGCTAGAAGTATCGCTCTATAGTTTTGCCTCGATGCCCATGTTTTTCCTGTCAGCCTCCTATTGTAACCATGAACCTGTTTAACCACCCTACCTATGCAAACCATTGATTGGCTATACGTAGGCTTCGCTCAGCCCCTCTTATAGCATTGTTAGCTGCAGGAGAAGATTTGAAGATTCTTGCTTCTTGTTGAAGCTTGTTGGGACATCACACTATATTAATTATTAAATGAAATCATCTATATATTGGTAATGGGTGGAAGGCTAAGCCTTTTTCTTGGTGTTCTGTTCCACTCATGCCACCCTAGGAACCGTATAAACCGGTGTTATGTTCCTTGATTATGCGTTCCTCACACGGTTGGGGTTATGGGACCCCCTCGATAAACCGCTAAGTGCTAAGTCTTTTCCAGCAAGGCCCAACATTGGTACTATTTGCCTAATAACTAAAAACTCGCATAGGGAGTAATTAACCCCCTTCTTAATCAACAACCCCGGGCCAGTGCTCCACATGAGTGTTGGTCCGAACTGGGCAACCTGCGGGGCCACCTCGAGGAAACTCAAGGTCTGGTAAAATCCCGTAGCCTGTCCCATCCGGTCGTGGCCTGAGACTAGATACGCGCGGCTACTGTTAGGGTGTCGGCACACTGGGAGGATTTTGTTGGAAATATGCCCTAGAGGCAATAATAAAAGAGTTATTATTATATTTCCTTGTTCATGATAATCGTTTATTATCCATGCTATAATTGTATTGATTGGAAACTCATATACATGTGTGGATAAATAGACAAACTTGATGTCCCTAGTTAGCCTCTTCAGGACTAGCTCGTTGATCAAAGATGACCGCGGTTTCCAGGTCATAGACATGAGTTGTCATTTGATAACGGGATCACATCATTAGGAGAATGATGTGATGGACGAGACCCAAACGTTAAACATAGCTTTTGATCGTATCAGTTATCGCTATAGTTTTCTGCATGTCAAGTATAAGTTCCTATGACCATGAGATCATGTAACTCACTGACACCGTAGGAGTGCTTTGTGTGTGCCAAACGTCGCAACGTAACTGGGTGACTATAAAGGTACTCTGCAGGTATCTCCGAAGGTGTCTGTTGAGTTGACATGGATCGAGACTGGGATTTGTCACTCCGTGTGACGGAGAGGTATCTCCGGGCCCACTCGGTAATACACCATCTCAATGAGCTCAAAGTGACTAAGTAGTTAGTCACGGGATTATGTATTACGGTAACGAGTAAAGAGACTTGCCGGTAACGAGATTGAACTAGGTATAGAGATACCGACGATCGAATCTCGGGCAAGTAACATACCGACGAGACAAAGGGAACTGTATACCGGATTGCCTGAATCCTTGACATCGTGGTTCATCCGATGAGATCATCGAGGAACGTGTGGGAACCAATATGGGTATCCAGATCCCGCTATTGGTTATTGGCCTGGGAGTGTCTCGGTCATGTCTGCATAGTTTCCGAACCCGCAGGGTCTACACACTTAAGGTTCGGTGACGCTAGGGTTGTTAGTGAGAACAGTGCATGGTTACCGAAGGTTGTTCGGAGTCCCGGATGAGATCCCGGACGTGACGAGGGTCTCCGGAATGGTCCGGGGACGAAGATTGATATATAGGATGAGAGTGTTCGGAGTCCGGAAGTGTTCCGGGGAGTATCGGGAAGACGGCGGATGACCGAAAGGGGTTTTCGGGGTCCCGGAAAGAGTTTCGGGCCTAATGGGCCACAAAGGGGAGACGCAACAGCCCTCATAGGGCTGTGCGCCCCCCTAGGGCCCTCTCCTCATGCGCCAAGGGGGCTGGACCCCCTAGGGCTGCCGCACCCCCTTAGGCTTGGGGGGCAAGGCACCTGGGGGGAAACCCTAGGCCCTGGCCGCCGCCCCCCCCCTTGGCCGCCCCCCTTCTCCCCTTGGCCGCCGCCCCTAGGGGGTAACCCTAGGGCGCCCCTCCCCTCTCTACCCCCCTATATAAAGAGAGGCAGAGGGAGGGCAGCCACACACGTTCGTGCCTCGGCGCTGCCCTCCCTCTCCCACATCCATCTTCGTGAACTCCGCGGTGCTTGGCGAAGCCCTGCTGGAATCCTCCACCACCATCTCCACCACGCCGTCGTGCTGCCGGTGTCTCCATCAACCTCTCCTTCCCCCTTGCTGGATCAAGAAGGAGGAGACGTCCCCGAGCTGTACGTGTGAAGAACGCGGAGGCACCGTTGCTTCGGTGCTAGGATCTTCGGCGATCTGAATCGCGGCGAGTACGACTCCATCAACCGCGTTCTTGAACGCTTCCGCTTAGCGATCTACAAGGGTATGTGGATCCAACTCTCCCCTCGTAGATGCATCTCCTAGATTGATCTTGGTGAGCGTAGGAAAATTTTTGTTTCCCATGCAACGTTCCCCAACAATGGCATCATGAGCTAGGATCTTGCGTAGATGTTTTCACGAGTAGAACACAAAAGGGTTTGTGGACGTTGATGTTTAGATTGCTTCCCTCCTTAGTCTTTCTTGATTCAGCGGTATTATGGGATGAAGCGGCCCGGACCAACTTTACATGTCCACGTACATGAGACCGGTTCCATCGACAGACATGTGACTTTTGTTGCATAAGATGGCTGGCGGGTGTCTGTCTCTCCTATCTTAGTTGAATCGGAATAGAAAAAGGCGGTCCTTGTAGAAGGTTAAATAGCAACTTAAATATCACCGTTGTGGCTTTGCGTAGGTAAGAAGCGTTCTTGCTAGATACCCATAGCAGCCACGTAAAACATGCAACAACAAATTAGAGGACGTCTAACTTGTTTTTGCAGGGTATGTATGTGATATGATATGGCCAATGACATGATGAGATATATTTGATGTATGAGATGATCATGTTGTAATAGTTAATATCGACTTGCATGTCGATGTATACGGCAACCGGCAGGAGCCATAGGGTTGTCTTTAATTTTTGTATGACCTGCGTGTCAATCATTAAGCGCTTCGTAATGCTTTACTTTATCGCTAAACGGTAGCAATAGTAGTAAGAGCATGGTGGGCGCGCGACAACCCCGATGGCGACACGATGATGGAGATCATGATGATGGGGATCATGGTGTGGCGCCGGTGACGATGGAGATCATGCCGGTGCTTTGGTGATGGAGATCAAAAGCACGAGTTGATGGCCATATCATGTCACTTATGATTTGCATGTGATGTTAATCCTTTTATGCATCTTATTTTGCTTAGGACGACGGTAGCATTATAAGATGATCCCTCACTAAAATTTCAAGATAAAATTGTGTTCCCCCCGAATGTGCGCCGTTGCGAAGGTTCGTCGTTTCGAAGCACCACGTGATGATCGGGTGTGATAGACTCTACGTTCGCATACAATGGGTGCAAGCCAGTTTTGCACATGCAGAACACTCGGGTTAGACTTGACGAGCCTAGCATGTACAGACATGGCCTCGGAACACGGAAGACCGAAAGGTCGAGCATGAGTCATATAGTAGATATGATCAACATGTAGATGTTCACCATTGACACCACCTCATCTCACGTGATGATCGGACTTGGGTTGGTGGATCTGGATCATGTCACGCTCGAATGACCAGAGGGATGTCAATTTGAGTGGGAGTTATAAATAATTTGATTAGGTAATAACTCACTTATCATGAACAATAGTCTAAAATGTCTTTGCAAATCTTTTGTTGTAGATGGCTCGCGCAGTAGCTCCCCTGAATTTTAATGCGTTCCTAGAGAAAGCTAAACCGAAAGATGATGGGAGCAACTTTGTGGACTGGCTCCGCAATCTGAGGATCATCCTCACAGCTGCCCAAAAGGTTTATGTCCTAAGTGCACCGCTAGGTGAACCCCCCGCTCCGGCCTCTGTGGACGTTATGAACGCCTGGCAGACGTGCTCGGATGACTACTCAGTCGTGCAGTGTGCCATGTTGTATAGCTTGGAAGGAGGACTTCAAAGGCGTTTTGAACGTCATGGAGCATATGAGATGTTCCAGGAGTTGAAGTTCATCTTTGAAAAGAATGCTAAGATCGAGAGGTATGAGACCACCGATAAATTCTTTGCTTGCAAGATGGAGGAGAATTCGTCTGTCAGTGAGCACTTGCTGAAGATGTCTGGGTACTATACCCGCATAGCTGATCTGGGACTTGTGTTCCCGGAGGAGGCTATCATTGACAGAATTCTCCAGTCACTCCCACCTAGCTACAAGAGCTTCGTGCAGCAGTATAACATGCAAGGGATGAACAAGTCCATCGCCGAACTGTTTTCAATGCTGAAAGTCGCTGAGGCAGACATCCAGAAGGAGTATCAAGTGTTGATGGTCAATAAAACCACCAGTTTCAAGAAAAATGGCAAGGGCAAGAAGGGTAATTCTAAGAAGGGTGGCAAGGCAGTTGCTCATCCAGTGAAGAAACCCAAGGCTGGGCCCAAGCCAGAGACTGAGTGTTTCTATTGCAAGGGGAACGGCCACTGGAAGCGGAACTGCCCCAAGTATCTGGCAGACAAGAAGGGGGCCAACAACAACAACAAGCAAGGTATATGTGATATACATGTTATTGATGTGTACCTCACCAACTCTCGTTGTAGTGCCTGGGTATTTGATACCGGTTCGGTTGCTCACATTTGCAACTCTAAACAGGAACTACGGAATAAACGGAGGCTGGCGAAGGACGAAGTGACGATGCGCGTGGGGAATGGTTCCAAGGTTGATGTGATCGCCGTCGGCACGCTCGCTCTTCGATTACCATCGGGATTAGTTATGAACCTGAATAATTGTTATTTAGTGCCTGCGTTGAGCATGAACATTATATCTGGATCTTGTTTATTGCGAGACGGTTACTCATTTAAATCAGAGAATAAAGGTTGTTCTATTTATATGGGTAATATCTTTTATGGTCATGCACCCGAAGTAGGGGGTTTATTCTTATTGAATCTCGATAGTGATGATACACATGTTCATAACATTGATGCCAAAAGATGTAGAGTTGATAATGATAGTACCACTTTCTTATGGCACTGCCGTCTGGGTCATATCGGCGTAAAACGCATGAGGAAGCTCCATGCTGATGGACTTTTGGAGTCTCTTGATTTTGAATCACTTGACACATGCGAGCCGTGCCTCATGGGCAAGATGACTAAGACCCCGTTTTCAGGAACAATGGAACGGGCAAGTGACTTATTGGAAATCATACATACTGATGTGTGTGGCCCGATGAGTGTCACGGCGCGCGGTGGATATCGTTATTTTCTCACCTTCACTGACGACTTAAGTAGATATGGGTATATTTACTTAATGAAGCATAAGTCTGAAACGTTTGAAAAGTTCAAGCAATTTCAGAGTGAAGTTGAGAATCATCGTAACAAGAAGATCAAGTTCCTACGATCTGATCGAGGGGGTGAGTATCTGAGTTATGAGTTTGGCAATCACTTGAGAAAGTGTGGAATCGTTTCATAGTTGACGCCACCTGGAACACCACAGCGTAATGGTGTGTCCGAACGTCGTAATCGAACCCTATTAGATATGGTGCGTTCTATGATGTCTCTTGCCGATTTGCCACTATCGTTCTGGGGATATGCGTTAGAGACAGCTGCATTCACTTTAAATAGGGCTCCATCTAAGTCCGTTGAGACAACACCGTATGAACTATGGTTTGGTAAGAAACCTAAGTTGTCTTTTCTCAAAGTTTGGGGTTGCGATGCTTATGTCAAAAGGCTTCAGCCAGAAAAGCTCGAACCCAAAGCGGACAAATGTGTCTTCATAGGATACCCAAAAGAAACTGTTGGGTACACCTTCTATCTCAGATCCGAGGGCAAAGTGTTTGTCGCTAAGAACGGGTCCTTTCTCGAGAAAGAGTTTCTCTCGAAAGAATTGAGTGGGAGGAAGATAGAACTTGATGAGGTTATTGAACCTCTACTTCAACCAGAGAGTAGCGCAGCACAGAAAGATATTTTTGTGGAGCCTACAGAGGTTGAAGAGGAAGCCAATGATGATGATCAAGAAGCTTCTGATCAAGTTACTACTGAACCTCGTAGGTCGACAAGGGTACGCACTGCACCTGAGTGGTATGGTAACCCTGTCTTGGAGGTCATGTTGTTGGACAACAGTGAACCTACGAGCTATGGAGAAGCGATGGTGGGCCCGGATTCCGACAAATGGTTAGAGGCCATGAAATCCGAGATGGGATCCATGTATGAAAACAAAGTATGGACTTTGGAAGTATTACCTGAAGGGCGGAAGGCCATTCAGAATAAATGGATTTTTAAGAGGAAGACGGACGCTGACGGCAATGTCACCGTGTATAAAGCTCGACTTGTGGCAAAGGGTTTTTCACAAGTTCAAGGGATTGACTACGATGAGACTTTCTCACCCGTAGCGATGCTTAAATCCGTCCGAATCATGTTAGCAATAGCTGCATATTTCGATTATGAAATTTGGCAGATGGATGTCAAAACGGCGTTCCTTAACGGTTTTCTAAAGGAAGAGTTGTATATGATACAACCGGAAGGTTTTGTCGATCCAGAGAATGCTGACAAAGTATGCAAGCTCCAGCGTTCCATTTATGGGCTGGTACAAGCATCTCGGAGTTGGAATCTTCGCTTTGATGAGGTGATCAAAGCGTTTGGGTTTGTACAAGTTTACGGAGAAGCTTGTATTTACAAGAAAGTGAGTGGGAGCTCTATAGCGTTTCTAATATTATATGTGGATGACATATTGCTGATTGGAAACAATATAGAATTTTTGGATAGCGTGAAGGGGTATTTGAACAAGAGTTTTTCGATGAAGGATCTCGGTGAAGCTTCTTTCATATTGGGCATCAAGATGTATAGAGATAGATCGAGGCGCTTGATAGGACTTTCACAAAGTACATACCTTGATAAAGTTTTGAAGAAGTTCAAAATGGATCAATCCAAGAAGGGGTTCTTGCCGGTATTGCAAGGTACAAAGTTGAGTAAGACTCAATGCCCAGTGACTGCGGAAGATAGAGAAAAGATGAGTGTCGTCCCCTATGCTTCAGCCATAGGCTCTATCATGTATGCAATGCTGTGCACAAGACCAGATGTCAGCCTTGCCATAAGTATGGCCGGAAGGTTTCAAAGTAATCCTGGTATGGATCACTGGACAGCGGTCAAGAATATCCTAAAGTACCTGAAAAGGACTAAGGAAATGTTTCTCGTTTATGGAGGTGATCAAGAGCTCGTCGTAAAGGGTTACGTCGATGCAAGCTTTGACACTGATCCGGATGACTCTAAGTCTCAAACCGGATACGTATATATTCTCAACCGGGGAGCGGTAAGCTGGTGCAGTTCCAAGCAAAGCGTGGTAGCTGATTCTACATGCGAAGCAGAGTACATAGCTGCCTCGGAGGCGGCAAAGGAAGGTGTCTGGATGAAGGAGTTCATGACAGATCTTGGAGTTGTGCCTAGTGCACTAAACCCAATGACTCTGTTTTGTGACAACACTGGTGCCATTGCTCTAGCCAAGGAACCAAGGTTTCACAAGAGGACCAGACACATAAAGCGACGCTTCAATTCCATCCGCGATTCAGTCAAGGAGGAGGACATAAGCATTTGCAAAGTACATACGGATTTGAATGTTGCAGATCCGTTAACTAAGCCTCTTCCACGGGCTAAGCATGATCAACACCAAGACTCTATGGGTGTTAGATTCATTACCTTGTAATGCTAGATTATTGACTCTAGTGCAAGTGGGAGACTGTTGGAAATATGCCCTAGAGGCAATAATAAAAGAGTTATTATTATATTTCCTTGTTCATGATAATCGTTTATTATCCATGCTATAATTGTATTGATTGGAAACTCATATACATGTGTGGATAAATAGACAAACTTGATGTCCCTAGTAAGCCTCTTCAGGACTAGCTCGTTGATCAAAGATGACCGCGGTTTCCAGGTCATAGACATGAGTTGTCATTTGATAACGGGATCACATCATTAGGAGAATGATGTGATGGACGAGACCCAAACGTTAAACATAGCTTTTGATCGTATCAGTTATCGCTATAGTTTTCTGCATGTCAAGTATAAGTTCCTATGACCATGAGATCATGTAACTCACTGACACCGTAGGAGTGCTTTGTGTGTGCCAAACGTCGCAACGTAACTGGGTGACTATAAAGGTACTCTACAGGTATCTCCGAAGGTGTCTGTTGAGTTGACATGGATCGAGACTGGGATTTGTCACTCCGTGTGACGGAGAGGTATCTCCGGGCCCACTCGGTAATACATCATCTCAATGAGCTCAAAGTGACTAAGTAGTTAGTCACGGGATTATGTATTACGGTAACGAGTAAAGAGACTTGCCGGTAACGAGATTGAACTAGGTATAGAGATACCGACGATCGAATCTCGGGCAAGTAACATACCGACGAGACAAAGGGAATTGTATACGGGATTGCCTGAATCCTTGACATCGTGGTTCATCCGATGAGATCATCGAGGAACGTGTGGGAACCAATATGGGTATCCAGATCCCGCTATTGGTTATTGGCCTGGGAGTGTCTCGGTCATGTCTGCATAGTTTCCGAACCCGCAGGGTCTACACACTTAAGGTTCGGTGACGCTAGGGTTGTTAGTGAGAACAGTGCATGGTTACCGAAGGTTGTTCGGAGTCCCGGATGAGATCCCGGACGTGACGAGGGTCTCCGGAATGGTCCGGGGACGAAGATTGATATATAGGATGAGAGTGTTCGGAGTCCGGAAGTGTTCCGGGGAGTATCGGGAAGACGGCGGATGACCGAAAGGGGTTTTCGGGGTCCCGGAAAGAGTTTCGGGCCTAATGGGCCACAAAGGGGAGACGCAACAGCCCTCATAGGGCTGTGCGCCCCCCCTAGGGCCCTCTCCTCATGCGCCAAGGGGGCTGGACCCCCCTAGGGCTGCCGCACCCCCTTAGGCTTGGGGGGCAAGGCACCTGGGGGGAAACCCTAGGCCCTGGCCGCCGCCCCCCCTTGGCCGCCCCCCTTCTCCCCTTGGCCGCCGCCCCTAGGGGGTAACCCTAGGGCGCCCCTCCCCTCTCTACCCCCCTATATAAAGAGAGGCAGAGGGAGGGCAGCCACACACGTTCGTGCCTCGGCGCTGCCCTCCCTCTCCCACATCCATCTTCGTGAACTCCGCGGTGCTTGGCGAAGCCCTGCTGGAATCCTCCACCACCATCTCCACCACGCCGTCGTGCTGCCGGTGTCTCCATCAACCTCTCCTTCCCCCTTGCTGGATCAAGAAGGAGGAGACGTCCCCGAGCTGTACGTGTGAAGAACGCGGAGGCACCGTTGCTTCGGTGCTAGGATCTTCGGCGATCTGAATCGCGGCGAGTACGACTCCATCAACCGCGTTCTTGAACGCTTCCGCTTAGCGATCTACAAGGGTATGTGGATCCAACTCTCCCCTCATAGATGCATCTCCTAGATTGATCTTGGTGAACGTAGGAAAAATTTTTGTTTCCCATGCAACGTTCCCCAACAGTGGCATCATGAGCTAGGATCTTGCGTAGATGCTTTCACGAGTAGAACACAAAAGGGTTTGTGGACGTTGATGTTTAGATTGCTTCCCTCCTTAGTCTTTCTTGATTCAGCGGTATTATGGGATGAAGCGGCCCGGACCAACTTTACATGTCCACGTACATGAGACCGGTTCCATCGACAGACATGTGACTTTTGTTGCATAAGATGGCTGGCAGGTGTCTGTCTCTCCTATCTTAGTTGAATCGGAACAGAACAAGGCGGTCCTTGTAGAAGGTTAAATAGCAACTTAAATATCACCGTTGTGGCTTTGCGTAGGTAAGAAGCGTTCTTGCTAGATACCCATAGCAGCCACGTAAAACATGCAACAACAAATTAGAGGACGTCTAACTTGTTTTTGCAGGGTATGTATGTGATATGATATGGCCAATGACATGATGAAATATATTTGATGTATGAGATGATCATGTTGTAATAGTTAATATCGACTTGCATGTCGATGTATACGGCAACCGGCAGGAGCCATAGGGTTGTCTTTAATTTTTGTATGACCTGCGTGTCAATCATTAAGCGCTTTGTAATGCTTTACTTTATCGCTAAACGGTAGCAATAGTAGTAAGAGCATGGTGGGCGCGCGACAACCCCGATGGCGACACGATGATGGAGATCATGATGATGGAGATCATGGTGTGGCGCCGGTGACGATGGAGATCATGCCGGTGCTTTGGAGATGGAGATCAAAAGCACGAGTTGATGGCCATATCATGTCACTTATGATTTGCATGTGATGTTAATCCTTTTATGCATCTTATTTTTCTTAGGACGACGGTAGCATTATAAGATGATCCTTCACTAAAATTTCAAGATAAAATTGTGTTCCCCCCGAGTGTGCGCCGTTGCGAAGGTTCGTCGTTTCGAAGCACCACGTGATGATCGGGTGTGATAGACTCTACGTTCGCATACAACGGGAGCAAGCCAGAGAACACGTCGGGGGCAGCCCCTGGCGCCAGCAGAGAGTACTCCTCTCGAGGCGCAAAATCTGCAGAAACATCCACACTCGGGCTAGATACAGTAGCTCCAGAGAACACGTCGTAAGCAGGTAACATAACAATCGGAAACGAACCTCCTGACTCAGAAGACGAATCCCGATAAGCACCAACCTCCAGGGTGCCCTCGCGACGCTGAACTGCGGGAGATGGCGTGACCCGAGGGGACTCCCCCCTGATACCCTCCTCCCCAGGTAGATACGCATCCAGAAGCAACGGTGCCAGCGGTGGAAGTTCCATCTCCACCGGATCGTCCAACTCGGCTCTGTGGCCCCACAAACGACTGGGGGCCGAAGCCGCCCCAAAGGACCCAAAACGAAGTGCAGACAGAGAGGTAGCTGGGGGTGCTTCCCCCTTCCCTCCGGAGCTCCCGGAGGACTGCTGAGACTGACCCGGTGTCGGTGCCTGGCCAGGCATAGCCGGCGCCCCTGCAGCCGACTCACTTCCCCCACGTGCCTCATGTTGGAAATATGCCCTAGAAGCAATAATAAAAGAGTTATTATTATATTTCCTTGTTCATGATAATCGTTTATTATCCATGCTATAATTGTATTGATTGGAAACTTAAATACATGTGTGGATAAATAGACAAACTTTGTGTCCCTAGTAAGCCTCTTCAGGACTAGCTCGTTGATCAAAGATGACCGCGGTTTCCAGGTCATAGACATGAGTTGTCATTTGATAACGGGATCACATCATTAGGAGAATGATGTGATGGACGAGACCCAAACGTTAAACATAGCTTTTGATCGTATCAGTTATCGCTATAGTTTTCTGCATGTCAAGTATAAGTTCCTATGACCATGAGATCATGTAACTCACTGACACCGTAGGAGTGCCTTGTGTGTGCCAAACGTCGCAACGTAACTGGGTGACTATAAAGGTACTCTACAGGTATCTCCGAAGGTGTCTGTTGAGTTGACATGGGTCGAGACTGGGATTTGTCACTCCGTGTGACGGAGAGGTATCTCCGGGCCCACTCGGTAATACGTCATCTCAATGAGCTCAAAGTGACTAAGTAGTTAGTCACGGGATTATGTATTACGGAACGAGTAAAGAGACTTGCCGGTAACGAGATTGAACTAGGTATAGAGATACCGACGATCGAATCTCGGGCAAGTAACATACCGACGAGACAAAGGGAACTGTATACGGGATTGCCTGAATCCTTGACATCGTGGTTCATCCGATGAGATCATCGAGGAACGTGTGGGAACCAATATGGGTATCCAGATCCCGCTATTGGTTATTGACCTGGGAGTGTCTCGGTCATGTCTGCATAGTTTCCGAACCCGCAGGGTCTACACACTTAAGGTTCGGTGACGCTAGGGTTGTTAGTGAGAACAGTGCATGGTTACCGAAGGTTGTTCGGAGTCCCGGATGAGATCCCGGACGTGATGAGGGTCTCCGGAATGGTCCGGGGACGAAGATTGATATATAGGATGAGAGTGATCGGAGTCCGGAAGTGTTCCGGGGAGTATCGGGAAGTCGGCGGATGACCGAAAGGGGTTTTCGGGGTCCCGGAAAGAGTTTCGGGCCTAATGGGCCACAAAGGGGAGACGCAACAGCCCTCATAGGGCTGTGCGCCCCCCCTAGGGCCCTCTCCTCATGCGCCAAGGGGGCTGGACCCCCCTAGGGCTGCCGCACCCCCTTAGGCTTGGGGGGCAAGGCACCTGGGGGGGAAACCCTAGGCCCTGGCCGCCGCCCCCCCTTGGCCGCCCCCCTTCTCCCCTTGGCCGCCGCCCCTAGGGGGTAACCCTAGGGCGCCCCTCCCCTCTCTACCCCCCTATATAAAGAGAGGCAGAGGGAGGGCAGCCACACACGTTCGTGCCTCGGCGCTGCCCTCCCTCTCCCACATCCATCTTCGTGAACTCCGCGGTGCTTGGCGAAGCCCTGCTGGAATCCTCCACCACCATCTCCACCACGCCGTCGTGCTGCCGGTGTCTCCATCAACCTCTCCTTCCCCCTTGCTGGATCAAGAAGGAGGAGACGTCCCCGAGCTGTACGTGTGAAGAACGCGGAGGCACCGTTGCTTCGGTGCTAGGATCTTCGGCGATCTGAATCGCGGCGAGTACGACTCCATCAACCGCGTTCTTGAACGCTTCCGCTTAGCGATCTACAAGGGTATGTGGTTCCAACTCTCCCCTCGTAGATGCATCTCCTAGATTGATCTTGGTGAGCGTAGGAAAATTTTTGTTTCCCATGCAACGTTCCCCAACAGATTTGCTGGATTAGCCTTACCTTAGTCGGAGTATCTTGAGCACGGGATTCCGAGGATACTCGGGCCTTCCCACCTTGGAGTTGCGACTCCGCGGATCGTGGGCTTGTCATGGGCCAAGTTGGAACACCCCTGCAGGGTTATGAACTTTCGAAAGCCGTGTCCGCGGTTATGTGGCAGATGGGAATTTGTTAATATCCGGTTGTAGAAAACTTGACACCATGTTCGAATACACTACCAGCGTGAGTACCGTGACGATCATTTTCCGAAAGGGATTCGGGAAGTGAACACGGTGGGGTTATGTTTGACTTGCTAGTTAGGATCACTTCGTGATCATCTCTCGACCGAGGCACCTTCTCTTCTCGCTCTCTTTTACGTAAGCTAGGCTAGTGCTGCTGCAACCTCTTGTTCTTTCTTCAGCCTTGTTCCACACCCAAGGCAAGGATAGTCGTGTTACCCGGGAACGGGATTGCTGAGTCCTCTGTGGCTCACAGTTACTTCACCACACCAGATGCAGGTACGATGGTGAGCTACACAGGCGATGGCACCGAGCTAGACTAGGAGTACGACGAGGAGCGTAGCCGTTACTATGTGAACTATTCGGTTGATCAGTAGAGCTTCTACTAGGATTCGATTCAGACCTGTGGTTCTAAGTTATGTTTGGTATCTTTCATTTGGATCTTTACCCTTAGATGGGTTGTGATGTTTATTTGAATGATGTTTGGACATGTAATGAATTTGTGTGACATGGCGAGTGTAAGCCAACTATCTTTTCTCTTTCATCCCTATTTTTACATGAGATGTGCAAAGGTACCAAACTTGCGATCATTCCAGAATGGGCTTATATCTTTAAGTCATGCCTCGACACGTAGGAGATATAGTCCCATCTTGGGCATTACAAGTTGGTATTCAGAGCCTTCTCCGACCTAGAAGCCCCCACTGTTTGATCGAATCGTTGACGGTCGAGTCTAGGCACACACACTTAAAATGTTTTGAGTCCTATATTTATATCGGAGAGTAGGATTTCTTTGCTCCTCATCTCTTTTCACTCTGGTGAGGACTCCTAACGACTACTCTTGCCTCTTCTACTTTCAAAAATTGCACAATTTTTTTTAGGAATCTCACGAGTATTGTTTGGATTGTTTCGATGACTTTGTGACGAGAATATTGTTCTCGATGCCTCCTGACATTAGGGGTTGTGGCAGTGTCCCGGGGAGTTGAGCTTCGGGGTATTGTCGTCACAAGCATATCGCGACAGTACTAGAATACTTAAGACGGCCGACATCGAAAACTCTCCTATACGGTTAGTGGCAAGATAACCCCGACATCACCCAGTACTGGGGAGGTAGTCGGGAGTATTGCCATAGCTTGTATAGTAGATGCGTTTCGAAGGTCTGAGGTAGATGGTTTCCGAGAACAACTGGTTATGTGTTGAAGGATGGATACAGCTGGATGTAGGATTAGAGTTGGGTGCGCTATGCTTCCCCTGTATCCCCAACACCTGATTGCATAACTGGAAACTTTCGGAAATTAATAGGTGGGTTTATCCAGTAGCTCGTAGGCATTCTTCCAATGAATGCAGGTTACGGAGTTCGGGGTTCTACATTGAGTGAAGTGGTATTATGGCCGATGTTCCGATCGGGAGTTGCATCTTAAAGGGTCCTTGGCTATGCTGATCCGGGGATTGAAAAACCCTTTCGGAACACGTTCCATAAGCTTTCAGCACAAAGATGTCGAACGAAGCTCCTATCTTGTGTTTGTTCCATCTGTACCTTGTTGTTTTTCTTATTTACCTTTTGTCCCTAAGTGGCTTCTCGTGAAGATTGTTGTTATCATTAAACTGAGAATTTCATTCGTTCCTCTTGTTCGAATGATTCTTGTGAAGACTATGTTGCATTTCTATCCGTTGTTTCAGCTTATATTTTCTTTCAATCAAATGGCTGATTGGTGGTCATCTCTTTCAGGATGGCTCCGAAACGGGTTCCCAACGCAAACCCAGAGGGTGAAGAGGTTCCAGATCGTCCTCCTTCCCCTCCTCCTCCGTCTGAGGCCTGGAGAGCGATTATGCAGACTACAAACCAGAACACCCAAATGCTTATGCAGATGATGCAGCAGATGCAAGCAAATCAAGCAAATCAGGGTGCTCCAGGGAACCAAGGCAATTTCTTCAACCAACAGCACCATGCTACGCTCAACCAGTTCTTGGCTAATCAACCAAAGGCTTTCAGTTATTGTGTCGACCCTCTCGATACTGAAGATTGGATCACTGATATCAAGAAGCATTTTGAGTGCAGCAACGTAAGGCCTGAGGACTATGTGAAGTTTGCAGCCTTCCAACTCATGGACCAAGCATCTGATTGGTGGCAGCAGTACAAAGACTCCAGAGAAGGGCGTGTGATCTCTTGTGATGATTTCTGCAAGGACTTTCGCTCTCACCACATTCCAACAAGTGTCATCGAGGGTATGCGTGAGCAATTCTGCAACTTGAAGCAAGGCTCTATGACTGTCTACCAGTATAATGTCAAGTTCCAAAATCTTGCCCGCTATGCCAAGCAAGACATCCCAGATGCCAAGAGCAAGATCTATCAGTTCCGTGGAGGTCTGAAGGATGAACTTCAACTTGCTCTCACCTTGTTCGAGCCTCACGAGTTTGACAAATTCTATAACATGGCGCTTAAGCAAGAGGCAGCCCAGCTCAAGATGGAAGCTTCCAAAAAGAGGATCCGAGATGTTGTTCACTCCTCCTCATCTTCTCAAGTGGTCGCGAAGCAACAGAAGTTTTGGCTTCCACCTCCTCCAGTGATTCGAGCTCCCTACAACAACAACAACAAGAACTCTGGTGGCCGTGGTTTCTCCCACCCACCCAACCCAAGCAACCAGTCAAAGCATCAGTCTCAAGGTTCCAAGTCAAGTGCTCCTCACTACCGTCCTTTCTTAGAAGTGGTCTGCAACAAGTGCACTCCGAAAGGTCACTATGCTAACAAGTGCCCCAACCCAAGGCGCCTTTCGCCTCCTCCACCTGTCAGCACAGCTATTGTCAAGCATAATCCAAAGTCTGCAAGGGTGAATCTGATGAATGCAGCGCAAGCGGAGAATTCTTCTGATGTGATTTTGGGTAACCTTCCAGTTAACTCTATCCCTGCAAAAGTTTTGTTTGATTTGGGTGCTTCATGTTCCTTCATGTCATATCCATTTGCATCCAAGAATAATGTTCACTCTCAAGCTTTACCAAGAACTTTGAGTGTTATATCACCTGGCAAGAGATTGGGTTCTAGTATGGTGGCTCCGAATGTATCTATTCGCATGGGTGATTATCGCTTTCTGGCTAATCCGGTTATTCTCGGCAATTCCGACATCGACCTCATCCTCGGGATGGATTGGCTTTCTCAGCATGATGCTCACATTGATTGTGCAAACAAGGAAGTCAAGATTACTCATTCCCATGAAGATGTGATTATCTTCGCCTCCAGGGATAACACAATCAGGCTTTTCTCTCTCAATGACAAGGGCGAGATTAATGCCATCTCTCAAATTCCGGTGGTAAACGAATACGAAGACGTCTTTCCTGAAGAGCTTCCAGGCATGCCTCCACACCGTCAAGTGGAATTCGTCATTGAACTCGAGCCTGGTACTGAGCCAGCATGCCGGCGTCTGTACAAGCTCTCTCCTAAAGAGTTGAAGGAGTTGAAGAAACAACTTGATGAACAGGAGCGTATGCGTCTGATCAGGCCTAGTACGTCTCCTTGGGGCTGTGGTGTCTTATTTGTCAAGAAGAAGGATGGCACGGAGCGCCTCTGCGTTGATTACCGGCCATTGAACAAGAAGACAATAAACAACAAGTATCCGTTCCCCAACATCAATGAATTGTTCGAGCAGCTCAAAGGAGCTAAAGTATTCTCAAAGCTCGATCTCCGAATGGGCTATCACCAAATTCGCATTTGTGAAGAAGATATCCCCAAGACTTCCTTCAGAACGAGCTACGGCTCCTATGAGTATACAGTCATGTCTTTTGGTCTCGCTAATGCTCCACCTACCTTCTCGAGAATGATGCACTACATTTTCAACCCCTACATCGGCGAGTTTGTGCTTGTGTATCTGGATGACATTTTCGTATTTTCCAAGAATGAAGAGGATCACGAAAAGCACCTCCGTCTGGTTCTCGACAGACTCCGTGAACATAAGTTCTATGCCAAGTTCTCCAAGTGCGAATTTTGGCTCGATAAGGTCTTATATCTGGGCCATATCATCTCCGCTGACGGTATTGCGGTAAACCCCGAGAAAGTTGAAGCAATTGTCAACTGGGAACCTCCTCAGAACGTCAAGCAACTCCGAAGCTTCCTTGGTCTTGCCAGCTATTGCCGAAGGTTCGTTGAGAACTTCTCCAAGATTGCCAAGCCTCTTTCCAACTTGTTGCAGAGGAATGTCAAGTACTACTGGTCTCCAGATTGTGAAGTGGCATTCAAAACTCTCAAAGAAAAGCTCATCTCTGCTCTAGTTCTTACTCCTCCAGATGAGTCCAAGCCCTATGAAGTGTTCTGTGATGCTTCTCTTCAAGTACTTGTTTGTGTGCTTATGCAGGACAAGAGAATTGTGGCTTACACTTCTCGTCAACTGAAGCCAAGTGAGAAGAACTACCCCACACATGATCTCGAACTAGCAGCTGTGGTACATGCTTTGATTACGTGGAGACACCTTCTGTTGGGCAGAAAAGTCGACATCTTCACCGATCACAAGAGCTTGAAGTACATCTTCACACAGCCGAACCTGAACCTCCGCCAGACTCGTTGGGTTGAAATGATCCAAGAGTATGATCCCAACATTGAATACACACCTGGCAAGGCGAATGTGATTGCAGATGCCTTGAGCAGAAAGGCATATTGCAACAGCCTTCTTATCAAGCCGTTCCAGCCTGAGCTTTGTGAAGCATTCAGGAAGCTCAACCTCCAAGTTGGTCCGCAAGGGTTTCTTGCAAATCTTCAAGTTGCTCCTACCTTGGAAGATCAGATCCGTGAGGCCCAACTCAGTGATGCTATGGTGCAGAAAGTAAAACATGGTATTGCACAGGGTACTCCAAAATACAAGTGCTATCACGTTGATGAGAGAGATACCTTGTTCTTTGAGGACAGACTTGTGGTTCCCAAAGGTGATCTCAGGAAGCTCATAATGGACGAAGCACATGATTCCCTCCTTTCCATTCATCCTGGTAGTTCCAAGATGTACGAAGACCTCAAGCAATCTTACTGGTGGACTCGCATGAAAAGGGAGATTGCCCAATTCGTGAATGAATGTGATGTTTGCAGAAGAGTGAAGGCAGAGCATCAACGTCCAGCCGGTCTTCTCCAACCTCTTCCTATTCCCGAGTGGAAATTCGACCACATTGAAATGGATTTCGTCACTGGTTTTCCTAAGTCCAAGAGAGGGAATGATTCTATCTTTGTGGTGATTTACAAGCTTACCAAAGTCGCTCACTTCCTTCCAGTCAAAGAATCCATCAATGCAGCTCAACTGGCAGAATTGTACACTTCCAGAATTGTGTCCTTACATGGCATTCCTCAAGTTATCTCCTCAGACCGTGGAAGTTTGTTCACTTCCAAGTTCTGGGACTCCTTTCAGTCTGCCATGGGCACTAAGATTCGTTTCAGCACTGCATTTCACCCTCAGACTAGTAGTCAAGTCGAGAGAGTGAATCAGATTCTAGAAGACATGCTCAGAGCCTGTGTCATATCTTTTGGCATGAAATGGGAAGATTGCCTTCCATTTGTCGAGTTCTCTTACAACAACAGCTTCCAAGCAAGTGGCGGCAAAGCTCCGTTTGAAATCCTCTATGGCAGAAAGTGCCGTACCCCCCTCAACTGGTCCGAGACGGGTGAACGTCAACTTCTTGTCAATGAGTTGATCTCAGAAGCCGAAGAAATGTGCAAAGTCATACGTGAGAATCTCAAGGCCGCTCACTCGCGTCAGAAGAGCTACTATGACGGCAAGCATCGTGACTTGGCTTGCAACATTGGGGATCATGTCTATCTCCGTGTTTCTCCTATGAAAGGCACCCAAAGATTCGGTATCAAATGAAAGCTTGCTCCTAGATACGTCGGGCCTTTCAAGATCCTTGGCAAAAGAGGCGATCTAGCCTATCAACTTGAGCTCCCCTCCAACTTCGCCAATGTTCATGATGTGTTTCATGTGTCTCAACTCCGCAAGTGCTTCAAGACACCTGAACGCACCATTCCGTTTGAGGAGATTGATCTTCAACAAGACTTGTCTTACCGAGAGCATCCCGTTGCTATTCTCGAAGAAACCGAGCGCAAGACCCGCAACAAGTCCATCAAATTCTTGAAAGTCAAGTGGTCACACCATACCGACCGAGAAGCTACATGGGAACGAGAAGATCACCTTCGTTCCGAGTACCCTTCCTTCTTCCAGTCCTAGATCTCGGGACGAGATGTTTTTGTAGTAGAGGAGAGTTTGTAATGCCCCGGATGTAATACTTTCCCTTTTGGGCAATATATGTATCTTTGCCTCCATCAGTTCCATTCCGGGTTCTTCGTCTTTTCGGGTTTTTGTCATTTTGTCGTGTTGCGTGTGTGCATTCATCCATATCATGTTGTCATGTGCATTGCATTTGTGTTGTCGTTTGCATTCGGTCCCACTCGTTCTTTTCTGTTGTCCGGTTCGAGTTCCGGAGCTCTCTCACGTGTCCGTGGCATCCCCGAGGCCTACTTTTGTGTTTGACCGTGTAACATTTTCGGTTTGGCGTGAGACTTGTCGTGCGATGCTGTTTTGGTGTGTGTAACCCGCCTGTCAAATCTCGTCGCGTTTGGAGTTCGTTTGATGCCCCAACAGTTATTCTCGAGGGCTGAAAGTACCTCCACTTTGAGGCCCAAGAAACCCCTCCAACAGCCCACCAACCCAACTCAAACCCCTCCCTTCATCTAGGCCATCCAATTGTGATCGCGTGGCCGAAAACCTCCCCTCATTTGGACAACCCTAGTTCCTTGTGCCTATATAAACGTCCTCCTTCCCCAAATTTTGCGCCCAGAAACCCTAATGCTTCCACAGTTCGCCGCCGGTGCTTCCACCGTTGACGCGCGGTGCTTCCACCGTTGAGCCGCCGTGCTTCCGACGTCCCAGCGAGCGTGCTTCCACAGTTCGTCGTCCGTGCTTCCGAAGGCCGCCGCCCGTGCTTCCGAGACCCGACGCGTGGGCCCGCGCCGAGGTCGTCTTCAACCTCCGTCGCGCCCCGCCGTTCTTCTTCTCCGCCTCCGGCCGCCGCCGCGCCGGAGCTCCCTCTCCTCCACCGCCGGACCCCGCCGCCTTCGCCGCCGAGGCGCGCCACCACCGCCGCCGCGCCCCTTCCTCCGGTCGCCGCCGCCGCCGCGGGTCCCTGCGCCGCCGGCGCCCTCGCCTCCACCGCCGGCCAGGCCCGCCGCCGGCCCACGCCCGTCTTCCCGCCGGCCGGCGCCGCTCCCAGCCGCGCCCCGGTTCCCGTCCAGCGCCGCCGCTCGGTCGAGGGGATCGAGGGATCCCCCGATCGGGATCCAGATCGGCCGCTCGGGGCGCCCGAACCCTATCGGGCCTGGAGACCCGATCTGCGGGCCCGTTAGCCCGCCTGCCCGCTCCGCGCCGCGCCGTTGACCAGATCCAGCCCGCGTTGACCCGCCCCGGGCCCGTTTGACCAGATCAGAGGTTGCCTCCGTTTTTCACTAAGTCCCTGGAGTTTTTACATGTCTGACGCTGTTTTGTTTTGTGGATAACTTTTTGTGTGATTGTCCGTTTTGAGCAAATGATATGTCAAAATGATCGTGGAGACTTGTACTACGATTTGTTCCATTGTGCCATGCATGTTTGAGGTCATGTAGATGTCTTAATCTTCATGAGAAGAGTGCTACTTGTTATAAACTGCTGTTATTAGTTGTTTTCATGCCATGTTTGCAATGTGATAACTTGTTGCATGTTTATCCAAATGAAGCAAATGATATGTCCACGTGTTCATCATGAAATGCTCTACATGTTGATTGCTTTAGCTTGCATGATAGATTTCATCTTGCCATGTTTATCTCCTTTGCAAAAGTGCTAGTGGTTGTTATGTTGTTAAACTTGTTACGAGATGCCTAGTTGAGGAGCTCGTTGCTATTGATGTGTTTGTCCCCTTGATGCATGCTTATATGTTTTGGATTCACCATCATGTGTACTTTGCTGTGGTGCTTACCACTTTCCATGCCATGCTTTGAGCTGACTTAAACTTTCTCACAAACATGCCATGATAAAACTGCTGTTTTAACACTTAGTGAAATTTCACTAAGTCTGGAATCTGTAATTTCCAGATGCCATATTTGCTTGTTGTTCTAGACAAATCCATGCTAGTCTTGGGGTGACTCTTGATGATTCCTTGTTGTATAAGTTGTTGGCTATCCATTCATGCTCTCACATGCTTATTTGAGTGGCTGTAGCATATTAATCTTTTGCTCCCAAGTTGCTATAAAATACTGCTGTCAGGATTTTGTTGTCAAGTTCAATATGTCATAGCTTGTTGCTATTGATCCATGGCTCCTTTGGAGATGCTCCAATGGATTCGTTTGCTGTAGGGTATGTCTAGTTTATGTCCATGCTCCTTGCCATGATGTTTGAGTGCTGTAGACTATTTATTTATTGTTCCGAAGTTGCTATGTGGCTGTTAATTTCAGCTTGTGCATGTTTATTGTTTCGGGTGTATCTTTTAGCCCGTTGCTCCGTTTTGAGCAAGTCCTATATGTAACTTGTGTGATTTTGCATGTAGATTCATATTATCCTCTTGTTATCATGTTTTGAAGCATTTTGCTTGTTGCACATTGTCATGCTCCTTGTGCTGTAACACTGTGCTTCCTATGTAGACTTTCTGTGCTTCCTAAGTGCATCTGTAGTGCTTCCATAGTGCATCAGCCATGCATCCGGTAGTTTTGTGCATTGCATCTTGTTGATTTCGTGCCTTGTGTGTTTGTGTTGAGTAGAGCCGGAAGCTGAGTACGAGTACGAGAACGAGGTTACTATCGAGGTTGAGAACGAGGAGCCCGCTTACGATCCCATCGACGACTCAACAGGCAAGATGACCGAACCCGGATATCATTACTATCTTTGCCTATTGCTAGAAGTATCGCTCTATAGTTTTGCCTCGATGCCCATGTTTTTCTTATCAGCCTCCTATTGTAACCATTAACCTGTTTAACCACCCTACCTATGCAAACCATTGATTGGCTATACGTAGGCTTCGCTCAGCCCCTCTTATAGCATTGTTAGCTGCAGGAGAAGATTTGAAGATTCTTGCTTCTTGTTGAAGCTTGTTGGGACATCACACTATATTAATTATTAAATGAAATCATCTATATATTGGTAATGGGTGGAAGGCTAAGCCTTTTGCTTGGTGTTTTGTTCCACTCATGCCGGCCTAGGAACCGTATAAACCGGTGTTATGTTCCTTGATTATGCGTTCCTCACACGGTTGGGGTTATGGGACCCCCTCGATAAACCACTAAGTGCTAAGTCTTTTCCAGCAAGTCCCAACATTGGTACTATTTGCCTAATAACTAAAAACTTGCATAGGGAGTAATTAACCCTCTTCTTAATCAACAACCCCGGGCCAGTGCTCTACATGAGTGTTGGTCCGAACTGGGCAACCTGCGGGGCCACCTCGAGGAAACTCAAGGTCTGGTAAAAACCCGTAGCCTGTCCCATCCGGTCGTGGCCTGAGACTAGATACGCGCGGCTACTGTCAGGGTGTCGGCACATTGGGAGGATTTGTTGGATTAGCCTTACCTTAGTCGGAGTATCTTGAGCACGGGATTCCGAGGATACTCGGGCCTTCCCACCTTGGAGTTGCGACTCCGCGGATCGTGGGCTTGTCATGGGCCAAGTTGGAACACCCCTACAGGGTTATGAACTTTCGAAAGCCGTGCCCGCGGTTATGTGGCAGATGGGAATTTGTTAATATCCGGTTGTAGAAAACTTGACACCATGTTCGAATACACTACCAGCGTGAGTACCGTGACGATCATTTTCCGAAAGGGATTCGGGAAGTGAACACGGTGGGGTTATGTTTGACTTGCTAGTTAGGATCACTTCGTGATCATCTCTCGACCGAGGCACCTTCTCTTCTCGCTCTCTTTTACGTAAGCTAGGCTAGTGCTGCTGCAACCTCTTGTTCTTTCTTCAGCCTTGTTCCACACCCAAGGCTTGGATAGTCGTGTTACCCGGGAACGGGATTGCTGAGTCCTCTGTGGCTCACAGTTACTTCACCACACCAGATGCAGGTACGATGGTGAGCTACACAGGCGATGGCACCGAGCTAGACTGGGAGTACGACGAGGAGCGTAGCCGTTACTATGTGAACTATTCGGTTGATCAGTAGAGCTTCTACTAGGATTCGATTCAGACATGTGGTTCTAAGTTATGTTTGGTATCTTTCATTTGGATCTTTACCCTTAGATGGGTTGTGATGTTTATTTGAATGATGTTTGGACATGTAATGAATTTGTGTAACGTGGCGAGTGTAAGCCAACTATCTTTTCTCTTTCATCCCTATTTTTACATGAGATGTGCAAAGGTACCAAACTTGCGATCATTCCAGAATGGGCTTATATCTTTAAGTCGTGCCTCGACACGTAGGAGATATAATCCCATCCTGGGCATTACAGAAGGTTTCCATGTAAAGATGTCCGGATTCTCATGGATGAACTTGATGAGCACGCTTTCCTATTTATGATCCATCCCGATCCCAATGGTGAACTGTTGCGAAGAGTCGCCAGGGACAAAATCAACCAGCTTTGTATCTTTGGCCGACTTAAACTTGAGCGGCGGGTCACTCTCAGTGGTAGGCTTCTTCAGAGGGGTCATATCGGCCGGGTCAACATTGTCTTTATAGAACTTAAGCTCTTCTGTAGCACAAGCCGTCTCTGCATAAGTCGTGTCTCCTTCCTCACATTCCAAAGATTTCTGACGATCCCCGTGAACTGTGATTGTGCCCTTGGTTCTAGGCATCTTAAGGTATCGATATACATAGCAAGGGTGAGCCATGAATTTTGCATAAGCCGGTCGTCCAAACAGAGTGTGATATGGACTCCTGATTTTGACCACCTTGAACCACAATGTATGTACCCTCTAGTTATAATCATCAGCAAAAGCCACTTTCAGTGCAATCTTACCAACAGGATAAGCCGACTTGCCAGGAACAACTCCATGAAGGACAGTGGATGACGGCTTAAGATCCTTCTCAGTCATACCCATGCATCGGAATGTATCATGATAATAATATGTTGGTGCTACTGCCAACATCCATGGACACTTTGGTGAATTTATAACCACCCACTTGGGGGAGCCACCACCAAAGCTAGATGACCCGGGTAATCAACCCAGGGCGGGTGATCCACCTAGATCCAGGTGATTTCCTGCTTAGAGCAGTTTAAATACCGAGGCACAGCCAGCTCAACCATGTTGACTAACCTCTTATGGACCTTTATGTCCCTCTTGCAGGTACTTGTGGTGAAACATGATATTATCCACTATTTAACTACTTTGGATTGCTCTGATATCCTGACTGGTTGTTTTGTTGCTGATCACTGTGACCAGATTGCTGATTATGACCACCATTGTTACCCTGACCCTTATATCCAGAACTTGAGCCGCCGCCCCCGAAGCCGGAGCCATGAGAGCTGGATCCTGACCCGCCAGGTGGGCCATTACCATTGACATAATGCCGTTGAAAATTCTGGTTCTTAAACACTCTCGTTATATAACAATCCTTCCAGGCATGAGTGGACGGCTTGTTAGGATAACTGTGTTTCGAGCAGTGGTCATTGAGCATTTCCTCGAGATTTATAGGCCTTCCGCCACTGAAAGGCGGCTTGTCATTACCATTACGCGCTGATTCTTAAATCCACCATTGGTGTTGGCCACAAAATCTGACCCGCCATCGGGGACTTACGCTTCCCCCCATTACCTTGGCCATTATGATTTCCACTTTGACTTGAGGTGTTCTGCTGTTGGCCTTTACCACCAATGTTTTTCTTGCCCTTATTAAGCGTATCATCATCAGAGCCAGGATCCTTTGTACTATCAGAGTCAGTATATCTGGTAAGTACAACCGTAAGCTTGCCCATGTCTGAGCACTTACGCTTAAACCGCCCGAGCTTCTGCTTAAGCGGTTCAAAGTGACATTTCTTCTCCAGCATTAACACAACTTGACCCGCCCCGATGCTATCTGAAGAATGTATGATGGTAGCAACCCGGTGAGCCCAATGGTGGGACGACTCATCCTCACGCTGTACGAAGTGCTCAAAATCAATGATTGTCATCGGCTGCTTACAAGTTCCTTGAAAGTTCTTGATAAATCTTTCCTTCAACTCTCCCCATGTGTTGATGGAGTTGGGTGGAAGGTTCTTTAACCATGTACGAGCCGACCGTTCCAACATCATAGTAAAATACTTGTCACAAACCGCATCACTTTCTTCCAACATATCCATGGCTAACTCTGTTGGAAATATGCCTTAGAGGCAATCATAAATTGGTTATTATCATATTTCCCTATTCATGATAATAGTTTATTATCCATGCTAGAATTGTATTGATTGGAAACTCAGATACATGTGTGGATACATAGACAACAATGTGTCCCTAGTGAGCCTCTACCGGGCTAGCTTGTTGATCAAAGATGGCTATGGTTTCCTAGCCATAGACATGAGTTGTCATTTGATAACGGGATCACATCATTAGGAGAATGATGTGGTGGACAAGACCCAAACTATAAATGTAGCATATGATCATGTCAAGTTTATTGCTATCATTTTCTGCATGTCAAGTATATGTTCCTATGACAATGAGATCATGCAACTCACTGACACCGGAGGAGTACCTTGTGTGTACCAAACATCGCAATGTAACTGGGTGACTATAAAGGTGATCTACAAGTATCTTTGAGGGTGTCTGTTGAGTTGGCATGGATCAAGACTGAGATTTGTCACTCAGTGTGATTGAGAGGTATCTCAAGGCCCACTCGGTAATACAACATCACAAGAAGCTTGCAAGAAATGTGACTAATGGTTTAGCCACGGGATCTTGTATTTTGGAACAAGTAAAGAGACTTGTCGGTAAAGAGATAGAACTAGGTATGGAGATACCGATGATGGAATCCCGAGCAAGTAACATACCGATAGATAAAGGAAACTACATACGAGATTAGCTGAATCCTTGACATCGAGGTTCGACTGATAATATCTTTGTAGAATATATGGGTATCCAAGTCCCGCTAGTGGTTATTGACCGTAGAGGTGTCTCAGTCATGTCTGCATAGTTATCGAACCCATAGGGTCTACACACTTAAAGTTTGGCGACGATATAAGTATATTTGAGTCATTATCGTGGTTACAGATGGTTGTTCAGAGTCCCGGATGAGATCCCGAACATGACGAGGAACTCCGAAATGGTCCGGAGGTGAAGATTGATATATTGGACGAAGGGTATTGGAGTCCGGAATTGTTCTAGGGGTACCGGGTGAAGACCAGCATGACCGAAAGGTGTTTCGGGTGGGGGCAACAAGTGTTGAGGGGCCTCATGGGCCAAGGGGAGGGGGAAAACCAACCCACTAAGGGGTTGTGCTCCCCCTCACCATTTCCTATGTAGCCAGGAGAGGTGGGGCACCCCATCTAGAGTTCCCTCCACCTGGCTTGGTGGGCAAGCCACCCTAGGGTTTCCCTAGGGGACGCCCTCATCTGCCTTGGCCGCCGCCCCCCCTAGATGGGATCTAGGGAGCCCCCTCCTCCTCCCTCCCCCCTATATATAGAGAGGTAGAGAGAGGGCAGCTGTAATGCCCCGGATGTAATACTTTCTCTTTTGGGCATAAAATATATCCCCGGCTTCATCTATTCCATTTCGGGTTCTTTGTCTTTCGGGTTTTCGTCGTTTAGTTGTGTGCCTGTGTGGCATTCATTCATATCATGTAGACATGTGCATCGCATTGCATTTGTGTTGTCGGTTGCATCCGGTTCCACGCGTTCCTTCCCGTTGTCCGTTTCGCGTTCCGGATCTCCCTCACGTGTCCGCGGCGTCACGTAGGCCTACTTTGGTGTTTGGCCGTGTAACGTTACCGGTGTGCCGCGAGACTTGTCGTGTGTTGTTGTTTTGTTGTGTGTAACCCGCCTCTCAAATCTCGTCGCGTTTGGACTCCGTTTGCTATCCCAACAGTTATTCGTGTGGGTCCAAAGTGCCTTCACTTGTGGCCTAGAAACATCCCTCCAGCAGCCCACTACCCTCTCCTAGGCCCATCTAAACTTCCCCCGCGATTGGATCCGTCGGATCGCGATCGGAGGGCTCCTAAACACCTAAAAACCCTAAACCTAGCAAATCTGGTATATAGACCCCCCTAGGTCCATTTTGGGCATCTCTAACCTCTAGCTCCTCTCCCCACCTCAATTTTTGGATCTAACCAGCTCTAAACTGCCACTTGGCTAGTTCCCCTCGAGCCAGGCCGCAAATCTCGCTGGAACTGGGAGTTCCCTCGATCGCCTCGAGCCGCCGACCAGGTCGACGCCCAGGTCAACGCCTCGCGCAGCCGCTCCTCCGGGATCGAGAGATCGATCCGATCTGGATCCTCTCGACCGAGGCCGCTCCTCCTGCCGCCCCGATCGATTCCCTCAGCGCCAGGCCCATCGCCCTCGAGCCTCCTTCGCCGCGCCACCCCCGCAGGCCCACTTCATCGCCTCACCGGGCCATCGCCTCCGCGCCGCCTCGGCCTCCCGCTTGCCCGAAGGCCTCGATCCAGTGCGGGACCACATCATCGCCAGCCTCCGCAGCAGCACTCGGGCCGCCTCCCTTCGCTCGCTTCGCCCCGGCCCAGAACCGCGCTGCCGAAGCTGGGCCTCGCCTCACCGCCGGCCGGCCCGATTCCTCCTCGCGCCAGCCGCCTCTCCAGGCCTCCGCTGGGCCGGCCTCCCGCATCGCCTCCGCCCCAGCCGTGCCCTCCAGCGGGCCTCGCACGCCGATCGCCTGGGCCGCGCCTTCGCCTCCAGAAGGCCGTCGCCTCCGCTGGGCCGCGCCGACCGCCGGCCCGACTCCAACTCCCGCAAGGCCTGATCCAGCAGCTCCAGTCGGGCCTCCTCCAGCCGCCGGGCCGGATCTACGCCCCGGGCCCGTTGACTTCTCAGATCTGAGATCTTGAGGTTGTTTCAATCCCTAAGTCCAGTTTTTGTGATTTCTGATGCATTATTAGATCTGCTCTAACTTTTTGTGTGTTTGTCCGTTTCACGCAAATAGCATGTCCAGACGTTCGTGGTGATTAGCACTACGTTTTATCTTTTTGTGTCATGCATGTTAGAAGTCATCTAGATGCTTGTTTTCCCGTTGCAAGAGTGCATCCTGGTATAATTGCTGCTATGTGATGTTTTTATGCCATCTTTGCCATGTGATAACTTTTAGCTCGTTTGTCCGAATGATGCAAATGACATGTCCACGTGTTCGTCTTGCCATGCTCTACATGTTGTATGTGTTAGGTTGCATGATAGATTTATTCTTGCCATGTTTATCATCGTTGCAAAGTGCCATGTGGCTGTGATGTTATTTCACTTGTTATGAAATGCCATCTTGTTGAGCTCGTTGCTATCGTTGTGTTTATCTCCATGATGCATGCTTGTATGTTTCGGAACCACCATCAGGTGTACTTTGATGAGGTGCTTACCACTTGCCATGTTTAGTTTCGAGGTGACCTAAACTTGCTCGTTTAGATGCCATGATGAAACTGCTGTTTTAGGACTTAGTGGTTTTTCACTAAGTCTGAAATCTGTAACGTTCCGATGCCATGTTTGCTTGCTGCTCTAGGTCAAACCATGATAGTTTTGGAGTGGATCTTGATTGTTCCTTGTAGTATATATTGTTGGCTTTCCATTCATGTTCTCACATGCTTATTTGAGTGGCTGTAGCATGTTTAACTTTTGCTCCAAAGTTTCAATAAAATTCTGCTGCCAGAATTTTATTGTCAAGTTCAATATGTCCAAGCTTATTGCTATTGATCCGTGGCTCCTTTGGGGGTGCACCTTTGGACTTAATTGCTGTAGGACATGTCTAGTTTATGTTCATGCTCTTTGCCATGTTGTTTGAGTGCTGTAGCTTAATTATTTTGTGCTCCAAAGTTGCTATGTTGCTGTAATTTTCAGCTTTCGCCTATTTCTTGTTTCGGGCATAACTTTTAGCCCGTAGCTCCGATTTCAGCAAGTCTTATATGAAACTTGATTGATTTTCTGTGTAGATTCAAAAATATCATATTGTTATCATGTTTTGAGGTGTTTTGCTTGAGTGCTATTTTCCGTGCTCCGTGTGCATCCTTAGTGCATCCATCATGCATCCATCATTTTGGTGTGCGCATTGCATCTTGTTGATTCGTGCCTTGTGTGATTGTATTGTTTAGAGCCGGAAGCTGAGACCGAGTACGAGTACGAGCACGAGGTTACCAATGAGGTTGAGCACGAGGACCCTTCTTACGATCTGAACGACTTCTCTTCAGGCAAGATGACCGAATTCCGATAACATTACTATCTTTGCCTATTGCTAGTAGTTCCGCTCTATAGTTTTGCCTCGATGCCCATGTTTTTCCTGTCAGCCTCCTACTTGTAACCATTACCATGTTTAACCACCCTACCTATGCAAACCGTTGCTTGGCTAAGTACGCTTCGCTCAGCCCTTCTTATAGCATTGCTAGTTGCAGGTGAAGTTCGAAGATGCTTGCTTCATGTTGAAGTTTTGTTGGGTTATATCACACTATATAAATGCTTAAAATGAAATCATCTATATATTGGCAAGGGTGGAAGGCTAAGCCTTTTGCTTGGTGATTTGTTCCACTCATGCCGTTAGGAACCGTATAAACCGGTGTTATGTTCCTTGATTATGCGTTCCTAACACGGTTGGGGTGTATGGGACCCCCTCGATAAACCGCTAAGTGCTAAGTCTTTTCCAGCAAGTCCCAACTTTGGTACTATTTGCCTAATAACTAAATAACTTGCATAGGGAGTAATTAACCCGAGTTCTTAATCAACCACCCCGGGCCAGTGCTCCTCATGTGTGTTGGTCCGAATCGGGGAGTCTGCGGGGTCACCTCGAGGAAACTCGAGGATTGATATAAACCTGTAGAATCGCCCATCCGGTCGTGTCCTGAGACTTAGATACGCGCGGCTACTATCAGGGTGTTGACACGCCGGGAGGATTTGCTAGATTAGCCTTACCTTAGTTCGGAGTATCTTGAGCACGGGATTCCGAGAATACTCGGGTCTTCCCACTTTGGAGTTGCGACTCCGCGGATCGTGGGCTTGTAATGGGTCAAGTTGGAACACCCCTGCAGGGTTATGAACTTTCGAAAGCCGTGCCCGCGGTTATGTGGCAGATGGGAGCTTGTTAATATCCGGTTGTAGATAACTTGACACAATGTTTCTAATACACTACCAGCGTGTGTTTCGTGACTGTCAATTTCCGAATAGGGATTCGGGAGTTGAACACGGTGGGGTTATGTTTGTTGGGCTGTAGCTAGGATCACTTCGTGATCATCTCTCGACCGAGGCTTTCTCTTCTCGCACTCTCTCACGTAAGCTAGTTGCTAGTTGCTGCTGCAGACACTTATTCTTTTCTTCAGCCTTATCCTCTCCCAAGGCTTAAATAGTCTTGTTACCCGGGAACAGGATTGCTGAGTCCTCTGTGGCTCACAGTTACTTCACCACACCAGATGCAGGTCCAGTTGTGAGCTATCCATGTGATGGCACCGAGCTAGATTGGGAGTACGACGAGGAGAGTAGTCGATACTATGTTCGTTATCCTGATGATCAGTAGTGGAGACTTCTACTAGGATTCGATCCGACCTGTGGTTTATTTTATTTAAGTTTGGTATCTTGACATTTGGTATTTTGCCCTTAGAGGGTTGTGATGTTCTTAATGTATGATGTTTGAGACATGTATCGTATTTGTGTGACGTGGCGAGTGTAAGCCAACTATTTATGTTTACAATCCCCTCTTTTACATGAGATGTGCAAAGATTACCAAACTTGAGATCATTCTAGGATGGACTTATACCTTTAAGTCGTGCCTCGACACGTAGGAGGTATAGTTCCATCCTGGGCATTACAAGTTGGTATCAGAGCCTTCTCCGACCTAGGAGCCCCCACTGTTTGATCGAATCGTTGACAGTCGAGTCTAGGCACACACTGAAAATATTTTGAGTCCTATATTATATCGGAGAGTAGGATTTCTTTGCTTCTCATCCCCTTTCTCTCTGGTGAGGACTCCTGACGACTACTCTTGTCTCTTCTATCTTCAAAAATTGCACAAATTTTTTTAGGAATCTCGCGAGTATTCTGGGATTGTTTCGATGTTCTTGTGACGAGAATATTGTTCTCGATGCCTCCTGACATTAGTGGTTGTGGCAGTGTCCCGGGGAGTTGAGCTTCGGGGTATTGTCGTGACAAGCATATCGCGGCAGTACCAAATACTTAAGACGACCGACATCGAAAATATCTCCTATACGGCCAGTGGCAAGATAACCCCGACATCACCCAGTACTGGGGAGGTAGTTCGGGAGTATTGCCATAGCTTGCTATAGTGGATGCTTTTCGAAGGTCCGAGGTAGACAGTTTCCGAGAAAGACTGGTTATGTGTTGAAGGATGGATACACCTGGATGTAGGTTTAGAGTTGATTGCGCGGTGCTTCCCGTGTATCCCCAACACCTGATTGCATAACTGGAATCTTTCGGAAATTAATAGGTGGGTTATCCAGTAGATCGTAGGCATTCTTCCAATGAATGCAGGTTAGTGAATTCGGGGTTCTACATTGAGTGAAGTGGTATTATGACCGATGTTCCGATCGGGAGTTGCATCTTAAAGGGTCCTTGGCTATGCTGATCCGAGGATTGCAAAACCCTCTCGTAACGCGTTCATATGCTTTCAGCACAAAGATGTTAGAACGAAGCTCCTATCTTGTGTTTGTTCCCGTCTGTACCTTGTTGTTTTTCTTATTCTACCTTTTGTCCCCTATGTGGCTTCTCATGAAGATTGATGTTATCATTTAACTGAGAATTTCATTCGTTCCTCTTGTTCGAATGATTTCATTCGTTACTATTGTTCGAATGATTATTGTGAAGACTTGTTGCAATTCATTCCATTGACTCAGCTTATACCTTTTGTCAATCAATTGCTGATTCGTGGTCATCTCTTTCAGGATGGCTCCGAAAAGGGTTCCCAACGCTAACCCAGAGGCGGAAGAGGTCCCAGATCGTCCTCCTTCCCCTCCTCCTCCGTCTGAGGCTTGGAGAGCGATTATGCAGACTACAGCTCAGAACACTCAGATGTTGATGCAGATGATGCAGCAGATGCAAGCTAATCAAGCTAATCAGGGTGTTCCAGGGAATCAAGGCAATTTCTTCAACCAGCAGCACCATGCTACTCTCAACCAGTTCTTGGCCAATAATCCAAAAGCTTTCAGTTACTGTGTCGACCCTCTTGATGCTGAAGATTGGTTAACCGACATAAAGAAGCATTTTGAGTGCAGTAACGTGAAGGAAGAGGATTATGTGAAATTCGCAGCGTTCCAACTCAAAGATCAAGCAGCTGATTGGTGGCAGCAATACAAAGACTCCAGGCCAGGTCAAGTGATCTCTTGGGAGAATTTCTGAAAGGACTTTCGCTCTCACCACATTCCTACAAGTGTCATCGAGGGTATGCGTGAGCAATTCCGCAACCTGAAGTATGGCTCTATGACAGTCTACCAGTATAATGTCAAGTTCCAAAACCTCGCTCGTTATGCTAAGCAAGACATTCCTGATGCTAAGAGAAAAATCTACCAGTTCCGTGGAGGTCTCAAAGATGAACTTCAACTTGCTCTCACCTTGTTCGAGCCCGATGAATTCGACAAATTCTATAACATGGCTTTGAAACAAGAAGCAGCTCAGCTCAAGATGGAGGCTTCTAAAAAGAGAATTCGAGATGCCGTTCACTCTTCCTCATCGTCTCAGATGGTCTTGAAGCAACAAAAATTCTGGCTTCCTCCTCCTCCAGTGATTCGAGCTCCATACAACAACTCCAACAACTCCAAGAGCAACAAGAACTCTAGTGGATGTGGTTTCTCCCACCCACCCAACTCCAACAAGCAGTCCAAGCAACAGTTCCAAGCTCCAAGACTAAGTGCTCCTCCTACTCGTCCACTTTCTGAGGTGACTTGCTACAAGTGTGGCCAGAAGGGTCATTATTCCAACAAGTGCAACAACCCAAGGCGCCTTCCGCCTCCTCCACCTGTCGGTACCGCTATGTTCAAGCATGATCCAAAGGCAGCAAGGGTCAATCTGATGAATGCAGCACAAGCGGAGAATTCTTCTGATGTGATTTTGGGTAACCTCTCAGTTAACTCTTTTCCAGCTAAAGTGTTATTTGATTCGGGTGCTTCATGCTCTTTCATGTCTCAACCATTTGCATCCAAGCACGATGTTGTCACTTCAAATTTGCCTCAGAAGTTGCAAGTTGTTTCTCCGGGCAGGATTATGACTTCTAGTGTCTATGCTCCGGATGTTTCTATTCGCATGGGTGATTATCGATTTCTGGCTAAACCGGTGATTCTCGGCAATTCTGACATTGACCTCATCCTCGGAATGGATTGGCTTTCTCAGCATGATGCTCACATCGATTGTGCACAGAAGGAAGTCAAGATGACTCATCCTGATGAAGATGTGATTATCTTTGCCTCCAGGGATAACACTATCAGGCTTTTCTCTCTCAATGATAAGGGCGAAATTAATGCCATATCTCAAATTCCGGTGGTGAACGAATATCAAGACGTCTTTCCTGAAGAACTTCCAGGCATGCCCCCACACCGTCAGGTGGAATTCGTAATTGAACTCGAGCCGGGTACTGAGCCAGCATGCCGGCGTCCGTACAAGCTCTCTCTGGATGAATTGAAGGAATTGAAGAAGCAGCTTGATAAACAGGAGAGTATGGGTCTCATCAGGCCTAGTACGTCTCCTTGGGGCTGTGGTGTCTTATTTGTCAAGAAGAAAGATGGCACGGAGCATCTCTGTGTTGATTACCGGCCATTGAACAAGAAGACGATAAAGAACAAATATCCGCTCCCCAACATCAATGAACTCTTTGAGCAGCTCAAAGGAGCTAAAGTGTTCTCTAAGCTGGACCTCCGAATGGGCTATCATCAAATTCGCATTCGTGAGGAAGACATTCCCAAGACGGCCTTCAGAACGAGCTACGGTTCATACGAGTATACCGTCATGTCTTTTGGTCTCGCCAATGCTCCTCCTACCTTTTCGAGGATGATGCACTACATCTTCAACCCCTATACCGGCGAGTTTGTGCTTGTGTATCTGGACGATATTCTGGTGTTTTCCAAGAATGAAGATGATCACGAAAAGCACTTACGTCTGGTTCTTGATCGACTCCGTGAGCATAAGTTCTATGCCAAGTTCTCCAAGTGCGAGTTTTGGCTCGATAAGGTTTTGTACCTGGGCCATATCATCTCAGCTGACGGCATTAAGGTAAATCCCGAGAAAGTTGAAGCAATTGTCAACTGGGAAGCTCCTCAGAACGTCAAGCAACTCCGCAGTTTTCTGGGTCTTGCCAGCTATTGCAGAAGGTTCGTTGAGAACTTCTCCAAGATTGCCAAGCCTCTTTCCAACTTGCTTCAGAAGAATGTCAAATACTTTTGGTCTCCAGAGTGTGAAGTGGCATTCAAAACTCTCAAAGAAAAGCTCGTCTCTGCTCCAGTTCTTACTCCTCCAGATGAGTCCAAGCCCTATGAAGTTTTCTGTGATGCTTCTCTTCAAGGTCTTGGTGGTGTGCTTATGCAAGACAAGAGAATTGTGGCATACACTTCTCGTCAGCTCAAGCCAAGTGAGAAGAACTATCCCACACATGATCTCGAGCTAGCAGCTGTGGTACATGCTTTGATTACGTGGAGACATCTGTTGTTGGGCAGAAAGGTCGACATCTTCACTGATCACAAGAGCTTGAAGTACATCTTCACACAGCCGCATCTGAACCTCCGCCAGACTCGTTGGGTTGAAATGATCCAAGAGTATAATCACAGCATTGAATACACTCCTGGCAAGGCGAATGTGATTGCAGATGCTTTGAGCAGAAAGGCATATTGCAACAGCCTTCTTATCAAGCCGTTCCAGCCTGAGCTTTGTGAAGCTTTCAGGAAACTCAACCTCCAAGTTGTTCCACAGGATTTTCTTGCAAATCTTCAAATTGCTCCTACCTTGGAAGATCAGGTCCGTGAGGCCCAACTCAGAGATACCATGGTGAAGAAGGTGAAACATGCTATTGCAAAAGGCATTCCGAAATACAAGTGCTTTCGTGTTGATGAGAGAGATACCTTGTTCTTCGAGGACAGATTCGTTGTTCCCAAAGGTGATCTCAGGAAGCTCATAATGGAAGAAGCTCATGATTCTCTCCTTTCCATTCATCCTGGCAGTTCCAAGATGTATCAAGATCTCAAGCAGTCTTACTGGTGGACACGCATGAAAAGGGAAATTTCCCAATTCGTGAATGAATGTGATGTTTGCAGAAGAGTGAAAGCAGAACATCAACGTCCAGCCGGTCTTCTCCAACCTCTTCCTATTCTCGAGTGGAAGTTCGACCACATTGAAATGGACTTCGTCACTGGTTTTCCTAAATCCAAGCGAGGAAATGATTCTATCTTCGTGGTGATTGACAAGCTTACCAAAGTCGCTCACTTCCTGTCAGTCAAAGAATCAATCAATGCAGCTCAATTGGCAGAGTTGTACACGTCCAGAATTGTGTCCTTACATGGCATTCCTCAAGTTATCTCCTCAGACCGTGGAAGTTTGTTCACTTCAAGGTTCTGGGACTCCTTTCAGTCCGCCATGGGCACTAAGATCAGGTCCAGCACTGCTTTTCACCCTCAGACTAGTGGTCAAGTCGAGCGAGTGAATCAGATTCTAGAAGACATGCTCAGAGCCTGTGTTATATCTTTTGGCATGAAATGGGAAGACTGCCTTCCATTTGCCGAGTTCTCTTACAACAACAGCTTTCAAGCAAGTGCAGACAAAGCTCCGTTTGAAATCCTCTATGGTAGAAAGTGCCGTACCCCTCTCAACTGGTCTGAAACAGGTGAACGTCAACTTCTTGGCAATGACTTGATCTCAGAAGCCGAAGAAATGTGCAAAGTCATACGTGAGAATCTCAAGTCCGCTCAGTCGCGTCAGAAGAGCTACTATGACGGCAAGCATCGTGATTTGGCTTTCATCATTCATGATCACGTCTATCTCCGTGTGTCTCCGATGAAAGGCACCCATAGATTCGGTATCAAAGGAAAGCTTGCTCCTAGATACGTCGGGCCTTTCAAGATACTTGGCAAAAGAGGCGATCTAGCCTATCAACTTGAGCTCCCTTCCAACTTCGCCAATGTTCATGATGTGTTCCATGTGTCTCAACTCCGCAAATGCTTCAAGGCACCTGAGCGCATGATTCCGTTTGAAGAGATTGATCTTCAATAAGACTTGTCCTACCGAGAGCATCTAGTTGCTATTCTCGAAGAAACCGAACGCAAGACCCGCAACAAGTCCATCAAATTTCTGAAAGTCAAGTGGTCACATCACACCGACCGAGAAGCTACCTGGGAACGAGAAGATCATCTTCGTTCCGAGTACCCTTCCTTTTTCCAGTCCTAGATCTCGGGACGAGATCTTTTTGTAGTAGAGGAGAGTTTGTAATGCCCCGGATGTAATACTTTCCCTTTTGGGCATATAATATATCTCCGGCTTCATCTATTCCATTTCGGGTTCTTTGTCTTTTGGGTTTTCGTCGTTTTGTTGTGTGCGTGTGTGGCATTCATTCATATCATGTAGACATGTGCATCGCATTGCATTTGTGTTGTCGGTTGCATCCGGTTCCACGCGTTCCTTCCCGTTGTCCGTTTCGCGTTCCGGAGCTCCCTCACATGTCCGTGGCGTCCCGTAGGCCTACTTTGGTGTTTGGCCGTGTAACGTTACCGGTGTGCCGCGAGACTTGTCGTGTGTTGTTGTTTTGTTGTGTGTAACCCGCCTCTCAAATCTCGTCGCGTTTGGACTCCGTTTGCTATCCCAACAGTTATTCGTGTGGGTCCAAAGTGCCTTCACTTGTGGCCCAGAAACATCCCTCCAGCAGCCCACTACCCTCTCCTAGGCCCATCTAAACTTCCCCCGCGATTGGATCCGTCGGATCGCGATCGGAGGGCTCCTAAACACCTAAAAACCCTAACCCTAGCAAATCTGCTATATAGACCCCCCTAGGTCCATTTTGGGCATCTCTAACCTCTAGCTCCTCTCTCCCCCTCAATTTTTGGATCTAACCAGCTCTAAACTGCCACTTGGCTAGTTCCCCTCGAGCCAGGCCGCAAATCTCGCTGGAACTGGGAGTTCCCTCGATCGCCTCGAGCCGCCGACCAGGTCGACGCCCAGGTCAACGCCTCGCGCAGCCGCTCCTCCGGGATCGAGAGATCGATCCGATCTGGATCCTCTCGACCGAGGCCGCTCCTCCTGCCGCCCCGACCGATTCCCTCAGGGCCAGGCCCATCGCCCTCGAGCCTCCTTCGCCGCGCCACCCCCGCAGGCCCACTTCATCGCCTCACCGGGCCATCGCATCCGCGCCGCCTCGGCCTCCCGCTCGCCCGAAGGCCTCGATCCAGCGCGGGACCACATCATCGCCAGCCTCCGCAGCCGCACTCGGGCCGCCTCCCTTCGCTCGCTTCGCCCCGGCCCAGTACCGCGCTGCCGAAGCCGGGCCTCGCCTCACCGCCGGCCGGCCCGATTCCTCCCCGCGCCAGCCGCCTCTCCAGGCCTCCGCTGGGCCGGCCTCCCGCATCGCCTCCGCCCCAGCCGCGCCCTCCAGTGGGCCTCGCACGCCGATCGCCTGGGCCGCGCCTTCGCCTCCAGAAGGCCGCCGCCTCCGCTGGGCTGCGCCGACCGCCGGCCCGACTCCGGCTCCCGCATGGCCCGATCCAACAGCTCCAGTCGGGCCTCCTCCAGCCGCCGGGCCGGATCTACGCCCCGGGCCCGTTGACTTCTCAGATCTGAGATCTTGAGGTTGTTTCAATCCCTAAGTCCAGTTTTCGTGATTTCTGATGCATTATTAGATCTGCTCTAACTTTTTGTGTGTTTGTCCGTTTCACGCAAGTAGCATGTCCAGACGTTCGTGGTGATTAGCACTACGTTTTATCTTTTTGTGTCATGCATGTTAGAAGTCATCTAGATGCTTGTTTTCCCGTTGCAAGAGTGCATCCCGGTATAATTGCTGCTATGTGATGTTTTTATGCCATCTTTGCCATGTGATAACTTTTAGCTCGTTTGTCCGAATGATGCAAATGACATGTCCACGTGTTCGTCTTGCCATGCTCTACATGTTGTATGTGTTAGGTTGCATGATAGATTTATTCTTGCCATGTTTATCATCGTTGCAAAGTGCCATGTGGCTATGATGTTATTTCACTTGTTATGAAATGCCATCTTGTTGAGCTCGTTGCTATCGTTGTGTTTATCTCCATGATGCATGCTTGTATGTTTCGGAATCACCATCAGGTGTACTTTGATGAGGTGCTTACCACTTGCCATGTTTAGTTTCGAGGTGACTTAAACTTGCTCGTTTAGATGCCATGATGAAACTGCTGTTTTAGGACTTAGTGGTTTTTCACTAAGTCTGAAATCTGTAACGTTCCGATGCCATGTTTGCTTGCTGCTCTAGGTCAAACCATGATAGTTTTGGAGTGGATCTTGATTGTTCCTTGTAGTATATATTGTTGGCTTTCCATTCATGTTCTCACATGCTTATTTGAGTGGCTGTAGCATGTTTAACTTTTGCTCCAAAGTTTCAATAAAATTCTGCTGCCAGAATTTTATTGTCAAGTTCAATATGTCCAAGCTTATTGCTATTGATCCGTGGCTCCTTTGGGGGTGCACCTTTGGACTTAATTGCTGTAGGATATGTCTAGTTTATGTTCATGCTCTTTTCCATGTTGTTTGAGTGCTTTAGCTTAATTATTTTGTGCTCCGAAGTTGCTATGTTGCTGTAATTTTCAGCTTTCGCCTATTTCTTGTTTCGGGCATAACTTTTAGCCCGTAGCTCCGATTTCAGCGAGTCTTATATGAAACTTGATCGATTTTCTGTGTAGATTCATAATATCATATTGTTATCATGTTTTGATGTGTTTTGCTTGAGTGCTATTTTCCGTGCTCCGTGTGCATCCTTAGTGCATCCATCATGCATCCATCATTTTGGTGTGCGCATTGCATCTTGTTGATTCATGCCTTGTGTGATTGTATTGTTTAGAGCCGGAAGCTGAGACCGAGTACGAGTACGAGCACGAGGTTACCAACGAGGTTGAGCACGAGGACCCTTCTTACGATCCGAACGACTTCTCTTCAGGCAAGATGACCGAACCCCGATAACATTACTATCTTTGCATATTGCTAGTAGTTCCGCTCTATAGTTTTGCCTCGATGCCCATGTTTTTCCTGTCAGCCTCCTACTTGTAACCATTACCATGTTTAACCACCCTACCTATGCAAACCATTGCTTGGCTAAGTACGCTTCGCTCAGCCCTTCTTATAGCATTGCTAGTTGCAGGTGAAGTTCGAAGATGCTTGCTTCATGTTGAAGTTTTGTTGGGTTATATCACACTATATAAATGCTTAAAATGAAATCATCTATATATTGGCAAGGGTGGAAGGCTAAGCCTTTTGCTTGGTGATTTGTTCCACTCATGCCGTTAGGAACCGTATAAACCGGTGTTATGTTCCTTGATTATGCGTTCCTAACACGGTTGGGGTGTATGGGACCCCCTCGATAAACCGCTAAGTGCTAAGTCTTTTCCAGCAAGTCCCAACTTTGGTACTATTTGCCTAATAACTAAATAACTTGCATAGGGAGTAATTAACCCGAGTTCTTAATCAACCACCCCGGGCCAGTGCTCCTCATGAGTGTTGGTCCGAATCGGGGAGTCTGCGGGGTCACCTCGAGTAAACTCGAGGATTGATATAAACCTGTAGAATCGCCCATCCGGTCGTGTCCTGAGACTTAGATACGCGCGGCTACTATCAGGGTGTCGACACGCCGGGAGGATTTGCTGGATTAGCCTTACCTTAGTTCGGAGTATCTTGAGCACGGGATTCTGAGAATACTCGGGTCTTCCCACTTTGGAGTTGCGACTCCGCGGATCATGGGCTTGTAATGGGTCAAGTTGGAACACCCCTGCAGGGTTATGAACTTTCGAAAGCCGTGCCCGCGGTTATGTGGCAGATGGGAGCTTGTTAATATCTGGTTGTAGATAACTTGACACAATGTTTCTAATACACTACCAGCGTGTGTTTCGTGACTGTCAATTTCCGAATAGGGATTCGGGAGTTGAACACGGTGGGGTTATGTTTGTTGGGCTGTAGCTAGGATCACTTCGTGATCATCTCTCGACCGAGGCTTTCTCTTCTCGCACTCTCTCACGTAAGCTAGTTGCTAGTTGCTGCTGCAGACACTTATTCTTTTCTTCAGCCTTATCCTCTCCCAAGGCTTAAATAGTCTTGTTACCCGGGAACGGGATTGCTGAGTCCTCTGTGGCTCATAGTTACTTCACCACACCAGATGCAGGTCCAGTTGTGAGCTATCCAGGTGATGGCACCGAGCTAGACTGGGAGTACGACGAGGAGCGTAGTCGATACTATGTTCGTTGTCCTGATGATCAGTAGTGGAGACTTCTACTAGGATTCGATCCGACCTGTGGTTTATTTTATTTAAGTTTGGTATCTTGACATTTGGTATTTTGCCCTTAGAGGGTTGTGATGTTCTTAATGTATGATGTTTGAGACATGTATCGTATTTGTGTGACGTGGCGAGTGTAAGCCAACTATTTATGTTTACAATCCCCTCTTTTACATGAGATGTGCAAAGATTACCAAACTTGAGATCATTCTAGGATGGACTTATACCTTTAAGTCGTGCCTCGACACGTAGGAGGTATAGTTCCATCCTGGGCATTACAGCAGCTGCACCCAAGTACTGCCACGTCGCTGCCCTTCTTCTCACTCATAGTCGTTTTCTTCTCCGTAGTGCTTAGTGAAGCACTGCCAAGATTTCTCCACCACCACCGCCACCATGCCATCGTGCTACCGGAGGACTCAAGCTACTGCTTCACCACCGCTCGCTGGATCGAGGACGTGAAGGCACCATCAAGTCGTACATGTTTTTAATTCGAAGGTGCCGTCCGTTCGGCACTTGGATCGGAGTTCGCGGGACGGATCATGATTGGATCGCGAAGACGTTCGACTAAATCAGTCGCATTTCTTTATTTTATGCTTAGTGATCTACAAGGGTATGTAGATCCAATCTCTCCTTGTCGGAGTTATGAACCTCGGGTAGCCTCATCCGCACCCTATGAAGTTTGAAGAAATGGGGGCTAGTAAAGCCCGTCCTGCCGGCTAGCCGCGTGGCCGGCTCCCTGGGCCGGTTAGGACCACACAGCTGGCTTCTAGAATACGACGCTCTAGAAGAAGGCAGCTCCGGGGCGGGCCGGCTCCCGGCAGTCGCCCCTCCTCCTTGGAGTCTGCACTCACCTACCCTAACGAGACGGGCCATGGCTACAGAGCCACCTGCACCCCCGAATCTCGAAAGGGCGTGGCTACAGTACGTGCTGACCAGGCGGCCACCAACCCGCACGGCGTGGGACTGTAGCCATACGACGCATGACGCAGCCCTTGTCACAAAGGACAACGCTACAGTGAAAGGCAATCAACATGGCCCGCAGGCGGCGGGCCCTACCTATCGGCCGGATTCTCGACAGTCGGCGGGGCTCTTAAGAGGCGGGCCCTGGCACCCAGCGGAGAACCGGCGACCATAGATAATGACGTTTAGGTCCTACACCCGGCCGTATTACCATTGTACCCTTGGGGGTCGGCCTATAAGACCCTCCGGGCTCACCCGTGCAAAGGGTTCACCTTCATGTTCAGCTCTCATTCCACACACACACACCATAGCTAGGAGAAGAGGGATAGCTCTACCCTTCTTCCTCCTCTAGCAACACAGCACCAGGAGCAACTCTGTATACTCTTGATCATAGTCATCTCAGCAGGACTACGGGTGTTATCTCTCCAGAGAGCACTGAACCTCGGTGCGTCTCATGTGCTCCTGAGCTTGTGCCCACTCTCGCTTCTGGAACTTGATGACGTCCTTATGGCTCCACCCACGATAAGCCACCCCCTGGCATCTGCCATGAGATTACCAGGACAGTTGGTGCCCACCAAGGGGCCATCCGTGGCATCGGCCGGAATTGTGTTCCAGACGAGAACCACCCTTTCCTCCGGCGAGCGCATCACGTCTGGCCTGATCAGCCAGCCCGATGCGTTCGTTTGTGCTTGCACCAGCGCATCACCCGACGCGAGGGTTGTCTGCCCCTCAAGCTGCCTCATCGACCCCTCGGGAAGCTCAGCCTCTCTGATGCAGTCACTGCTGACGAGTACCCCGTCCATGTGGTGATCATCGACGACCCGCTCCCTCCTGTCGCCAGCGACACCTCTGCCGGCGCGCTCGACACTGGCGTCTTCATGGAGGTAATGGTCATTGGTGATAGCCAACCCGTTGACGGGGACGCCGAGGACCCATTGCAAGCAGCAATGCGGGACCTAGACGCTCCCGTCGTCGACGACGCCGACCCAACGATGCTAGAAGAAATCCGTGTCAAGCTCCTCAACAGCGCCACCAAGATGGTGACTATGAAGCGTCACACCGAGGCTAACCAACATGAGATCGACCGCATAACGGGCGGCACGCCGGCTGCAGGCGAGCCCAGCCGAGCCGGCGCCGTCCGGCATCGCGGTGTGGCTATAGCTAATATGCTTGGAGTCTCACGTCCGATCTATGACACCCCAACGCAAAACCCACGCACTGCGCAGGCGGAGGGAGAAGAGCTCAAGACCCTGGAGGGCGATGAGCGGCGCAGCTAGTTGGAGCGCATCCAGGAGCGCCTCAACGTTGCAAACGCGCAGCAAGACGCGTGCACCCGGATGGTGGCGGCTAGTTAGCAGGCTGACCTCCCGAAAGGAAACCCTCCATCCCGCCACAAGAATGGAGCAACCTCCCGGTCCCCTAGTGGCGCCGACCGCAACCAGCGCTCTCACCCTTCGATTGTGGACACCCGGCAAGTTCCTTCGAACCCGGAGGGCCGGCACCAGCAGGATGAACATCTGCCTCGCCCCTCCCC
>LR738712.1:151533461-151555402 GCA_902687465.1 Secale cereale | reverse complement strand
CCCCCCCCCCCCCCCCGCAGGGAGAGGTCGGCTTCTGCGGCGCCGGCTAATCACCCGACTTTGGGGGCGACTAGGCCCTCGTGATGCAGTCGGCGAGAATGACGCTCGTCGTAGGATCGAGCAGCTGGCTCGATCCCTGGAAATGGAGGAAGAGGATACAGTCAGCCCGGCCTGCTTTGGCCCCGCATCTGCGACGAGCCCTTCCCCAAAGGGTTCCCACTCCCTCGCAACACTCCCAAGTACAACGTCATCATGAAGTTGGAAGATTGGTTGACCGACTATGCCACATCAGTTAGCATAGCAAACGGCAACAAGCGCGCAGCCGTGAAGTATGTTCTGCTGATGTTACAGGGCACGGCCCGGACAAGGCTGAACAGCCTCAAGGCCAACAACGTCAACAGTTGGCTGGACTTCCGTGAAGTCTTCGTGCGCAACTTCAATATCACCTACAAGCGGCCCCAAGCCTCGCCAGCTCTCCATGTGCGTTCAGGGCCCGAACGAGTCTACTAGCGACTACCTGACGCGCTGGGCCGAGTTGAGCAACTCCTGCGAGGGGGTGCACGAGGTGCAGGCCATCGAGTATTTCACCACCGGGTGCACAGAGGGCACCCTGCTGAAGCACAAGCTTCTGTGCGATGAGTCGGCTACCTTGGACGAGCTCCTGGTTGTGGTGGACAAGTACGCTACGACCGACTCTTCCATGAAGATGAAGTTCCGGATCGACGCGTCCGGGAAGGTGATCCCGCCATCTTCTCCGCCGCCGGCTAGTGACTCCAACCAGCATCAAAATTTGTATGACAACAAGCGCAAGGTCTAATAGCCAACTTCCAACAGCCGACATGTGGCCACCATTGAAGACCAGCATCCGACAGGTCAACCTGGCCCCAAGCATTCACGGGGCGGCAATGGTGCTTGGCAGCCGGCCTTCTCCTTTGAGCAGACCCTTTACGCTCCTTGCAAGTTCCATAGAGGTGCGAAGCCGTCCAACCACACAACCCGACAGTGCAGTTGGTTCACCCGAATCTGTAAGGGTGAGGACTTTAATGGGGAATATAGTATTTCAAAAAAAAAATCCTACGATCACGCAAGATCTATCTAGGAGAAGCATAACAAAGAGCAGGGAGAGTGTGTCCATGTACCCTCGTAGACCGAAAGCGGAAGCGTTTAGTAACGCGGTTGATGTAGTCGAACGTCTTCGCGATCCAACCGATCAAAGCACCGAACGTATGGCACCTCCGCGTTCAGCACACGTTCAGCTTGATGACATCCCATGAACTCTTGATCTAGTTGAGGTCGTGGGAGAGTTCCGTCAGCACGACGGCGTGGTGATGGTGATGATGAAAATACCGGCGCAGGGCTTCGCCTAAGCACCACAACGATATGACCGAGGTGTGTAACTGTCGAGGGGGGCACCGCACACGGCTAGGAACAATTGATGTGTGTACAAGGGGTGCCCTCGCCACGTATATAAAGGAGGGAGAGGGAGGACGCGACCGGCCTAGGAGGGGGCGCGCCAAGGGGGGAGTCCTACTCCCACTAGGAGTAGGACTCCCCTTTCCTAGTGGGAGTAGGAGAAGGGGGAAGGGAAGGAGAGGAAGAGAAGGAAGGAGGGGGCGCTGCCCCTCCCCCTAGCCCAATTCGTACTAGGCTTGGGGGGTGCGTGACCCAGCCCTAGGCAGCCCCTCTCTCTCTCCCCTAAAGCCCACTAAGGCCCATTAACTCCCCGGGGGGTTCCGATAACCTCCCGTTACTCCTGTATTTATCTGATTACCCCCCGGAACCCTTCCGGTGTCTGAATATAACCTTCATATATATCAATATTTATGTCTCAACCATTTCGAGACTCCTCGTCATGTCCGTGATCACATCCGGGACTCCGAACTACCTTCGGTTCATCAGAACACATAAAATCATAATATCGATCGTCATAGAACGTTAAGCGTGCGGACCCTACGGGTTCGAGAACTATGTAGACATGACCGAGACTCATCTCCGGCCAATAACCAATAGCGGAATCTGGATGCTCATATTGGTTCCTACATATTCTACGAAGATCTTTATCGGTCAAACTACATAACAACATATGTTATTCCCTTTGTCATCGATATGTTACTTGCCCGAGATTCGATCGTCGGTATCATCATACCTAGTTCAATCTCGTCATCGGAAAGTCTCTTTACTCTTTCCGTGATACATAATCTCGTGACTAACTCATTAGTCGTTTGCTTGCAAGGCTTATTACGATGTGTATTACCGAGAGGGCCCAGAGATACCTCTCCGACACTCGGAGTGACAAATCCTATTCTCGATCTATGCCAACACCACAAACACCTTTGGAGACACCTCTAGGGCATCTTTATAATCACCCAGTTACGTTGTGAAGTTTGATAGCACACAAGGTGTTCATCCGGTATTGGGGAGTTGCATAATCTCATAGTCATAGGAACATGTATAAGTCATGAAGAAAGCAATAGCAGAAAAACTAAACAATCATAGTGCTAAGCTAATGGATGGGTCTTGTCCATCACATCATTCTCCTAATGATGTGATCCCGTTGATCAAATGACAACTCATGTCTATGGTTAGGAAACATAATTATCTTTGATTAACGAGCTAGTCTAGTAGAGGAATACTAGGGACACTATGTTTTTGTCTATGTATTGACACATGTATCAAGTTTCTGGTAAATACAATTCTAGCATGAACAAAAGACATTTATCATGATATATAAGGAAATATAAATAACAACTTTATTATTGCCTCTAGGGCATATTTCCTTCAGACTTTCCGCCTCCTCTAGCCGGCCCAGCGGCTCCGGCTCCTCAGCAGTTGGCCCATCCTGTCGGCATGCTCCAAGATGAATTCCCCAACGAGAACGCCGCTTACGTCGTCTTCACAAGTGAATCCAGCGACAACCACAGTCGGCGTCAGCAGCACCGTGAGGTGAATGTTCTTATTACTGAGGTCCCCCAACTCATGCAATGGTCCGAGACGCCCATCACCTGGAGCCGAGCTGACCATCCGGCCGTGATGCCTTCACCGGGTGCTTATGCCATGGTGCTGGACCCCACCTTCTCAACCGAGATGTGGACGTGCCGCTTCTCTCGAGTCCTGATAGACAGTGGCAGTAGCATCAATATCCTCTACTGCAATACCATGGAAAAGCTGGGCATCAAGGAGAAGCAACTCCAGCCTAGTTGGACCATGTTCCATGGCATCGTCCCTTGGATTTCTTGCTCTCCAATCGACAAGATCAAGATCGGCGTCGTCTTCGGTGACAAGACCCATTTCTACTGTGAGCCGATCTGGTTCGAGGTGGCCGACTTGTATAGCCCCTACCACGCGCTCTTGGGCCGGCCAGTGATGGCCAAATTCATGATGGTTCCGCACTATGCGTACCTGAAGATGAAGATGCCGGGACCCAAGGGCATCATCATCGTTCCTGGCAACTACAAGTAGTCGCTCGAGTGCGCCGCTGCCAGCTCCCGGCTGGCCGAGTCCCTCGTCATCGCCGAAGAGAAGTGCCTCCTTGACCGGGCTGTGGCCATGGCCAGTGAGCAGCCGTCCATGCCGACTGACTCCAATGTGGATGACGGTGAGGGCTCCTTCCAGCCGGCTAAGGAAACCAAGAAGATCATCTTGGACCCGGCGCACCCGGAGCGGTACGTCGTCATGGGGTCCAACCTCGACAGCAAATAGGAAAGCGAGCTCGTCGACTTCCTCCGTGAGAATCGGGATATCTTTGCATGGTCTCCCAAGGACATGCCGGGTGTTCCGAGGATGTTCGCCGAGCACAAGCTGCATGTGCGGCCGGATGCTAAGCCAGTCAAGCAACCCCTCCGCCACCTATGGAAGAGAAGAGAAGGATCGTTGGTGAACAAATCGCCCAGCTTCTCGCACCCGGCTTCATCATGGAAGTGTTCTACTCGGACTGGCTTGCCAACCCAATCCTTGTTTTGAAGAAAAACAACAAGTGGCGCATATGTATCAACTACACAAGCCGGAACAAGGCCTGCCCCAAAGATTTGTTTGTCTTGCCCTCGATTGATCAAGTGATCAACTCCACGACCGGCTGTGAGCTGCTGTCCTTTTTGGACACCTACTCCGGCTACCACCAGATCAAGCTGGACTCAGCCGATCAACTGAAGACCGCCTTCATCACCCCTTTCGGTGCGTTCTGCTACCTCACCATGACGTTCGGCTTGAGGAATGTCGGCTCCACCTTTCAACGATGCATGCAGAAATGCCTCATGCCACAACTCAGCAGGAATCCCCACGTCTACGTAGACGACATAGTGGTGAAGACGGAGAAGCATGGCACCCTCTTGGAAGATCTTGAGGAGACCCTCACCAACTTGCGCTGCTTTCAAATCAAGCTCAACCTGGAGAAGTGTGTCTTTGGAGTGCCAGCCGGCCAGCTCCTTGGCTTCCTTGTTTCCGAGCGCGGGATAGAGTGCAACCCCGCGAAGATCAAGGCCATTGAGCGGATGAAGAAACCGACAAAGCTGCCAGACGTCCAGAATTCACCGGGTGCCTAGCGTCTCTCAGCCGGTTCATCAGCAACTGGGCGAGAAGGCCCTCCCTCTATACCAACTGATGAAGAATACCAAGGGCTTCGAGAGGTCCGACCAGGCGGATGAGGCGTTCCTCCAGCTCAAGCGTATGTTGTCCATGCCGCCTGTTCTGGCCGCTCTGACTGCCAAAGAACCTATGCTCCTCTACATCGCCACCACCAACTAGGTCATCATCACGATGATTGTTGTCGAACACCCAGAAGCCGGCAGGGTGCAGCCGATCCAGAGGCCGGTCTATTACTTGAGCGAGGTGTTGTCCACCTCCAAGCTAAACTACCCCCACTATCAGAAGATGTGCTACGGCGTGTACTTTGCGCCAAGAAGTTGAAGCATTACTTCCAGGAGCACTCCATCACGGACGTCTGCACTACCCCTCTTGTCGAGATAATTGGCAACCGAGATGCCTCGGGCCGGGTGGCCAAGTGGGCCATCGAGCTGGCTCCCTACACCATCCTCTACCAGGCCCGCACCGCCATCAAGTCCCAAGCGCTGTCCGACTTCCTTGTCGACTAGGCCAAGACCCAGTAACTACCGCCAGCGCCGGATTCCATGCATTGGCGGATGCACTTCAATGGCTCCAAGATGTGCACCGGTTTGGGAGACAGGATCGTACTCACCTATCCCAAAGGCGACAAGCTGAAGTACACGCTGCAGATCCACTTTGCCGCCTCCAACAATGTGGCCGAGTACGAGGCACTCGTCCACGGGCTCCAGCTGGCCAAGGAGATCGGCATCCGCCGCACCCTTTGCTACGGCGACTCGGACCTTGTGGTCCAACAATCTGCTAGCGACTGGGATGCCAAGGACACCAACATGGCAAGCTACCGCTCCCTCGTCCAGCAGATCAGCGGGTATTTGATGGGTGCGAGTTCATCCATGTGCCACGGCTGACAACGAAGCATCCGACGCCCTGGCACGGATCGGCTCTACCCGGCAAGCCATTCCAGTCGGTGTCTCCCTCAAGTGCCCGCGCGAGCCGTCTAACAAACCTTCGCCAGAATCAGAATCCATCTTTGTGCCAACTGACCCTGGAGCAGCCGTATCCGGCTCGGGCACATCAGCAGACGGCCTGGGGACTTCTGCAGGCATCCCGGGGGCTGCATCACCTAAACCCGGCCCGAAGACTCCAGAACCCGACCCGGGGACTGCTGTAGCCAGCTCGGGGACTTCCACGATACAACAAGGAGCAGTCGGCTCCAACCCACCGCCTCCCAACCCGGCTATCCCAACACCAGTTGCTTCCATGATGGTGGTGGAGGCCCCCGTGTTGGGCGCAGCCCATCCTCAACTTTCTGGTGAGCCGCGATCTCCCAGCTGACGAGGTGTCTGCCCGGCAGGTGCAACACTGGGCGGTTGCATACACCATCATCAACAGAGAGCTCGTCAAGCGTAGCGTGACTAGTGTCTTCCAGCGCCGCGTCGAGCCAGAGAAGGGCATTGCCATCCTCAAGGACGTCCACCAAGGTGAATGTGGCCACCATGCCGCCTCCAGAGCCCTCGTTGCCAAAGATTTTTGCCATGGTTTCTTCTGGCCGACTGGTCTGGCGGATGCCAAGGAGCTGGTTCGGAAGTTCAATGGGTGGCAGCGTTTCAGCGCCAAGCAGCACCAGCCGGCCTCGGCCCCCAAGACAATTCCCATCGCCTGGTTGTTTGCCGTATGGGGATTGGACATGGTAGGCCCATTCAAAACAGCACACGGCGGCATGACCCACTTGCTGGTTGCCGTGAACAAGCTCATAAATTGGATCGAGGCAAGGCCAATCAAGAAGCTGGACGACCCCCCGGCCGTCACATTCTTCAAGGATATAACCGTTTGATATGGCATCCCACACAACATCATCACCGACAACGGCACAAACTTTGCCAAAGGCGCCCTGGCTCTTTTCTACGTGGCAGGGCATCCAACTGGACCTCGCGTCAGTTGCTCACCCACAGTCAAACGGCCAGGTGGAGCAAGCAAATGGCCTCATTCTATCCGGCATCAAGCCATGGTTGGTCGAGCCACTAGAGTGCTCGGCCAGCTGCTGGATCGAGGAGTTGCCGGCCGTCCTTTGGAGTCTCCGGACCACGCCAAACCGATCAACCGGCTTCACACCTTTCTTCCTCGTGCACGGGGCCGAGGCCATCATCCCAACGGAAGTCAAGTTCGACTCGCCTCGTGTCACCCTGTACACGGAGGTGGAAGCAAAGGAGGCACGTGAAGACAGCGTCAATCTGCTCGAAGAGGCCTGACTGCTAGCACTCAGCTGGTCCGCCATCTACCAGCAGAACCTGCGCCACTACCACAGCAAGAAGATCAAGTCGCCTGCTTTCCGCGAGGGCGACCTCATGCTCCGACTGATCCATCGATCAACCGGCCAGCACAAGCTCCCGTCTCCTTGGGAGGGCACCTTCATCGTCAGCAAGGCCCTAGGCAACGACTCCTACTACCTAATCGACGCACAAAATGCCACAGCACGCAAGAAAGACGCGGCCGACGAAGAGTCGGAGCGCCCATGGAACGCGAACCTTCTTCGCCCGTTTATATTTGCTGCAGTGTATGTTCCATGTTATCTTTTGTACTAAGTAAAAACAACAGGTACCCCGAGGCGCACTCGGGACTACTTTTTTTATCTCTATGATAAATTTCTCCTACATATGAGTATTTGTTCTTTCGCCCCGCCCGGGTCCGGTCAGTCGGCCCAGGGGCTCGCCGGCTTGGCCCAAGTCGGCATCGTCCGAAGTCGGTTCAGTAATGTGCCGACGCCAAAGCCCTCTCTTTGCTCCAACCACAGCTCGCAGCACGACTGTCCGGCTGGCAAGAGCTAAAGGCCGGAAACGCTGTCCACATGAAAAATGACTAAGAAAGAACGCCGATTTCTGGTCAAGCCAACCTTTCGCCTTCCCGTATGGCTACTTAGCAGCCGGCTAGCCGGCTTCTTGCTCAACTAGTATACACTTTAAGCGGCCAAAGTAATTTGCCTATTCTAGCGGCCAAGTCCCTGACCCGGCCACAGACCATAGTGCGACTATCCAGCTAGTAGGGCGGCAGCCAAAGGAACACAACAAAGGAAAAAGCCAAAGAAAGCAAAGGCAAAATCGAGTCAGAACTCGGCAAAGCGCACATACATGTGGGAAAAGTAAATCCATTTACATTCCAAAAGGCCCGCGGCCGGTATTCATCAAAGTTTAAAGTACACCCCCAGTGGGTGGAACTGCGCATAACTAACATTGTTCTTGAGCACAAGACACAAAAAATTAAACAGATAAAGGCCATCTAGGCCGGAGGCGCTTTGGGCTGCTCGGACGGGTTGGCAGTGGATGTAGCACTTGCTGGCAAGGCCTCCAGCTGGTTGGTTCTAGCCTGGTCGGCGGTGGCCGACGTGGTCTCTGGATGTTCGTTGACTGAGGCCGGACCGGGCTGATTCCGGCTGGTCGTTCCGTCATCCGACGCGACGCCATCGCCTTCCTCGTCCTCGTCCTCTTCCGCGGCCTCGTCCCTGGAGGCGATCTCCTCCGCCGGGTTCTGTGCCTCGTCCGGGTTCAACCCGAACCAGGACGGGGGCACCTCGGTGTTGTCTTCTACCCGCATCAGGATGAAGACGTCACTGTTGGTATACTTGGCGAGGGCCGAAGCGCGAATGGCGATCCCTTCGCGCTCCAGCTCCAACTCCAGCGCCGCCTCCTAGCGGGAGGTGTTCAGCTGCGCCATGCTAACGCCCGGATACCATGCCTTCACGAACTCCAGCGCCACCATGGTGTCGGCCCGCGCCGCGGCACCCTTCCAGGGGTCATGCCGCTCCCACACCACCTCCAACCAGTCGGCAGTCTGGCTGGGAGTCCGGGGGATCTGCACGCCCGGCCAGAGCGCTTCCAAGACCTGCGCTCCGGCACGTTGAAACTGATGGAGGAGCTGACGCACTAGCACAAGACACAGTTGGACGGCCCCAAACTATTCACCCAAATTCCGAGGCCGGTCCGGCACAATCTCCACGCCCTCCCGCCTCCGCTGCTCGCGCCGAGCCTCGATTGCCTGGCTGATGGCGGCGGTGGGGTCCGGGAAGTACTCTGCTTAAACAAAAACAAGAAAATAAGGGACTGGCTTCGCCCAGCAGCTAGTAGACAACCAATCAAGAAAGAAAGAAGCTTTACCTTTGAGCAACTCCTCAATGACCTCTTGGCCTTCCGTCAGGTACTTCTCTCTTTTGGACCAGCCCGAGTGCTGCGACTCAAACTCAGCCTTGAGGAGTTCCTCCTCGCCCTTCAGCCACTGGACCTCCTCCGTGTGCCGGTCGTCTGGTTGGCCAGCTCCTTCTCAAGCCGCTCGCACTCCGCGGCCACCTGGCTGCGCTCCAGCTCCTTGGCCTGAAGCGGCCCTGTAGCTGGGATACGGGCTCTGCAGAAGCAAAGAAGAATCGTCAGCAATGATGTCAGGGAAGACAAGAAACTACCTGGAAGATCCGGCCTGACTGCTTCGCAGTCGGCCCGAATCTCGGAGGCTACACCTAATGGGTGCACTTGCGTGCCCCCACTAAGAGCCGGCGTGCGTACCTCAGCTCCTCCGCAACTCGGGGGTCCGGGTGGTGAGCGCCTGGTTCTGGGAGTTGTAGGCGGTCGCACGCATGTTGGGATAGTCCTGCATCAAGAGCGACATCCCGACATTCAGAAGCATGCCTTAAAGTTCCAACCCGCCTACCCAGCAGCCAGCTCGGAACTTGGGGGCTACACCCAGTGGGTGCACTGTCGCGCCCCCACTGAAGATTGCAAAAGACAAAAAAGCAAATCAAGGGCATACTCGGACAGATGTCTGCATCTCATCCATCTCGCTCGCCGCCTTCCTGAGGGTGTCATAGTGGGCGGAAAACTTGTCGAGGACATCTTGGACCATGAGGTTCAGGGCGACAGTGCTAGCCACTGACGTCTAGCCTGGTGGGACAGAACTCGCGGCCCTGGTGTCGGCACCCTGTGAGCTCGCGGCCCCGGTTTCCACCAATCTCGGCTTGGAGGACACTCGCGCCTGGCGCAGGTACAAGAGGATGCGCACCATTAGGGCCTGACCCATGTCCGTCCCGGCGCTGGCCAGCGGCATCACTGGCCCTCTAGGTTGGCCACCAGCTTGATCGCTAGCACCCGGCACGCGTCGGGTTGCCTCCGCCTCTAAGGCTGCCGATTCAGTGACCGCCTGGTCCGGTGCCGCCTGGTCCGCTCCGGCTGCTCTAGTCGGCACCTGGGTCTCCACCACTAGCGGCTCTGGCTGCCCAGGATTGTTGGCTTCCGGGATCCCGCCACCAGCTGGGACCTCCATGGCCTTGGTGTCGGCCTCTGCCCGCTCCTTGGCCGCTGCCTGCGCCAATGCCGCGGCTTGGGCCTCTGCCTGCGCTGATATTATGGCCAGGGCATCCGCCTCCGCCTGTGCCGCGGCCTCAACCTCCGCCTCCCGGGTGTTCCTCTCCGTTGCCCCCTAGAGGGCAGCGGCTGGGTCCACATGTCGGGCCTCCTCAGAGCCGCCTATTGATCCGATCAGCGAGGCAGATGGAGCCGAGTGTATGGAGATGACGGACCTAGGTGGAAAAGCAAGCAAATATGAGAAATTCACGAAAGGGAAGAATGATTTGGATAGTGCAGCGAATGCACTCACCCGAACACCATTGGGCGCTCCTTCGGGGCCCTCCGGGTTGGTCCCTTGTTGGTGGTCGCCTCTGCGGCCTCTTGCCGCCTGGTCACGGTCGCCTGTTTGGCCTTCTTGCGCAGCCGGCTGCCAAACATCCCCTCGGCGTAACGCTTAGATGCGCCGGGAGCGTCAGTCGGCGCTGCGATGGACGACCGCGCCATCGAAGAGTCAGCGCCCGTCCTCTCAGCGCCCTCGGGGCGGCGTTGCCCCTTGTGAAGGAAATATGCCCTAGTGGCAATAATAAAGTTGTTATTTTATATTTCCTTATATTGTGATAAATTTTTATTATTCATGCTAGAATTGTATTAATCGGAAACTTGATACATGTGTGGATACATAGACAGAACACAGTGTCCCTAGTCAGACTCTACTAGACTAGCTCGTTAATCAAAGATGGTTAAGTTTCCTAACCATAGACATGTGTTGCCATTTGATGAATGGGATCACATCATTAGGAGAATGATGTGATGGACAAGACCCATCCGTTAGCTTAGCATAATGATCGTTCAGCTTAACTGCTATTGCTTTCTTAATGTCAAATACATATTCCTCCAACTATGAGATCATGCAACTCCCAGATACTGGAGGATTTCCTTGTGTGCTATCAAATGTCACAACGCAACTTGGTGATTATAAAGATGCTCTACAGGTCTCTCCGAAGGTGTTTGTTGGGTTGGCGTGAATCGAGATTAGGATTTGTCACTCCGAGCATCGGAGAGGTATCTCTGGGCCCTCTCGGTAATACACATCATAGTAAGCCTTGCAAAAAAATGACTAATGAGTTAGTCACGGGATGATGTATTACAGAACGAGTAAAGATACTTGTCGGTAACGAGATTGAACTAGGTATGAAGATACCGACGGTCGAATCTCGGGCAGGTAACATACCGATGACAAAGGTAATAACGTATGTTGTCATAACGGTTCGATCAATACAGATCTTCGTAGAATATGTGGGAGCCAATATGAGCATCCATGTTTCGCTATTGGTTATTGACCAGAGAAGTGTCTCAGTCATGTCTACATAGTTCTCGAACCCGTAGGGTCCGCACGCTTAACGTTCGATGACGATTTGTATTATATGAGTTATGTGATTTGGTGACTGAATGTTGTTCTGAGTCCCGGATGAGATCACAGACATGACGAGGAGTCTCGATAGAGGTAAAGATTGATTTATAGTACGATGGTATTTGGACACCGGAAGTGGTTCCCGGCACCCCCTGGCCATGTTATGTGCCTATTGGGCCAAGAGAGGTACATACCAGCCCCTAGTGGGCTGGTGCGCCCCCCTTAAGGGCCTAAAAGGGAGAAGAAGGAAAGGAGGGGTAGGAGAAGGAAAGGGAAGGATTCGGCCTCCCACTTTTCCTTCTCTCCCCCCTCTTTCCTTCCACCTCCGCCAAATAAGGAATGGGGGCGAATTGGACAAGGCCCCCAAGTAGGATTCCTCCTACTTGGGGCGCCCCATGGCTGTCCTCCGCCCCTCACACCTATATATACGTGGGGAGGGGGCGCCTAGAACACACACAACATCATTGTTATCCATGTGCGGCGCCCCCTCCACCGTTTACTCCCACATTCATAATCTCGTAGTGCTTAGGCGAAGCCCTGCGCGGATCACTTCATCATCATTGTCACCACGCCGTCGTGCTGACGAAACTCATCTACTTACTTGACACTCTACTTGATCAAGAGTTCGAGGGACATCGTCGAGCTGAACGTGTGTAGAACTCGGAGGTGTCGTACGTTTGATGATTGATCGGACGGAACGAGATGGAGTTCGACTACATCAACCGTGTTATCAAACACTTCCGCTTTTGGTCTACGAGGGTACGTGGACACACCCTCCCCCTCTCGTTGCTATGCACCTCCTAGATAGATCTTGCGTGAGCATAGGAAGTTTTTTGAAATTGCATGCTACGTTTCCCAACACCTCGCCGTCTTCATCATCATCCGGTCAGGATCGGACGTCGCCATCTCCTCCTGCGCCGCCTCATCTAGTGCCGCCTCCCCAGGCAGCATCGTCCCCGGCTCCGCCCACCAACGCAGTCGTCCCCAGCTCGGGGTTGCCCATGCCGCTTTCCTCGCGGTCCGGCATCCATTGATAGCATGGAGCTGGCGTGTTGGCTACCGCCTGGCCAGGAAAGCGCCGCACCAAAACTGGATGTTCAGGTCGGATAAGGAGCACTACGTGATCAAAGAAGTGAGACCAGATACTAACTGGCAGTGGCGGATCGGCGCGAATGTACGGTAGCTTGCCGAATCTCCAGTCGGTCTCGCTGAGTTTGCTGTCGGAGAAGAAGTTGACTTGGCAGACCACCTCAACCGTCGGCAGGTCCTTGGTCGACATCTGACATGGATCCCGGTGGCCGCTCATGTCGCAGATCTGGTGCGGCCGGGCCTGGAGAGGCAAAACCTGGTGGTAGACGAAGGCGGCCAGCAGATCAGCCGCCTTGAGGCCCTCCGCGTTCTTCAAAACATGGAGCCGATTCAGGACGTTCGTGATGACGGCTGGCACCGGCTTTGGTTGCTGCCCCCAGTTGTCCTACAGCCCAGCCGGCGGGCCGGCTGCGAAGTTCGGCAAGTTGATGTAGTCCCGAGTCGGGTGGATGTTGCGGACGTAGAAGTATGACTTCTGCCATAGCTTCGCCGACTCCAGCAAGGAAACGGAAGGAAACCGAGTCCCAGAGCCACTTCGCGGCACGGCGACGTGCCGACGGAGGATCCACACTGGGTCGGCTCGCCTTTAGCCCGGGTCCCCAGGTTCAAGTAGAAGAACCTGCCCCACAGGTCAAGGTTGGGCAGGATGCCCAAGTAGCCTTCATAGAGGGTTACGAAGGTGGAGAGGAGAATGATGGTGTTGGGGATGAGATGATGCGGTTGGAGGCAGTAGAAGTCGAGGAAGCTATGGAGGAAACTGCCCGCGGGTAGGCCAAACCCATGGAGGAAATGGCTTTGGAAGACGACGAACTCATCGGCCTCGGTGCCGGCGAGATCTCCCTCTTGTCGGGAATGCATGCCCCCACAACCGCCTTGACTGGCATCCTCCGCGTCACACGGAGGGACTCGATGTGCCCGTCATGGACGGTGGATCTGTCATAGTCGCCTTGCGCCATAGCTTGCGGTGGTCCGGCGGCGGCTCGGCAGGGCGAAGCGATGGTGAGGTCGCAGCGGCGCGTGCGCAGCAGCGCAGTAGTGACAAGGAGGCGAAGATGCAGAGGAGGAAGAGAGAGTTGGAGCGGGCGCGCGTGTGTCTGCTCCGCCCCTCCCCCTTATTTATATGGAAGCGGCGGGGTAGTGGTGGCTCTTCGGGGGGTCTGTGATTAACTCTTCCCACGTCCCACGCGCCCCCACAATCCTCGCGCGTTATGGCATGCAGTTAATGCGCCCTAGAAGGGCAACGGTTTGCCTCCGCTGCAGCGGGTCCGCACGCGCGCCGAGGCCATGTAATGGCAGGCCCGGGCCTGTGGCGGCGTCCCATCATGCGCGTGGGCTGGCAGGTCGGGCCGGCCTACTGGCGACGCGTGGTGTGCGGACGATGGGCTGCTAGCGCACTAGTCGGTGGCCTACCACCCGACGCCCGCCACGATGATTCGAATTCACCAGTCAGCCGGCCTCACCTCAGTCGTCTCCTGGCACGCGGCTTCTTCAAGCCTAACAAACAAAGACGCAAGATCTCCCAGAGGAGGAAACTACTGAGGCACTCCAGCTTCGAGCTGTGGTGCCTCACCAGCTTCGGGGACTTCTGTGAGGGTTATGTACCCCGGGTAGCCTCATATGCACCCTATGATGTTTCAAGACATCGGGGCTAGCAAGGCCCCTCCTGCCGGCTAGCCGCATGGCCGGCTCCCTAGGCCGGTTAGGACCACACGACCGGCTTCCAGAAGACGGCGCTCTAGAAGAAGAAGGCTCCGAGGGTGGGCCGGCTCCAGCAGCCGGCCCCCTCCTCCTCGGAGTCTGCACTCACCTACCGTGACGAGACGGGGCGTGGCTACAGAGCCACCTTCCCCCTGAATCCCGTAAGGGCATGGTTACAGTACGCGCTGACCAAGCGGCCACCTACCCGCACGGCGTGGGACTGTAGCCATACGATGCATGATGCGGCCCTCGTCAGAAAGGGCGACGCTACAGTGAAAGGCAATCAGCATGGCCCATAGGTGGCGTGCCCTACCCGTCGGCCAGATTCTCGGCAGCTGGCGGGGCCCTCCAGAGGCGGGCCCTGGTAGCCGATGGAGAACCCAGTGACAATAGACACTGAATTCCAGGCCTTACACCCGGCCGTATTACCATGGTACCCTTGGGGGTGCGCCTATAAGACTCCCCGTGCTCACCCATGCAAAGGGTTCACCTTCATGTTCAGCTCTCATTCCATACACACACACACCATAGCTAGGAGAAGAGGGATTCCTCTACCCTTCTTCCTCTTCTAGCAACACAGCCCCAGGACCAACTCTGTATACTCTTGATGATAGTCATCTCAGCAGGACTAGGGGTGTTATCTCTCCGGAGAGCCCCAAACCTGGGTACGTCTCGTGTGCTCCCAAGCTCGTGCCCACTCTCGCTTCCGGAACCCGACAACGTCATTATGGCTCCACCCACGATTAGCCACCCCCTGGAATTTCCCGTGAGATTACCATGGTACTCCTCTCGTAGATGGTCATCTCCTAGATTGATCTTGGTGAGCGTAGGAATTTTTTTGTTTCCCACGCAATGTTCCCTAACAAACTCGTAGCTCTCAATCCATGCGTCCGGCTCAAGATCAGCTGTGTAATTTGGTACTTTCCGAGGTCCCTTAAAATCCTTGGGTATACACTCCATGCACAAAGCCGGCACTAGACATGACACTCCAATGGTCCTGGAATTTGACCAGGCTCCCACAGAGATTGAAGGGGTTACCGGGGGTGGCTGATAAGCCCCTAGTTTGCTTCCTCCGTCACACGACGAGATCTTGCCTCATCAACAGTAGCCTGGGCATTATCATGCGTGTTATGGGGCAAGTTATCTTGGGGTGGGTTACGCCACCGCTTGCTGCTAGACACGGCTTGCGACACAGCGTGCCGGCTGTAAATACGGCTCGCAATGGAGTTGAATGCACACGACGCGAGCTGTAAGAATAATTGGCCTGTTGATCCACCACTCTCTGAAGAAGCCCAATGGCGTTTCGGGTCTCATTCGCAGTCGGTGTGTCACAAACGATGGGAATCACGGCAAGCCGGGTTGTTGCCGCTAGCATGTTACTGTTGGAAATATGCCCTAGAGGCAATAATAAATTGGTCATTATTATATTTCCTTGTTCATGATAATTGTTTATTATCCATGCTAGAATTGTATTGATAGGAAACTCAAATACATGTGTGGATACATAGACAAACACCATGTCCCTAGTAAGCCTCTAGTTGACTAGCTCGTTGATCAATAGATGGTCACAGTTTCCTGACCATGGACATTGGATGTCATTGATAACGAGATCACATCATTAGGAGAATGATGTGATGGACACGACCCAATCCTAAGCCTAGCACAGATCGTGTAGTTCGTATGCTAAAGCTTTTCTAAATGTCAAGTATCTTTTCCTTAGACCATGAGATTGTGCAACTCCCGGATACCGTAGGAATGCTTTGGGTGTACCAAACGTCACAACGTAACTGGGTGGCTATAAAGGTGCACTACAGGTATCTCCGAAAGTGTCTGTTGGGTTGGCATGAATCGAGACTGGGATTTGTCACTCCGTGTGACGGAGACGTATCTCTGGGCCCACTCGGTAGGACATCATCATAATGTGCACAATGTGATCAAGGAGTTGATCACGGGATGATGTGTTACGGAACGAGTAAAGAGACTTGCCGGCAACGAGACTGAACAAGGTATCGGGATACCGACAATCGAATCTCGGGCAAGTACTGTACCGATAGACAAAGGGAATTGTATACGGGGTTGATTGAATCCTTGACATCGTGGTTCATCCGATGAGATCATCGTGGAGCATGTGGGAGCCAACATGGGTATCCAGATCCCGCTGTTGGTTATTGACCGGAGAGTCGTCTCGGTCATGTCTGCGTGTCTCCCGAACCCGTAGGGTCTACACACTTAAGGTTCGGTGACGCTAGGGTTGTAGAGATATAAGTATGCGGAAACCCGAAAGTTGTTCGGAGTCCCGGATGAGATCCCGGACGTCACGAGGAGTTCCGGAATGGTCCGTAGGTAAAGATTTATATATAGGAAGTCCTATTTTGGCCACCGGAAAATGTTCGGGATTTTTCGGTATTGTACCGGGAAGGTTCTAGAAGGTTCCGAAGTGGGGCCCACCTGCATGGGGGGACCCACATGAACGTGGGTAGTGGGGGCAAGGCCCCACACCCCTGGTCAAGGCGCACCAAGATCTCCCCTTAGAAGGAATAAGATCATATCCCGAAGGGATAAGATCAAGATCCCTAAAAAGGGGGGATAACAATCGGTGGGGAAAGGAAATGATGGGATTTCTTTCCCCCATCTTTGCCAACGCCCCAATGGACTTGGAGGGCAAGAAACCAGCCCCCTCCACCCCTATATATAGTGGGGAGGCGCATGGGAGCCGCACCCCAAGCCCTGGCGCCTCCCTCTCCCTCCCGTGACACATCTCCCTCCTCCCGCAGCGCTTGGCGAAGCCCTGCTGGAATCCCGCTACTTCCACCACCACGCCGTCGTGCTGCTGGATCTCCATCAACCTCTCCTCCCCCCTTGCTGGATCAAGAAGGAGGAGACGTCCCCGCTCCGTACGTGTGTTGAACACGGAGGTGCCGTCCGTTCGGCGCTAGGATCATCGGTGATTTGGATCACGACGAGTACGACTCCATCATCCCCGTTCTCTTGAACGCTTCCGCTCGCGATCTACAAGGGTATGTAGATGAACTCCCCTTTATGCTCGTTGCTAGATTACTCCATAGATAGATCTTGGTGATGCGTAGGAAAATTTTTGATTTTCTGCTTCGATCCCCAACAGTGGCATCATGAGCTAGGTCTATGCGTAGTATCTTGCATGAGTAGAACACAAAGTAGTTGTGGGCGTAGATCATGTCAATTTACTTGCCGTTACTAGTCTTATCTTGATTCGGCGGCATCGTGGGATGAAGCGGCCCGGACCGACCTTACACGTACTCTTACGTGAGACAGGTTCCACCGACTGACATGCACTAGTTGCATAAGGTGGCTAGCGGGTGTCTGTCTCTCCCACTTTAGTCGGATCGGATTCGATGAAAAGGGTCCTTATGAAGGGTAAATAGAAATTGGCATATCACGTTGTGGTTTTGGCGTAGGTAAGAAACGTTCTTGCTAGAAACCTATAGCAGCCACGTAAAAACTTGCAACAACAATTAGAGGACGTCTAACTTGTTCTTGCAGCATGTGCCGTGTGATGTGATATGGCCAAAAGGATGTGATGAATGATATATGTGTGATGTATGAGATTGATCATGTTCTTGTAATAGGAATCACGACTTGCATGTCGATGAGAATGACAACCGGCAGGAGCCATAGGAGTTGTCTTATTTATTGTATGACCTGCGTGTCACTAAATAACGCCATGTAATTACTTTACTTTATTGCTAAACGTTAGCCATAGTAGTAGAAGTAATGTTTGGCGAGACGACTTCATGAAGACACGATGATGGAGATCATGATGATGGAGATCATGGTGTCATGCCGGTGACGATGATTATCATGGAGCCCCGAAGATGAAGATCAAAGGAGCAAGATGATATTGGCCATATCATGTCACTATTTGATTGCATGTGATGTTTATCATGTTTTACATCTTATTTGCTTAGAACGACGGTAGTGAATAAGATGATCTCTCACTAAAATTTCAAGAATTGTGTTCCCCCTAACTGTGCACCGTTGCTAAGGTTCGTTGTTCCGAAGCACCACGTGATGATCGGGTGTGATAGGTTCTAACGTTTGCATACAACGGGTGTAAGCCAGATTTACACACGCGATACACTTAGGGTTGTCTTGACGAGCCTAGCATGTACAGACATGGCCTCGGAACACGGAAGACCGAAAGGTCGAACATGAGTCGTATAGAAGATATGATCAACATGAAAATGTTCACCGTTGATGACTAGTCCGTCTCACGTGATGATCGGACACGGCCTAGTCGATTCGGATCATGTATCACTTAGATGACTAGAGAGATGTCTATCTGAGTGGGAGTTCATTAGATGAACTTCATTGTCATGAACAATAGTCTAAGTTGTCTTTGCAAATTATGTAGTAGACCAATAACTGCGTTGTAGCTCCCTGTTTAACACGATCCTAGAGAAAGACTAAGTTGAAAGATATTGTAAGCAAGGATGCGGACTGGGTCCGTAGTCTGAGGAGTGTCCTCACTGCTGCACAGAAAGCTTACGTCTTTGATGCACCGCTCGATGTGCAAACCCCTACAACGTTGTCTGTGGATGTTGTGAACACCTGAGAGACACGTCCTGATGACTACTTGATAGTTTAGTGCACCATACTTTACGGCTTAGAATCGGGATTCCAATGACGTTTTGAACGCCATGGAACATATGAGATGTTCTAAGAGCTGAAATTGGGATTTCAGGCTCATGTCCGTGTTGAGAGGTATGAGACCTCTGACAAGTTATTTTGCCAAAAAGATGGAGGAGAATGGCTCAACTAGTGAGCATGTGCTCAGAATGTCTGGGTGCTAAATTCACTTGAACCAAGTGGGAGTTAATCTTCCAAGTGAGATAGTGGTTGACAGAATTCTCTAGACACTATCACCAAGCTACTAGAACTTCGTGATGAACTATGACATGCAAAGGATGGAGATGATCCCGGAGCTATTAGCGGTTCTTAAGACCGCGAAAGTAGAAATCAAGAAGGAGCATCAAGTGTTGATGGTTTAACAAGACCACTGGTTTCAAAAGGGGCAAGGGCTAGAAGGGAAACTTCATGAATGGCAAACCAGTTGTCGCTCTAATGAGGGAACCCAAGGTTGCACCCAAACCTCGAGACTAAGTGCTTCGATTGTAAGGGGAACGGTCACATGGTAGCGGAACTACCCCAAATACATGGTAGATAAGAAAAGCTAGCAACTTCAACGAAGTATATTTGATATACGTGTTATTGATGTGTACCTTACTAGTACTCCTTGTAGCACATGGGTATTGGATACCGGTTCAGTTGCTATTATTAGTGACTTGAAGCAAAAGCTACGGACTGAACGGAGACTAGCTAAGGGCGAGGTGACGATGTGTGTTGGAAGTGTTTCCAAGGTTGATAAGATCACCATCGCACGCTCCCTCTATTTTCGAGATTAGTGTTGAACCTAGATAAATGTTATCAGGTGTCTACGTTGAGCATGAATATGATTAGATCATGTTCATTGCAATACAGTTATTCATTTAAGTTAGAGAATAATGGTTATTCTGTTTACATGAATAATACCTTTATGGTCTTGCACCCAATGGTTCGTTGAATCTCGATCATAGTAATACACATGATGATAATATTAAAGCCAAAAGATGTAGAGTTAATGATGATAGTACCACTTTCTTGTGGCACTGCCGCTTAGGTCATTTTGGCATAAAATGCATGAAGAAACTCCATGCTGATGGATGTTTGGAGTCACTTGATTTTGAATCGCTTGACACATGCGAGCCATGCCTCTTGGGCAGGATGACTAAGATCCCGTTTTCAGGTAAAATAAAACGGGCAAGTGACTTGTTGGAAATCATACATGCTGATGTATGTGATCCAATGAGGATTAAGGCGCGTAGTGGATATCGTTATTTTCTCATCTTCACTGACGATTTGAGTAGATATGGTATATTTATTTAATGAAGCAAAAGTCTGAAACGTTTGAAAGGTTCAAAAATTTCAGAGTGAAGATTAAGAATCATCATAACAAGAAGATCATGTTCCTACGATCTGATCAAGGGAATATTATCTAAATTATGAGTTTGGCAATCACTTAAGGCATTGTGGAAATGTTTCACAGTTGAAGCCACCTGGAACACCACAGCGTAATGGTGTGTCCAGGCATCGTAATCGAACCTTATGAGATATGGTGCGATCTATGATGTATCTTACCAATCTACCGCTATTATTTTGAGGTTATGCATTAGAGACAGCTACATTCACTTTATATAGGGCACCATCTAAGTCCGTTGAGACAACGCCGTATGAACTAAGGTTTGGCAAGAAACCAAAGTTGTCGTTTCTCAATGTTTGGGGCTGCGATGCTTACGGCTTCAGCCGGGAAAAGCTCGAACCCAAAGCGGACAAATACATCTTCATAGAATACCCAAAAGGTAACATTTGGGTATACCTTCTATCTCAGATCCAAGGACAAAAATGTTTGTCACTAAGAACGGGTCCTTTCTCGAGAAAGAGTTTCTCTCGAAAGAATTGAGTGGGAGGAAGATAGAACTTGATGAGGTTGTCGAACCCTCACTTCAACCGGAGAGTAGTGCAACACAGAAAGATGTTTCTGTGGAACCTACGACTGTGAAGAGGAAACTAATGATAGTGATCATGAAGCTCCAGATCAAGTTGCTATCGAACCTCGTAGGTCGACAAGGATATGTACTACTCTTGAGTGGTACGGTGATCCTATCTTAGAAGTCATGTTGTTGGACAACAATGAACCTACGAACTATGGAGAAGCGATGGTGGGCCCATATTCCGACAAATGGTTAGAAGCCGAGAAATCCGAGATAGGATCCATGTATCAAAACAAAGTATGGACTTTGGTGGACTTGCCCGATGATTGGCAAGCCATTGAGATAACTGGATCTTGAAGAAGAAGACGGACGTGGACGGTAATGTCACCGTCTATGAAGCTCGACTTGTGGCGAAGAGTTTTCCACAAGTTCAAGGAGTTGACTACGATGAGATTTTCTCACCCGTAGCGATGCTTAAGTCCATCGGAATCATGTTAGCATTAGCTGCATTTATGAAATCTGGCAGATGGATGACAAAACAAGTTTCCTTACCAGTTTTCGTAAGGAAAGGTTGTATATGATACAATCAGAAAGGTTTTGTCGATCCTAAGGATGCTAAAAGATATGCTAGCTCCAGCGATCCTTCTATGGACTAGAGCAAGCATCTCGGAGTCGGAATATATGCTTTGACGGAGTGATCAAAGTTTTTGGGTATACAAAGTTTGTTAGAAACTTGTATTTACAATAAAGTGAGTGGGAGCATCACAACATTTCTGATAAGTATATGTGAGTGACATATTGTTGATCCGAAATGATGTAGAATTTCTGGAAAGCATAAACGGTTATTTGAAATGAGTTTTTCAAAGGAAGACCTGGATAAAGCTGCTTACATATTGAGCATCAAGATCTATACAGATAGATCAAGACGCCTGATGATACTTTCAAAAGAACACACACCTTTGACATGATTTTGAAGGAGTTCAAAATAGATCAGTCAAAGAAGGAGTTCTTACCTGAGTTGTAAGGTGTGAAGTTGAGTAAGACTCAAAGCTTGACCACGGCAGAAGAAAGAGGAAGGACGAAGGTCGTCCCCTATGGTTTTGTCATAGGCTCTATACGGTATGCCATGCTAAGTACCGCACCTGATGTGTGCCTTGCCACATGTCTGGCAAGAGGGTACAAAGGTGATCCAGGAGTGGATTACTAGATAGTGGTCAAAATTATCCTTAGAGGAATAAGGAAATGTTTCTCGGTTATGGAGGTGATAAAGAGTTCGACGTAAAGAGTTACGTCGAT
>LR738712.1:151506469-151533451 GCA_902687465.1 Secale cereale | reverse complement strand
GATATGACATAAAGTTTTGCGAAGTACATAGGGATCTGAATGTTGCAGACCCGTTGACTACAACCTCTCTCACAAGCATAACATGATCAAACCCAGAACTCATTGAGTGTTAATCACATATTGATGTGAACTAGATTACTGACTCTAGTAAACTCTTTGGATGTTGGTCACATGGCGATGTGACCTATGAATGTTAATCACATGGTGATGTGAACTAGATTATTGACTCTAGTGCAAGTGGGAGACTGTTGGAAATATGCCCTAGAGGCAATAATAAATTGGTCATTATTATATTTCCTTGTTCATGATAATTGTTTATTATCCATGCTAGAATTGTATTGATAGGAAACTCAAATACATGTGTGGATACATAGACAAACACCATGTCCCTAGTAAGCCTCTAGTTGACTAGCTCGTTGATCAATAGATGGTCACAGTTTCCTGACCATGGACATTGGATGTCATTGATAACGAGATCACATCATTAGGAGAATGATGTGATGGACAAGACCCAATCCTAAGCCTAGCACAGATCGTGTAGTTCGTATGCTAAAGCTTTTCTAAATGTCAAGTATCTTTTCCTTAGACCATGAGATTGTGCAACTCCCGGATACCGTAGGAATGCTTTGGGTGTACCAAACGTCACAACGTAACTGGGTGGCTATAAAGGTGCACTACAGGTATCTCCGAAAGTGTCTGTTGGGTTGGCATGAATCGAGACTGGGATTTGTCACTCCGTGTGACGGAGAGGTATCTCTGGGCCCACTCGGTAGGACATCATCATAATGTGCACAATGTGATCAAGGAGTTGATCACGGGATGATGTGTTACGGAACGAGTAAAGAGACTTGCCGGCAATGAGACTGAACAAGGTATCGGGATACCGACAATCGAATCTCGGGCAAGTACTGTACCGATAGACAAAGGGAATTGTATACGGGGTTGATTGAATCCTTGACATCGTGGTTCATCCGATGAGATCATCGTGGAGCATGTGGGAGCCAACATGGGTATCCAGATCCCGCTGTTGGTTATTGACCGGAGAGTCGTCTCGGTCATGTCTGCGTGTCTCCCGAACCCGTAGGGTCTACACACTTAAGGTTCGGTGACGCTAGGGTTGTAGAGATATAAGTATGCGGAAACCCGAAAGTTGTTCGGAGTCCCGGATGAGATCCCGGACGTCACGAGGAGTTCCGGAATGGTCCGTAGGTAAAGATTTATATATAGGAAGTCCTATTTTGGCCACCGGAAAATGTTCGGGATTTTTCGGTATTGTACCGGGAAGGTTCTAGAAGGTTCCGAAGTGGGGCCCACCTGCATGGGGGGACCCACATGAACGTGGGTAGTGGGGGCAAGGCCCCACACCCCTGGTCAAGGCGCACCAAGATCTCCCCTTAGAAGGAATAAGATCATATCCCGAAGGGATAAGATCAAGATCCCTAAAAAGGGGGGATAACAATCGGTGGGGAAAGGAAATGATGGGATTTCTTTCCCCCACCTTTGCCAACGCCCCAATGGACTTGGAGGGCAAGAAACCAGCCCCCTCCACCCCTATATATAGTGGGGAGGCGCATGGGAGCCGCACCCCAAGCCCTGGCGCCTCCCTCTCCCTCCCGTGACACATCTCCCTCCTCCCGCAGCGCTTGGCGAAGCCCTGCTGGAATCCCGCTACTTCCACCACCACGCCGTCGTGCTGCTGGATCTCCATCAACCTCTCCTCCCCCCTTGCTGGATCAAGAAGGAGGAGACGTCCCCGCTCCGTATGTGTGTTGAACACGGAGGTGCCGTCCGTTCGGCGCTAGGATCATCGGTGATTTGGATCACGACGAGTACGACTCCATCATCCCCGTTCTCTTGAACGCTTCCGCTCGCGATCTACAAGGGTATGTAGATGCACTCCCCTTTATGCTCGTTGCTAGATTACTCCATAGATAGATCTTGGTGATGCGTAGGAAAAATTTTGATTTTCTGCTTCGATCCCCAACAGTTACCCACCGGGTTGGAGAAGTGACCTGATGGAGTCAAAAACAATCATGGTTGGACCAGGCTAGGGCATGGGACCCTATCTTCCCTCCGCGCGGCCTTTGGCTGGCGAGGCTGAGCTGCCGCCCCACTTCCAGGCGCATTCATAGTTAATTGGGGAATAACCGGTGCTCCCTGATTACTTGTGCCACCTCCTGGCGTGTTAAAAAGCGTCTGGGCTGATAACCCGGATATAAACGACTCTGATGCCGCCTTCTGAGAACCGCCTCAGACGCATTTTGATCAAGGTTTAACCGCCAGGCCTCAGGCTGCAAGTGTTCCCTTTCTGCCTGGACCTGAGCCTGTAACTCGTCCATTCGGGTGTTTTCCTGGTTCATCTCCTCCTGGGCCTTAGTCTTCTGCTCGCGAAACTTTGCAATCTCCACGTTACGCTTTTCTTGATTTTACGTGGTGACTTCAGTCGTTAGTAAGGTTGCAAGAGCATTCGACAGCTCAGCCAAGGTTTGAGTCGGCGGCCTTACTAAGCCAGATCCTTCAGGAGCCGCCGCCCCTTGCCGGGTCAGTAGCGGCCGCCGCTCCCATCCGCGTCGAACTATTAAACTGTGTCGTACCTGCCAAGTAGGTGGCGGCTCGTAGGGGTCCGTAATATTGTCTCCATCAGAACAGCCCCCAAGCCCGCAATCATGAAGCCGATAGATCGACTATGTCTCTCCAGTCGAGGACTCATCATGCGTGTATACGGGAGTCTCTCCTATAGACCCAGAATTCTCTGGAAGTTCCACGCCCCGTGTGAAACCCACGAAGACATGCTTTCGGCCGGCTTGAGACCGGGCAGGTTGCGCCCGCCGAGCCGGCTCGATGATGCTGGTGCAGAAGTCCGACTCGGATTTAGATCCGCCAATCTTGCCGATGAAGACATGGATTCTACCGAAGGGGACCCAGTACCCGTACTCGATTCAGTCGGCCTCGGGACCTCAGCCAGCGTAGTCGATGTAGAGCTTGGCGCGGCAACTCTTGGTCATCCTGACAATGACGTATCCGTAACGCCCGGGATGTGGCTATAGATCCTATGTGTCGAGGCACGACATAGAATCATAACTGCATTCTGGAATGGTCTCAAGCATGGTATCTTCACACAACCCATGTAATGAACAGGACGAAAGAGAGTTTAATAGTTGGCTTACACTCGCCACGTCACACAATTAATACAATAAACATACATTCATCCAGAGAACACAGAGTCCGACTATGGACGAAATCAAATGAAGAAAAGAGATACCACACATGCTAATCCCGATCGGCCCTAGTAGGAACCACTACTGATCGTCGGGGTACGTCAAGTACATACAACCACGCTCTCCATCGAACTCCCACTTGAGCTCATGATCATCACATGTTTCGTACTCGGTTGTGCCTGCACCTATGTTTGTAGTAAACCATGAGTCATGGGGACTCAGCAATCCCATTCCCGGGTATCAAAACTATTAAAGCTTTTGGGTAAGGAGAAAGTGTATAAGTGGGCTGATGCAAGCACTAAGCGTAGATGACATGGCTAGCTTACGTAACTTCAGTGCGAGAAGCGAAGTGAAAGCCATCGGTCGTGAACTAATTCATGATCACTAGATGATCCTGTCTACCTATGAGTCATCCATAACCCAGCCGTGTTCTCTTCCCGAACTCCCTCGAAAAGACACCATCACGACTACTCACACGGTAGCGTATTATGTTTGAGTTTATGTGCCAAGTTATCTACAACCGGATATTAAAAAATTCTAATCCTCCACATAACCACGGGCACGGCTTTCGAAAGATCATAACCCTGCAGGGCTCTCCCAACTTAGCCCGTCACAACCTCTCACGATCAGCGGAGTAACAACTCCGTGTTGGGAAGACTCGAGTGTTCTCGAAATCCCGTGCACAAGATATTTCGACAAAGGTAAAACTAATCCAGCAAGACCTCCCGACATGCCGACACCCTGATAGGAGCCGAGCGTATCTCGTCTCAGGCCACGATCGGATGAGCGGCGCATACGGGAGCCAAACGCCCAAGTTGCCAAGGGGTGGCCCCGCAAAGTGTTCTAGTTTGGACCAACACTCAAGTCGAGCACTAGCCCGGGGGGGTTGATTAATAAATCCTCGAGTTAATTACACCCTCGGCAAATTTTAGTTGTTAGGCAAATGGTAAAACCAAAGTTGGATCTTGCTGGAAAAGCTTTAAGTAGAGAAAATTATCGAGGGGGGCCCATAAACCCCAACCGTGTTAGGAACGCAAAATCATGAAACATAACACCGGTTTATCGGTTCCTAAGGCGGCATGAGTGGAACAAAACACCAAACAAAAGGCCAAGCCTTCCACCCATTTCCGAGTATATAAGGTGCATTAATTTAAATAGAGATATTGTGTTATTCCCAAAATATCCAATCCTCATGGAGCAAACTTCATCTTCACCTGCAACTAACAACGCTATAAGAGGGGGGCTTGAGCAAAAGCGCAACTTAGCCAAACAATGGTTTGCTAGGATGGTAGTTAGAGGTTTCATGGCAAGGTAGGGGCTAGCATACAAAAGGATAGGTAACGTGATAAAGCAAATAGAGCGAGGCAACTAGCATAGCAACGATAGAGGTGATATCAAGGAATGGTCATCTTGCCTGGGATCCCGCTAGGAAGAAGAACGAGTCCATGAAGAAGACAAACGGACGTAGTCGAACGAATACTCACAACTCCGGAACGGAACCGAAGCTAACGAGAGAAGCAAACCGGAAAGAAGCAAACAACATGGTAAACACACAAGCCTAACCATGCATGATGCACAATCAAGAATTATGCATGTCCGGTTTAAATATGCATGGCATAGCAAGGTGCGTAAACAATACTACAAGTTAAGTGGAGCTCAATATGCAATGAGTTGAATATTGACGAAACACCACATTCTATTTATTTAGTTGACTCTCGTTTATCTACAAGACAAGATTAAATGTTTGTTAACATGGCAAGAGGTGAAGCATGAGCAAACTACACTATCTAGGTATTTTAAAATGAGGTCTGAAATAACAACAAAAATTCCAGAAAATCCCCATGTGCATAATTAGCAATTTTAAGCAAACATAATTTAAACATTTTAATGCTATTATCATGATGCAAATGACACGTTCAAGTTTTTATGCAAATTTTGTGAGATGTTGGCAATTAATATGATAGGGAGTATTTGTCGTTGTGGCGGAAAAGAAAAGGGGCGCCACGGCAATGACAACGGAAATGGTGCCACGGCAACATTCTGGTTACTCCGACAACTCATTGAGAGACCGGTGCAAAAGATCAAATGATAGATGAGTGGAACGTGCAAAAGTGACATGGAATGATCCTGGATACCTGGTGTCCATGTGTCGATGGCAAGGCAAACGAGGGGCAACATGCACCGACAATTCGGACTCAAGGCAAACATAGGGTGCATCTCATACATCGCAAGCATTCATCCACGGGGTCATCGGCTCGACGGTTATACCTTTGAAGCATGTTGTTCAGGGTGGCATGAGTCATCGAGGGAAGTAGTCGTTCACGTTTCGTAGTCGTTCATTGGTCGTTGAGGGTAGTAGTGGTACTCGTGGGTCATCGTGGGAAGTAGTCGTTCTCACGATCGTAATGGAAGTAATTGTACACGTTCAGAGATGTTTGGGGTCACGACGAGGAACTTGACGTCCACGGATCTCCGAGGTCTACGGTAGTGGTATACTTGGTCTTGTCGGATCCACGGCGATGGTAGTCGTACATGACGCATTGTGGAAGTATAATTCATGTTTCATAGTCGGACTTGATGAATCCGAACTCTTCGAGGGTGGTCGTGGTACTCGTTCTCGTTGTAGTCGTACACGTCGGCAGTAGTGGAAGTAGTGGTTCATGCGACAGTAGTTGTTCACAAGTGGAGGTACTTGGGGTCTTCAAACTTGCCGGTCTTGACAAATCGAAGGGGTACTTGGCATCGATGTGGTCTTCGGGTACTTGACGACTCCAGACAGGGCGACAAAACATAGTCGAACACGTTACGTAGATGCTCATGTCGTCGTAGCCGTGTAGTCGAACTTGAAGAATCCAGAATCCAGTCTCTGGTTCGTCGTGGTACTTGGTAAATCCACAAAGGCGTTCTTCGCTTCCCTAGTTGTTAGGTCTTGGCAGTGACAAAATGAGCAGTGGTCGAGTGGTGCACGGAGAAGCATCCGAGGCAGGGCAACGAGGGAAACAAACCACGGTGATGGGGCACCGGCAAACAAAGGCGGCATAGGAGCTTCAAGATGGAGGGGTCAGACGCGGGCGCCAGGGCCCCGCTCCGTCGAGGTAGAAGGAGGCAAGGCGTGGTCGTCATAGGAAGCAGCAGCTCGGATGGAGAGGTTAGGAGACGAAGCAGGATGGGGAGGCCAGACATGGTCCTTGTCGATGACGGATGGATGCAGGCGCGAGCGGGAGGTCGGGGCGAGGCGCAGGCGAGCGTGTGGGGTCGTGGGCATGACGGCAGCTTGGATGCTCCATCCATGGCGCAGCGGCAGGGAAGAGCGGGTCCGGCGGGGGCTTGATGGCACGGTGCGACGGGGCCGCGCTCGAGCGGAGCGGCGACGACGAGGTGACGATGACGGGATGGCGGCGGCTAGGAAGGCCAGGCGCGAAGGCGGCGGCGGCGATGCGCTTGGGGGCGCGGGGTCCAGTGGGTCGCGGAGGGGAGGAGACCATGGTGCGAGGGAGAGAGGTGGGGGATCAAGAGAGATGGGGTTGCGGCGCGAGGGAGAGAGCGATGGGGATGGGGTCGAGGCTAGGTTTTAGGGCGCCGGCTGGGCCTAGCTGTAGAAGGATGGGCCAGGGAGGCCGCAGTTGGTCTGCTGGGAGGCCTAGCCGGGCTCCTCTCTTCTCCCTCAACTCTCTTTTCTTCTATTATTTGTCCAAAAAAACAGAACTTCGAAGAAAGAAATAGAGAGCTCAAGAGAGAGTTTGTGCACGGGACAATTTTTCTGGACTTGTTGAAAAACATGTGATCCAAGAAAATTAACTGTGGGCATGTGAGTGAAGTTTGAATTAGGACTATGTTTTAGAAGTGTCCAAAAATGCTTGGACTTTTGGAGGAACCTCGATAAAATAGATAAGAATTGTGGACAAAATTTGAAGGTGAAACTTGAAGCAAAAGAGGCATGGGAATATTTACAAGTGTGTTATGACTAATTCCAAATTATTGGAATAATTTAATATAGCACCCTAAATATTGGGAGGATATGTTACAAAGAGAAATCACCATGTGAGTTTCCCTCGATTGAAATAGATCAAAAGATCTATGCAATTTATTTAGTTGAGTTGCAAAATTAAATGACATGATAGCATGATGACATGATGCAATGCAAAATAAATAAATAGAGCAAGCAAAATGAAACACACCGTGAAACCCAGAATAGCTGGAAGTCTTCTGGAGCGTCGGTCTTGGGGCGTCACAACTCTCCCACACTAATAGAGGATCTCGACCCGAGATCCTAGGGATGGCACTGGAGAGAAACAAAAAAAGGAAGAGGTAAAACAAAGTTTCTTCTCCGACAAACAAGTGAAACCTTCAAACCTTGCGAGGTTGAAAACGATGAATGACACGACAGAGATGAAATAAATTGAAACGCTCTGTTAGACAAGAGGAACAAGTAATATGACAAGAACCGAGGGCTCAAGGAACAATATAGACTTTGAAATCACTCTGGCTGAAGAGAAGTAAGGAAAGAAGAATTCGACAGCACTCCGACTAAAAATGGAAGGAATTTAATATAAAGTTGACAAGATGAGATGATACTTGAAGATATCAACAACACACTGCCTCCGAAACAATTGAAAGAATGACACAAGGGGTAAGAAGGATTTCAGACAGCACTCCGGTCGAAAAGAGAGGCAAAACTTGATAAGATGAGAGAACTTGAATGGAGGACACAACACTCTGGTTAAATGGACCAGAAAGGAAAAGAACATGATCTTGTCAAATCGAGATGATGGAACGAAGATAGCAAAATCACAACGCCTTCGAAACAAAAGAGTAAAATTTAGATCGTTGAAAGAAGAGAACGGAGAAGAAAATGACAAGTTCTCCGCAATTGAATTGGAAAAGCAACCTTACAAAGATTGATTGAACGAAGTTGTTGAGAAAATCAACAACAAAAGAATAAGTTTTTGTGGGCTTATGGAAAACATCTCAAAATTATGAGGTGACAACCGGCCACTAACGGAAACATTTGATTGGATTGAGATCAACAAGGAGATGAAAAATTTCTTTCACCAAGAGGATAAATGGAGAATTTGGGTCATTTATAAGCACCATAATAGCAACATTCCTTAGGGAAGGCTTTAGGTGAAATATAACCCGAATAACTCCAATGAAGAGATTAATGTGTTGAAATATCACTTGAACGGAGAGAAACTGATGGGTTTAAATATCTCATTCTTGATAACTTGTGAATCATCAAACATGAAGGAAATTGTCAAGACTAGCATAACACCACCTCAAAAGATAAGGTAGCAAATATTTGCACTTCGAAGTGCAAAGAGAAGAATACTTGAGCTGCTCCAACAAGAATCTTGAAGAACACTTCAAGGATGAATTAAATCATGATGAACCACCAAGAAGAACTCCGGTAACAAAAGGATGAGAAGTGAAGGATGAAAAGAATAAGATTGAAGCCTTACAATGATTAGATGGATCTTTGAAATGATATAATTGGAATAACTTGGACCTCTAGAAAGAAAGATGAACAACTTGAATCCGATAATTTATTCCTCATGAACAAACTTTGGAAGAAAGAATTAATCACTTGGAAGAAACAAGAATAAGAATTATGTTACGCGTATCCTTCACCAATTTAAATTGATGAGAAGCAATGGATTTAACATACTACTTATTCTTGTTGCAAAGAATTAAAGAGAGATCTCGCACAATTTTGAGAAAGTATTCAACGAATCACCGGTAAGATTTTGGAAAGAACGAGTGAAATGACATGATAATATAGGAAGAGGAATGTTCAATGAACCACCATAAGAATCCAAAAATGAATGATGAAAAAGAATGAATAGCCGGGAAGAATTAGAAAAACAAGTACAGAACTTGAGGGAGTTTCGATATATGAGAACGAATAGATCAAGAGCTGATTAAAGAATACTTGAACGACGCACCGGAAGAATATGAAGATGAATGAAGAAACAACAATTTAGGAGCACTGAAGAACGAGCTATGAATGATGAGAATGAATAAATATTCGGAAAATATGACCTTCGTGGAATCAAAATGAAAATAGCTCTAGAATGCTTTGGATGGGTAAGAAAAGAACTCCTAACGATCAAAACAAATTAAGAGGATAGCATCAAACTTGAACAAGGAATCTATGAAAGAACAGACAAGATTTGAAGGAAAACTCGTCTTCGGTCTTCAATTGTTGAGAATGACGACGAGGAACACCACAATGAAGAATTTTTTAGATGCTCCGAAAGAATGAAAAGAGGAAAGGTTGAACCAACGATGAAAAGAATTTGAAAGCGATCTTGAAGGATACACTTGACCGATGAGAGATCCATTCTTACATCACGCTATGAAAAGAATCTAAGAATAGCTCCGGAAAAGAAATTAGAAGAGTTAGGTAAGATCTTGGGAAAAGACATGTGGGTTAGGGCCCACTCAAAAGAAACAATGTTGAAATGATTACTTGAAAGAGAGATTGCACCGGTTGAATTAAATGACTTCAATGAGATACCAACCTCAAAATAGATTGAACGAATTAAGAATGGAAACACGAATCTTCTGAGATATCTTCAGCACTCCGGGGAAGAATTAGAGGGAGTTGAACAATAAGAGGAACTTTGGATAAGAAATTCCAACAGGGGAAAACAAGTGAAACAAGAGTAAAAGATATGATTAACACCGAAGTTTGAGTTTAGTCCACCAGAGAAGAAACGAGAATGGACAATGATAAACTTGAAGCTTCCTTAGCATCTTCATGAGAAATCACAGGATAAACTACATCGAAGGAAAAAATGAAGAGACTTCACATGAATATAATGGATACTTTATTAAGAATTCTGGCTCTGAGAAGAAGAAGGGTGGGAGGGTGGGAAAAATAAAGGCAACTTGAGACGAACGAAACTGACACCATTGCGAAAACTGATAATTGGTCTTGCACATAATGAAAGGATCGGGTTAACTTGAAGAGAAGCACGCCGGTTGAAAAGAATTTACATAAAAATCTCGATGATCAAGAAGGATTAGCACTCCCATAGAAATATGAGAACACCGCTTAGGAAAGGTATGGAATCAACACTTGACATCGAAGCAACTCGAATACCACAATCAAAACAAAATGAAGGATTGGCTTTCGAAAGAAGTCGGAACAAACATATGATAGAGGTTTCGTCCAAAGTTTTCGTGATTAGCCCCCCCGGGCACGATGTTACAAACGACATTGCATCCCCAAATCAGCATAGCCAAGGATTCTTTAAGATGCAACCCCCAGTGTAAAATTGATCGTGACAAACGAACCACTAGACGTTGAACCCCAACCTCATATCATGCATCCGTTGGAAGGTTACCTAAGAGCTACTTGAATTCCCACCTATTAATTCCCGGAGCTTTCTGGTTATGCAATATGGTGTTGCGGATACAGGGGAAGAAATATATCTCAACCAACTAACAATACCTACATCCAGTTGTATCCATCCGTCAACACATAACCTGGCACCTTCGAAAACCGTGTATCTCAGACCTTCGAAAAGCATCCACAATACTAGTTGTGGCAATACTCCCGAACTATCCCCCCAGTACTGGGTGACGTCGGGGTTATCTCACCACTAGACATGCATAGAAGTGTTTTCGATGTCGGCCACCTCTGGTATTACGGAACTATAACGATACACAATTCGACGACAAGACCTCAGAGCTCAACTCCCTGGGACTAAGCCTAAACTGACGAGAGGCACCAAGACATAACTCTCGTCACAAAGATATCGGAACGATCCCAACAATACCCGTGTGATCCTAAAAAAAATAGTGGAAAAGAGGGTAGGAAGTCAAAACTTCTACGTCAGGAGTCCTCACTAGAGTGACGAAGGGGATAAGGAGAAAAAGAATTCCTACTCTCCGATATATATAATTCTAATACTCAAAACAATTTTTGTTTCTAGACTCAACATCGACAGTGGTTCGACCAAGCAGGGGCTCCTAGGTCGGGGAAGGCTCTGATTACCAACTTGTAACACCCAAGATACGGCTATAGCTCCTGTGTGTCGAGGCACGACTTAGAGTCATAACCGCATTCTAGAATGGTCTCAAGCATGCACTACAAAAAAAAGACACATTGGTCGAACGATATTTTTTTTCTGTCATACTTATGACACTTCTATGACGATAATTGTGACAAAACCCGGTATCATCGTAGATGTGGTGGGGTCCTACTTCTATGACAAAAAATCATGACAGAAAATGGGCTTTTCGTCCTAGGCGGGCCGGAGACGCAACTGCATGACATTATTTGGGCCGTCCATGACGGAAAAAACCGTGGTAGAAGCGAGGGCGAGGAAAATATCGGGGTGTTCCCGGTTACGGTGGGTGGTCGGGGCCGAGCGATGCACATTTCTCTCGTACACACACGCGCGTGGGTGCGAGGTGTTGGGCTCTAACTGAACCCGAGCGAGGCGTTGGGCTCTAACTGAACCCGAGCGATTGCACTGCAGGCTACGCGTTACTAAACCCGAGCGATCGACCGATGGCTGTTAACTGAACCCGAGCGAGCAATTCCTTCGCTACTGTTGCTAACTGAAGCCGATCGATGCTACCTCTAGATGAACAGTGAGCGTTGCTCGGGGGTTTGGATGAACAGTTCCCAGTGGGTGTGGAACTGTGGATGAACAGGACCCCGTGGTGTTGCCTCTGGATGAACAGGACCCCGGTCGATCGAGCCGGTTGGGGCTGGATGAACAGGACCCCGTGGAGGTCAGGACGAACAAGACCACCCTGTGGAGGGCTGGATGAACAATAGACGGTGGAGGGCTGGATGAACAGTAGTTCGTGGATGGGTGGTTGAACAGGAGCCCGTGGAGAGGGCAGGTTGAACAGTAGCCGGTGGAGTAGCGCGTAGTGGAGGCTGGATGAACATGAGCCCGTGGATGAACAGTCGCAGGTGGAGGCTGGAGGAGGTCGACGGTGGATGAACAGTAGCCTGTGGAGGCTGGAGGGGGTCAACGGTGGAGATGAATAGTATCCCGTGGAGTCCCATTTTGCGGTACGCCACACCCCTCCTAATGAATAGGACCCCCGTTTCGATCGTAGCGCTCCGACACAAGTCCGTTTCCTCCGTTTTGCGGTACGCCACACCCCTTCCGATCAATAGGACCCCCGTTTCGACCGTAGGAGGTTCGTTTCCTCCATTTTGTGGTATGCCAGATCCCTCCCGATGAACAGGATCCCGTTTCGAATGTGGCCGCTTGAACACAAGGCCGTTTCCTCCGTTCTGCGGTATGCCAGGCCTCGTTTCCATCGGTTGTTCCATCCAAGCCGGTTGGCTCCCATGCGTTCTATTGCCTCCCGATGAACACGACGCATTCCGTTGCCTCCCCATGAACACGACGACGATGCAGTTTCTCCATTCCGACATAGCCATGTACACGAGCCTTGGTCGTACGTATGCGTGAGTAGGTGATACGTCCAAAATGCATCACTATTTTATATCGTAATTTATCCTTATTCATCGATATATTTCACATTACGATGATGTTCTTATGTTGTTTTGGCCTATTTTACACAGTTTGCAAATTTCTGGTGCCGAAGCAGCAGACGCAGGATTCAACAGTAAAAAGTGGACGCTGAGTTGCTGAAGAAGAATACCTCCAAATTACCTAAAAATCGACGGAGGGTATTTTCCAGACGGATCACGAAGGCACGCAAAAGGGCAACCAGAGGGGGGCCACAGGGCGTCCAGGTGCCCTGGGGGGCGGCCCCACCCCTGGCCGCGCCGGGGGGGGGGAGCCTGGAGGCCCTGGCCCACCTCCGGCTGCCCCCTTTTGCCTATATACTCCTCGTTACCCAAAAACCCTAAAAAACAGAGTTTTGACGGAGTTCCGCCGCCGCTCCGTGGCGGAAACCTACAGAGAAGAAAAAGCCATCTCCGGCGGTCAGATTCCGCCGGGGAGAACACCTCCCAGAAGGGGAGATCATCGCCATCGTCATCACCGTCGTCACGGGCATCATCGAGATCATCATCAACATCATCACCAACATCAGCACCATCTCCATCTTCATCCAAATCTCATCTCACAATTGCAACTTGTGTTCTAACCCGTACTATCTATCCTCTCTACTCCATCGGTGTTGATTACTACTTTGTGGTGAATGCTATTGAGTTTTGTTGGAGAAATATAATTATGTCCAGATTGTTTATCATCCATTTATCTCCACTGATCATGATCTCTTTTATGTCTTGTGAGTAGTTATCTTAGTTCTTGTGGACATGGGAAAAGTCTTGTTGTTAGTAGTCATATGCTGTTGAAGTAATATGTGTTGTTTGATACTTAAGTTGTGTTGTTATTCTACTAGTGGTGTTGTGTGAGTCGAACACTCAACACTTCGCCTTATTAAGGACCTAGGGGAATACATTGTGTACAAAGAATGCTTACGGTGGGTTCCCGGAGTGACCGAAACCTGAACCCCAGTTCGCACGCTTTTGCACAAGGGAACAATGGATCATCTATTGTATTGCTATGGTTAGGCTTTTGCCTTAAATACTATCTTGTATTTGCGGATGCTTGCAAGGTGTTTAATCATAAGAGTGCACTCATCTTAGTCTACAGAGTGTACTAGCATAGATCCACCCACTCAACACTTATCAACACATAACATAGTACCGACACGGAATATGGCGAAAGCACATGACCACCTCTCCCGTGTGTCCTCAAGAACACTTTAGCCTTTATAAGTTCAGTTGCTAGGCCTCTCCTTTGCTCAGAAGGATTGGGCCACTTGCTACTCTTCAGTGCCTTTTACTTTGTTCGCTTTTACTTTCCTGTTGCTTACATAAAAAAAAACCCTAAAAAGTTATCTTTCAGTGCTTGCAGTAATTCCTTGCTCGGAATCGCTTATCAATACCTTCTGCTCCTCGTTGGGTTCGACACTCTTACTTATCGAAAACGCTGCAATAGATCCCTTACGGTTGTGGGTCATCAAGTACCGTTTTCTGGCGCCGTTGCCGGGGAGTGTAGCGCTATTGGTAAAGTGAAACTGGTAAGGAAGTTTTCATAATTTCTGTTTTTATTTTTGCTGTTGCTGCTCTTTGTCCTTATGGACAACCTTACTATTGGATTGTTGCTTGTGGGAAGACGCCCCACACCTGTGGTGGTTGCTCCTCCCACTACTGAAATTGTGCCCTATAAAATACCAGCTGGTATTATCGATTATGTTTTGGCTAATCGTTATGCAGGAGACAGACATCCCGGTGAACACTTGCTATATCTGTCACAACTATGTTCATTATTTAAGCTTGCAGGTGTATCAATGGAGTTTGTCATGAGGAAATTGTTCGCCGTATCGCTTATAGATAAAGCTTCAGATTGGTATAAGCTTCTCGATAACTCGCACTTGCTTGATTGGCAAGAGCTTATGTCTCTCTTTTATACTAAGTTTTATCCTCTTCATGAAATTCATCGAGACAGGAACTATATCTATAACTTTAGGTCTCGTGACGGAGAGAGCATTGCTCAAGCTTGGGGGAGATTGAAATCCCTAATGCTCAAATGTCCTATTCATGAGCTCCCCAAGGAAATTATACTTACAAATTTTTATGCCAGGCTTTCTCGTCAGGATAAGGAGATGCTGGATGCCTCCTCTAGTGGGGTATTTCAGACGAAGAGTGTTGAAGAAAGGTGGGATCTCATTGAAAGGATCCAGAGGAATACCGAAGATTGTGAAATCGATAAAGGTATTGAACCCGCTATAAATTATGAGCATGATTATATTGAGAGCTATGTGAAAACTGATTACTTCAATACTTTTTGCTCTAAGATTGGTCTTGATTCCCATCTAATGATTGACTTCTGTAAGGATTTTGCCTCTCACGTTGATTCTTTTAAAAAGAAGAGAGACCAGCATCATGAACCTTTCAAAGAGCTACCTGTTGATATTCATGTTGCTGACCCTATTTTGCCTGCAGTTATATATGAAAAGCCTCCTTTTCCCGCAAAGATAAGGGAGTACTCTCTTGTGACAGGCGTAATAAATAAAAGTGAGAGAAGAATTGATGAGCCTGAGGACCAGATCAAGGTCGATCCTCAAGTTGCATTGGTTAAAGACCTTGTTACTAATGATGTTTTGGATTCCAATGTAAATTTTTGTGCTGTTTCCACTAACCTTGTCACAGCCAAGAATAAAGGCCCAATTTCAGGTACTCCGGTAGTATCTGTTAAAATAGGAGATCACAATTATTATGGGCTATGCGATTTGGGATCGAGTGCTAGTGCTATCCCCTATTCACTTTATGAAGAGATCATCGGTGAGATTTCCCCTTGTGAACTTGAAGGAGTTGATGTTACCATTCATCTTGCAAACAGAACAACTATCTCTCCTATCGGAATTGTGAGGGACGTCGAAGTCCTATGTGGAAAGGTAAAATACCCTACCGACTTTCTAGTACTTGGTTCAGAGAGGGACAATTTTCGTCCTATTATTTTTGGTAGACCTTTTATTAGAACTTGTGGAGCTATAATATATTGCAAGAAAGGTAAAGTTTCTGTTGAATTCAATGGTGAGCCATATGAATTTAATTTTTCTAAGTTCTCTAAGCAGCCTCGTGGTACCGATTTACCTAGTGATGATAAAATTATTGAAAGTATTGCTTCTATTGCTATTCCCCCTAATGATCCTTTGCAGCAATATATGGAGGACCACGAGAATGATTTGCATATGCAGGAAAGAAATGAACTAGATGAAATATTCTTGAGGCAACCTGCTATCCTGAAGCACAACCTTCCGGTTGAACCTTTGGGAATTTTATCAAAACCAAAAGAAGACCCGGTGTTCGATCTTAAACCTCTTCCTGATACGCTCAAGTATGCTTATTTAGATGAAAAGAAAGTATATCCTGTTATTATCAACTCTAACCTTTCAGGATATGAAGAAGAGCGACTATTGGAAGTGCTTCGTAAACTCCGAGGTGCAATTGGCTACACTCTTGATGACCTTAAGGGGATTAGTCCATCTATCTGTCAACATACTATCAACCTTGAGCCTGATGCTAAACCAGTTGTTGATCATCAACGACGGTTGAACCCGAAGATGATGGATGTTGTAAGAACTGAGATTCTCAGGCTTCTAGCCGCAGGTATTATCTACCCTATAGCTGATAGTAAGTGGGTAAGCCCGGTACATTGTGTTCCTAAGAAAGGAGGTACAACTGTGGTTCCTAACGATAAGAATGAACTAATACCTCAGAGAACTATTATTGGATATAGAATGTGTATTGATTACAGGAAGCTGAACAAGGCAACCAGGAAGGATCACTACCCGCTGCCGTTCATCGACCAAATGCTTGAAAGGTTATCCAAAAATACCCACTTTTGTTACCTCGATAGCTATTCTGGCTTCTCTCAAATTCATGTTAACACTGCTGATCAAGAGAAGACCACTTTTACTTGTCCCTTTGGTACTTATGCTTACAGGCGTATGCCTTTTAGTTTATGTAATGCCCCTGCTACTTTTCAAAGGTGTATGTCTGCTATCTTTCATGGTTTCTGCGAGGAGATTATGGAAGTCTTCATGGACGATTTCTCCGTCTATGGAACTTCCTTTGACCATTGTCTCCACAACCTTAATAAAGTTTTGCAGAGATGTGAGGAAACAAATCTGGTACTCAACTGGGAGAAGTGCCACTTCATGGTTAACGAAGGAATTGTTCTTGGTCACAAGATTTCCGAAAGGGGAATTGAGGTGGACAAGGCCAAGATCAAAGCAATTGAAAGGATGCCCTATCCAAGGGACATCAAAGGTATTCGCAGTTTTCTTGGTCATGCTGGTTTCTATAGAAGATTTATTAAAAACTTTTCTAAGACTTCGAGGCCCCTCACCAATCTTTTCCAGAAGGACGTTCCTTTTGTATTTGATGAAGATTGTAAGGAAGCTTTTGAAGTTCTTAAGAAAGCTTTAATAACCGCTCCTATAGTACAACCACCTGACTGGAATTTACCTTTTGAGATTATGTGTGATGCTAGTGATGTTGCTGTTGGAGCTGTTTTAGGACAAAGAGTTGATAAGAAATTGAATGTTATACATTATGCTAGTAAAACCCTTGATAGTGCTCAACGGAATTATGCTACTACTGAGAAAGAATTCTTAGTTGTAGTATTTGCTTGTGATAAGTTTAGACAATATATTGTTGATTCCAAAGTTATTATTCATACTGATCATGCTGCCATTAAGTACCTTATGACAAAGAAGGATGCCAAACTAAGGCTTATCAGATGGGTACTCCTTCTTCAAGAATTTGATTTGCAGATTGTTGATAGGAAAGGAGAAGACAATCCGGTGGCGGACAATCTTTCAAGGATGGAAGATATACCGCATGATCCCATCCCAGTCAACGACAGTTTTCCAGACGAGCAACTTGCCGTTGTAAAAGTACAATCTCTTTCCGATCCTTGGTTTGCAGATTATGCTAATTTCATCGTTGCAAAGGATTTGCCTCCAGGATTAACATTTCAGCAAAGGAAGAAGTTATTTCATGATTTGAGGCACTACTTTTGGAATGACCCACATCTTTTCAAAGAAGGCCCCGACGGGATCGTGAGAAGATGCATACCGAAACATGAGCAGAAGGACATTCTCAGACAGTGTCATGATAGTCCCTATGGAGGACATCATGCCGGTGAGAGGACTACACATAAGGTTCTTCAATCAGGTTTTTATTGGCCTACTCTCCTTAAGGATGCTAGAAATTATGTTTTAGCCTGTGATAAATGTCAGAGAGTTGGTAACATTAGTGGAAGGAATGAGATGCCTATGAATTACTCACTAGTGATTGAACCTTTTGATTGCTGGGGTTTTGATTTTATGGGTCCTTTTCCTTCTTCGCACAAGTACAGTCACATTTTAGTAGCTGTTGATTATGTGACCAAGTGGGTTGAAGCAATCCCCACTGAAAGTGCTGATCACAAGACATCTTTGAAAATGCTCAAAGATGTGATTTTTCCTAGGTTTGGTGTACCTAGGTATCTCATGACTGATGGAGGATCACACTTCACGCATGGAGCTTTTAGAAAAGCTTTAGCCAAGTACGATGTCAATCATAGAATTGCTTCACCATACCATCCTCAAACTAGTGGGCAAGTTGAGCTCACCAATAGAGAGATTAAGTTGATCTTGCAGAAGACAGTAAACAGAAATAGAAAGGACTGGTCAAATAAGTTAGGAGATGCTTTGTGGGCGTATAGAACTGCTTACAAAAACCCCATGGGCATGTCCCCCTATAAGATGGTGTATGGCAAGGCTTGCCATTTGCCATTAGAGTTAGAGCACAAAGCTTTCTGGGCTGTTAGAGAGCTTAATGCTGACCCAAAGTTAGCTGGTGAGAAGCGTCTCATGAACTTGACTTCTCTAGATGAATGGAGAAGTGAAGCTTACGAGAGCGCTAAAATGTTCAAGGAAAAGGTAAAGAAGTGGCATGATAGGAGGATTCTGAAACGTGAATTTAATGTTGGTGATAAAGTTTTGTTGTTTAGATCCCGTTTCAGGTTTTCTCCAGGCAAACTACTTTCCAGGTGGGAAGGACCATTTCATATTGAAGAAGTCTATCGGTCTGGTGCAATTAAGATTAACAATTTTGAAGGCACCAAACCTCAAGTTGTGAATGGGCAAAGACTTAAGCATTACATAGCAGGAGACCCTGTCAATGTCGATGTGAATATAATATACACAACAACTCACGAAGAACATGTTGCAGCCCTGTTTCAGACGCCAGTAGAAGCAGAATAAAGAAAAGGTATGTATTACGGTAAGGAAACATCGCGAACCGCCATAAAAGTTCCATATTATGAGTTTTTGCAAAATTAGAAAAATTAGAAGCCTAAGTGGAGCCGGAGACAAGCTCCAGGGGGCCCAGGCGCCCCCTTGGCGCGCCCTACCTCCTGGCCGTGTCGGGAGGCCGCCTGGGCACCCGGGAGTCCGTCTCCGACCCCGCTTTAGCCTGTTACCTTCCATTCTGTGCATAAATTTTTGCTATATATTTGCCCGGATTGTTCCGGTAACGTATCTTGCGATTTCGTGTGTTTTCTTTTCGATCTGTTTTTGCCAGGGAATCTTTTAGCTGAATCTAGGTGCCATGGCTTCTCCAAGTTCCCCCAAGGACAAGTTCGTCGTCAACGTCATCAACCCTTACCTCGCTGAGGTGAAGAAGCACCCTCAGGTTGTTCGGATGGAGGACGGTGTCCTCCATCAAGAAGATCTGAAGGGACCTATCAAGGAGGGGAGCATCCAGGCCAGGCTAGAAGAAGTGGAGCAAGAAGTCTTCAAGTACAAGAAGATGATCGAGCGTGGTGTTGAAGCTAACTTTGACATCATCAACGAGCTGAAGACCTACTTCCTGAAGGAGATGAAGGAGATGTGGAAAAGCATCACCGCATCTGAAGAAAGAATTAAAGAGCTCCAAGGGCAAATTTATGATCTACATCACCAGAACTGTGAGTATGAACTAAGGTTTATGTGCATGGGTATGGGTGCTGCATGCAGGATTCGGGAGACAAACTTCTCATATGAGACTGGAGATCCCCTTCCGTGGAAGCGCTTTGCCGAGGACTGCGTGATCAACGCCAACAAGAATGAGGAGTGAAATCTCCTTGGGTAACGACATTCCCTTGCCTTGTTCCAAGCTTGGGGGAGTGCCCGGTATCTTTATCTTTATCTTTTGTCTTTTAGAGTCAAGTAGAGTCGTATCATGTCTAGGGAGGTTATTATATGAAATAGGTGTGTGCATTGAGGTCTATCACTCCTTCTGTGGAGAGATTGTATCCGTGAGTGTGGAGTCGTCTATGATGGAATATTAATGAGAAGTCTATTGGTTCCTTTGCTGCACTCGGTATTCTCTTCACGCAATCGACCTTATATGATGATTCTTATGGGGAGTATTGATCTTATATCAGGTATGGCTTTGAAAACTTTGTTTAATCTTGGCAAACATAGCTTTGGTCATAACAACAAGCATGATTTTCTTAAAGTATCGACATAGCCAAAACCTTTATGTTATTATGCTTGAAGCGTTATGCTGACAAGGAAGACAACTTGATGTGTTATGCTTATTTCAATGTTTATGCTTTATATTGCTTTGCATCTTAGTCACCATTAATTATCTGTTCTCTCAAAGCCTTTGCTAGCCTAATTCTGTACTAAGCGAAATTCTGCTTGTGCATCCATACCCTTAAACCAATACCTTCCATTTGAGTCCACCATACCTTCCTATTCGTGGTATTTCACTACCACCTCCTAAAGTATAGAACTTATGTGTTATCCTTAAATGTTCAAAATCTTTTATTTTGTGCCCCTGTTTTAGCTCATGAGGAAGTAATAGTTAATTCATGATCTTTTTGAGTTGGACAAGTTTCACCCCGGGATTGCATGTCTAATCTGCAAACCCCTAATACGAGAAGGAACTGGCAAAGAGTGCGCCCGGCTCATTAAAAAAATATACAACAAACAAACCCTCCTTCACGCTTTGTTCATGAGAAATCAGAAAACTTTGGCAGTGATAAACAAAGGAGATTTAGGGCATGTGATCGTCCCTGTACGGGAGCCGTTCCTCGAAACCTGTCGTGGAATTAACACGGCAGATGTCCGGTTTAACGGACTTGATGATGGAACCATCGCACGGGTTAGCTTGAAAGGATTCATGGCGCACAAAGGACACAAAGGATTTTATACTAGTTCGGCCCCTTTGAGAAGGTAAAAGCCTACGTCTAGTTGGTTTGGTATTGCTTGGGCGTCGATTTACAGGGAGCGGAATCGCTTGCCTGCGTCTCGACGTATCGATTGTTGCTTGTCCTTGAACCGGTGCCGGGCCGTCCCTTTATATAGAGGTGACGCCTGGTCCGGTTTACAGAGTCCCGAGGCCGGCTCATAATCGTGTCCGCCTCGGTCTCTGTCCTTTCTTTCTTATCTCCCAAGTTATATCTCCTTGGCGGTTTACAACCGTATTTCTATACATGGGCCTTGAAATCTCATAGGCCGTAATCTCTACTAAAATAATGAACTAAGTACAATATAACTAAACCGGTTTACAATATCCGGTTTATACTTACTAACCGTATCCCTGACATTAGGCCCCAGAATGATTTGAACTTGTTCATATCAGTCTTCATTGTCTTCCGCGACTTTTCTTCTGTCTTCATTTGTTCCTGTAAACCGGCTCTGACGTCATCTTCCGAAATCATTAAAGTCTGACAATGACATCAGCTCCGCATTTATCGCCGCGAGCTGTACTGTAGCTTATTTTTAATGGTTATCCCGAGAATCGAGGCGTTTCAACGGATCTTTATCCGATTTTCTTCCTTGATTACCGCACCTGTCGTTTCACATCCGCCTCTTCGTCTATAAATACCGCTCTGCTCCATTCATTATCCCCTCTCGCGTCGTCTTCCTCCTTTCTCCTCCTGACCCTCTAGACCTCCATTGTTGCCTGAGCCCGAGAACACCGCCGACGACCACCGGATCTTCCGTCTTCGACCGGCCGCTGCATCAACCTGAACTTGACCAGATTTTCTGCGCCACCGATTCCTCACCGTCCCTGGTATGTTCTTCCTCCTCACTGTAGATCTTATCCTATTTGCCATTGCCTTGCCCGTGTTCTTCTGCCATTAGAACTCCCGATGAAGCTCCGTTCTTTGTAGATACTCATATCATAGGAACCTCGTATCCCCTTAAGCCTTAACCTGTAGATCTCACTTAACACCAGATTGAATCTTGCTGTAATGCCTCTACTGCGTTTATCCGTTCCGCCATTAGGGTTCTTCACAAGCTTTACGCTGTTCATTCTCTGAGACCTGCAACTTCGTAATATTCTTACCTTCCTGATCTTGCCGTAAATGCGTCTGATATTTTAGATCTTGCTGCTTGTATTTCTGTTGCTACCTGTTTTAAGTCTCTTCTTTATGCACATCCTGTAACCTTATCTGCTCTGGATTGGTCCTCTGTATATTTCCCGTGTAATTTTTGTTTCTTTATCTCATTATGCTCAGATCTATTCTTTCTTAGCAACGCAGCGAAAACTTGTTTTTCCCTTCAATAAATCTGCTAAGTATGCTTCGGTTTAGATCCCCATACCATAGACCGGAAATGACGTAGACTGATGCCATGACGTAGTTATTCCTCTTCAACTGCCATTTTTAAACCGGAAATGATACATCTTGTATTTATGATTGCCGGTTTAACTTTGCTAGATAGTTCTTATCTCTCTTGCGCAATACACATATATAGGTCCCAAATCTTTTGTATGTTCATAATTTGTTCTGTACCTTCTTCTCTTCAGCATTTTGTTTAAATGGCTGCCAAGCAATACGTTTCGTGTGACTGGGTTCGCTCAGCTGTGACTGAAGAAGACTTAGTCAAGCTGTCGAGTATCGGTACATTAGGTCCTCGGGCCGAGTTGAAATGGCGCGCTCCGGGTAATGAACGCCCTCCTACTCCCAGGTCCGGAGAGGTCATAGTATTTATGGATCATATCTCCAGGGGTTTCTCTCCCCCCGGTTCAAAATTTTTCCGGGACGTCCTTGCCACCTTCCAACTGCATCCACAAGACATCGGACCAAATTCCGTTTCCAATATTTGTGACTTTCAAGTTTTTTCTGAAGTGTATCTGCAAGAAGAACCTTCAGTTGATCTATTCCGGGATTTCTTCCATGCGAACCGGCGCACTGAATTCACTAGCGGGCCTCACCAAGAACTTGGCGGTATCAGTATTCAGAAAAGGAGGGATGCAGTTTTCCCGCATGCTTCTTTACATACTCACCCCAAGGACTGGAATAAGTCTTGGTTTTATTGTATAGACACGTCTCCTGAAGGTGAAAATCCGCTGCCGGGTTATCGTGAGACTCGTATCCCGGCGAATCATCCTATGCCGCAACGGTTAAGTGCTACTGAACGGATTCAATTTTCACCTCAACTTTCCAAACTGAGAGCTTTCATGGCTAATGGACTTCTTGGAACCGATTTCCTTCGCTGCTGGTTGTCATGGAGCATCCTCCCCTTAAGCCGGCGCTCTGATTTAATGTGCAATTATTCCGGTGAACCGGAAGACCCTCAGAGGTTTACCAGAGAGGAACTTTCTGAATCGGAGGTGATAGAATCGGCCAAAAAGATCGTCAACCCTGCCTCAACAGACTGCTCCAAGGTTGGCTTGGCTCCATACTTTAAGAAGAACACACAGCCTGATGTAAGTTTTCCTTAACCCGTGCTTCATAAACCGTCCTTCTTTGAACCGTCCTTTACTTGCTGTTGATTTTTATTCAGGCTGATAACCCCTTCTGGAGAAGGAAACTTCAGGACAAACCTGTAAAACAAACTCGCCGGAAAACTCCTGCAAACAAGAAAAGGAAGGCAGCCGTTGACGCCGGTTCTCCTTCTGAAGATGATGATCCGGACTCCGAGGTATGCTTTACTCCGGTTTACATTTGCTTTAATATATTTGTCCTTATCTCTGATGATGCCCTTTTCACAGGATCCACTCGAAGGTGATAACCCGGTGGAGATTGAGGTAACCCTTATTTCTTCCGATTCAGAACCCCCTCCTCAAAAGATCCGTCGGACTGTTAGAAAGTATCAATTTTCTCACCCTTATGCTAAGTTGGATCCCAATTTTGATTTGAAGAAGCAACAGCACGAAGCCTTGCGCCGGACCACTCGCCATTCCGGTTTAGCAGTGGAATCTTCTGGAATCTCCTTAACCCCGGCTCGGAAACGCCGTGCTGAGGTGATACTTTCTCCAACACTTCTTCATCCCAAGGCCGGCCTTATTAGAAAACCACTTAAACCGACTGATCCTGATTATCAGGAAACTCCACTATCTTCATCGGGCGAGTCAACTGCGACACAGCTTCCACCCTTGAAGACAGCTCCAGGGTAATTCTCTTCACCTTTTCCGGTTTAAATCCTTCCTTTTTCTTTATAATGCTGACCTATCTTTGTTCGTTTCTCCAGTAAACCGAAACCCAGCAAAAAGGCTAAGGGTAAGAAGCCCGCTGTTGATCCTTCTGCCGATGAACCAGCAATCGAACCGTCGACAGCTGTTCCTCCTGAAGGTACTCCTGTTACACCGGTTCAAGAACCTGTTCTTGATATTCCTGCTACTGATGCTGCCCAAGATCCACCAAGCCCAGCCCGGGTTAGCTCTCCTCAAGTTAATCCGGGCTCTCCTGATCCGGCTCAAGATAAAACTATTCCTCCCAATGCACCTTCTTCCCCTGACGTTGTGGTTACTGGCGCTGCCTATGTTGCGCCAGCCGAACCCACCGTTTTGGCAAAACACACTGCCAAAACGGAGAAGGTAACTCAGGAAAAAGGGAATTTAAATGCGGATATCTCCAGCCTTTCCAGCCTGAGTCCCCAGGATATTTATTCCGGATATCTGAACCGGCTTCACAGCAGCCGTGACTATGAAGCTAGCCTGGTGAACCTCATGAGAGAGAAATACGAGGTAAATTTTCCTGTTCTGACCTTGCTTTTTTCAACGTATCTTTACCTTATAATAGCCCCCAAGTTCCGGTTTATCTGCTTTATAGTAGGTGATCCGGAACTTTTGTAGGCTTGAACTGCTGTCTAATACATTAGCCCCCAAGTATCAAGTAGATAACTTGTTTATGTAGTTGATACTTGTAAAAAATCTTGTCTCCAAAGCATTGCTTCAACTGCCATTAGCCCCCAAGTGTCAAGTATACAACTTGGTTGTGTGCTTGAGACTTGCATTTCATCTTTGCCGGATTACTTCAACTGCCATTAGCCCCCAAGTGTCAAGTAGACAACTTGGTTGTGTGCTTGAGACTTGTATTTGCTAACTGTGTTTTTGAACTTGTCTGCAGGCTGAGTTAAACCGGAACGCTGTAGAAAATAGCGAACTTCGAACCCGGCTCATAGAGACCGAGGCAGCTGCTTCAAAGGCGAAAAAAGAACTTAAAGTAAGTTTGAAAACTGCTGAAGACTTGAAGAAGTTCTTTGATGAGGAACGGACTGCCTTTGAAGTCCAAAAGAAGGATCTTGAAAAGCGTGTTCAAGATGCCGAAGGAGCTCTTAACCCGGTCACTGAAGAATTGGCCGGATTAAAACACCAAGTTAATTTGATGATCTCTGCTATCTTTGGTAATCATAACTGTAACTTTCGTTTGTTATCTTTGTAACCTATAACCTGCACCGGTTTAACTTTTTCTTGTTGTATGTAGGACGCCGCGTCTCCCATCTTGGAGACGACGTACGGAAGAAACTGAAAGCTTGTTATACTTTGGTGGAGCAATTATATTCTGGGGCGCAAAGGATCATCAGCGCTACCTCTTTTGGTAAACCGGCTCCTTCAACCATCAAGGCTACTTTGAACAGTTTGTCAATTCTTCCAACCCGTCTTGAGGAGGTGAAGAAATCAGCTGCTCGAGGAGGTGCTCTTCTGGCCTTGACAAGAGCTAAGGCTTGGGTTCCAGACATTGATCCGGCCGAAGTGCTAACCGGGTTTCCAGACACAAAGGAAGACGGTTCAGCTTTTGGTGAAAAAGATCTGTATGTTCTGACGAAGGAAATGCGTCCACTCGCGAGCAAGATAGCGGTGGAAGCTGATTTATCCCGGTACCACCCTGCGTACAACCTTCAAAACGAGCGTGTGGAACGTCCGGTCTATGATGTTTCAAATTTAACTCCGCCGGTTCGTCCTCACACTTATGCTCCTGATATTGAACCTACCGAGTTGATCAACGATGAAGTGTATTTCCGTGCTTTGGCCAAGATTGACTGGCGTGCACCAGATTTCCCTCCGCTTCATGAGGAAGAAGACGTTCCGGAACCAGATGGTGGCCAGTCATCCCGGCAAGGAGGAACGGAATCTTGAACACTTATTGCTGTAACCCATAAACAATGCTTCTGGCTATCTGGCTTTCATGCCTTGTAATAGGCTTAGACTGAAGTTGCAATGTACTGTGATCCGGCTTTTGGCCATTTTATAAATATTCTTTTACTGATTTGTTGATTGCTGCGAATCTCTTGCCCTGTTCAAAAAAGAGATGAAAAAATATGCCCTAGTGGTATGACCACCGGACGGATTAACTTGCTCTTTTGATATGATAAACAAGTATATCTTTGATAAATAACTTAAATACCTTAATTGTATGCAGCTAAAACACCTTAAACCGGCAAGGTGTTAAAAATTACCTTAACAAGTATTTGGAACTCTTCGACCCTAACTTGTCCATGAATTTCTTTGTCCAGCAATTCGTAACTTGTATCTGACCCCGTGCTGCCAATTGTCAGCTCATAATGGTACCAGGCCGGTTTAATAAACACCGGTCATTATACCTGACCCTATACTGCCAACTTGTTAGCTCACCAGGAAGGTCGATCCGGGTTATGATACACGCCGGCTTAATTCTCGCTGGTGTTCATGACCCAGACTTATGATGTTATAAATAGGTGGTCAACTTCTGGAGCTGTCCCACTCGGTTTAAAATATTATAGAACACAAGAAACACCAAAAAACACAATTTTTGAAAATCAAACTATGTAATCAAGGTTTTTTCAAAGAGCTGCCAGGCTCAAAAACTGTCGAAAGAACCAAGCCATCATTTTAACATGTGTTGATACCGACTGCGGATTTTTACCGACTCCGGATTGATACCGACTGCGGATTTTTACCGACTCCGGATTGATACCGACTGCGGATTTTTTACCGACTCCGGATTGATACCGACTGCGGATTTTTTACCGACTCCGGATTGATACCGACTGCGGATTT
>LR738712.1:151477433-151499762 GCA_902687465.1 Secale cereale | reverse complement strand
CTGTCGTGGAATTAACACGGCAGATGTCCGGTTTAACGGACTTGATGATGGAACCATCGCACGGGTTAGCTTGAAAGGATTCATGGCGCACAAAGGACACAAAGGATTTTATACTAGTTCGGCCCCTTTGAGAAGGTAAAAGCCTACGTCTAGTTGGTTTGGTATTGCTTGGGCGTCGATTTACAGGGAGCGGAATCGCTTGCCTGCGTCTCGACGTATCGATTGTTGCTTGTCCTTGAACCGGTGCCGGGCCGTCCCTTTATATAGAGGTGACGCCTGGTCCGGTTTACAGAGTCCCGAGGCCGGCTCATAATCGTGTCCGCCTCAGTCTCTGTCCTTTCTTTCTTATCTCCCAAGTTATATCTCCTTGGCGGTTTACAACCGTATTTCTATACATGGGCCTTGAAATCTCATAGGCCGTAATCTCTACTAAAATAATGAACCAAGTACAATATAACTAAACCGGTTTACAATATCCGGTTTATACTTACTAACCGTATCCCTGACAAAACCTGTCCAGCTCGAAAAGTAATTGAGTTATCTATTAGCATTCGTTGACAAATCATGCACCTCTCAAAACTTGTTTTCATTCTGTTTGATTTAAGGATAGCACATGAGTTTTCCCTACTTCCCTAGAGCAGGGCCTATCTCTTAGTTTTAGGTGGAGTCAGTTATTCCTACTTCCTTCTATTCTTAAAGAGAGAAGACATTTGATGTTGACGAGGATTCATTCATATAAAGTTGCATTAAGATTTGTCATATCATATCCTTGTTGACATTATCGTTTGATAAGTAAGTTGTTTGTCAAGCCCAGCTAAGGCAAACATCTTCCTTTGTGTTAACACCTTCACTTCTTGCCTAATAACATGTTCTTTCAAAAGCTTCAATTAACCTCATCAAAACATAAAGAGAAAGAGCAAAAGTAAAAGCTATTAGTTGTTCTTTGACCAAAGGACATGTTTGCCATGATTTGATGAGTTTCCTTAGCCCTACTTCCGAATATAAGTGTTACCACTCTTTTATAAGGGCCTTATGAGTTGAAGATTGCTGTTGAGGATATTTGAGTTGGTGAAGAAACTGTGATGCTTCTTGTCTGTATTCTATTTATCGACAATTCACTCTCCAAACTTGTGGACAGGTTTACCGAGCTCAGTATTCGCTTGGGGACAAGCGAGGTCTAAGCTTGGGGGTGTTGATACGTCCAAAATGCATCACTATTTTATATCGTAATTTATCCTTATTCATCGATATATTTCACATTACGATGATGTTCTTATGTTGTTTTGGACTATTTTACACAGTTTGCAACTTTCCGGTGCCGAAGCAGCAGACGCAGGATTCAGCAGTAAAAAGTGGACGTTGAGTTGATGAAGAAGAATACCTCCAAATTACCTGAAAATCGACGGAGGGTATTTTCCAGACGGATCACGAAGGCACGCAAAAGGGCAACCAGAGGGGGGCCACAGGGCATCCAGGCGCCCTGGGGGGGGCGGCCCCACCCCTGGCCGCGCCGGGGGGGGTGCCTGGAGCCCCTGGCCCACCTCCGGCTGCCCCATTTTGCCTATATACTCCTCGTTACCCAAAAACCCTAAAAACAGAGTTTTGACGGAGTTCCGCCGCCGCTCCGTGGCGGAAACCTACAGAGAAGAAAAAGCCATCTCCGACGGGCAGATTCCGCCGTGGAGATCACCTCCCGGAAGGGGAGATCATCGCCATCGTCATCACCGTCGTCACGGGCATCATCGAGATCATCATCAACATCATCTCCAACATCAACACCATCTCCATCTTCATCCAAATCTCATCTCACAATTGCAACTTGTGTTGTAACCCGTACTATCTATCCTCTCTACTCCATCGGTGTTGATTACTACTTTGTGGTGAATGCTATTGAGTTTTGTTGGAGAAATATAATTATGTCCAGATTGTTTATCATCCATTTATCTCCACTGATCATGATCTCTTTTATGTCTTGTGAGTAGTTACCTTAGTTCTTGAGGACATGGGAAAAGTCTTGTTGTTAGTAGTCATATGCTGTTGAAGTAATATGTGTTGTTTGATACTTAAGTTGTGTTGTTATTCTACTAGTGGTGTTGTGTGAGTCGAACACTCAACACTTCGCCTTATTAAGGACCTAGGGGAATACATTGTGTACAAAGAATGCTTACGGTGGGTTGCCGGAGTGACAGAAACCTGAACCCCAGTTCGCACGCTTTTGCACAAGGGAACAATGGATCATCGATCGTATTGCTATGGTTAGGCTTTTGCCTTAAATACTATCTTGTATTTGCGGATGCTTGCAAGGTGTTTAATCATAAGAGTGCACTCATCTTAGTCTAGAGAGTGTACTAGCATAGATCCACCTACTCAACACTTATCAACACATAACATAGTACCGATACGGAATATGGCGAAAGCACATGACCACCTCTCCCGTGTGTCCTCAAGAACACTTTAGCCTTTATAAGTTCGGTTGCTAGGCCTCTCCTTTGCTCAGAAGGATTGGCCCACTTGCTACTCTTCAGTGCCTTTTACTTTGTTCGCTTTTACTTTCCTGTTGCTTACATCAAGAAAACCCCTAAAAAGTTATCTTTCAGTGCTTGCAGTAATTCCTTGCTCGGAATCGCTTATCAATACCTTCTGCTCCTCGTTGGGTTCGACACTCTTACTTATCGAAAACGCTGCAATAGATCCCTTACGGTTGTGGGTCATCAGTAGGCGTTTGAGACCCCGCCCGTAAGTACGTACTTGGCCGTATTTACTTTCTTGCACCCTGGCCGATGTACGTACGTGTACATGCTACGTGCGCGCCTCTACTACGACACGTGCGCGCCTCTACATCGACCAGTATGTACGTACACGTTCGCGACCAGAATGAAAACACTACGTATGCTTCGACCAGGTGGGTCCCGACTGTCAGGCACTTCCTTGCGTGCGAAGATGTAGCTAGTGGGTCCCACCAGTCATGTGGGCGAATAGTTTTTTTTGCCTGGACGCACTTCCTTGCATACGAAGATGTAACTGGTGGGTCCCAGCAGTCAGGGGAAACAATGTTTTTGCGAAATAAGGTGGCCCGTCCGGTGGGTCCCCGCTGTCAGGTGGAGGAATAATTATTTTGCACGTAATAAGGAGGCACTTCCATGTTGTGGCTGTGGACCCAGATGTCAGCCTCTCCACGTACAGTACTCTTCCGATGGAAGTCGTTCCTTGACCACGTTGACCACGCCGCGCCGAGAGCACCAGGGCGATGGACGACGGCGAGGCCTAGGAAGGGGACGACGCGGAGCCGGGGAAGACGCGGCAGTGGAAGCCCGCGCGGAGAGGAGTACGAGGGTTCACTGGTTCGGCTGCGGTGTGAGGCTACCGTCGCCGCAGGGCATGGCTAGCGGTGGGAATAGTAGGGAACGGTGAGGCCTCCGCGGCAGCACAGCCGGCCACGGGAGGCAGGAGCATGCGGCACGACCGGCGCTGCTTTGGGCGGCTGGAGCAAGAAGACCAGAGGTTGAAGAAGCACTACGGCCGTTGGATGGACATCGTACGGTCACTGGAGCTAGAATCGTTCATATTGACTAATTTAACAAAGCACTCCGTCCCCATCAACTTAATAGGCTCACAAGTCAGCCACCCACCAAGGTGGGTCCCAACTCAAGATGGCAACGGGGACGAAACCCATCGGGTTTTGCCTTTCGAAACCCATCCCCACGAGAAAATCGTAAACCCGTCCCCGTCCCCATCACCATGCGCGGGGCTAGTTTTTCACCCGTCCCCTAAACCCATCGGGTTTCGGGGAACCCACGGGGAACCCACGAGAAAATCAAAATATTTAAATAGATATAGTGGCAACAAAGAATAACTTTTCAGCATCAAAACAAGCACATTTTAGCAGCATAGCTTGAGCAAATTTCAACAAAAAACAATAGTAGATGGTTCAACACTTATATAGAGTGTATTTCGGCAACATGATACCACATTTCAGCAACAAAGATGATCCCATTTCGGCAACAAAGATGAACACATCAAGGACTCTAAGATTTCGGGGGTAAGACGACTACGGTGGTCACTTAGAACTCTACCACTTGTGTTGAATGTGTATTTAGACGGGTTTTGCCGGGTTTTGGGTTTGGGGACTATTGAAACAGGTGTAAACCCACGAAATGTGTCGGGTTGTATAATGTGCCCGATAACAGCCCCGCGGGGATGAAAATGTGTTCATCCCCGTCCCTAAGAGGGTAAAAACCCGCGGGGACACGGGTTTTGGGGCCCCGTTGCCATCTTGAGTCCCAACTAGCAGGGGGAGTATTTAGTTTTTTGTGCGTAATAAGGCAGCACTTCCGGTGGGTCCGAGCTGACAGCGGGGGGAACGTTTTTTTTGGGAAATACGGTGGCCCATCCGGTGGGTCCCAACAGTCAAGGGGGAAACGTTTTTCACCAAATATGATGGCCCGTCCGTTGGGTCCCTGCTGTCAGGTGGAGGAATAATTATTTTTCGCGTAATAAGGAAGCACTTCCTTGCGGCTGCCGTGGACCCAGTTGTCAGCCTCTCCACGTACAGTACTCTTCCGATGGAAGTCATTCCTTGACCATGTTGACCAGACCGCGTCGAGAGCACGAGGGCGGTGGACGACGGCGAGGCCTAGGAAGGGGACGATGCGGAGCCGGGGAAGACGCGGCAGTGGATGCCCACGCGTAGAGGAGTATGAGGGTTCACTGGTTCGCTTCGGTGTGAGGCTGCCGTCGCCGTAGAATAACAGGGGGTCTGGGTGAGTAGAGGGATGGCCTGGCCAGCGGTGTGAGTAGTAGGGGCGGTGAGGCCTCTGTCGCATCGCAGCCGGCCACGGGAGGCAGGAGCACGAGGCACGACCGGCGCTGGTTTGGGCGGCTGGATCAAGAAGACCAGAGGTTGTAGAAGCACTACGTACGGCCGTTGGATGGACATCGTACAGTCACTTGAGCTAGAATCGTGCATATTGACTAAGTTGACAAAGCCCTCCATTCCCGTCAACTTAGCAGGCCCACAAGTCAGCCTGCCACTATACTGGGTCCCAGCTAGCAGGGGGTATTCATTTTTTTGTGCGTAATAAGGACACACTTGCGTGCGAAGATATAGCTGGTGGGTCCGAGCTGTTAGCGGCGGTAACTTTTTTTCACGAAATACAGAGGCCCTTTCGGTGGGTCCCACATGTCAGGTGAAGGAATCATTATTTTGCGCATAATAAGGAGGCATTTCCTTGCGTGCGGCTGTGGACCCAGCTGTCAGCCTCTCCACGTACAGTCCACTTCAGATGCATGTCGGTCGATGACCATGTTGACCAGGATGCACCGAGAGCACCAGGGCGGTGGACGATGGCGAGGCGTAGGAAGGAAATGACACAGAGGCAGGGAAGACTCGGCAGTTGTTTCCCACGTGGAGGGGAGTACGACTGTACGAGGGTTTACTGGTTCGTCTGCCGTCGCCGGAGAATAATAGCAGGTGTGGGTGAGTAGAGGGATGGCTAGGCTAGCGATGGGAGTACGGTGGGGCGGTGAGGTCTGCGCAGCAGCATAGCCAACCGCGGAGAGGAGGGAGCAGGCAGTCCCACCGGCGCTTGTTTGAGCGGCTGGAGCAGGAAGAGCAGAGATTGAAGAAGCACGACGGTCGTTGGATGGACATGCAACAGTCACTGCTTGTGCGTCAACCTTTTTTTAGGAAAGCCTCAAATCTGTGGAAAACAACATACAACCCATCTGCCATTATTTCTAATAATTTACAGCCCATTTGCTAATTCTTAAGGTTATTTCTGGAGCCCATATTCTTTTTGTTAGCATTACAGCCCATATTGTGGCCACGGTTAAAAAAATATACGAAATTTTGCATATTTCTGTGCGGTCCGAACTGTTTTTAATCCCAAAATTTCGAGTCACATTCAAACTGATTTTAAAAATAAATGTATATCAATATAAAATCCAACAAATTGTCCACGCATAAAAATTAATACAATTTAAAATCTCAAAATGAAAAAATAGAAATTTGAAACTAATTGTCGGTTTGATGTGTTTTAAAAATGTACAACCAATTTCTCATTACTGATAGGCCATTTTCTCGTCCAGCCGAATGAAGCTCTCCTCGTCTTGAAAGATTTGCAGCCCAACAGGCCTGACAAAGCGACTTACTTGGCAAATCACAAAAAAAACTGGGCTAGCCATTTTCAGAAAGAAAAAAAACCACTGGTCTGGTCTGTGGTAAACATAAAAGAGGAGGTTGTCTAGACAGGTCAGAGTGCCCCCACACAGCCCAGTTGACACCCTGCTTCCGTCTCAAAAACAAATTAGATAAATGCCACTCCAATTATGGTGATTCATAAAAATGCCACTGCAATATCCAAACTTTGAAAAATGCCACTTCAATTTTTGCAAACTTTGGAAAACGCCACTGCTTGCGAACTTTGAAAAACGCCACTCCAGACTTCGAAAAATGCCATAGGAAATGGCATTTTTCAAAGTTTGGAAATTGCAGTGGCATTTCTTAGAAACACCAGATTTGGAGTGGCATTTATCAAATTAACCCAAAACAAAAATAACTGGGCGAGTTGCTGGGTCCCTGGTGTCAGATGCTCATTGTGCAATTCTCTCATTTATTGACTACGTTGACAATGGCATGGGATCCAGATGTCAGAAATCCATTAGGAGGATCCATTTTTTTATTGGCTTGAAATAAGGTGGCATTTGCTTGCGTACTACCATGACCTTGGCGGGTCCCTGTTGTCATCCTCTCCACATACAATCATCTCCTGATTGTGTACGCGTCAACTTGGTAGGCCCACAAGTCAGCCTCTAAACCCATGGAGGACAAATAAAACCCATTAAAAAAATAACAGCCCATTCCATACGTCAAATAGAAAGTTCAACATCTAGAGCAAAGTAACAGGTCTGATCCACATATAGTGTACTGAACTTCCACGTTGACAACCATCATAGCCAAGTTAACTATCTACTCCCACTAATACTCTAGTAGCGTACAAGTACTAACTTACTCTTAGCTAACTAGACGATGCCGGCCGCCATCTGCGGTACACGCTAAACACCGGCACCGGCGTTCTCCGCCTCGCCTCAGACTTGCCAGAGGTGCGATAGGGCGCGTTGCTCGCGCGCGTTGGCCCTTTCCATGCCGGCGTGGTCCACCGAAGCTTCGGCTTCTAAGCGGGAAACCCACTTGACGAGCTGGTAGTAAAAATCGGCGTCGCAAACGCGTGCGTGCCCGACAGCCTCCAGGGCTATTTTCCGGGCGCCAGCCTCCACGTAGTCGGCCCAGTTGCGGGCACTCTGCTCGCGACTCAGAGCATCGGTGTGCTGCTGCTTCACGTCCCGCTGGCGGCGAAAATCGGCGATACGCTGCTCCTCCGCCAAGCGGTCGCGCTCCAACAACTCTTGCTCCTCCGTCGGGCGGTCGCGCTCCAACAAGTTCTCGATCTCCGCATTGCCATCTAGAGACCGATAAAATGCCTCCTCCCTCCGTCTACCTTTCGGTAAAAAACCAAACACTAGTTCCGGCGGTGATCGCCTCCGGCCTCGCCTATCACGGACGGGTGGGGGCATGGCGGACGTGGCGAGAGCGAGGATAAGTGGCGAGCGACGTCGGGTCGGTGGGGGCTTATAAGGATAGGGCGAGTTGGCTCACGGTGCCACCATAGAAGGCCGGGAAACAATACTTATAAGCGGAAGTTAGCGCGACAGTCATCGGAATTCAATGCGTAATTAAGCAGGCATGGCTTAGCGCACCAGCTTGCCGTGGAAAACTAGAGAAACTGAAATTCTGACTGTCCCGTCCCGTCCGGTTCGTGCTGGGTCGCACGCCAGCATGACGATCAAACGAGTGCACTCGAATCATCTCCCTCCTTGTCAATAATGATTCCACGGATTTAAAAGTCCCACAACAATTAAAGCACATCTTTTTTGCATCAATTAGCTGCCTTAATTACGACTGGCTGCATGCAGGCACTCAAAATCACTCGCAGCCAGTACGCGGAGCAGCATGCAATGAGTCGCAGCCAAGGGCATTAGTTGATGAACTTTAGCTGGGAGATAAGGCATTTGCGAACGTTTTTGCTGACAATTTCTTTAGACTCACATGGCATTTTCTTCAGAGCAGCTTGTTAGTTTCTTCAGAGGTAGGCATTTTTATTCAAAAAACTGCCACTTCGGATCTTGCGTCGCAACTAAAACTGCCAGGAGCGCATTAGTAGGCTAGCTAGTGATCGATAAGTAACTTGTAAACACTGAGCGAACATATATAAGGAACTGTTAATGCATCTCAATGATTCACATATCATATACAAATATTTAGCTCCAAAAGCAAAGACCAGCCACAACTAAAACCAACTAGTATGATTCCGATACATAAGATCAACATGTTAATGCATCTCAATGATTCACAGTTCATATACAAATATGTAGCTCCAAAAGCAAAGATCTAGAAAAAACATATGTTCTTCCTACTAACATGGATGCTTCTCTTGGCCAACATTCAGTACAGACTGAAAGAAAAATTTGTTTGTGAAGTCTACAATTCCTCTTGCAAACGTAAGTGGTTTCACCAGCAGCTGGAACCCTGAGAATGAACCACACATGATGGAGGAACATCCACTGCAATATGATTTGGTCTTCTCTCGATCACACGACGAGACTATTTTCGGAATACAAACTTTAACTTAGGAAAAATGATGCCCATTGTATAATTAGACCAAAGCAATGAAGCACCTAGTGTTGGCCAATAAATAGTATAGTACTACTTTTCTGCAGTCCATGAAGTGACTATCCAATCATTCTGTGTCTATTTTCAAATGGCACTGCATGCAGTGTCCATACTATTCTCTTGTGCAGTTCAACCAAAATTGCGGTCACTTTGTGTGTTTTCCAAATAGCAACGGGCAGACATCTCTGTCTGCACAAATATCAAGCAGCTAGTAAACATATTCCCCACCTTGTATTTTCAGTTTAAACATGTCTCTTCCGCTTATCATCTGTCATGTTTTGCACTGGACAATTTGATACAGTCATGTTTTGCCCTAGACAATTTCATACTGAATTGATTTTCTTGTTCAGAGCAGAAATATAGCGCCTATTCTTCATCAGACCAAGGATATCCATGTTCGCACTGATGGAAGAGGTGAAATCGATACAACCAAAATTGAGCATCCAATTATTGAATCCTATCCTGCACCTCCAATGTAGGTCCACCCTGCCAATAAATTCACATGCAAACCACTATTATTACTATCTAATGACGGTACCAAAAGAGTAGCAAGATAGTAGCAAACCATGTACCTTCTTAATGAACAACTCATAGTGCCACCAATTGGATATAAAGGTTTGGAAGAAAACATGCTCCTAATGTTGAACCAGTTGGAATTTTTGTGCAGTTCCACTAAAATCGAGCATCCCTGTTTGCATAGATATTGAAAGTGCGATTACTATAAAAGTGGCACTAGTTGAAGCATAAACTCACAAATATAAGCATTCCAATTTCTTAATGGGAAAAGGTAGCAAGACTGTTTCTAACCACCTATTTGAAGGAATAAATAAGGCAACAACGGCTGATGTCAGAAAGGCATATATAGTTCTTTCTGAAGGAATGATCGATTCCTGATCTTTCCTCTTCTTTTAAGCATATTTTGTGCAGTTCAACTAAAATAAAATGCCATTACCGCCTTGATAATTCAGTGAAACTGTACAAAAGGAAATGACTTAACATTACATCATGATGTCAGGTATGTAGTCAACATGATTAGAGACAAACTTACAGACCTCCTTCGATAACATAATGAACATTAATTTTAACAAAGGTGTGACTAGCTTTACCGGGATAATTTGAGTGAACTCTACACCCTCTGTTCCTTAATATAAGACGTTTTCGCGGTTCAGTTTAAAGTACCCAAACATCTAGTATTTAGAAAAACAAGTAGTAGTATTCTTGAGCACATATCTAGGAAAGCTTGCCACACTTTATTTATGTCCATACGCTAATGCAACACCATTTGAAATTTCGAATACTACAAATATACACTAATCCAGTGGCTAGTGCAATAGTAGAGTAGTTATTTTATTATAGGGTATAGTACAATGGTTTTACTGAACAGATTTCCATAAGCTCTAGCACTGGAAGATTTCTAAAAGAATTAACAATACAGAATGTAAAGGTAACAAGTTTCAGCATTGGTATACTAGCTGTGCAAGAGCATTAAACCAAATACAAAAGTCTGAAGGTAACTAGCATTATTAACTAATGACAGTATTCAAAAATTGCAAACCATGCACCTTCAAGGTAAATATCATTTCATACTAGGGTGAACATGAAAAATTGCTATCCCAATCTTGATAATCGATCAAACATAAAAACTTGATTGAACGAATCAATGCAATAGCCAAAGGATGAGGTGCCCACTCTTGACCTTTACTCTTGTCTTCATAATTTTTTGTGCAGTTTAACCAAAATAAAATGACATCAACGCCTTGGCATTTTGGTGACACTGTACAAAAAAATTAACTTATCTCATGAAAGTGAGGTATGTAATCTATAAGCATTAACAGTGCAAAAATCCGAAGGTAGTAACAAGTTTCATTGTTGGTATACTGGCTGTGCAACAACATTAGAATGCCTTAGCTGGAAAATCTTTAATACATCCACAATCAACAGCTAACCCTGAAATAATCCAGAGACATTAAATGGCATTGCTTAAATTTATCGGTGGCATTAGACTGAGTGCGGCATTAGTTAAATGTGGCATCACTTTAGCATTAGCATTGGTTGACTTTACCGCTGGCATTATACTAACAGCAAAAAAGTGGCAATAAGAGCATGGGAGACCCATTCGGACAATGGGCGCACCAGTACGATGTACCTCCACTGACGCATAGAGTGGTGAGGGAGGTATGGTTGCCCAGAGCAACAAATATTCAGGCAGCATATGTGGATTGCGTCCCATTTTTGTTATGTTTAGTCACCTTTTTCCTATGCGAGGACAACAAACCGATCGACCTGGTCATTCTCTATTGCGTTGTCATGCCTTTCTACCCTTCTTCAACCAAGAGACACGAGACTCGTTCCTTAGCTACTAATTTTCCCCTTTTCAACCTAGATGCGGGTTCGATGCCTACTCTCTTGGACAGTACAATCTCCCTTCCTTTCCTTATTCAACCCAGACATGGATTAGTCTGCATGAAGTAGGGTTTCCTTTAATAGTGCAAATTAAGGTTTTCGTCTGCGTGACCAGCAGAGCAGAGGATAGCAAATTGGGAAGATGGTGGAGTGGAAAAAGATCTACATGCAGCGATGTGGAAGACGGGGCAATAGAACAAGGGTATAGTTCATAAAGAGGTAGCATACCTGAGGGTCGGCGGGAAGTGGCTTCGCTCATGGTCGTCGTCCTCCGCACGCACTATGGCAGCGAGCTTGGGGACGGAGGCCATCTCGCGCAGGCGCTAGGTCTGAGAGGACGACCTTGTCGTCAGTGCGTGACCTCACTCGCCGACGACGAGTGCGTCAACGTTGCATGTCCTTTTCTTCCCCGGCAGATATGTGACCACCGGTGAGGAGGGAGAGAGAGGTCGTCTCTTTTAGATTTGGAGAGAGGGTGATAGTGTGAGAAGCAAGTGGGAAGCCCTTAGCAAGAAAGCTCTGAAGCTCCAGCCTATATATCTTTTTAATACTACTAGTACTAGAGGTGGAGTAGTGGTAGAGTAGTTTATATTTTCTCTGCAAACAGTACCAGTTAGTCGTGCTTCAAAACTGAACGGAACGCCACTAAAAAAATAAAGTCGAGAAATAATACGGCACTTCGGGCCAACGCGGCCAGATCGCATTTTGCACGAGAAATTACACACCATGTTTCGTTGACATGTGGTCCCATGTACCAGATGAATGACTCCAAGTTCGACCACCGTGATGCTAGGTGCGAGCCGAGGAACACTGTTGGAGAGACCCCCCCCCTCATAATTTTCCTACATTGGTCGTTTGATTCATAGGATGGAATGCTATAGGATTTTTTTCCTATGTAATCATGTTTTAATTGGCAATCTAGCATCCACTCCAACTTTTGTTTCACTTCCTTTGATCCTACGAAGAGAGTACTTGCTCTAAATGATGTGCCGGTGCAAGAGCCGCCTATATTAATTAACCATGCTCTAAAAAGGTGGACCAGCTTTGGCTATAGTAGTACTGTAGGTTAGTAGGTGACCTTGCGCTTGGCTCTTCTCCTCTTCCGAAAGTCGAACAATAATGATGGTACTACTTCTCGCAATCTGACACCAAATGAACCGCTGCATGTCCACCGCTTGTAAGCAAAAGTTTCTCCTCGTGCTGTGAGCCACCACGCACGCGTTAGCGAGGGAGAAGGCGTAGTAAGCAAGCTTCTCGTCGTTCTGCAAGTTGATGGGACACATCAAAGTTATGTATTTATTAGTACTCTCTTCAAAAGGGGCTGACCATGTCCATGGCTACCATCCCGTTCTCTGTCATTGAGTACGTGCACTATTCACGTGCCATCGAGGAGAAAAAATAATGCGTAGTTCTAGGTGCCATCGAAGTGCACGACTCACTTACGCAATGCATATCTCCATTTTCTTGCATGACACGCCACCTTGATGATAGATGTCACGCGTGTCATGGAGGCATATAGTATGATTTTGTAAAATGGAGGCATATAGATGTCCCGCGTGCCGGCAACAGTATGAACAAAGCTCATGTCTTAAATGTAAGAGTGGAAGAACATAGATTCCCGACGACCGAGAAGGAGCTACAAACCTCGGGGTGGAGCATCTGCACTCATAATATTTTATATTATTCAGCGATATAAAATCAACCAAATCTCTCCACGTTCCTATACCATTCTATAGTATGAGAATAATTTTGAACGTAAGCCATTGATTCACTCTATGCAATGGTCATAGTTGGAAAATCTAAACAAAACCAAGCATAGGATCAACTCTTTTTTTCGAGATCAACTCTTTTAGCACTTAGATTGTTGCCGCCTGCCCACCTAGCCCACCTATATATCCGCTCACGTGTGATGACCACAGGAGCTATCCACTCAGATTGTATGTCAAAAAAATAAAGGTCGATAACTAATGCGGCACCTCGGGCCAACGCGGCCAGATCGCATTTTGCACGAGAAATTACACACCATATTTCGCTGACATGTGGTCCCGTTCCAACATGTCAGTGAGACGACGGCGAGTCCTTTTGTAGAATTTCCAAAAGGACGTGTAGGCCGGGGCGCCTCTTCGTGTATCGTGGCAAACTGGCAACCGTCCACCGACTCTTCGCCTTTCCCTCTCAATTTGGAACTGTTGTCGCACGCTCTTCCTCCCTCCTCCATTTTCCTTCACCCTTCCTTCTGCCATTGTTTGATCGTCTTCTCCATGGAGGAACAAGCCGGAAATGACCCCGTTATTCTTGCCCCGATCTGAAAGATGACGTGGTGGGGGAACTCATTGATCGGTGCGACGTCATCACCTCGCCTAGCATGGCAGGTTCGTTCAAGAATATTCTCGACTCAACTAATAACATCACTACAAGGAACCCAAAGGTCCAGGAGCGGTTTGATCTCCCCTATCTTCTTTGCCGTGACCCTGCTGACTGGCGCGGGGATGAGGAAAGCATCGCCTTGTGCAAGTTGATGTCGTTTGATAATGATACGTATGATGTTAAGATGCCGTCGCCTGAGGGCAAGGATTGGGCAGGCACAAATGGAGATTGGGTTGTTTATAGTGGGTACAATTGCGAGTGGGAACTTGTGAATGTGTACACGCGTCAGCGGATTCCACTTCCAAAAATCTCCGAGTGCCCTGAGGTTGAGCACACAGATGATCTACGTACGTTCAAATATGATCATGGTGACTGTCATCTACGGAAGATAGCAATTTCTTGAGTTCCCAACCGCTCTTGGAATTACAATAACTATCAAGTTGTTGCTATCTTCGACAAGTTTGTTGCCGTCCTTTGTGGTTCGACTGGATGGATATTGCTCAAAAATCAGTTTCTATACACGGATGTGTACTATGATGCAATTGAATACAAGGGTCTTGTGTTTGCTACCACCACTCGTGGCACTGTTTTTGCATGGAATCCTCGTAGTTTTGGTACGTTTGTCTTCCACCGTAATTATAATTGTTTCATCCACATGCATGCGAGTTAGCAAGTTTCCCTTCTCTACAAATTAACCTTCTTCTTGTGTTTCCAAGGTCCTGTGAACATTCCACCACCTATACCTGGAAAAATTTATAACCAAGGGGGAGATGACGATGGTGATGATCACGAGCATGAGGACGAACAGGGCCCATATGCTCACTGGCGACTGGCAACTAATTCCAATGGATCACCACTTCTTGGCTGTATACATCCCACTGTTGATGTTACTACTGAGGGAGCAGGTGTTGTCTCCCATGGTCGCACTCTCTGGACTTATTCCAACACCCGTTGCATGGTATTCGGGATAGATACTAGTGTGCTAGCGCCAACACCTTCTCTCTGGTATAGTATTGATAGTGTTGGAGCAAAATCGCTCTTCCTTGGACAAAACTATCCAATGATGGTGAAAGGCGATCCAACTGCTGTTGACACAGCGTTACTACCATTTATTAGAAGCAACTATATCTATACGTCGGACATTGTGGTGGTTCCCTACCCTAGTCGCGATATAGTAGGCCGCTTCAGCCTGGATGATCAGTCCTGCGTTGGTCTCGAGATTGACACTAGCTGGCCCTTCCCAGAGAATCACTTGTGGTTCAAAGCAAGCGTTTCCAACGCCGAGGATTGGTTCAGTTGAAGTTCATTTCATTGCTTGTTATTTGTTGTGTGATGAAAACTTTAGTATTTATAATGTATCCTCGTTGTCGTTGTGGGTTGATGACATGTTGTAGGTAATAAAATGATATGCATGTGATAAACTTACTAAATTTATGAATGGCTTTCGAGTCGCTTCTCTGAGTGGGTGCTGCGACGAGGAAAAAATATATTTTCTGAATACATAATTGTACGTGCATTGCAACAGGTTATCGGATGAGGCCAATCAACAATAGTACACTATTTGTACTAGCTTCACATGCTGCACTATCTCTACGTCTACGTACATAATACAACAAGTTTTAAACTTGAGACCAACCACCCATCCTCACAAAGAACACTTTTTAACCTAGCACAAACTCCAGGAAATTTGGCCACAGTGTGAGGTGGGCCATCTGTTAATGCGTTCGATGTACGTAACCAGCACCTCGAATCCTTGATACTACTACTATAAGTAGTAGGAGTAGTAGGGTGGCATGGGCCTGAACAAGCATTCACGTCCAGGAGTACGGCACATGCCACCAGCACAACTTCCATCTGACACCATATTTGTTGGAGTCCGTGCTATAGCAATCTCTTCAACCTCGTCATTTCTCTAACTCAGCCATCGCGCGGCGGGCGAGGTGGGGGTTTGCCGATAGTCAGTTTCCTCAACTTTGGTCCCACTTGTAAGGCCAACTCCAACGCATGACCCCAAATGGACCTCCGTTTTGCCCGGATTCTATCCGTTTGGGTAGGGCAATGGGGTCGTGTCCGGGCCATTTCTCGGATGTGGTGGCCGTGCGCCGAACGCGCGGATGCATCCTGGCCTCATACATTTTTCTTTTTAAACACATATTTTTTTTTCATCATTGATTTTTTGGTACATGGAAATACATCACCAAAATTTTGACTAGAAAAACAAGAACCATAAGAATACATTTTAGAAGATATCCAACTTCCATAACTGCTCTTGTAAGTTGGATTAGTGCCTTCTCGATAAATTCATTGTTGATCTGCGGAGGCTCGATCATGCACGCTTCTTTCTTCTTCGAGTGTAAAGAAGTAGACATGTCTAGCCTCTATTTTATCAACAAGTGCACTAGTCTCATCTCTAGCCTCTATGCTAGCTAAAAGTGCTAGAACATCTACTAAATTGCGCTCTATAAATATATCATTGTACTCTTCTTCCCAATACCAAAACTTGCATCCATTCTACACAATAAAATTTGAAGTTAGCACAACTAGTATAATCCGAGAGCACAACCAAAGATTTGGTCGAGTTCTTCCTCCTTTTGCCGACACGTGGGACATCCAGCATCCAGGTCGTGTCATGCAAGAAAATAGAGTGGTAGTCGATGCCACGTGATGTGCATCTTAGGTTAAACTGTAAATAGAATCTTACTACTCTTCAGTAACTCCAAAAGCGGCCACCGAAGATCTTTATTGGATTTGTTTTTCATCACCAACATGTCGAGGTGAAAGATGTGCAGGTTCAGTGGGTCCTCTTGCATTTTCACTGACATGTGGGACCGCATATGAGCAAACAGATGATGGGCTCTGCGCGTGTGCTGGCTGGCTGAGAAGAGAGATAGAGGAGGGCTGAGCACAGACTCTAGGAAATATGTTGTACGTAACCAGCACCTCGATATAGTGGGGTGGCATGGGACATAACTAGCATTCATGTCTAGTAGTACGGCATACGCCACCCACACGAGTCCCATCTGACACCAATTTTCTTGGAGTTTGTGCTACAACCATCTCTTCTCCCTCCTGTTTTCTCAACCATCGCACGGTGGGCGGGGTGGGGGTTTGCCGATAGTAGGTTTGCTCAACTGCGGTCCCACTTGTAAGTGAAAATGCAACACAACACGCATTGCCCCTTGAGCGGCGTGCCGGACCAACCGTGTGGGGGTGCGACGCGAACACGACAGGCTTTTCCTTTTGAACTTGTAACTTATAAAATTTGGTTCTGCTCCATGGTGCGACCGATAGATAGAAATAACAATTTTCCCTAAACTAATGAGAAGTTTGGTTCTGGCGCGGTTCATGCATGGAGTACGTAGGAAAATTATGAAGTTGATGCGAAGGTAAGATAATTACTAGTAGTGCCATATACTACTACATGGATTTGACGGAAAGATAAAGATACATACGGATCCATCAATGACATCCTCATGCCCTAGTGCACCGGGTCACCAATTGACGTGTGAGGAGCAGCGGCGTTGGCGACAAGCTCAACGTGCTTCTGAATAATGCCGTCCAAGGTTGCCCTGCGGTCAAAGAAGGCTAGTGTCCTATCGTCCTCCTCTTGCATGTAGTAGTCCTTGTGGATGATTTGCGCGTAGACGTGGGTGATTATGTCGATGGTGTCTTGCTGTGCTAGGCACTGCGCGGCGAGCGTGACCTCGAGGTGGACATTCTCCTATGCGACGGCGGGCAGTCGCAGGGCCACCAGTGCGTCGAGGAGGTTGTCGCGATAGAGGCTGTTGAGGGTGGTAGGCATCGCAGAGCCTGGGCGCGTGGGCTGGAGGCGTACGTCAAGGTCGTCCGCGAGCTTCTTGACGACGGTGAACTTGTCGAGGAAGCCGACGAGGACCTCATCGAACAAGGAGACAAAGCTGACGTCCAAGCGGCCCCTCGCCCTGGGGGCCTCAAGCACTACCTGGAGACGTTCCTCGATGTCGGGCCGCAGGCCGGCGTCGTTGACCATCTGGCACAGCCGGCTGATGCTCGCGCTCATCTCCTCCATGGGTCTAGCTTCTAGTCATCTGATCTTGCGATTGGAGTATTCACTCTTGCCCTTGGGTGCGTAGGTGCGTAGGATTTCATAGATTGGACTGGCGGGGGCCTATATATGAGAAGTGCAGACTGTGTTGAATTCACGTGCGTGTTGGCCATCTACTCCTCGCCCCTCTACTGCACCCGCCTTTGGCTGTATGACAGGTTGGCCAGCCACCCATTGGGCCCACGTGTCATACACCCAAAGGCAGGTGCAGTAAGTCAATGAAGTTGCATCCCCATCCGTGCCCGTGCATGCTTTCAGTGACTTGAGACTACCAAACATCACATGCAGTGGTTAGTTAATTGCATGTAATCCTATTAAGTAGCAAAAGACATTAAGTTATATCACCGATAGGAATAAAACAATACACCATGTATTTATTTACAGAGGGAGTGGTACATTTTTTGTGACATGCATTACTAGATATTGCTAGTCCAATAGTAAATCCAGATGGATGTGGTAGTACTACTAAATCCAGACGGTGGTGCTAGTACTGGTAGTAGTAGTACTACCAATGTTGTTGCACTTTACTACCAGTTGGTCAAATTATTACGTGCTGCTCCTCACAGTGAAGTGACAAGACCCTACGCCGGAGATGACACCTGAGTATAGGCACCGTGTTCGGCATACCATAGTCATCCTCACCGTCTGTAGTTACTATCATCATGGCTGTAGACCTATCCTGCTTACAACTAGCCGTGTTTGACATAATTTCCCGTGCCTAGATGCCCGTTGTGACACCCCGAGACCGATGTGCCAGGTGTCAGCCAATTATTCATCGTCGTTCCCATGTCATCTTGCTTGCGTGTTGCATTTTGCCATGTCATCATGTGTGTTGCATCCTCATGTTTTCAAAACTTGCATTCATTCGAGTCCGCCCGTCCTTTCTGTTGTCCGTTCTGAGCCCAGACACACTTGCACGTGCCCGCGGCACCTTCGGATATTTATTTTATGTGTGGCTGAAAAATGTTCTCGGAATGGGATGAAACTTGGCGTGTGGTCTTATTATAGTGTAGACATACCTCCTGTCAAATTTCATCGCATTCGGAGCTCGTTTGATAGCCTAACCGTTAAATATAGCGGCACTAGTAGCCGGTTTAAACGTCGGACGTTTTCGTTATCTGGAAACCCCGCGGGCCTCTCTCTCCCTCTCTTCACAGCCCACTTCCACTCTATACTAGCCCACCAAGCCCAGCTGGCTCCCACCTATGTTCTTCGCCGTCGGATCGCGATCGCGCGACCGAAAACGGCACCCCCTTACCCCTCTCCTACCTCCCTCTAGCTATTTAAACAACCCCTCCCCCTAATTTTCAGCAAACCCTAGCCCCTAGTCTCCCCTAATGTGACGCCCCCGATTTGACCGTACACTAATCATGCACGCAAATGTGTACGACCAAGATCAAGGACTCACTGGAAGATATCACAACACAACTCTAGACACAAATTAAAATAATACAAGCTTTATATTACAAGCCAGGGGCCTCGAGGGCTCGAATACATAAGCTCGAAAACACAAGAGTCAGCGGAAGCAATAATATCTGAGTACAGACATAAGTTAAACCAGCATGCCTTAAGAAGGCTAGCACAAAAATAACAACGATCGAAAAGGCAAGGCCTCTTGCCTGGGACCTCCTAACTACTCCTCGAAGCCGAACTCCAAGTAGAAACAACCTCGGGATCATCTGGCTCCTGGACTCCACCACCTGGTTGCATCATCCGAGAAGAAGGAACAAGAGGGGAAAAGGGGGGAGAAAAGCAACCGTGAGTACTCATCCAAAGTACTCGCAAGCAAGGATCTATACTACAAATGCAATGATATCGGTGTAAAGGGGTAATATATGTGGACTGAACTGCAGAAAGCAGAATTAAGAGGGGGATAGCTAATCCAAACGTAGACTATGCTTCTCGCAGCCTCCGTCTTGCAGCAGAAGAAGAGAGTAGCTGGAAGTAACAAGTATCCTCGCTTCTCGTAGCCTCCGTCTTGCAGCAGTAGAATAGAATAGATGGTAAGTTCACCAAGTAACATCGTATAGCAAAAACCTACCCGGCAATCCTCCCGCACATCACCCTGTGAGAGAGCAACCACCGGGTTGTATCTGGCACTGGTAAGGGTGTGTTTTATTAAGTATCCGGTTCTAGTTGTCATGAGGTCGGAGTACAACTCCGGGTCGTCCTTTTACCGAGGGACACGGCTATTCGAATAGATTAACTTCCCTGCAAGGGTGCACCACATATCCCAGCACGCTCGATCCCATTTGGCCGGACACACTTTCCAGGGTCATGCCCGGCCTCGGAAGATCAACACGTCGCAGCCCTACCTAAGCACAGCAGAGAGGTCAGCACGTCGGTCTAAGTCCTAGGCACACAGGGGTCTGGGCCCATCGCCCAATGCACACCTGCACGTTGCGAGGGCGGCCGGTAAGCAGACCTAGCCTCTCCTAATACCAGAGTAGGCTTCCAGTCCAATCCGGCGCGCGCCGCTAAACCGCTGACGTCAAGAAGGCTTCGGCTGATACCACGACGTCGAGTACCCATAACTATTCCCACGTAGCTGGTTAGTGCGTATAGACCAAATGGCCAGACTCAGATCAAATATCCAAACTCGTTAAGCGTGTTATTATGAAATAACCGCGGACAACGACCAGGGCCAGGCCCACCTGTCTCCTAGGTGGTCGCAACCTGCCCTGTCGCTCCGCCACAAAGTAACCATCAGGGGACTGTCGGGAACCCAGGCCCACCACTACCTGTGTGGAACCACCTGCCCCTTCAGCCCCCATCTCCGAACCATCATCATGTGTATGTAAAGTATGTATATAGTATATACCCGTGATCACCCCCAAGCGATCACGGCCCGATAGAATAGCAGGGCAGACGGACAAGGGTGTAGGGCCACTGATGGTATACTAGCATCCTATACTAAGCATTTAGGATTGCAGGTAAAGTATCAACAGTGGTAGCAACAATGACAGGCTATGCAGCAAAATAGGATTATCGAAAGCAGTAACATGCTACACTACTCTAATGCAAGCAGTAGAGAGAAGAGTAGGCGATATCTGGTGATCAAGGGGGGGGCTTGCCTGGAAGCTCTGCAGACGAAAGGATTCTTCGGAAGCGTAGCCGTAGTCGAACACCGAAGCATCAACGGTCTCGGGGTCTATCGCGGTAACGGAGTCTACCGAAAAGAAGCAACGAAGGGGAAACAAATAAATAACAGAGCAAACAATAGCATCACAAAACATAACAAGGCAATACGAGGTGCTACGTGTGACCTAACGCGGTGCTCGGTGATACAGGCGAAGAGGAATAACATCCGGGAAAGTATTCCCGGTGTTAGGCATTTTCGGGCAGATGAAACGGAGGGGAATGTCGCATGTTCGGTATGATAGAGATGTGTGGCGGACGAACGGACCGCGTATTTGGATTCGTCTCGTCGTTCTGAGCAACTTTCAGATATAAATTATTTTCATCCGAGTTACGGATTATTTTCTATGAATTTTCAAAGTTTTTAATCATTATCTGATATTTATTATTTACCTAAACCCAACATTATCCATAACAGTGAATGATGACGCAAGCATGACATCAGAGTGATCTCATCAGGTCAACTAGCCAGTTGACCAGTCAAACCAGACAGGTGGGTCCAGTGGGACCCACATGTCATTGTCAGGGACACTAACAGGGGGTTTAGACTAACTAAAAGGGTTAATTAGTGGGTGGGGCCCAGTAGTCAGCGAGAGATTAAGTGTTTAATTAACTAATTAATTAATTAGCAATTTATCTATTTATTTTATTCGTTTATAACGTGGGGCCCGCATGTCATTGACAGATTAGTTAATTAACATTTAATTACGTTAATTAGTAATTAGGATATTCTAACAGAATTAATTAAGTTAATTAATTAATTAATTAATTAAAACTTATTATTTATTATTATTATTTTTATATTTTATTTTATTTTTTATACCGTTCTGGGGACGGGGCCCACATGTCATTGGGCCGGAGGGTCAAGCGGGTTTGGGCGGTAACGGGCGCTGGGCGACGGGTGCAACGGGGAGGAGCCCCGTGTGGCACGGGCGCCTGCCCGGCCGCAGCCAGGCAAGGCCCCGGCGATGAGCACCGCGGGCAGGGGAGGGGGGGGGCGAGCGGCGACCCAGCGCGCGGGGCGGTACGGCATGGGCGTGGCCGCGGCCCGGCGGGCGGAGGGATGGTGAGGCCACACCGGCGCGGGGGCGGGGGTGAGCGGGAGCAGGGGGATGCGTGCGCCGGGAGCAGGCAGGTGGTGGCGATGCGGCACGAGCGGAGCTGGGGCGTGGGTAGGGGGAGCGCGGGAGGTAGGGGACGGTGCTGGGGCGGTCCGGCGAGGAGGGCTCCGCGCCGCCGCGGGGTCGGGCGGTGAGGCGACGGCGGCGTCGGCGGTAGCGTCGTCGGGGCGCCGCGGCGAGGCTGGAGATGGTGGCCGGGGCAGAGGGAAAGGGGCCGGGCCTCACCGGCGTTTGCAGGGGCACGGGGGCGGCGAGGCTCGAGGAGGGCCGGCGAAGGAGAGGCGGGGCAGGGCAGTCCGGCGACGGCGTGGGGTCGGCGACGAGGCGAGGGAGAGGACGGTGGCTGGGCGCGGGCGACGACGAGCTGCGCGGCGACGGGGGCGCCGGCTGCCGTCGAGGCAGAGGCGCGGTCGGGGGTCGCGACGGGGCGACGGGCTCGGGTGCCCCGATCCAGATCGGGGGGGGGGGGGGGGGGGGGGGGGGGGGGG
>LR738712.1:151373494-151468952 GCA_902687465.1 Secale cereale | reverse complement strand
TTGTTCTTGTTTTGTTTAATTTTATAGTTATCCTTTTCTGTTTTATTTTTGTTCCCCTTTTATTTTAGTTTTATAAATTATAAAAGTAGCCCCTAATTTAGTGTTAATAAGTATGCCACTGCCACAAACAGTTTAGCACTGAAATAAAATAGTTTTGAAATTCTTTATTATTATAAAAGCATTTGAATAACTGTTGGGCCACTGTTTATTTATTATATTGCATTTAAACTCTTTATAAGAGTGTGGTTTCTCCACCAATATTACATATGATTTATTTGTTACTTTTAGAACATTTTTGTTTTGATAATTGAAAACTTTTATAGTTTGCCTTTATTTTAAATTCGAATTCGAACCGGTTTCGAACTAACACTAGATTATCAACAGTAATTGCGGTGATGTGTCGTCATTAGTAGAGGGTTACTGTAGCTTAACTATCCGGGCGTCACACCTAACCTCTAGCCAGCCGCCTCCCCTCGAAATACGTGCCTCCACCGCGATTTTAGTGCCCGACCAGCCCCGAACTGCCACTTGGCGCGCCCTGGTTGGCCAGCCGCCGCCCTAGCTGCGCCCGCGGCCATTCCCATGCCTCCACGTTGCCGAAGCCACGTCGCCCCGCCGTCCAGCCGCCGCGGCCCGCCTCGGCCCAAGCCAGGCCCGCGCCCCGCTCCCCGGGCCCGAGCGCCGTCCTCCCGCAGTGCCCGATCCAACCTGGATCAAGGCAACTGCCCCCGCCGCCGTGACTCCTGCGGCGAGGCTCGCCGCTCACCGCGCCCGCCACCTGCATCGGCGTCCCGCCGCCCTCGCGCACCACTGCCGACCGCCACCGTCTCTGGATCCGCCGCCGCCACCATGGTTTCTTCCCCGAGCTCGCCGCCCCGCGAGCCTCCTCCGCCGCCGACCGTCTCTCCGGCCAGATCCGGCGAAGGGCCGGTTGGATCCGCCTCCTGGCCTCGACCGCACCCCAGCGGCCACGTCCTCCGTCGCCGGATCGGGCCCCTTCGCCGCTGTTCCTCGCCGTTTTCTTTGCCAGTCATCGCCGGCCACCGCGGCAACGATTTCTTCCCCGCGACGCCCAGACATGTCCAAAGCAGCATGGACATGTCCGACTCCTCCTCCTCCCTGAGTCTGACCCATGGGCCCCAGCCGCCGGACGTGTCCGGTCGGGCATGGACACGTCCACCCCGATGTTGTCCTTTTTCTTCTAAGTACCTGGGTTTGTTAAACCTGATGCATATTTGTGATGCTTGTAACTTTTTGTGTGTATGTCTAAATGATGCATATGCTATGTCAAAATGATCGTGGTGATATTCTCTACATTTTGTTCCATTGTGGCATGCTTGTTTGAGTTCATCTTGATGCCCTAATCATCGTTGTAAGAGTGCTATATGTTTAAAACTGCTGGTAACTGTAATTTCGTTACATGCTTGTGAGGGTGATAACTTTTTGCATGTTTATCCAAATGGAGTGAATGATATGTCAAAATGTTCATTGTGAAGTGCTCTACATGTTGGTTGCTGTAGCATTCATGTTAGGTGCCATCTTGCCATGTTAATCTCTGTTGCAAAAGTGCATGTGGCTGTTAAGTACTGAAACTTGTTATGAGATGCTGTTTTGACTTGCTCATTGCTATTGGTGTATTTGTCTTCATGCCACATGTCTATATGTTTTAGAAGCACAATCATATGGTCTTTGCGGTGGTGTAATCCACTTTCCATGATATTCCTTGAGGTGACTTAAACAAGCTTGTAAACATGCCATGCCAATGTTGCTGATTTATACTTAGTGAAAAAACTGCTAAGTCTCGAATCTGTTAAACCTGATGCTATGTTTGCTTGATGCCTCACTCAAATCCATGCTTGTTTGGGGTTGGCCAATGATCATGTCATGTTGTCCATGTTATGCTCTATCCATCCATGCCTTTATTTGCTTATATAGCCTGCTATAGCTCATTTATTTCTTGCTCTCAAGTTGCTATAAATTTTACCTGTCAACCTGCTTATCAGCATGATCAATTTGGTGAAGCTTGTTGTTATTGATCCATGCCTCCTATGGAGTTGCTCCAATGGAGTTCTTTGATGTATGCTATGTCCATTACATGTCCATTATCTTTATGTACTTAGTTGAGGTGATATGCTTGTTGTTTTGTGCCTCCGAAGGCAGCATCGTGATGATGTTTTTGCCTTCCCAGATTTTGACTAAGTCTGGTTAAATTTATTGCAAGTTGTGATGCTTGGTTAATTGTGTTCCAGCAAGCTTTTGGGGTTGTTCTAAGTTCATTCTTGTTATGTATAATGTCTACTTCACATCCATGCCTCTTGTTATCATGTTTGGGTGCTGTAGCATATATATACATTGCTCCAAAGTCGCTATGTTGCTGATTTTGGACAGCTTGTTGTTATATCTTGTTTCGTGTGTATGTGTTGATCTGTTGCTCCGTTTTGAGCGTGCCCTATATGAAACTTGTATGATTTTGTGTGTATAAGCATAATATCATGCTGTTTACATCTTTGGAGTGTGTTGCTTGATGTTTGGGTGCATCTTGCACCGTTGACATGCTTGAATTGTTTTGCTCATATCTTCTAGGCCGTAGCTCCGAATTAAACAAACTTTATATGAAACTTGACTAGAATTTCATGTAGATCATCATGGTGCATGTTAACTTTCTGCTTAACAACTTGAACTTAAGGTTTGTTCAGATCTGGAACATTTTCAAAATGTGCATATGAGGGCTTACCAGAATAGTTATATGTGCTTTCTGGACTCATTTAAACTTGTTGTTTTGTGTTGTTCTTGTGTGCTTCATCCCTTGCCATGTATTGCATCATATAGACTTGTCTTGCATCATACTTGGTTGAGCATCTTGTCATGTTCTTGTGTTGTGTGTTTACCGTGTTGCTTGCTTCTTCTCGTTAGTGCTTGTTCCGTTGCCATCGTGAGGATTCGTTCGTCTACACGTGGTTCGTCTTCATGGCTTCTTCTTCGTCTACTTCATGGTTTCGTTCTTCTTCCTTGCGGGATCTCAGGCAAGATGACCATCACCTTGGATACCTATGCTAGATGTCTCGATGCTATCGTTATATGTCGCGCTACCCATCATTATTGTCAGCCCCTCTCCTTGTTGCCATGAAACCTCTAACCTTTTGACACCTTCCCAGCAAACCGTTGTTTGGCTATGTTACCCGCTTGCTCAGCCCCTCTTATAGCGTTGCTAGTTGCAGGTGAAGATGAAGATCGTTCCATGTTGGAACTTGTTGTTGGAATGTCACAATCTCTACTATTATTATTAACACACCTATATACTTGGCAATGGGTGGAAGGCTTGGCCTTTTGCTTGGTGTTTTGTTCCACTCATGCCACCTTAGGAGCCGATAAACCGGTGTTATGTTCCTTTATTTTGCGTTCCTTACACAGTTGGGTATATGGGGACCCGTTGACAGTTCGTCTTTGAATAAAACTCCTCCAGCAAGGCCCACCATTGGTTTTTAATTTGCCTCATAATAACAACTTAATTAATTAAATAAATTTGCATAGGGGGTCGCATCCCCGAGGATTCTTCTACATAGCAGGGGGCCAGTGCTGATGGTGTTGGTCCCAAATGGGGGTCCTGCAGGACCACCTTGGGGAAACCCGAGGGCTGGTTTTACTTGTAGCATCACCCATCCGGTCATGGCCTGAGACGAGATACGCGCGGCTACTATCAGGGTGTTGAAACACCGGGAGGTCTTGCTGGACTTGTTTTACCATTGTCGAAATGTCTTGTGCACCGGAATTCCGAGTCTAATCGGGCCTTCCCTAAGATAAGGGGTAATATTATTATTATCTCTGCTGATCGTGAGAGCTTGTGATGGGCTAAGTTGGGACACCCCTGGAGGGTTATGATCTTTCGAAAGCCGTGCCCGCGATTATGTGGCAGATTGGAATTTGTTAATGTCCGGTTGTAGAAAACTTGACAGAGGATCCGAAATAAAACACACAACTGTGTGAGTAACCATGACTGTATCTTTTCATGTTGAGAAGATAACACGGTGGGGTTATGTTTGACTCGTAGGTAGTTCAGGATCTTCAGCGATCACTACTAGTTTGCGACCGTTTGCGTAGATGCTCATCTTAGTCTTGTACTCGTAAGTTAGCCACCATATATTGCTTAGCCGCTGCTGCAACCTCACCACTTAACCTCTTCCTACCCTTTAAGGTTTGCTAGTCTTGTTACCCATGGTTATGGGATTGCTGAGTCCTCGAGGCTCACAAAAACTACAACAACAGTTGCAGGTGCAGGTTTCCGATGACTTGACGTGAGAGTGATGTCCTTTGTGTTGGAGTTCTTTCTTCTTCTTCTTCGTCGGTCTTGGGTTAGGTTCCAGGTCGGCAGCCTGGGATATCAGATGGATGTCGTTGTGCTTTTCATGTTTGCATCCGTAGTCGGATGTCTTGTATTGATGTTGTTGTATTCATGTGAATTGTATGAATTGTTGTATCCCCCATGTATGTATGTAATGGTACGATGTAATGATATCCATCTTGCTAAGCGCCCGAAATGCGGTTGTGCCCCAATCACGTAAGTGTCACGTGATCGGGATAGAATCACATCTTGGGCCTGACAAGTTGGTATCAGAGCCTCGACCGACCATAGGAGCCCCCATGATTGATCGTAGTCTGGCCGTTGTTGAGTCTAGCAGAAAAACTATTTTGGAGTCTAGTTATATCGGAGAGTAGGAATTCTTTTTACTCCTCAGCCCCTTCGTCGCTCTGGTGAGGAATCTTGACGTAGGTGTTTTGAATTACCCCTCTTCCCCTTCAAATTTTTTTAGGGATCACACGGTTAGTTTTCGTTTGTTGCGTTGTCAGTTCTTTCATCTGGTGCATCTCTCGTCAAGTGGATTCGACCCTCTTCTTCTTTGCAAGTTCATCCCTCAGTTCTTTCAACCAACCGGTGTTGTTTCCCCTTCCGAATTTGTCTTTCTTTTCCCTCCCTCCCACCCTTTTGCTTCTCGGAGCTGGAGTCCTTAATCGAGTATCCATCCTACTCTTGTGATCCTCTGCATTCTTCCTCAGTTATTTCTACTGGTGAATTCTCGTCTTGTCGTCATTATTCATCTCTTTTCTTCTATGGTGGTTTCAATTCAAGTTTTTCGTGTTGATCTTATCATCCCCTCGGCTCAGATGTTTCCTCTTGCTCGTTTGCCTCTCGCCATTTAATTATTCCGGAGTTCCGAAGACATCTCAGGAGATTCGTCTGTTTTCCAATTAATTTGAGGTTGTTACCTCCTTCGAGTCTTTTAATCGTTCTGGTGCATCGTTTCTCACTCGGAAAATCCTTTCCAACGGTGTTTTCTCTTCGGTGGGCTCATAACCCATAGGTCTTTTCCTAGGATCTTACCTGACTTTTCTAGTCATTTCCCCGGAGTGTTCCTAAATTCTTTCAACTGTGACATAAGTATGGATTCCATTAGTCATATGCCTTCTCCAAGATCGCTTTTAATTATTTTCATCGTTGGTTCAACCTTTCTTCTTTTCATTCTTCCAAAGTATTTCATGATTTTTTTCTTTGTGTTCCTCCGAAGGCCATCAATTCAGAAGATTTCTTCGTTCTCAGTTTTCAACTTCGTCTTTCAAATATTCTTCATTGATGCCTCTTCATTCGTCTCACATTCTTCCGGTGCTTCATTCAAGTATTCTTTAAATTAGTTCACGATCTCTTCGTTCTCGTCATTCAAATTTCCCCAAGTGTTTTAATTCTTCTCGGCGATTCATTCTGTGGTATTCACTCAATTTCAATTCTTACGGTGGTTTGTTCTTTTTCATCAATCGATTTGAATTTGTTCCTGGTGGTTCGTTCTTTTCTTCACTCGGTGTCAATTTTTACGGTGGTTCACTCAAGAGTTTTTTTTTTCCGTTTCTATCATATCAATCCATTCTTTTTATTCCAATCCTTCTGGTGTTTCATGAAGATTTTCGCAAGTTCGCGATAAATCCCTCTTTAATTATTTCAACGAGAATAAGTGATATGCAAATCCATTGCTTTTGTCACACCCTGCATTTTGTAACATGTCATTTTGCATTAATAAAGCATGAAGATTTGGACCAATAAATTTTTTGGCATCATTTGGCTTTTATTTGGAATTAAGTTTTTCTCTCCGTGATTTTCAAGTGCTCTTTAAAGTCAACTACCCACGCTTGTATATTTCATCTCCTTACCCCAAACTTCTGCCCAATGATCATACCAAGTGTATATAACAGTATAGTATTTTCTTACAAAAATAATTTGGCCAAAAAGTATTTTCAAAAAGTAGTTTTCCAAAAACCCCTGAATTAAGGTTTGCACTTCAAGTGCTTGATTTAGGGTGATAAAAATATTTCATAGAGTATATTTGAAACCTAGTAGATATAGGACTTCCATAAACCACAAAAATATAATTTTAAAAGTTATTTTCCCATTTTATTTAAAAGCTTTTTCTTAAGGCCAGAAATGGTCTTTAATAGGGAAAAATTATTTAACTAATTCAAAAAAAATTCCAAAATTCGGGGAGACTCTTAGGACATATATTTTCCATATATAAGAGTTTAAACACTGGGTCATGTTCAAAATATTGGACAAATCCCTCAGAAACCCTTTCTGGATATTTCAAGCTTTCGAAATATTTACAAAGGAAATATTCTCTAAAAATTCCAGGGATATTCTATCATGTCATATATGACATATTTGATGATCTTGCCAAGCCCCATGCCTTGGGAAGCAAGAAAACCCCATCAAAACCCCTCAAAACCATTCTGTCCATTTTTGAAGTTTGAGCAACTTTACATTGCCAAACTTGTCCAAATGCTCTCAAACTTGGTACACATGCTAGAATGGTCTAATAATGCATCTAGACCAAATGGCACAAGCTTTGGAGAAGTGTAACTTGATCAGAGTACCCCAAAACCATTTCTGTTCAGATTCAAATTTGAACAACTTTATATTACCAACTTTTTACTTGTGACATCAAACTTTGTGGGCATGATCACAACCCCAAATGATGACACTACACCAAGTGGTGCATCAAGGAGGGATGATTTGCTTAACTTAAACTTGGTAAATCCATTTTTGTTGATTTCTAGGGTTCACCAAAGTTACATTAGCAAGTTTCTTCAAATGAGCCCAAACTTGGTGGAACACCCTATTTCTATATACCATTTGATCCTGTTAAGTCTCATGTCTAGTGGAAATCATTTGATTGCTCAAAACCACATCAAACACCTTCTGGTGATTTTCCAAAGTTACCACTTTCATCTCTTTCCTTGTTCTCCTTGAGCCTAACTTTTTACCACATCTCCTCCTAGTACTCTCCTACCTCCAGTAACTCTCCCATGACCAGAGCTCAATGATTGAGGGGTGAAAACCCTCATTTTACCTCCCTAGACAGCCCCTCTCTCCCTCTTCTTCTGCCTCTCTCCTCTCCTACTGGTTCCCTAGGGCATCCGGGGCCACCACCCCCTTGTTTACTCCTCACCTGACCCCCCAGACAAAGTGGCCGCGCCCAGCAAGCCAAAGACATGCCCTAGCATGCAATTGGCATGCTCCAGAGCGCGCTACAGTGCACACCCGCACTGTAGCCACCCCCAATCCATAGCGCTCGGCCACCTCGGGCCTCCCCCTTGCGCCAGTCGAGCTGCCTCGACGTCCGGGACACGACACGCTGTCGGCCCCCTCCTCCTTCTCCCTCCTGCTGCTGCCCTCGCACGCGCGTCGGCCGCCCACAAGCTCCAATCTCTGGCTTCACACGCGCAAGCTCTCTGGATGCTTCCCCGCTCCTCCTCTTCCCTCCCATAGGCGTAGACCTCGTCCACGAACAACCCCGACTTGCTCGCGTGTGCCTGCACGGCCTCTGGCCTCGCCCGTAACCTCGCCGGCGCACGAGTCCATGGTGGACTGGAGCCCGGCTATATAAGCATGCCCCGGGCCTCTCCACTGGCATCCATCTCATCTCCACACCCCCAAGAACACACCAGCACCACCCACTCCTCTCCAGACGGGCCCGAGCTCGAGATCGAGCTCGAGCTCCGCCGTCTCGGGTCACCGTCGATCCGGATGTATAAGCCCTCTCCGCCACTCCTCTCAACTGATCTAGCACCGCAAGACCTCACTGATCATTTCCCCCTTTATTTCCCTCTCTATAGCTACCGGAAATGGCCAGAACCACCACCACCCGAAGCATCTCCGCTGTGCCTCCTCGCCGCCGGTGAACCAGGCCACCCCGGCGACCAACTCCACCTCCATCTGAACGGCGGCTCCTCCCTGAGCATGACGGTACCACCCACGACCCCTCACGTGCCCTATATCACCGCCTGCGAGCTCGCCGTCACCTCTGGACGGAGGTAGACGACGAAGTCCGTCAGCCTCACGCCCTGACGGGTCGGACCTCCCGTCATGTTTGAAAACGCATGCGCGCATGCACCGGTTCACCGTCAGATCGAAGGCGTATTTCGCCTTTACGCCTTCGACGTGGCAGCCTCGCGCGGGCTGTTTTCCCTCTGGGCCTGCTGCACTGTGGCCTTTCCGGCCCAGTGGCACAGTGCCATTTTCCTTTTTCTTTTTCTGTCAGTTTTATAAAAAATCCACAGGATAAAAAATTTATCCAAATAAAATAATTCCAGTTCCTAAAAACTTGTAAAATTCCAACCTATTTAATGATATCAGTTTCACCCATATCCATGAACCTTTTATGTTCTGTTCAAATTTAAATCTAAATTTGAACACTAAAACCTATGTTCAAAAATCCATGTACCCCATTCTGTCACTCCAAATCCCAAACTAAGAATTTTTGCCATCTTAGTTTTCCTTCTAGTATTTTATAACAATAAGTTGACATTTTTCTGAGCAATTTGATTTTTCTGTTTTTATTATTGTCTTATTTTCCCGTTATTTATTGCGCACCGTGTTTGACGAAGTTGCTGAAGAAGAAGGAGGGGAAGGATTTGAAGACCCTGAAGACCAAGCCAATCGAGGCAAGCAGCCCTTTGTCCATGATACCCCTTTCGTTCCTCGGAACCCTTTTTATTTCCAGATGCATGATGATAAAGAGTGATGGTGGTCAACTTGTTGAGGGCCACCACATGATGCATACCCCTACTCATGATCTTTACCATGCGCATAGATGTAATGACAAAAGATTAGTTGTGATGCTTAGTGTTGCATATGAACCATAAACCCTTCGTGGTTACATCCTTTTGAAAACCCCATCGGGTGCCCCTAATGCCCGAGGGTGATGTAGAGTTAAGGTCACCACTTGAGGAAGAAGTGGTGTACCAAAGAAAGTTCTCGTGTGTGAGTAAAATGATGGATTAGATTTATGTGTGATTACCGTCCCAACCAAACATGTGCAACCACTCTACCCCTTATGGGACGGGGCATTATTGATTACTTAGGCTGATACTAGCATGGTGCCCACATCACTAGTGACGGGGGAGACTTGAGGTCACTCCCGGGACGGGGTCGTGCTTGGATAGGCGACCATGACTGTTTTTACAGGGCACCGGACAAACCGCTGGTCCCTTCGTGTATGTGTGACATTGTGAAAAGGGCAAGTCCCATAATCTATTGTTTGTACACGAGGGCCGTGCACCAACGAGTGGACCCTATGTTAGTGTCGTCTAGGGAAAGGTAATGACCGGGTGCTTCCCCCGAGTGCTTGAGGTACTGCGGGATCGTGGGTAACACGAAAGCTTCCAGGATCTTGTGGGTAAAGTGCGCAACCTCTGCAGAGTGTAAAACTATTTGAATAGCCGTGTCCACGGTCATGGACAGTTGGGAGGTGCTACTTAAACTATGTCCAGAATTTTACAATCTCGGTGAAAGTATGTGTGTGTGTTGAGTCAAGGTGGTGACTTGACTCGTTGATAATGAATTGAACTCTATTCATGTTTATATCTGTAACCTGTCTTCGAGGTTACCCAAGTACATTGATGCATGTCTCACAAATGGTAGAATATTTTAGCTAGCTTGTAGCTAAGTTGCTTATTGTTTTACAACTTGCATTGTTACCTTGAACCAAATCATGGGTTGCTTGCGAGTACATTCAAAGTACTCATTGGTTTGCCACTGGTTATTTAATTGGCCAGGCATGGAGGAGCAGGAATTTGAAGAAGAATTCTATGGAGACGAACATGCGAACTAGGACGCTTTCCCAGTCAGAATGCCTGTAGGGTTAAGGCAGATGGCATGGGTTCTACTTATCTACGAAGACTTCCGCTATTCGAGTTTATTTGCTATTCAGCCCATGAGGCTCCATCTATGTAAGACTTGGCCATAATGGTCATAATTTATGTAAGACGGTATGTATGGATGTAAGACTCTTGTTATTCAGCTTCTGTGTTTCAGTGAGCATTGATCTCTGGGATCACTTTACACGTGCATTCGGTGATCTCGACTCTTAAGTCGGGGTCCCCATAGCTTCTCATCAATTTAATTGGTGGAGAATAAGCTAAACATAATTTGTATTCTTTTCCATCAAGTTGATTTATTCCTTTCTTCGGAGTTTATTCTTGATGAATAAATTCTAGTCTCAAGTTTCCTCTCATCTTTTCTTTCCGGAGTTCATAGTTTCCTCGGCCTTCTCGTCGGAACCCCGACTAATCAACGCAAGGCTTTAATCTTATTTTTTTCATCCATTATCATCATCCTTTCGTTACATGAGTTCCTCATGGTGGCTTCATAAAATAATTCATTCTTCGAGTGTTCATCAAGATTCTTGTTGGAGACTCAAGCATTATTCTTTTGACATCGAGTGCAAATAATCCTCCGTATTCTTCTGAAGTGGAGTTTTGCAATTCCTAATTCTCAGCTATTCAAACTTCTCGTCGTGGCATAATTCACCTCAAGTTTTGAGATGTTTTCAATAAGTCCACAACAAGCTCATTCTTTTATTGTTGGGTTTCTCAACAACTCTGTTCGAGTCTTTCTCTTATAAATCCTCGTTCATGTCACTCGTGCTCAAAGTTGTCTTATTCTTCTCCATTCTTTTAATTCCATTATTTCAATTCTTCCGGAGGCATTGTATTGTTGCTCTCGTGGAGTATCATTTCATCTTTTCAAGTTCTTGTTCCATTCCATTCATGTTCAATCGGTGTGCTATTTCTTTCAGTTTCAGCCGAAGTGCTGCCCGAATTCCTTCGTTCGAATTGCTTTTCTATCTCTTTTAACCGGAGTGGTTTTGAATTCATTCTCATTCCTTCAGCTCTTGCTTCGTGTCTTTCAACCCCCTTGATTCTCGTCTTATTCTTGTTCCTCTTGTTTAACGAAGCCCTTCCAACTTCGTTCTTCTTCGTTGTATTCTTCGTTTGGAGTGGCTCAGCCTCTCGATATTCTTTGGTTTCACTCTTTTGTCCTCGAAGAACTTTGTTCTTCCTTTTCTCTTCCGTCTCGTTCCTAAGATCTCGGGACGAGATCTCTTGTTAGTAGGGGAGTGTTGTGACACCCCGAGACTGATGCGCCAGGTGTCAGCCAGTTATTCATCGTCGTTGCCATGTCATCTTGCTTGCATGTTGCATTTTGCCATCTCATCATGTGTGTTGCATCCTCATGTTTTCAAAAGTTGCATTCGTTCGAGTCCGCCCGTCCTTTCCGTTGTCCGTTCTGAGCCCAGACACACTTGCACGTGCCCGCCGCACCTCCGGATATTTATTTTATGTGTGGCCGAAAAATGTTCTCTGAATGGGATGAAACTTGGCGTGTGGTCTTATTATAGTGTAGACAGACCGCCTGCCAAATTTCATCGCATTCGGAGCTCGTTTGATAGCCCAACCGTTAAATATAGCGGCACTAGTAGCCGGTTTAAACGTCGGACGTTTTCGGTATCCGGAGACCCCGCGGGCCTCTCTCTCCCTCTATTCACATCCCACTTCCACTCTAAACCAGCCAACCAAGCCCAGCTGGCTCCCACCTATGTTCTTCGCCGTCTGATCGCGATCGCGCGACCGAAAACGACACCCTCTTACCCCTCTCCTAGCTCCCTCTAGCTATTTAAACACCCCCTCCCCCTAATTTTCAGCAAACCCTAGCCCCTAGTCTCCCCTAACCTCTAGCCAGCCACCTTCCCTCGAAATCCGCGCCTCCACCGCGATTTCAACGCCCGACCAGCCCCAAACTACCACTTGGCGCGCCCTGGTTGGCCAGCCCCCGCCCTGGCTGCGCCCGCGGCCATTCCCACGCCTCCACGTGGCCGAAGCGACGTCGCCCCGCCGTCCAGCCGCCACGGCCCGAGCCAGGCCCGCGCCCCGCTCCCCGGGCCCGAGCGCCATCCTCCCGCAATGCCCGATCCAACCTGGATCGGGGCAACTGCCCCCGCAGCCGTGACTCCTACGGCGAGGCTCGCCGCCCGCCTCGCCCGCCACCTGCAGCGTCCCGCCGCCCTCGCGCACCACCGGGGACCGTCGCCGTCTCGGGATCCGCCGCCGTCGCCATGGTTTCCGAGCTCGCCGCCCCGCGAGCCTCCTCCGTCGCCGACCGTCTCTCCGGCCAGATCCGGCGAAGGGCCGGCCGGATCCGCCTCCTGGCCTCGACCGCACCCCGGCGGCCACGTCCTCCGTTGCCGGATTGGGCCCCTTCGCCGCCGTTCCTCGTCGTTTTCTTCGCATGTCGTCGCCGGCCACCGCGACAACGGTTTCTTCCCCGCGACGCCCTGACATGTCCGAAGCACCATGGACATGTCCGACTCCTCCTCCTCCCCGAGTCTGACCCGTGGGCCCCAGCCACCGGACGTGTCCGGTCGGGCCCGGACACGTCCACCCCGAGGTTGTCCTTTTTCTTCTAAGTACCTGAGTTTGTTAAACCTGATGCATATTTATAATGCTTGTAACTTTTTGTGTGTATGTTCAAATGATGCATATGATATGTCAAAATGATCGTGGTGATATGCTCTACATTTTGTTCCATTGTGGCACGCTTGTTTGTGTTCATCTTGATGCCCTAATCATCGTTGTAAGAGTGCTATATGTTTAAAACTGCTGGTAACTGCAATTTTGTTGCATGCTTGTGAGGGTGATAACTTTTTGCATGTTTATCCAAATGGAGTGAATGATATGTCAAAATGTTCATTGTGAAGTGCTCTACATGTTGGTTTCTGTAGCATTTATGTTAGGTGCCATCTTGCCATGTTAATCTCTGTTCCAAAAGTGCATGTGGCTGTTAAGTGCTGAAACTTGTTATGAGATGTTGTTTTGACTTGCTCATTGCTATTGGTGTGTTTGTCTTCATGCCACATGTCTATATGTTTTAGAAGCACAATCATATGATCTTTGCTGTGGTGCAATCCAGTTTCCATGATATGCCTTGAGGTGACTTAAACAAGCTTGTAAACATGCCATGCCAATGTTGCTATTTTATACTTAGTGAAAAAACTGCTAAGTCTGGAATCTATTAAACCTGATGCTATGTTTGCTTGATGCCTCACTCAAATCCATGCTTGTTTGGGGTTGGCCAATGATCATGTCTTGTTGTCCATGTTATGCTCTATCCATCCATGCCTTTATTTGCTTATATAGCCTGCTGTAGCTTATTTATTTCTTGCTCTCAAGTTGCTATAAATTTTACCTATCAGCCTGCTTATCAGCATGATCAATTTGGTGAAGCTTGTTATTATTGATCCATGCCTCCTATGGAGTTGCTCCAATGGAGTTGTTTGATGTATGCTATGTCCACTACATGTCCATGATCTTTATGTACTTAGTTGAGGTGATATACTTGTTGTTTTGTGCCTCCGAAGGCAGCATCGTGATGATGTTTTTGCCTTCCCAGATTTTGACTAAGTCTGGATAAATTTATTGCAAGTTGCGATGCTTGGTTAATTGTATTCCAGGAAGCTTTTGGGGTTGTTCTAAGTTCATGCCTGTTAAGTATAATGTCTACTTCACATCCATGCCTCTTGTTATCATGTTTGGGTGTTGTAGCATATATATACATTGCTCCAAAGTCGCTATGTTGCTAATTTTGGACAGCTTGTTGTTATATCTTGTTTCGTGTGTATGTGTTGATTCGTTGCTCCGTTTTGAGTGTGCCTGTCGTGGATTTAGCATGACAGATGTCCTAGCAAAAGGACTTAGTCGTGAGGCCATCGCTACGGGTTAGCTTAAAGGGGTTAAAGAGGACGAAGGACGCAGGGATTTTATACTAGTTCGGCCCCTTCGATGAAGGTAAAAGCCTACGTCTAGTTTGGTGTGGTATTGCTTGGGTGATGACCAAGGAGCAAATCCACTTTGCGTGTGTCTCGAGCTGTTGTTCTCTGTGTTGAACCGTCACCGGGTCGTCCCTTTATATAGGAGGCGACGCCCAGTCCGGTTTATAGAGTCCCGAGGCCGGCTCATAAACGTGTCCGCCTCAGTCTCTGTTCTTTCTATCTTACATCCCAAGTTACATAGTATGACGGTTTACAAATCATGGGCCCTAACACATGGGCTCTAAACCTCTTGGGCTATAATCTTCTACTTCATATTCTGCTGGGCCTTTGATAATATAGTATTGATAACGTAAACCGGACCCTCCTGGCCGGTTTATACCTGGTAGTAATATCCCCGACATTAGGCCCCAGATTGATTTGAACCTGTTCATGTCAATCTTCAAAGTCTTGTACAGGTTTTTCCTTTCTGCAGCTTCAGTTCGCTCTGTAAACTGGCATGACGTCATCTCCTCAGGTCGCTTTAAACCGTCGTGACGCCATCCGCGCATTTAATGCATGTACATGTTTTTTACCTTTACTTATTAAAGCTCCGAAGATCGAGGCGACATCACCATCCATATTCGATTTTTGGTCTCCTCGATTCCCGTGCCTACCGTTTCATCCCTTCGGCCTATAAATAGGGTCGAGGGCCATCTCTTTATTCCCCTTCACTTTCTTCTTCCTCTGACCTCCAGCTTTCCAGCTCCGCCGTCGTCCGCCGAGCTCGTTGTCGTCATCAAGCCAGGCCGCTGCATCAACCTGAGCGTGTCTAGAGATTCACCGTCGTCCTTCCGCTTCCATTGCCTCAGGTACATTACTCATTCTTCCCCGTAGATCTCAGTTCTAGGGTTTCACGGGAGCTCGCAGATGAACCTCTGTTCTTCGCAGTTCATCACCATAGGCAACTCCTAGCCGTAGATGTTAAACTTTTTAGGTCGACTCTCGTATGCATGATTCCGCTCCGTCTTCATGATCTTAGTTCCCTCAACCATGCAAGCTTAGATTGAATCTGCAAAAAACCTTCGCTGTCTCCGATGAATATGACTTGAATTATCTTGAGTTTTCCATACGCTGTAGATCCATATTTTACTGCTGCTCGTGCTAAAGTTGTTTCCCATACTTTAGATCTACATCTCGTTTGCCTATGTCGACGGTTTAGTCTTAAACATGCGCCTCACATGCCTGTGTCGACAGTTTAGCTTTAGACCTGCACCTCACCTGCCTGTGTTGACGGTTTAGCTTTAGACGTGCACCTCACCTGCCTGTGTTTTGGCGGTTTAACTTGTTCCTTTCAAACTTCGTGATCCGGTAGCTGTCATGTTCATAGTTATCCCGGATCAGTAGATACCATTAGTCCCCTGCTTAAACTGCCAATTAGATCAATGCCTTTATTGAACATGCCGGTTTATATCTGGTGGATCGTAAACCGGATCTTGTATTGTATTTTTCAGCGTTCCCCCTTTGAAAAAGATGACTTCCATGGCCAAGCAGTTTGTTGCCTGCAACTGGGTCCCATCCCGGATTACCGAGGATGACTTAGAAAAAATGGCCTCAATTGGCCCTTTAGGTCCCAAGGAGGTTCTTCACTGGAGGGCTCCTGGGAAAGAGTGTCCTCCCGAGCCTAAGGAAGGAGAAGTTATCGTCTTTTTTGATCACCTGGCCCGGGCTTTAACCCTCAGGGGTCAAAGTTTTTCCGCGACGTATTAGTAGACTTTCAGCTCCACCCCCAAGACATAGGTCCCAACTCTATATCAAACATCTGCAATTTCCAAGTCTTCTCAGAAGCCTATCTGCAAGAGGAGCCATCCGTGGAGTTATTCCGGGACTTCTTCCATCTGAATCGTCGGACTGAATTTTATGATGGGCCAAACACTGAACTGGGCGGAATGTGTATCCAGAAGAGGAAGGATGTCGACTTTCCTCATGCTATCCTTCATAGCCATCCCAAGGATTGGAACCAAACTTGGTTCTATTGTGTTGATACTTCACCAGAGGGAGAGAATCCACTGCCGGGTTATCGCTCTTACCGTCTGACAACTGATCATCCTTTCCCGCAGTGCTTGAGTGCCCAAGACCGGGCTCGATATGCCCCCCAGCTTTCCAAGCTCAGGGCTTTTGTAGCCAACAGATTAACCGGAGTTGACTTTGTTCGTTGCTAGCTCTCTTGGAGCATTCTCCCGTTAAGCTGGCGCTCCGATTTAATGTGCGAGTATACTGGCAACCCCAAGGACCCTCTGCGTCACACGGAGATGGTGCTTCCAGACAATGAAGTTACCGAATCTGCCAAGAAGATGCTGAATGTACCTCTGGAGGAGTGTAGTCGGACCGGTTTAGCACCCTTCTACGTGAATAATAAACCGCCGTCGGTAAGAGATCCTTCTGTTCCTTCTATTCGTTTTAATCCATCCATATTGTTTGATACTAATATGCTTTTATTCTTTTAAACAGGCTAACGACCCTTTCTGGAAGAGGAAGGCCCGGGACAAACCGGCGAAGACATCTCGCAAGAAGAGCCTGGCTGTAAAGAAACACAAGAAGAAGCCTACCGCTACTTCCGGTTCAAACGCGGAAGAGGACAATCCGGTCTCTGAGGTACTGCTTGGCTCTAAGGACTTTTAATCTTTCCTTTGTCTGTATTTCTATTAACAATGATTCTTACCAGGATCCAGCTGAAGGCAGTAAAGCGGATGAAGTTGATGTAATCTCTCTTTCCTCTGATTCAGAACCATTGCCACCCAAAGTTCGTCGGGTAGCCCGAAAATATCCGTTTTCTCATCCTTATGCTCAACTGGATCCTGATTTTCTTTTGAAGAAGCAGCAACATGAAGCTCGCCGCACCACACGCCACAGTGGTCATGTGGTCTAGTCGACCGGATTGACCCACACTCCGGCTCGAAGACGCCGTTCAGAGGTTTTACTTACTCCAACTTTTCTTCATCCTAAAGCGGGTCTTTTTCGTAAACCACTTAAACCGTCTGATCCAAATTATCAGGAAACTCCTTTATCATCCTCCGGTGAGTCCACAGCCACACAAGTCCCTGTCCTCAAGACCGTTCACGGGTAAGTTATCTTTCCTTCTGCCCGGTTTATCTTTCCATTTTGACTTGTGATTTTCATTGTTCTTCCAACCTTTTCAGTATGCCCAAGCCTAGCAAAAATGCAAAATTGAGTAAGCCGGCGGTCGAAAACACCTCTTCTGAACCGGCAGGCGATCCTGAAATTGCAAATCCTTCAGACGATAATGTTGAGGTTCCACATGACGCTCCTCCTCCTATGCACCAAGAAGAAATTACTGCTCAGGAGGACGACCCCATGGATCACACAGCTGACCCGGCCAGCCCCGCCCGGATTAGTCCTGCTCGGGCTAGTCCGGCACGTGCCAACCACACTGCTGCTCATCCCTCCAAGCCAACTGCTGCTTTGACAAATGATGTCAAGATTACTGGGATAGGCTTTACTACCCCCGTAGAGCCTGTCATCTTGGCCAGACATACTGCGAAGGAAGAAATTCTTCATAAGGACAAGGGCAAGTGGAGCACCGACCTGTCTAGCTATGCCCCGCTTAGTGCCCAGGAGCTTTATTCTGGGTACCTAAACCGGCTCTTCACTAGCCGTGACCATGAGGCCGGTTTGGTAAACTTAATGATAGAAAAATATGAGGTACCTTCTTTTCCTTTGCCTTTCATTTCTGCTTGTGTCTTGTAGTTGTACCTTTAGTCCATTGTAGCCCCCCAAGTGCTGGTTTAGCCTTTAGGGTGAACAGGGACTTTGATAGATCAACTGGAATATTTTGATTTGCACATGTAGCCCCCAAGGGCCGGTTTACTCCATTGCGGGTGAATCGGGACTTCTCCTATGTTTGAGAATGATATTACATTAGCCCCCAAGTGTCAAGGACATAACTTGTTATGTGCTTGGGACTTGTCTGAAAAAGTTGCCTTCTTTCACTTCAATTGTACATTAGCCCCCAAGTGTCAAGTGCATAACTTGTTATGTGCTTGAGACTTTGATTTAATTGTTTCCTTTATAGATATCTGACATGTTTTATCCTTGGCAGACTGATTTGAACCGGAGGGCCATTGAAATCACTGAGCTCCGGAATAGCCTATCCTTCCAAGAGATTACTTCGACTAAAGCCAAGGAAGAACTTACCCTTGCTTTAGCTAGTATGGAGAAGCTCAAGAAAGATTTTGAAGCGGAGCGGTCCACTTGGGAGGTAGAGAAGGCTGCTTTGGAGAAAAGAGCCAGTGACGCTGAAGCGGCTCTTAACCCCGTGACGGAGGAGCTATTCGGGTAAAGGCAGCACATAAATGATATGACATCTGCTATCTTTGGTGAGTATTTGTTCACATAAGCCTATCCTTGCTATCTTGCGCTATTCCGGTTTAACTCATCACTTGTACACAGGGAGGCGCGTTACTCATCTTGGGGATGATGTGCGGAAGAAGCTAAAGGCTGCTTATACCTTGGTGGAATAACTCTATGCCGGCGCTCAAAGGGCCATCAGTGCTATTTCGCACAATAAACCGGCACCAACCACCATCCAAGGTACTCTGGAAAAGCTATCCATCTTGCCTGCCCGTATTGTCGAGGTGAAGAAGTCCTCCGCAAGAGCTGGCACTCTTATGGCGTTAACCCGGGCCAAGGCATGGGTTCCCGACTTTGATCCGGTGGAGGCCATGAATGGTTATCCGAGTATGAAAGAGGACGGATCTGCTTTCTCCGCTGAAGATCTTCGTGCCTTAACCAAAGATATGCGGCCTCTTGCCAGTAAGCTTGCTGATGAAGCGGATTTATCAAGGTATCACCCGGGTTATGATCTGGAGAATGTGCTGGTGGAGCGGCCGTCTTATGACATCGAAAATCTTATTCCACCCGTTCGTAAGCATACCTTCCCTCCTGACATTGAAACGTCCGAACTTATAAATGATGAAGTGTATTACCGCGCCCTTGCCAAGATTGACTGGAGCACCCCTGATTTCCAACAGCCACCAGAAGTCGTCGAAGACCCGGAACAAGCTGACCCTCAGTCTTCACAACGAGCCGAAGCAGAATCCTAAACCGGTTCCGGTTTATCTTTATATGTTGAACACTTGGTGAAAAAACTGATATTCTTTTAGGCCTGCCAGTGCCTTGTAAGAGAATAGTTGAGATGTTGTCTTTGTCCCACACTATGTGTCATGGCATTACTTTGTTTGGCAACTCCTAAATTATCTCCTGCTTGCAATGCTTTGACAGTTTTATATTACCTGTGTCTGCATAAACAATGCTAAAAATGTCCTGGCGGTTTATCACCGGACGGGTTATATTGCCTAAACACATGATCTAAGTAAATAACTTGAACTGTGTATAGAATAGAAGCACGTGCCGTACCTGTGATTAAGTGTATATGTAAACCTTAACCCGGCAGGAACAATCCAAGGTGTAAGTGTTGATGACTCCCTAGGCTCTTTGTCGGCTCATCATGAAGGCCGATCTGGGTTACAATGAACGCCGGTTTAACTGTAAATTAGTACTGGTGTTTATAACCCAGACTATAACTCTGTAAATACAGATGTAATGACAAGTTTGTAGTTATCCAGTCTTTGAATCAATGGACTTGGTTGAACAACCAATGACCTTGAAGATAAAGATTTGAGAAAACATAAAAAAAGAAAAATAAGGTTTTTGAGCAAATAAGACCATGTAGTCGAGGCTTTTTACGAGCTGCCGGGCTCCAAATTCGAGGCTTTTTATGAGCTGCCAGGCTACTGTCATTAACCATTTTAGCAAAGCCTGTTAAGATGATCCGCAATCTTTAACCAAATCATCAATGTCAAATGCTACCAATGTTCAAAATCTTATAAAGATTTGACTTGTGTAATCACTTGATGATCGTCAATTTAATGTTACCAAGTTCAGGGTCCCGAAGGATTGACTTGTGTGTACGTTCGACGGGTCATACCAGGTTTAACTAGACGGCGCGATTTACTTGATGCAGGCAGGTTAATCCGGGGTTTTAGGTGTATACAGTAAGCTTCCAAGCCGTGTTCACTACAAGAGTTTTCAACTCGCTGATGAACTTGCATCACGAGCCCCCAGGTAGCGTTTGAGCATTGCTTGTCGGGGCCTATGTTTGAGTTGTGCTAGGCATCAAACTCTCTTTTGCCCCTCATCATCATGTGGAAATTGCTGGAGCAACCAGAGCTGTGCTCTTATGATGGTCTTGATGTGGCCGCCGGTTTAAGAGGCCATATGAAACTTCCTTGCCCGCGGAAGCCCCCATGTGATTCTCTTTATGCACAGGAAAGACGGCTGACTCCTTGATTTATCAAGGGTGTCGGTTTAAGAGGCCATAGAAAACTCCCTTGCCTACGCAAGCCCCCATGTGATTCTCTTATGAAAAAGATGGCTGATACCCCGGTTTACCGAGGGCGCCGGTTTATTATATTAATCATAATATATACATTGTACATAAAGAAGAGCCTATGGCTCAAGTATAGTAAGGTCGAAGAAGAGCGATGTTCCATGGCCGCTTGGTCTCCTCCGCCGATGTACGTGAGTCCTTATGTTCTCGAACTTCGACGAGGTAGTATGATCCGTTGTGCAGATTCTTGCTGACTACAAAGGGTCCTTCCCAAGGTGGGGATAGCTTGTGCATGTCCGTCTGGTCTTGGATGAGCCGGAGCACCAGATCTCCTTCTTGAAACGTCATGGTTTTAACCCGGCGACTATGGTACCGGCGCAGGTCTTGCTGATAAATCGCCCATCGAGCTGCTGTCGTGTCCCGTTCCTCGTCCAGCCGGTCCAAGGCGTCTTGTCTTGCTTGTTCATTATTCGCTTCAACATAAGCCACCACCCGCGGCGAGTCCTGACGGATATCACTTGGGAGGACCGCCTCTGCTCCATATACCATGAAGAAAGGCGTGTACCCTATGGATCTATTAGGTGTAGTGTTGATGCTCCATAATACAGATGGCAACTCCTCCACCGAATAACCCGGTGTTCTCTGCAAAGGAACCATAAGCCGGGGTTTGGTGCCTCTCAAGATCTCTTGATTGGCTCTCTCAGCTTGGCCATTAGACTGAGGGTGAGCTACTGATGATACATCAAGTCGGATGTGCTCTCGTTGACAGAACTCCTCCATATCCCCCTTGGATAGATTGGTGCCATTATCAGTTTTAATGTTGTGTGGAAAGCCAAACTAGAAAATCACCTTTTTGATGAACTGAACCGCTGTTGCTGCATCACACTTACTGACAGGCTCCGCTTCAACCCATTTCGTGAACTTGTCCAGTGCCACTAACAGGTGGGTTTTCTTGTCTTGGGATCTCTTGAAGGGTCCAACCATATCAAGCCCCCAAGTCGCAAACGGCCAAGTAATTGGGATCATCCTCAGCTCCTGCACTGGTATATGAGCACGTCGTGAGAATTTCCAGCAAGCATCACATTTCCTGACCAAATCCTCTGCCGAGCCGTCAACCGGTAGAACCCGTGTCGGAAAGCTTTAGCCACCAACGATTTTGAACCGGCGTGATGACCGCAATCCCCTTCATGAATCTCCCTAAGAATATCACAACCTTCTTCTAATGACACACATCGTTGAAAAGCTCCAGAAATGCTGCGATGATGAAGTTCTCCATTGACAATAGTCATAGATTTAGATCGCCGGATTATCAGTCGGGCTTCGACTTCGTCCTCTGGTAACTCACCTCGGTTCATATATGCCAGGTAAGGGAGCGTCCAATCCAGAATGACATGAAGTGCTGCGACCAATTGTGCCTCCGGATCAGGAACAGCCAAGTCCTCCTCTGAAGGTAACTGCACCGATGGATTATGCAACTCATCCAAGAAGGTATTAGGTGGAACCGGTTTATGTTGGGAACCCAGCCGGCTTAGCGCGTCGGCTGCTTCATTCTTTCGCCAGTCTATATGATCCACCTGATATCCTTTGAAGTCTCCAGCGACAGCGTCCATCTCTTGTCGATATGCTGCCATGAGCAGATCCTTAGAGTCCCACTTGCCAGATACTTGTTGTGCCACCAGATCTGAATCGCCAAAGCACTTAACCCGGCTCAAGTTCATCTCCTTGGCCATCCTCAGACCATGGAGGAGAGCTTCATACTCAGCAGCATTATTAGTGCAAGGGAACATTAAACGGAGGACATAGCAGAACTTATCTCCTCGTGGGGAAGTTAACACGACTCCAGCCCCCGAGCCCTCCAATTGCCTTGAACCGTCAAAGTGAATAGTCCAGTATGTATGATCCGGCTTCTCCTTAGGTGCTTGCAACCCTGTCCAATCATTGATGAAATCCACCAGAGCTTGTTACTTTACCGTAGTACGGGGCACATACTTTAATCCGTGCGGGCTAAGCTCAATGGCCCACTTTGCAACTCGACCAGTAGCCTCTCTGTTCTGGATTGTATCCCCTAACGGAGCTGAACTGACAACGGTGATTGGGTGGCCCTAAAAATAGTGATTGAGCTTCCGGTTTGCCATGAACACTCCATACACCAGTTTCTGCCAATGTGGATATCTCTGCTTTGACTCAATAAGCAACTCACTAATGTAGTAAACCGGCCGCTGAACCGGATATTCTTTCCCTGCCTCCTTGCGCTCTACCACAATGGCAACACTTACTGCATGGGCATTAGCAGCCACGTATAACAACAGCGGCTCATTGTCAACTGGGGCAGCAAGGATCGGCGGCTCTGCCAATTGCCTCTTCAAATCCTCAAACACGGCCTCGGCAGCATCACTCCAGACGAAATGGTCTGTCTTCTTCATCATTTGATAAAGCAGGATTGCCTTCTCCCCCAAACGGTTGATAAACCGGCTGAGTGCTGCAATACGGCCGCCACACATTGGACATCGTTGATGCACGCCGGTTTAACTAGGGACATAATCGCCTTGATCATCTCCGGATTAGCCTCAATTCCTCTGTTTGACACCAAGAATCCCAAGAGCTTGCCTACCGGAACACCAAAAACGCACTTCTCCAGATTAAGCATCATTTTATAGACTCGGAGATTATCAAAGTTTCTTTCAGATAATCTATCAGTGTCTCCTCCTTCCTGGATTTTACCACAATGTCATCGACATACGCATGAACTTTCGCCCAATCTGCCCTTGAAGGCAGTTCCGCACACAACGCTGGTAGGTCGCCTGGGCACTCTTGAGCCCAAATGGCATAGATACATAGCAGAAGGCTCCAAAAGGAGTTATAAATGCTGTCTTCTCCTGGTCCTTAACTGCCATCTTAATCTGATGATAACCTGAGTATGCATCCAAAAAACTTAGCCGCTCACATCCTGTCGTAGCATCAATAATCTGATCAATACGGGGGAGAGCAAATGGATCAGTTGGGCAAGCCTTGTTCAGGTCTGTGTAATCAACACACATTCTCCAAGTGCTGTTTTTCTTAGGTACTAGCACCGGATTAGCCAACCACTCCGGATGAAAGATCTCAATTATAAAACCTGCGGCCAAGAGCCTAGCCACTTCTTCTCCAATAGCCTTGTGCCTCTCCTCATTGAAGCGGCGCAGATACTGCTTGACTGGTTTAAACTTAGGATCAATGTTAAGATTGTGCTCAGCGAGTTCCCTCGGTATACCTGGCATGTCAGAAGGCTTCCATGCAAAGATATCCCGGTTCTCACGGATGAACTCGATGAGCGAGCTTTCCTATTTCGGATCTAGGTTAGCGCTGATAGTGAACTGCTTGGATGAATCACCAGGAACAAAGTCCACCTGCTTGGTCTCTTCAACTGATTTGAACTTCATCGCCGGATCATGCTCTGTGGTTGGTTTCTTCAGCGGAGACATATCTGTCGGATCAACATTGTCCTTATAGAACTTCAGCTCCTCCTGGTCGGTTTATACCTGGTAGTAATATCCCTGACAGTGCCCTATATGAAACTTGTGTGATTTTGTGTGTAGAAGCATAATATCATGTTGTTTACATGTTTGGAGTGTGTTGCTTGATGTTTGGGTGCATCTTGCACCGTTGACATGCTTGACTTGTTTTGCTCATATATTCTAGGCCGTAGCTCCGAATTAAACAAACTTTATATGAAACTTGACTAGAATTTCATGTAGATCATCATGGTGCATGTTAACTTGCTGTTTAACAAATTGAACTTAAGGTTTGCTCAGATCTGGACCATTTTCAAAATGTTCATATGAGGGCTTACCGGAATAGTTATATGTGGTTTCCGGCCTCATTTAAACTTGTTGTTTTGTGTTGTTATTGTGTGCTTCATCCCTTGCCATGTATTGCATCATATAGACTTGTCTTGAATCATACTTGGTTGAGCATCTTGTCATGTTCTTGTGTTGTGTGTTTACCGTGTTGCTTGCTTCTTCTCGTTAGTGCTTGTTCCGTTGCGATCGTGAGGATTCGTTTGTCTACACGTGGTTCGTCTTCATGGCTTCTTCTTCGTCTACTTCATGGTTTCGTTCTTCTTCCTTGTGGGATCTCAGGCAAGATGAGCATCACCTTGGATACCTTTACTATCATTGCTATGCTAGATGTCTCGATGCTATCGTTATATGTCGCGCTACCCATCATTATTGTCAGCCCCTCTCCTTGTTGCCATGAAACCTCTAACCTTTTGACACCTTCCCAGCAAACCGTTGTTTGGCTATGTTACCCCCTTGCTCAGCCCCTCTTATAGCGTTGCTAGTTGCAGGTGAAGATGAAGATCGTTCCATGTTGGAACTTGTTGTTGGAATATCACTATATCTACTATTATTATTAACAAACCTATATACTTGGCAATGGGTGGAAGGCTTGGCCTTTTGCTCGGTGTTTTGTTCCACTCAGGCCAACTTAGGGGCCGATAAACCGACATTATGTTCCCTGATTTTGCGTTCCTTACACGGTTGGGTATATGGGGACCCCTTGACAGTTCGTCTTTGAATAAAACTCCTCCAGCAAGGCCCAACAATGGTTTTAATTTGCCTCATAATAACGACTTAATTAATTAATTAAATTTTCATATGGGGGTCGCGTCCCCGAGGATTCTTCTACATAGCAGGGGGGCCAGTGCTGATGGTGTTGGTCCCAAACAGGGGTCCTGCAGGGCCACCTTGGGGAAACCTGAGGGCTGGTTTTATATGTAGCATCACCCATCCGGTCGTGGCCTGAGACGAGATACTCTCGGCTACTATTAGGGTGTCGACATACCGGGAGGTCTTGCTGGACTTGTTTTACCATTGTCAAAATGTCTTGTGCACCGGGAATTCCGAGTCTGATCGGGCCTTCCCTAAGATAAGGGGTAATATTATTATTATCTCTGCTGATCGTGAGAGCTTGTGATGGGCTAAGTTGGGACACCCCTGCAGAGTTATGATCTTTCGAAAGCCGTGCCCGCGGTTATGTGGAGGATTGGAATTTGTTAATGTTCGGTTGTAGAAAACTTGACAGATGATCCGAAATAAAACACACAACTGTGTGAGTAACCGTGACTGTCTCTTTTCATGTTGAGAAGAGAACACGGTGGGGTTATGTTTGACTCGTAGGTAGTTCAGGATCTTTAGCGATCACTACTAGTTTGCGACCGTTTGCGTGGATGCTCATCTTATTCTTGTACTCGTAAGTTAGCCACCATATATTGCTTAGCCGCTACTGCAACCTCACCACTTAACCTCTTCCTACCCTTTAAGCTTTGCTAGTCTTGTTACCCATGGTTATGGAATTGCTGAGTCCTCGTGGCTCACAGATACTACAACAACAGTTGCAGGTGTAGGTTTCCGATGACTTGACGTGAGAGCGTTGTCCTTTGTGTTGGAGTTCTTTCTTCTTCTTCTTCGTCAGTCTTGGGTTAGGTTCCGGGTCGGCAACTTGGGATAGCAGATGGATGTCGTTGTGCTTTTCATGTTTGCATCCGTAGTCGGCTGTCTTGTATTGATGTTGTTGTATTCATGTGAATTGTATGAATTGTTGTATCCCCCATGTATGTATGTAATGGTACGATGTAACGATATCCATCTTGCTAAGCGCCCGAAATGCGGTTGTGCCCCAATCATGTAAGTGTCACGTGATCGGGATAGAATCACATCTTGGGCCTGACACCCGTGCATTGCACGGAACACCAAGATTGGGGGGTGAACGGCGCTGGCAACGGCCATTGCGCCTGATTTTTTCATGGCCTTCTAGATGTGGTGGGGAGGAGATAAGGCTGATTGTGAGAGACAAGGAGTTGTTTGTAAATAGGGAACAAGTGCGGGCATCTTTTTGCAAAACTGGAGAAGTTTGGTTTGTATGCGTCAGATCTAGATCCGATGGCTATTGGTGAAAGATGGCGGGCACAACATCATCACCAATTCAGGACCTATTTGATTCTCAGGATTGAAAACGCGGGAATAGGACACGGCAATATTACAAGTTTCAAACTGATATTACAAATGTTAGGAGTAATGTTGCACCTACGAAGAGGGAATTACTAGGAAGTTTACGTAAGAACTTTCGTTACTTTAGGTGGATGCAGCATTATCGTACAAACTAAAATCCACCGCCCTCGCAAGTCACTAATGGGCAAATAAGTTTTCGAGTCTCTGGCCACTTGATGTTTCAAAAACAAATCCAGCTTCTGCGGAGACTTTGTCATTTAGGCTTGGACGCTTGCGGTGATCAGCACGCCATTCATTGTTGCGCCAGAGAATGCCAAACCTCATTACCTTAAGCACACTTGCCTACAGAACAAAGAACCTGGCAAATTTAATCTCAGATGTGCTGCCTCGATTGTCGATCAAATCAATTTCTGTAAGATGGGGATCAAGGCATTCGATGAGATTGTTATAGTGCAACACATTTTTCACTTTCGGGTTTTTTTATCTGCAAAAGAACAGAACATATTAGAGCAGCTGGATGTATAAGATTGTCGTGTCATCAAGAGGTACCAATATCATTTGCTCATACGATAGGGTTAGCTGGCTAGTGATATTTTCTCTCTCTCTCTCTCTCTCTCTCTCTCTATCTATCTCTCTCTCTCTTTCCTCTCATTTACCTAGGAGTACATGAAGAGCTTGGGCATTTGATGCCTTCCACTATGTGGCCGATGCCATATTTCGCAAAAGTATGCCACATAATACGCATCGATGTCAAATCAAAAGATTTTGGCATCGCTCTCGCGATGTGAGAGAGTTGGCACCGCTGTGCACACAGACCCACATGTATAAACAAATCAATCAAACCAACTACACCAGCCTCTCACTCTCCCAAACAAGTGTTTTTTATTGCCTCAGTCCTCTCTCTCTCTCCCACGCAAGTGTTTTTTTCATTACGTGAGTTAATTTGGCACCGTAGTAAAGTAGGTGATCCCGATTGGGGCACCAGGTGAGCAATGGAGGGGCATCGATGCCAAATGCATCACAAGTGAATTTGGCACGTGTTTTGGCCTACATAGTGGAGGGCTGTTATAGCCCACTTTTGTATTACCTCTTACTTAGTATAAAATTTTGACCATATATTTATGTAAGCAAATGCCAATGCATTTCACTAAAAATTACACCATTTGAAATTATGTTCAAATACGAATCCAACGATATAGTTCTTAGTGACATGCATTAACATTTTGTCAGTTAAATCTATGGTCAAATTTTGATACTACAAAATAGGAAGAGTAAACCAGGACGGAGGTAGTACTTGCTCTTAGGGTAACCATAGAGTTACTGGAGTAGTCTAAGTTACTTTCCACTATGACTAGCCTAGGCTACTATAGTAGTACAACAAAAAAACGATGCAGGTGATCGCGTGAGAAAAAATACTAAAAACATTTCTTTCGGTGCAGTGCGTAGATGCAGTTTTGAACACTACACTTGTCATCGTAATTTGGGAAAATTACGAAAAATTTGAGCTACATTGTGATTACCGTTTACTAATAGGAAAGAAGTTTCACCTCGATGAGTAGCTTCTCCGTGCACGGAAAGCATGTAAGGAATCCAACAACTTGATCTAGATTGGGGCCGATAGATTTTATTGCCAAGATCTTCACTGTGCGCATAGACTGGGTCAAGCTTGTGGGAATCATTTTCTGGAAGACGGTCGTAAATACATCAAGAAGAAATTAAAAAATGTGAATTTCAAGAAGATGGAGAAAAAGATGAGTGATGTACCGTAACGATTATGGATCTAATAAAGAGTCCGGAGAATTTGGCAGACAAGTGCACCAACGCTGTCAATTTCGGCGCGTCAATCACCCTGATTTTTGTTGGACCTTCTAGATCCGATATAAGCAATCTCTCAAGGAAAGGCGCATTCTCAATGACCATAACATGGAACAGCTGGAGTGATCTCTTCCCAATTGATATCTTGTTGCGGGGCCAGCAAGACACATAAATCCATCGGAGGTTCGTCGAGGCGATGTGGAGGCTAATGAATCCGTGGATCTGCTCAAGACGAAGGTACTCGAGCGCAGTACAGCTGCGGAGCAGGTGCTCCATAGCCTTCTTCGAGATGACAACATCGAAGAGGTCGAGCTGCTTGAGTTGAGGGAGAAGAAGGGCGGGCGGGCATTAATCTGGGGAAGATAGCAGGAGCTGAAGCTGGCGCAGCGCAGCGTTGGCGCGAGGCGGAGCGCGGACGGCGATAGAGAGCGACATCGTCCAGCTTCAAAGCTGAGCTCCTCGAGTTGATCTAGGGCGGGGGATAAGAACCACTTGTCGAACTTGGCTTGGACCTTGCATTTGGTACTGAACATGCGGATGTCAAGGCGTCTGGCTGGCCCATGGGTGCGATGAAAGGATCTTGGAGACTGCAGCCATGCGTTTGCAATCCCCGTTGCAGAGGTAGTTGTCGACGGTGAGGTTGAGGGGGACGCGACGCCAGAGGGGGTGCCACCGCCGGGAGAGCAGGGCGGTCCGCACGACAGATTTGGTGGGGAGGAGGCCGATGATGATGAGCATCATGTCGTCGGGGAGGCTGCTGATGAAGTCCAGGCTAGCCGGATGCGGTTTTGGCTCGAGCCGCCTCCGCTTGTTGGCTGCCTCGCCATCCATCTCAACCGGCAGTGACGTCGGTGTACACGTGTGCTGGTGTGTGTTGTGTGCTGGGTGTGCGCGAGTGCGTCCTTCTGTGCATGCCGCCGCGTAGTGGTGAATTGTTCGCGAGTGCGTCCTCCACGCGGAAGAAGTGTGTCCTCAATGCGCCCTCAATTTACTAGCATGCGGGGTGCTACCCCGAGTGGTTTCAACTTTGCTTACTTCACCGTGTGTCAGATGGGCCTCTAGTTTACTTATTTTCACCCACTGCCACATGAGCCAACACACAAAGATACAGAACACGAGCTGACAAGGCAGCATGTGGACTGGTTGACCGGTCAACTAAACAATATATGGAGCTATACGCTGACATAGTGAGCGTATAATCCGTCGGTATAGAGTGTTCATGTGAGAGGGGAGGCCCGTGAGAGATAGCAGAGAGAGAGAGAAAGAGCTACTCCCTCCGTTTGATAATGTAGTTCCAACATTTTTCTGAAAGTCAAACTTTTGAAACTTTGACCAAGTTTATAAAGAAATTACTTATATCTACAATAACCAAGATAAATGATAGTATGAAATAAGTACATGTTGTGATGAATCTAATGATCTTTCTAGATGTAAATGTTTTTCTCCACATATACCTGGTCAAACTTTTCTGAGGTTTGACTTTTCAAAACATCCATATGCTTATGGACGTGAGAGAGTCCCTAACTAGAGAGAGAGAGAGAGTGAAATAGAAAGAGTGAGTGAAAAAAGTGTGTGTGCGTGTGTGAAAGAGACATGGACAACACTCGATAAAAGTCGAGAAAAAACGTGTGTGTCTTATGCAAACATATCACACATGCATCTTCGACAACGGAAGCAAGGTGAGGAGATAGTGTGTGGTCGTTTGCAACCGAGAGAGCAAGACCCCTAGCACCTGGCCAAGTGTGGTCCGACAAACAAGGGAGAGAGGTCGAGAGAGACGTACGAAGAAAATGCAGACATGAGGAGGAGAGAGTGTATGTTTGTCATAGAGAGATCCCCTGGAGATCGTGATGGGACTACATGGGTGGGAATCGAGTGACAAGGTGTGTGCGCGATAGAAGATACCCCAGAGATATCGATATAGATGTATGGATGGAAGGAGACAATACGTGTGTTCCTGAAGGGTAGTGAGAGATAATCATACTTAGGGGGAGTGCTTGCGCTTGTGATGGAGTGAGGGATTATGGTACTTATTAGGGGGTGCGTGTCACATAGACAGAGAACAAGGGCGGAGAGTGTTGGATGGGTCTATATGTATAGCGCGAGCGAGACATGTGTATGTGTGAACCAGGGAGATATAAAGTTTGATAGAGATTGAGGAGCCCCGATAAGGCTGAGTGGTGCGTCAGATAGCTGAGAGGGGGAAAGAGATATTCCATCCGCTCGATAATGCAGTGCATGTAATTTTTTTAGAAGTCAAACTTTGGAAGCTTTGATCAGGTTTACACAAATGTTATTTATATCTTCAATACCAAAGATACATCATACGAAACTACATCTCATGGTGAATCTAATGCTATATGTTTGCCGTTCCAGATGTAATTATTTTTCTCCACGTACATGGTCAAACTTTGTGATGTTTGACTTTTCAAAAAATCAATATGCTATGGACCGAGGAGAGTGCCTAAGTCGAGAGGGATCAAGTGCGTGTGAAGGATAATGAGAAGTGTGCAAAAAGAGTATGTGTTCGAAAGAGAAAGTGACAACAAACGATAAATTAGAGAGAGTGTGTGTGTTTTCGTTTCTTAGGCCAACATATCACGCATGCATCTCCGAGATAGAAAAGCAAGGCAAGGAGATACACAAAGATAGCTAGTGTGTGATTGTTTGCAACGGAGAGAGACACCCCTATAGCACATGTCCAATAGAGGTTTGGCCAACAAGGAACAAAGGTAAAGAGGGACACATGGAGAACATGGACGCATGGGGAGGGCGAGAGGGTGTGTTTGTGATAGAGAGACCCCCTCGAGATCGTGAGGGGACTATATGGGTGGGAGATCGAGGGAGGTGTGTGTGCGATAGAAAGATGCCCCGAGAGAAATCGAGATAGACCATGCACATGTTTGTGATGGAGACTAAGATTAGCTAGTCATATACATATAGGGGGACTGCGTGTGCCTACAATTGAGTGAGAGACCATCATACTCGGCTAGCTAGGCATGAGATTGTGTGTGTGTGCGTGTGAAATGGAGAGAGAACGAGGGAGAGAGATAGAGTTTTAGATGGGCCTATCGAGTGCGAGTGAGATATGCATGTGTATGTGTGACCCAGGTAGATGGAGAGTTTGAGAGAGGGGGGGAAGAGCTCCGAGACGACAGAGTGGTGCGTGGGAGAGTTACAGGCAACGAGCCGAGAAATTTGTGTGCGTACGATGAGTGCAGCCAAGATATCTAGCTTGGATTAGAGAATCATACATGGTGTGCGAGAGAGACCTATAGATGGAGTATATATGCATGCGAACTAGAAAGACCCCCCCCACGCACACACACAAAGAGAGGGAGAGATGGAGAGAAAGAGAGAGAACCAACAAGGGAGATATAAAGTTTGAGAGAGATTGAGGAGCCCCGATAAGGCTGAGTGGTGCGTCAGATAGCTGAGAGGGGGAAAGAGATATTCCATCCGCTCGATAATGCAGTGCATGTAAATTTTTTAGAAGTCAAACTTTGGAAACTTTGATCAGGTTTACACAAATGTTATTTATATCTTCAATACCAAAGATACATCATACGAAACTACATCTCATGGTGAATCTAATGGTATATGTTTGCCGTTCCAGATGTAATTGTTTTTCTCCACGTACATGGTCAAAATTTGTGATGTTTGACTTTTCAATAAATCAATATGCTATGGACTGAGGAGAGTGCCTAAGTCGAGAGGGATCAAGTGCGTGTGAAGGATAATGAGTAAGTGTGCAAAAAGAGTATGTGTTCGAAAGAGAAAGTGACAACAAACGATAAATTAGAGAGAGTGTGTGTTTTTTCGTTTCTTAGGCCAACATATCACGCATGCATCTCCGAGATAGAAAAGCGAGGCGAGGAGATACACAAAGATAGCTAGTGTGTGATTGTTTGCAACAAAGAGAGACACCCCTATAGCACATGTCCAATAGAGGTCTGGCCAACAAGGAACAAAGGTCGAGAGGGACACATGGAGAACATGGACGCATGGGGAGGGCGAGAGGGTGTGTTTCTGATAGAGAGACCCCCTCGAGATCGTGAGGGGACTATATGGGTGGGAGATCGAGGGAGGTGTGTGCGCAATAGAAAGATGCCCCGAGAGAAATCGAGATAGACCATGCACATGTTTGTGATGGAGACTAAGATTAGCTAGTCATATACATATAGGGGGGACTGCGTGTGCCTACAATTGAGTGAGAGACCATCATACTCGGCTAGCTAGGCATGAGATTGTGTGTGTGCGTGTGAGATGGAGAGAGAACGAGGGAGAGAGATAGAGTTTTAGATGGGCCTATCGAGTGCGAGTGAGATATGCATGTGTATGTGTGACCCAGGTAGATGGAGAGTTTGAGAGAGAGGGGGAAGAGCTCCGAGACGACAGAGTGGTGCGTGAGAGAGTTACGGGCAACGAGCCGAGGAATTTGTGTGCGTACGATGAGTGCACCCAAGATATCTAGCTTGGATTAGAGAATCATACATAGTGTGCGAGAGAGACCTATAGATGGAGTATATATGCATGCGAACTAGAAAGACCCCCCCCCCCACGCACACAGACAAAGAGAGAGAGAGAGATGGAGAGAATTAGAGAGGACCAACAAGGTTTGTGTGTTGGATGCGTGCGACAGAATTGAAGATTGTCGGAGAGAGAGAGAGAGAGAGAGAGAGAGAGAGAGAGAGAGAGAGAGCAGGAGTCTGGGAGAGGGGGAGGTCGCGTTTTATGCCTCAAACACTGATATAAACCATGTTTCGATATAAACTTACATTCAAATATTTAAATTGGAGAACATGTTGTCTGCAATCCACACAAGAAATGCGTATATCAAACAAGTTCATTAATTTGATTTTGAACATGTTCATGGAGTACTATAATACTGTACAACATGCTATTCGATTGAGGTGTTCAATTTTGAATTTAGTTCACTATTTTGACGTGGTGAACGAGCTATTTCATTGAATCGAGATATTTCATTTTGGGTTTGATTCCCGTTTTTGAGTGGGTCAACTATTTGTCATATAGTAAATCGCTAGCAACGAGCATCTAAAAACACATTACTCCCGAGCATCATCTCTCCATCTAAAAAAGAAGTGGCAAGCTAATATTTTTAAATTTGATTCGAATCGACTTGGTAAGGTAGACGTGGATGCTCGTTCTCCCAAATTTTGAACGAACCGTCAAACATCCTCTGCTCGGTGGAATTCGCCCGAGAAAATAAATGGGAGACGCGAAATTACCGTCCTATGTGGGAGACGCATTAATTGGCCCTTTGTGCATCGAGGGTAGGTTTGTAACTTCATCTAAGCACGACTTCTCCTCGGCCGAAATGACATGTGCCGAATAATTCATAAACCATGGTCGGCAAAACACGCTCTCCTCGCCCGAAATAGCTCGCGCCCACTATTTCAAAACATGCTCTCCTCGCCCGAAATCGCTTGCGCCCACTATATTTCAAAACATGCCCTCCTCGGCCAAAATCGCTCCCGCCCACTATTTGGGGAGAAGCAAAGTTACTCTACTATCCCCGACCCTCAGTACACAGACCTAAGCCGAGAAGCCTAAAGGCAGGGGTAGAATTGTAACTTCCCCTCACATTTCGGACAAATGCGTCCATAAAACATGGTTCCACTCGCCTCCCTATTCCCCCCACCCATTCATACCTCGTGGACGCCAAATCACCTTCTCCTCGGAAGCTCCCTTCTCCCGAGCCGCGCAACCTCAGCCCCTCCTCCATGGCCCCCCCACCGCACCAATTTCACAGCCGCCCTCCTCCCTAATGCAGGAGACGCTATCCATTTGTCGTCGTGCACTGGGCCGTGCGCCTCTTATTCCGTGCTGCTGGAGCTGCCTCGACGATGGCCGCGTGAACCGTACCGGAGCCGATTCACCCCCGCCGTTGTTCACGGTGCCGGAGCGGCTCCAACCTCAGGTCCATCCAGAGTCCCGACGCTCCTTCTGTAACATCCCAAATTTTCAATTTGGAATGTTATACATAGATCATACTGCATTGCATATTTCTTTGCATTTTGTGCATGGCGATCCTCAAAAATTCTAAGCAACTCAAGGACCTACGGAGAGAGTTGGGAATTCTACCGTTTTTGTATTTGAGTTTACTCGAATACCAGTACGAGTATAGCGTTGGTTTTAATTATTTTCTCTCGTAAAAATATTTCTTAATAAAATATATGTGCGGAGATAACATGAGTTATCCAAAATAACAGAAATATTGGAGGAAAAATATTAAAATCATTGTTGGTATTTATTCGGATTTATTTGTAATTTTATTTGCATAGGAAAAATACGCGTTTTTCAAAATTTCATTTAGGTCCGGCAAAAATGTTCACTTTATCCTAAATATTATTAGAGGACGGTGAAAATTTATTTCAGAATATCCGGACTTCGTTTAGTATTTTTTCCCCCGTTTTGCTACAACTGGACTAGTTTAAAAAAAAAGGGAATCGACTCCGGGCCATAAGCGGCTAGGACTCCCTAGCCGGGGCCTTTATAAGGCGCCGCCGCTGCCCCGCCAGCCCCAAGCCATCCCGAGCCGCCAGCCCTAGTTGCCGCCTCGAGCCCCGTGCCGCCGCCGCCCTTTGCGCCGACGCCGGAGCAAGTCGCCGCCGCCGCCGCCCTTTGCGCCGCTGCCGGAGTGAGTCGCCGCGCCGCCGCCGCTCGCCGCACCGCGCCGCCGCCGCCGGACCCGCCGCCGCCGTCCGCCGGAGTTCGCCGCCGCCGAGGTAGTTGCCGCCGCCGCCGTCGGTTTTTCTTAAAGAACCGATCGGTTTTTTTAGAAACCCTAGATCCGCTTTTTTTGTTTATATCCGTTTTTCTCCGGTTTAGTTATTTAGCGGACGTTCGTCCGTACGTTCGTTTTAACAAATGTTGTTCGCCCGTTAGCCGCAGACAGGGAACTTCGTTAGCCTATTCGTCAGTTTTCTTTATCGGGGTATTTATCCGCGATTATTCCGATCGTGATTTCTGCCCTGATCTTTATCAGGTGATTCAAAATCCCAGATCTTCGCCTCGACGCCCTCTTTCCGTTTAACCAACTTGAACAAAGTTTTGCTACTGTAAAATTTGACCCTAGATCAAACTAGTAAACGAACCTCGTTTCTTTCACAGTTTGAGTTTCGTTGCTTCTTTCGATTTGATTCTTTTTGCACACCGGAGTTCTTAAGTTGAACTTTCTAGTTAGATCTCGTCTTTTGGAGTTTCGTTTGTGCATCATTGATTGATTGCTTATGTATGCTATTGTTTGCTTGCGATAGAATACCCGGACTGTGAATCGTGCTACTACGAGTCTCTAGGTTTTGCGAATCATCAGCAAGGCAAGTAACACTTTGATCATACCCTTTTATTACCCAGTTTTTATGCATTAGATCAAACCCTCACACATTGCATGAGTAGGATCTCTTAATTTGTGGGTCTGGGAAGTAGATTGAGGTAGAACCTATTACGTGCATTATTTTCAAACCCTTGGGAGTTACTTCTATGTTTTGCTTAAGTTGTCATGCTATGCTCGTAGACGTGGTTGGGTTTGAGTGAAATCCATGATAGATGTGAGATGCTAATTAATAGTTGAACTTAAGGTGGCTACTTGAATACACACCTGGGTGGATTGGTTCTAGGGCACCTGGAGAATCCAGTGTTATCCCAGGAAATCCCGGAGTGCCGTGTGATTGTCCTATGGAATGCCACCCAGGCTCAAAGGGATCATAAAACTATTCGTGCTAGAAACTTCCGTGTGCAGCCACAATGCCATTATGGGCTCTGGCATAGTATGAGTAAGTTGTGTGAGCTCTTTCAGTGGTGGACTAGCAGATGTAGGGGAAAGTAGGTGTACGGTTCTTCCCGGGGTAAAGAGTAAATGCTTATGAAAGACTCTGTCTCGGTCATCTGTTTCTCAAACACCATGCAGTGCGAGAAATCAAACGAAGCAGATTGAGTCTAATGGGAAAAAGTGCACAAACCTCTGCAGAGTGTACAAACTGATCATGATTAGACGTGTCCCCGGTTATGGACAAATCTTGAGTATCTGGTACTTGAATTATTAGTTGATCTCATCACTCTAAAGTTAAATTTGTTGGGTTAATGATTACTTTAATTTGGGATTGAGTTGGAGGTACCCTCTCAATGATGTTTCAACTACCATGATAGTTAAAATAAAATTTATTCCTTTGTGGTAGGGAAAAATTGGCTTTACGCAAAACTTTAACCCTAGAGCCTCCACCAGTCAAATATGCATATAGTGTTAGCCTTTATTTCTGCTACTTGCATCTTCTGTGTTATCTCGCCAGCATATTCCATGTGCTGGCCCGTTTCGGGCTGCAACATGTTACGTTGCAGACTTTTCAGACGAGGAGTAAGATGTTCTAGGTCGTTTGGCATGCACTCAGCTATGCCGTTGGAGTTGATAGACTCACTTATCTTCCAAGCCTTCCGCTGTTATTTTGTTAGATGGCCTTATGCCATAGACTTTTGTAATAAGTTCTCTTTGGAGACATTCGATGTAATAAGTGTGTGATTGCCACTCTATTATAAATCCTTCAAGTACTGTGTGTGTCAGCATTACCGATCCAGGGATGACACTGAAACACAGAGACTTCGGTCCATTCGGATCGTGGTCGCGACAAGATGGTATCAGAGCACACGCTGACTGTAGGACACGACCACTAAGATAAACCCTAGGTCACTCTTCTCTACTCATTTTTGACTTCTCTCCATTTTCTACTTCTTTAGGATGGTGGACCCAAGGAACAAGTTCACGCAACCGGATGAAGACACACCTTTTGGACGACACTTGAAGGAAGTCGCTAGGTACCTGAACATAGGAATAAAAAGCTTTACTGGGACCTACACCACCACTTTACCAGAAGAGGAGCGATGGAGCATTTAAGTTCAAATCCCCGGGAGAACCTTCGCACCATCCACTGAGCCAATGGAGTTTTCTTTTGATGCACCAACTTGGAGCCTAGGCAAGAGTATGGCAGCCCACATCACTATGGGAAGGATCGGAGAAGTCTACAAGCAAGAGCTGAAGGACACTATCTATCAGATTTGTGGACGCCGAGACGAGCGTTGGGACATGATCAGCACCCGGAAGGACAGGTCCATTGCAGTGTTCATCCAGGAGTTGAACCAGCACATTCGACGACAGGAGCACCAGATGTGCGCAGTGATGATAGATTTGAAGAAGGCACTAAACATGAATTTGGAGCTAGAAGAAGAACTCAAGTCTACTCGTGATGGATACTAGGAGGATATGTTGATACTAGTGGAGAAGAATGATGATTTGACAAGGAAGCTAGGAGTATTCATGGGAGATCCAGCACTAGGAGGAGAAGAAGAGGAAGAAGAACCCCAGGAGATTCGTTCTGAAGATTAAATCATCATCGACGACACAGATTCAAACCCCGATGATACGATGACGAAGACTATGAAGATGAAGCTGGAGCAGACATCATGGAATCTTCCGCCGATCAAAATTTCTAGATGACCACCCTATGACTAGTAGTTTTCTCCCCCCACAAAGTAGTATTTAGAGCACTTTTGTAACGTTAGTTAGATCTCGTAAGACCTTGCTTGAAATTGATTGGTGTGATATGATTGTGTTTGTCTCATGTGCATATGGGTAGTGATTTTCCCTTAGACCTCATTTCTATTCTAATCTCTTCCCTCTACACCATCAGATGCGTCCGAGACGTGAGCCAGAATTTCAGCTTCCCCCGGAGCTCACTCAGTTGATCCAGCAGCAGAACACTTTGATGCAACTTCTTGTCCAGAACACTCAGTACAACCAGAATAACAACAACAACCCTCCACCACCACCACCTGTGGACAACCTGACACGTTTCTTAAGGTTGCAACCACTGGTGTTTGCTAGCAGCATTGAACCAATAGTTGCTAATGACTGGCTGCGCAAGATTGGAAGGGATTTGACCACCGCAAATTGCTCGGATGCTGAGAAAGTGCGATTTGCCGCACACCAGTTGTCTGGACCAGCCGCAGCATGGTGGGAGAATTACACAACCACTTTCCCTATAGCCAATGTCACTTGGGATCAGTTTCAGCAAGCTTTCCGTACTGCCCATGTCTCAACTGGAGCTATGAACATGAAGAAGCAGGAGTTTCGCAACTTGCGCCAAGGAAATCGCACTGTGGCCAGTACGTGGATGAGTTTAGTACCCTATCTCATTATGCCCCAGATGATGTGGCCACAGATGCCACTAAGCAAGAGAGATTTATGGAAGGGCTAAGTGATGAGATGAGCGTACAGTTGCTGGTGGCAACTTTCAACAACTACCAGGAGTTGGTAGAAAAAGCTCTTATGATTGAAGGGAAGCAGCAGCAGATTGAGAGCCGCAAGAGGAAGTATGGACAAGGAAGGAATAATTCTGGAGCCCAGCAGAAGCCCCGATTCACTCCGAATTCGGGAGGATACACCCATAACCATGGAAGCCACACCCACATTGGAGGAAGTTCCCACAACCACAATGGCTCCAAGAATGGGAATGGGAATGGAGCAAACAATAATCAGAATTGCTCTACTCCGTCCACACCCGCCAAGAAGGATTTCAGCCACATCACCTGTTTCAAGTGCGGGAAGAATGGACACTATGCCACGGACTGCCCTGAGGCTAAGAATGGGAACGACAATGGAAGTGCCGGGAAGAAGCCCAACCCATTCAACAATGGACAAGTGAACCACGTGACCGTAGAGGAAGTTGAAGAACAACCAGATGCGGTGATCGGTAAGTTTTTGGTTAAGTCATTTACCGCAGTAGTTCTTCTCGATACTGGTGCAACACATTCATACATTTCAAGGGGATTCATAAATAGACATAAGTTGTCCACCAGAGTCCTTATGGCCCCCATGTTAGTAAGTTCACCCGGAGCGGAATATATGGCAAATCAAGGATGTTTTCAGATGCCATTGACCATTGGACGACATGTTTTCCCCTCAGACCTAATAGTTTTGGAGTCCCAAGGATTGGATGTGATATTGGGTATGGATTGGCTATTGATGTATGGAGGGAACATCGATTGTGCCAGCAAGTCTATTTTGCTCACCACCCCGGAGGGAAAAAAGATTAAGTATGTATCTAGGCATTCGCCTATACGGACACAAGTACATTCTCTCACGAGGGTTGTTCAGGAGGAAGTGCCGGTAGTAAAGGATTACCCGGATGTGTTTCCAGAGGAGTTACCAGGCATGCCACCGGATAGAGATATTGAGTTTTTGATTGAGCTGTTGCCTGGCACCGGACCAATATCAAAGAGACCGTATCGGATGCCAGCGAATGATCTGGAGGAGATCAAGAAGCAGATTAAGGAGTTATTGGAGAAAGGTTTTATTCGCCGGAGTACATCACCTTGGGGAGCCCCAGTGCTTTTGGTCGAGAAGAAGGATGGATCAATAAGAATGGTCGTTGATTATCATGCACTGAATGAAGTGACTATTAAGAATAAGTACCCGCTGCCGATGACCAATGATTTGTTTGACCAACTCCAGGGAGCGAAAGTATTCTCCAAGATCGATCTACCATCTGGATACCACCAATTGAAGATCCGAGAGAAGGATATACCTAAGACAGCCTTCACCACAAGGTACGGCCTATATGAGTATACGGTTATGTCATTTGGATTGACTAACGCCTCTGCCTACTTCATGAGTATGATGAACAAGGTGTTCATGGAGTTCTTGGATAAGTTTGTCGTAGTATTCATTGAAGATATTTTGGTGTACTCAAAGAATGAGGAGGAACACGAGGAGCACTTGTGTTTGGTACTAGAGAAGCTGAGAGAACATCAGTTGTATGCCAAGTTTAGCAAATGTGAGTTTTGGTTGAAGGAAGTCGGATTCCTAGGACATGTTATATCGGGAGAAGGTATAGCAGTGGACCCCGTCAAAGTGCAGGCAGTCACTGAGTGGGTGGCACCCACTTCAGTTGGAGAGATCCGCAGTTTTCTTGGACTCGCGGGATATTACTGGAGATTCATAGAAAATTTCTCCAAGATTGCTAAGCCAATGACGACATTGTTGAAGAAGGAGACAAAGTTTGATTGGACTGAAGAGTGTGAAGAAAGTTTCCAGGAGTTGAAGAAACGGTTGACCACAGCCCCAGTGCTGATATTGCCAGATATACGCAAGGATTTCCATGTGTACTGTGATGCGTCACGCTTAGGACTTGGAGGATTACTTATGCAGGATAGAAGATTTGTTTCTTATGCATCCCGTCAACTACGACGCACGATCTGGAGTTAGCAGCTGTAGTACACACTCTCAAAACCTGGAGACATTTCCTTATTGGAAATCATTGTGGTGTGTATACGGATCACAAGAGTTTGAAGTATATTTTCACTCAGAAGGAGCTGAACCTCAGACAGAGGAGATGGTTGGAGCTTATAAAGGATTATGATATGAAGCTACACTATCACCCAGGAAAGGCCAATGTTGTTGCAGGCGCTCTGAGCCGGAAGAGTTATGCAAATACCTTAGTAAAAGGGGGATTGCCCCAGGAGATAGTAGAAGATCTCAGGGAGCTTCGTTTGGAGATAGTTCCTAGAGGTTTTGTCGCAAATTTGGAGGTTCAGTCAACATTGCTAGGGAAGATACGCGAAGCCCAGAAGAATGACAAAGAGATTGCCGAGATGAAGAAGAGGATGAGTGAGGATGAGCACGACACTTTGTGGTTTGAGGATCGAATCTATGTGCCCAACGACCCGGAGATCATGAAATTGATACTGCAAGAAGCACATGATTCGCCATATTCGATACACCCCGGAAACACCAAGATGTATTTGGATTTGAAGGAACGTTTCTGGTGGACGGGAATGAAGAAGGATATTGCTGAGTATGTAGCCGTATGTGATGTATGCCAGAGAGTAAAAGCAGAACATCAGAAGCCTGCGGGATTGCTACAGCCTATGCCGATGCCCGAATGGAAGTGGGAGAAGCTTGGCATGGATTTTATCACCGGATTGCCCAAGACCAAATCAGGATATGGCTCGATCTGGGTAGTAGTGGACCGTTTGACCAAAGTAGCCCACTTTATCCCTGTGAAAACCACATACACCAGTGCGAAGTTGGCCAAGATATACATGACCAGGATCGTATGTCTGCACGGAGTTCCGAGGACCATTGTATCAGATAGAGGAACACAGTTCACCTCAAAGTTTTGGCATCAACTACAGCAAACTTTGGGAACGAGGCTGGAATTCAGCACAACTTTTCATCCACAGACCATCGGACAGACCGAGAGAGTCAACCAGATTCTGGAGGACATGTTGAGAGCTTGTGCACTAGATTACGGATCCAGTTGGGATGATAATTTGCCCTATGCTGAGTTCTCATACAACAGCAGTTACCAGGCTAATTTGAAGATGGCACCGTTCGAAGCATTCTACGGAAGGAGATGCCGAACGCCGTTAATGTGGGATGAAGTTGGAGACCGACAGTTGTTTGGACCAGATTTTATCAAAGAGTCTGAAGAAAAGGTTAAGCTAATTCGAGATAAATTGAAGGTAGCTCAGTCCAGGCAGAAGAGTTATGCAGACTCGAAGCGCAAGGAGATAGCTTACGAAATCGGAGACAGAACGTACCTGAGAGTATCGCCCCTGCGAGGAGTTAAACGTTTCGGAGTTAAAGGAAAACTAGCCCCGAGATTTGTGGGACCTTACCGTGTTTTGGAACGCATGGGAGAGATTGCCTATAAGTTGGAGTTGCCCAAAGGATTGTCAGGAGTGCACGATGTGTTTCATGTTTCGCAGCTTAAGAAGTGCCATGCGGAGATGTCCGGTATCCCGCTTAGAGACACGGTACCCCTGGAATCAATTCAGTTGGATAGCAATCTGACTTATGAGGAGAAGCCTGTTAAGATTCTCGAGTTTTCGAGCAGAGTCACCCGCAGTAAGGTTATCAAGTTTTGCAAAGTTCAGTGGAGTCACCACATCGAGGAAGAAGCCACCTGGGAACGAGAAGATGATCTACGCAAGGACCACCCACACCTGTTCTCTAGCCAAGCCGAATCTCGAGGGCGAGATTCATTCTAAGGGGGGTAGGTTTGTAACATCCCAAATTTTCAATTTGGAATGTTATACATAGATCATACTGCATTGCATATTTCTTTGCATTTTGTGCGTGGCGATCCTCGAAAATTCTAAGCAACTCAAGGACCTATGGAGAGAGTTGGGAATTCTACCGTTTTTGTATTTGGGTTTACTCGAATACCGATACGAGGATAGCGTTGGTTTTAATTATTTTCTGTCCTAAAAATATTTCTTAATAAAATATATGAGCGGAGATAACATGACTTCTCCAAAATAACAGAAATATTGGAGGAAAATATTAAAATCACTTTTGGTATTTATTCGGAATTATTTGCAATTTTATTTGCATAGGAAAAATACGCATTTTTTAAAATTTCATTTAGGTCCGGGAAAAATGTTCACTTTGTCCTAGATATTATTAGAGGACGGTGAAAATTTATTTAGGAATTTTTGGACTCCGTTTAGTATTTTTTTCGCCCGTTTTGCTACAACAGGACTCGTTTTTTTAATAAAAAAAGGGAACCGACTCCGGGCCGTAACCGGCTAGGACTCCCTAGTCGGGGCCTTTATAAGGCGCCGCCGCCGGCCCGCCAGCCCCAAGCCGCCCCGAGCCGCCAGCCCTAGCCACCGCCTCGAGCCCCGCGCCGCCGCCGCCCTTTGTGCCGCCGGCGGAGCAAGTCGCCGCCGCCGCCGCCCTTTGCGCCGCCGCCGGAGCGAGTCGCCGCGCCGCCGCCGCCGCTCGCCGCTTGCCGGACCCGCCGCCGCCGTCCGCCGGAGTTCACCGCCGCCGCCGCCGTCGGTTTTTCTTAAAGAACCGATTGGTTTTTTTAGAAACCCTAGATCCGTTTTTTTTAGATCGGTTTTTCTCCGGTTTAGTTATTTAGCGGACGTTCGTCCGTATGTTCGTTTTAACAAACGTTGTTCGCCCGTTAGCCGCAGACAGCGAACGTTCGTTCGTTAGCCTGTTCTTCAGTTTTATTTATCGGGGTATTTATTCGCGATTATTCCGATCGAGATTTCTGCCCTGATCCTGTTTTTGGTTTTACTTTTCGCTGGAGAGTCGGAATCAGGTGATTCAAGATCCCAGATCTTCGTATCGACGCCCTCTTTCCGTTTAACCAACTTGAACAAAGTTTTGCTACTGTAAAATTTGACCCTAGATCAAACTAGTAAACGAACCTCGTTTCTTTCGCAGTTTGAGTTTCGTTGCTTTTTTCGATTTGATTCTTTTTGCAAGCTGGAGTTCTTAAGTTGAACTTTCTGGTTAGATCTCATATTTTGGAGTTTTGTTTGTGCATCTTTGCTTGATTGCTTATGTATGCTATTGTTTGCTTGTGATAGAATACCCGGACTGTGAAGCGTGCTACTACGAGTCTCTAGGTTTTGCGAATCATCGGCAAGGCAAGTAACACTTTGATCATACCCTTTTATTACCCAGTTTTTATGCATTAGATCAAACCCTCGCACATTGCATGAGTAGGATATCTTAATTTGTGGGTCTGGGAAGTAGATTGAGGTAGAACCTATTACCTGCATTATTTTCAAACCCTTGGAAGTTACTTCTACGTTTTGCTTAAGTTGCCATGCTATACTCGTAGATGTGGTTGGGTTTGAGTGAAATCCATGACAGATGTGAGATATAATTAATGGTTGAACTTAATGTCGCTACTTGAATACACATCTGGGTGGATTGGTTGCAGGGCACCTGGAGAATCCAGTGTTGTCCCAGGAAATCCTAGGGTGCCATGTGATTGTCCTATGGAATGCCACCCAGGCTCAAAGGGATCATAAAACTATTCATGCTAGAAACTTCCGTGTGCAGCCACAATGCCATTAAGGGCTCTGGCATAGTATGAGTAAGTTGTGTGAGCTCTCTCAGTGGTGGACTAGCAGATGTAGGGGAAAGTAGGTGTATGGGTCCAACCGGGGTAAAGAGTAAATGCTTCTGAAAGACTATGTCTCGGTCATCCATTTCTCAAACACCATGCAGTGCGAGAAATCCAACGGAGGAGATCGAGTCTTGTGGGGAAAAGTGCACAAACCTCTGCAGAGTGTACAAACTGATCATGATTAGCCGTGTCCCCGGTTATGGACAAATCTTGAGTATCTGGTACTTGAATTACTGGTTGATCTCATCACTCTAAAGTTAAATTTGTTGGGTTAATGATTACTTTAATTTGGGATTGCGTTGGAGGTACCCTCTCAATGATGTTTCAACTAACATGATAGTTAAAATACAATGTATTCCTTTGTGGTAGGGAAAATTGGACGCAAAACTTTAACCCTAGAGCCTCCACCAGCCAAATATGCATATAGTGTTAGCCTTTATTTCTGTTACTTGCATCTTCTGTGTTATCTCGTCAGCATATTCCATGTGCTAACCCATTTCGGGCTGCAACATGTTATGTTGTAGACTTTTCAGATGACGAGTAAGACGTTCTAGGTCGTTTTTCATGCACTCAGCTATGCCGTTGGAGTTGATGGACTCACTTATCTTCCAAGCCTTCCGCTGTTATTTTGTTAGATGGCCTTATTCCATAGACTTTTGTAATAAGTTCTCTTTGGAGACATTCGATGTAATAAGTGTGTGATTGCCACTCTGTTATAAATCCTTCAAGTACTGTGTGTGTCAGCATTACCGATCCAGGGATGACACTGAAACACAAAGACTTCGGTCCATTCGGATCGTGGTCGCTACAGCTTCCCCGTAGCCGTCGACCGTCGCGCCATCGCTGTTTCCCTGCCGCCGGTGGCCACCGCAACCGCACCGGCCTCACCGACTCAGCAGTTAGACCTGCCTACTTCACCATGCCACCAGATAAGTAGTACCCTCATCTCAAATCACTTTATTTAGGCGTCGGTTGTCTGATTTTTTATTCTGGGCCAATCGATTCCCATTGCGAAGCAGCACCCCTCTAGGCGGCAGAGCTCCTAGGCTACCGGTTGGCTGGTGTCTAACGTAAGGGTGTGGGGCCGCAAGTTCACTGCGGAAGCAGCGCTTAGATGGCTATCTTAGAGTTGCGTGGGTTCAAGGTACTGCCACCGCCGGATCTGGATGACGGGGAGTCTTTGTGGATTGGCCCGGGGGCGGCCTAACCACGGCAGTGCGGTGGGGCGGGGAGCGGGGTTTTGGCCTGGGCCACGGATGGCAGAGGCAAACTGCTCTGTCGTTGGTCGCTGGCTCTTCGGGGAAGATTCCTAACAGTGTCGGACGGGAGGCACAAGACGGCCATCAAGCCATCCAGCGTAGATCAGATAGTACCAAAATAAAATAAAATCGTGTGACCCCAATTTAGTCTCAGTCAACAGACGTGCGACCACTCTCGTACCTTGCTGTTGATCTCTTAGTGTATTTCTTCAGATCAAAGAGATGTGTCGTTCTTAATATTATGCGTTATCTGCATCTTCAGCCACACCGTCTTCCGACTCACCGCAGCTGCTCCAACAAGGGAAGCATACACCAGAAGGGAGCTATAGTCCCCACTCTACAGTTCCCTGCATCGAATGCGCGTGCCGGACATGGACATCCACAACAACTGCAGGGCCATCGACAAGTCGGCACATGATGCTCACTCCTATGGATGGCGGCCAGATAGGTTGTACCCTCATCTTACTTTCGTGCAACATTTATGGCTTTGTTATTCATCTAAGCTTGGAAAATAGATTATCACATTTCACTGTATATTCATGTTGATCTCTTACGGGTCTTGTTTAGGAGTTAACGTTGTTACATAGTTCAGCTAAGATACTTGTTCTTTAGGTAACGCTGTTCCATAGTTATCATCCATCAGCCAATGCTATCCCACAGGCTGGTGATTATAGTATTATACCACTTCTAGTATTACCTATGTTGTTCTCTAATACTTTTGTGTGCCATCTAATACTTTACAAATGATACATATTTTGTAGCTTTCATCTGTGTTCTCCCTTTAGCTTTTGAGACCTGTTGCTACTAGTTAACCCCAGTCCTACTATTTATGTCGTCCCCTACATGCACTCATTACGTAAATCTAACTACTAGTGGTCTTCCATGCATGTCAGATATAATTGCACACATTGATATATCCACAAGAACCTCACAGAGCAATGTAAAGGCCAATAAACTTGATGTCAATGATACCCAATATGATGGAACATGTAAAGGAAGTTCTTCAGAAGACTTGCAGAAAGATGTTGAATCCTCTTCACCCCACAAGGTCCTTGCTCTAACTTGGCCCGTGATATGGGTACAACATGCATATAATGTCCTGGAGTGTATCTACTCTGTTGCAATGCCATGTGCTTAGCATGCTGATCATGCATGTAAATATGTCATGCCTTCCTGTTTTTCATTACCTATTCCATTCATGATAACATGTTTTTGAATTCAAGTACTGTCATTCTACTCTATCGCAATGCCATCTGCTTAATTTGGACATCATGCTTCTGAATATCTTATGCATTGTTATTCATCAGTATGTACTTCATCTGTCTACCATACCATGTTTTTTTACATTGAAGTGTTGTTCTAGTGCTCTGTTGCAATGTCATCTTAGTTTCCCAATCATACACGTGTATGTTGCCTTAGTTTTTTCTGTACGTATTCCGCTAGCATACAGTTTTATATTCAACTAGTGTTTTTTACTGTGTTGTCCTGTCGTATCCCTTGCTCTTACACCATACTCCCACCGTCCAGATTACATGTTGCCGAAGTGGATAAAAAATGATGTATCTAGAACTGAAATACGCTTAGACCCATCCATTTTTTCCAGATAGAGGGAATGCATGTCAATATGTCATGCCTTTCTATTCTTCAGTACCTATTCCATCTCTCTGTTGTAGCATGTTTTATAATTGAAGCACCATTCTTCTATACAAGGCATGCAAGGGGAAGACGACTATGTTAGAATCTGAAGGGTTACAAACCATGTCTTCGCAATAGATCTAAATGCCAGGAGATAATAAACCAACTCCAGTTTTTATAGATACTGCTCCAGCACAGAGAAACCCAACTCCTACTGAGAATAAGAAGATTCCAGTGGCGAAAGAATTAGTCCGCTCCAGTCCTTCAATAGTCAGAATCTGAAGGGTTACAAACCATGTCTTTGCAATTGATCTAAACACCAGGAGATAATAAACCAACTCCAGTTTTTATAGATATTGCTCCAGCACAGAGAAACCCAACTCCTACTGAGAATAAGCAGATTCCAGTGGCCAAAGAACTAGTCCGCTCCAGTCCTTCAAAAATATGTCAACTCCATTCTAAGAAGCGTGTGTGTATCCTTGCATCATGAAATTTTATAGCATGCTGATCATATTTTCTACATGTTTCTTACTCATCTGTCTTTTAGAAAATAAGCTTAACAGACAGAAGAATTTCTGCAATGGTATCGTCTATGAGGAAAGATTCCTGCAGGAATTCTCTGTACTCCAATGCAGATGTAAGTACCTGTTATATATCACTATATTTTTACATCAGCATGTATTTTGTTAATCGGCGTGAATCCAACCTTTATCTGATCTAAATTTAGTTGTAGCAAAATGTATGATTAAAGGCCACAATGTTGATTTTTGTAAGGAAAACTGCCTGGTAGTTTTGCATCCTGAGCTGCATGAGTGTACTATCTCATATCAGTGGGTTTGATTACTTTGGTTCTGCAGTGGGTTTTCAGAGTTTTTTTACAGTGTTGTCCTGTTGTATCCCTAGCTCTTACATCATACTCCCTCCGTCTGGATTACATGTCACAGAAATGGATTAAACTGGATGTATCTAGAACTTAAATACGCCTAGACCCATCCATTTATTTCCAGATGGAGGGAACACATGTCACTATGTCATGCCTTTCTATTCTTCAGTGCCTATTCCACCTTTGCTGTAACATGTTTTATAATTTAAGCACCATTCTTCATGCAAGGGGAAGACGGCTATGTTCGAATCTGAAGGGTTACAAACCAGGTCTTTGCAAAAGATCCAAATGCCATAGAAACCACCTCCATTTTTCATAGATACTAATCCAGCACAGAGAAACCCAACTCCCACTGATAATAAGTAGATTCCAGTGGCCAAAGAACTAGTCCGCTCCAGTCCAGCAAAAGAATGTCAACTCCATTCTAAGAAGCGTGTGCGTATCCTCGCATCATGAAATTTTATAGCATTTTGATCATATTTTCTACATGTTTCTTACCCATTTCTCTTTTAGAAAATAAGGTTAAATGATAGAAGATTTCCTTCATTGGCATTCTATTCGGGGAAAATATCTTGCGGGAGTTCTCTGTGCTCCAATGCTGATGTAAGTACCTGTTGTATATCACTATATTTTTACATCAACATGTATTTTGTTAATCGACGTGAATCCAACCTTTGTCTGATCTAAAATTAGTTGTAGCAAAATGTTAGAGGCGCCAATGTTGATTTTTGTAAAGAAAACTGCCTAGTAGTTTTGCATACTGAGCTGCATGAGTGTACTATCTCATATCATGCACATTACTGAATTGTAGTGCTGCTCTGGTTGCCCCTTCATTTATTGTGTCAATGTTGCTTTCGTATTACCTTACCTGGCTGATGATAGCTGTGCCATATTGTGCTAATTTGGTGTTGGCTAGTTGCCCAAATGTTCATTGTGCCAATGTTGCTTTCCTATTATCTGACTTGGCCAATGATAGCAATGCTAGTGTCTTAATTTGGTGCAGGCTGCTGAAGATAAGAAGACAAACTCTGAAAACAGCAAGGCAACCCCATTGTTTCTTTCCAATAAATCTAGGCCAGGTAATATGCCAATAACTCATGATTAATCTGTTTGGTTTCCCTCCTAATTTATGTTATGATGCAGTGGTCGAGACACTCTCCACTATCAATAATACAAGCCTACCAAAATCGCCATCTGAATCTGTTCAGTATCCTCTGTCTCGAATGCAACGGAAAAAACTTATGTTTGTGAACCAATTAATGGCTGAAGGAATGATGGAAATGGTGGAGGAATAAGAGGTGCAGAGTCGTGCGACACAACAACTGATCAATGTTTTCAGAGACAGTGTAGCAAAGCAGCAAGAACTTGCCCACATGCTTATGGGCGTCATCTGTGCTGAGGTTGCAGATTGTGACGTTGTAGATCGTTAGGTTCTGTTCATTTATTTGCACTGGCATCAATCTTTGATTGCCCAGTGGATGTAATCTCCTATAATATATGCTGGATGTGCAACGTTTTTTCCTGTATGCCGTACCTTTGCTTGATCGGTTTTTGTCATGTGCATAATTGCTCGTCGTAATGGGATCAAATTATCTAATTTGGCCTAAAGACATGTACGAACTTTAGTGGGCCCATTAAGTTAATGGGCCGTTATTAGGCCGAAAGTTAATGGTCGGCCCTCTTAACTCCTGGGTCGTTAACAGGCTGACATCGAAGCAGGCAACAGGTGGGCCCAATTGATTTCACGGTCCATTAACATGTCGTTACTAAGTTCGGGCTACATATGGCCCAACTATACTGTGGGCCTTTAGCAGGCCGAAAGAGACATCGAGCTTGTACTGGACCATGAAGAGCATGGGCCTCTAAGAGGCCGAAAGTCAGGTCATATTGTAAATGGCCCAACTGTGTTGTGGGCCTTTAGCAGGCCGAAAGAGAAACCGGGCTGGTATTGGACCATGAAGGGGATGGGCTGTTAAAAGGCCAAAACTCAGGTCCGACTACAAATCGCCCAACTAATTTATGGTCCGTTAATAGGCTGGAAGGCACACAGGGCCGGGAATTGGCCCAACACTTAAATGGGTCGCTAAAAGGCCAAAACACAGGTCCGACTACAAACGGCCCAACAGATATATGGGCCGTCACCAGGCTGAAAGACACACCGGGCCGGAAATTGGCCCAACACTTAAATGGGTCGCTAAAAGGCCGAAACTCAGGTTCGACTACAAATGGCCCAACTGATTTATGGGCCGTCAACAGGCTGAAAGACACACCGGGCCAGAAATTAGCCCAATATTTAAATGAGTCGCTAAAAGGCCGAAAGATGTACATTGTGAAAATTGGCCCATCCACTGAATGGGCCGTTAACAGGCCGAAATCTCATCGGGCCGATATTGAGCCCAAATATATAGCGGGCTATTAACGGGCTCAAACTGACGATGAGCTGCAATGGTGTCAGATCTTTAACGGGCCGTTGACGGGCCGAATTGGCACATCTCGTATGGGCCGTGGGCTTAAATGGACCTGACACAAGTATGCCTTAAATGGGTCGGCCTACTATTTTTTACTGGGCCAGCCTTTTTCACCAGAATGGGCCACTGTCGGGCTGTGCCACGTGTCGACCTATCATAGGCGCCTCCTGTCCAATGAGTGGATGACATCTGTCCCAACGGTGAGGCAACACGTGTTTCCTCCGGCCAATGATGATTTTACACATGGAAAATCCCCATTGGTCGGGGCTATTAACGGATTATCGGATCCAAAACCAGACCCGATAGCTTAACGGCGTTCCGTTATAGTGGATGCCACGTGTCGGTCACCCTTGACGAAAGCACTTCTGTGACGCGAGATTTATCGTCATGCAAGTGGAAACTTCCGTGATGATAATTTTGGTAATGTCATGGAACACTTCTACGACAACACAGGAATGACTATCTTGATTCTGTCATAAATTTATCATGGATGTACATGCATGAAAGAAAATGTGACCTACTGTGACAAACACGTATCATCACGGAAGTGTATTTTCTTTGTAGTGATGGTATCTTGACACAACCCATGTTGTGAACAGGATGAAAGAGAGTTTAATAGTTGGCTTACACTCGCCACGTCACACAATTAATAAAATAAACATGCATTCATCTAGAGAACACAAAGTCCGAGTACGGACGAAATCAAACAAAGAAAAGAGATACCACACAGGCTAATCCAGATCGGCCCTAGTAGGAACCACTACTGATCGCCGGGGTACGTTACGTACATACGACCACGCTCTTCATCGAACTCCCACTTGAGCTCCTGATCATCACCTGTTTTGTACTGGGTTGTGCCAACACCTGTGTTTGTAGTAAACTGTGAGTCATGAGGGCTCAGCAATCCCATTCCCGGGTATCAAAACTATCAAAGCTTTTGGGTAAGGAGAAAGTGTATAAGTGGGCTGCTACAAGCACTAAGCGTAGATGAGGTGGCTAGCTTACGTAACTTCAGAGCGAGAAGAGAAGTGAAATCCATCGGTCGTGAACTAATTCATGATCACTAGATGATCTTGTCTACCTATGAGTCATCCATAACACGGTCGTGTTCGCTTCCCGAACTCCCTCGAAAAGAGACCATCACGACTACTCACACGGTAGTGTATTATGTTTGAGTATATGTGCCAAGTTATCTACAACTGGATATTAAATAATTCCAATCCGGCACATAACCGCGGGCACGGCTTTCGAAAGATCATAAACCTACAGGGGTGTCCCAACTTATCATGTCACAAGCTCTCACGATCAGCGGAGTAACAACTCCATGTTGGGAAGACCCGAGTGTTCTCGGAATCCCGTGCACAAGATATTTCGACAAAGGTAAAACTAATCTAGCAAGACCTCCCGATGTGCCGACACCCTGATAGGAGCCGCGTGTATCTCGTCTCAGGCCACGATCAGATGAGTGACACGTACGGGAGCCAAACGCCCAAGTTGCCAAGGGGTGGCCCCGCAAAGTGCTCTAGTTTGGACCAACACTCAAGTCGAGTACTGGCCCGGGGGGGTGATTAATAAATCCTCGGGTTAATTACTCCCTCAGCAAGTTTTAGTTGTTAGGAAAATGGTAAAACCAAAGTTGGATCTTGCTGGAAAAGCTTTAAGCAGAGCAAATTATCGAGGGGGGGGGGGGCATAAACCCCAACCGTGTTAGGAACGCAAAATCAAGGAACATAACACCGGTTTATCGGTTCCTAAGGCGGCATGAGTGGAACAAAACACCGAGAAAAAGGCCAAGCCTTCCACCCATTGCCAAGTATATAAGGTGCATTAATTTAAATAGAGATATTGTGTTATTCCCAAAATATCCAATCCTCATGGAGAAAACTTCATCTTCACCTGCAACTAACAACGCTATAAGAGGGGGCCTTGATCAAAATCGTAACTTAGCCAAACAACGGTTTGCTAGGATGCTAGTTAGAGGTTTCATGGCAAGGTTGGGGCTGCCATACAAAAGTATAGGTAGCGCAATAAAGCAAATAGAGTGAGGCAACTAGCATAGCAACGATAGAGGTGATATCAAGGAATGTTCATCTTGCCTGGGGTCCAGCTAGGAAGAAGAACAAGTCCATGAAGAAGACAAACGGACGTAGTTGAACGAATCCTCACAACTCCGGAACGAAACCGAAGCTAACGAGAGAAGCAAACCAGAAAGAAGCAAACAACATGGTAAACACACGAGCATAACCATGCATTATGCACAATCAAGAATGATGCATGTCCGGTTTAAATATGCATGGCATAGCAAGGTGCACAAACAATACTACAAGTTAAGTGGAGCTCAATATGCAACGAGTTAAATATTGACGAAACACCACATTCTATTTATTTAGTTGACTCTCGTTTATTTACAAGACAAGATTAAATGTTTGTTAACATGGCAAGAGGTGAAGCATGAGCAAACTACACTATCTAGGCATTTTTCAATGAGGTCGGAAATAACAACAACAATTCCGAAAAATCCCCATGTGCATAATTAGCAATTTTAAGCAAACACAATTTAATCATTTCAATGTTGTTATCATGATGCGAATGACACATTCAAGTTTTTATGCAATTTTTGTGAGATGTTGGAAATTAATATGATAGGGATTATTTGTTGTCATGGCGGAAAATAAAAGGGGTGCCATGGCAACGACAATGGAAATGGTGCCACGGCAACATTTCGGTTACTCCGACAACTCATTGAGAGACTGGTGCAAAAGATCAAATAAGAGATGAGTGGAATGTGCAAAAGTGACATGGGATGATCCCGGATACCGGGTGTCCATGTGTCGATGGCAAGGCAAACGAGGGGCAACATGCACCCACAATTCGGACTCAAGGCAAACATAGGGTGCATCTGAGGGTATGTTTGGTTGCATTCTCATCTCAGCATAGTTGTTCCCTCTTCATGCATGCTCCTAGTGTATTTGTGTTAAGATAGTGTGGACTCATGCACCCTTCATACACTCTACCAAACACCCAAAAGTGGGTCGAGAAGGGAACTTTTGGACTTATGCACCCTTCGTACACGCTACCAAACACACCCTCATACATCGCAAGCATTCATCCACGGGGTCATCGGCTCGGCGGTTATACCTTCAAAGCGTGTGGTTCGGGGTGGTACGAGTCGTCGAGGGAAGTAGTCGTTCACGTTTCGTAGTCGTTCATTGGTTGTCGAGGGTAGTAGTGGTACTTGCGGGTCATCGTGGGAAGTAGTCGTTCTCGCAACGGTAACGGAAGTGGTTGTACACGTTCGTATATGTTCGGGGTCACGACGAGGAACTTGACGTCCACGGGTCTCGGAGGTCGACGGTAGTGGTACACTTGGTCTTCTCGGATCCACAGCAACGGTAGTCGTACACTACGTGTTGTGGAAGTAGTCGTTCATGTTTCGTAGTCGGACTTGACGAATCCGAACTCTTCAAGGGTCATCGTGGAACTCGTTCTCGTTGTAGTCATACACGTCGGCGGTAGTGGAAGTAGTGGTTCATGTGACGGTAGTTGTTAACAGGTCGAGGTACTTGGGGTCTTCAAACTTACTGGTCTTGACAAATCGAAGGGGTACTTGGCGTCGATGTGGTCTTCGGGTACTTGACGACTCCGGACAGGGCAGCAAAACGTAGTTGAACACGTTACGTAGATGTTCATGTCATCGTAGCCGTGTAGTCGAACTTGACGAATCCAGAATCCAATCTTTGGGGTCATTGTGGTACTTGGTAAATCCACAAAGGTATTCTTGGTGTCCCTGGTTGTTAGGTCTTGGCAGCGACAAAATGAGCAGCGGTCGAATGGTGCACAGAGAAGCATCCGAGGCAGGACAACAAGGGAAACAACCCGCGGCGATGGGGCACCGGCGAATAGAGGCGGCAAAGGAGCTTCAAGATGGCGCGGTCGGAAACGGGCGCCGAGGCCCTGCTCCATCAAGGCAGAAGGAGGCGAGGCGAGGTCGTCGTCGGAAGCAGCAACTCGGACGGTGAGGTGAGGAGACGAAGCAGAGGACGGGGAGGCCGGACGTGGTCCTTGTCGATGTCGGAGAGACGCGGGCGCGAGTGGGAGGTTGGGGCGAGGCGCAGGCGAGCGTGTGGGGTCGCGGGCACGATGGCAACTTGAATGCTCCATCCATGGTGCCGCGGCAGGGAAGAGCGCGTCCGACAAGGGCTTGATAGCGCGGGGCGACGGGGCCGCACTCGAGCGGAGCAACGACGACGACGGGACGCCGGTGGCAAGGGAGGCCAGGCGCGAAGGCGGCGGTGGCGATGCGCTTGGGGCGCAGGCAGGGACGGAGCCAGAAAATGGTGATAGGGGGCGGGGGATTGAACTAGAAGAGTTGATCACAATCATTGAAGAGACAATCATATAGGCATATAGCATAAGCATAGTAAATATCATGAGCTTTAAATAGTAAATACTTAAAATATAGATTCGGTTCTGAAATATGAATAAATTTGCATATTTATTAATCTGAATGAAAATCAGGAATGGATAATTTCTTTAGAATTGGTTATTAGTTTCAATTGGCTAGAAAATGTTCTCAGCAAAACTCTTCCTCTTCATGCCTACAAACCCATAATTTGACAGTTAATTTTTTCCTGATTTTTTATTGTTCTAGTTTCTAGTTCTATTGCTTGTAAGGCACACATCAAAATAAAGTGTAGATTGAAAGAGGAAGTTAGAAATCATGTTCACATCATTTGAATTAGCATCATGTTCATGACTGAGAGCTTGAACCAATTGACTTGATTATGAATTGATTGAGCTCTATTCCTCTTCATGTGTACACACACATAATTGGGCAATATAAGAATTTATAATTAGTTATTAACGTCTAGATTTCTAAAATTGGAATCTAAGACACTAACCTTTTGTTCATCATCCGGTCGCTCATCCGTGTGTGTGCGGCTGGTCGGAATGTGCCCGTGGTCTGCGGAGCAGCGGATCGGGACGACGGGGTGCCGTCGAGGACGGTCGAACGGAGGCCTTCCCTCCTCGGTGGATGGAGAGATTCGATGGAGAGGATGGATGATCTACCAGTTGGCCGGTGGCGGCGGCAACAAAGTTTTTTTAGTCACAGGAATTGAGGAACGACGAACGAGTAGATTGGAAACGGAACGGCCGTGCGTACGTGGTGGTCTCGTGGACTCGCTCTGGTCGTGCGTATCTTCTAGACTCCTTGTCTTCCACGTGGGCTGTTTTCTTTTCTTTTTTCCCCTCATATTAGGTCCGTTGGCCTGCTGCCTACAATCACACACATCATGTTGTGTACGTACATGGGCTCTAGCCCTCTCGCTATGGGATGGCCGGATGACATGGGCTCTTGGCCTCTTGCTATGAGATGGCCGGATGGATTGGGGGGGCGAGACATCCAGAATTCTGTGCGTACGGAGAAAATTATACGCGGTAGCTAATCGCTATCAAGGGTAACGAGATCGTTGGGGGGGGGTCTCGCCCCCCTCGTCCCCCCTTAGAATCACCCCTGGGTGCGGGATCCAGTGGGTCGCGAAGGGGAGGAGACCGTGGTGCAAGGGAGAGAGGTGGGGGATCGAGAGAGATGGGGTGGCGGCGCGAGGGAGAGAGCAATGGGGAGGGGTCGAGGCTAGGTTTTAGGGTGCCGGCTGGGCCTAGGTGTAGAAGGATGGGCCAGGGAGGCCGCAGTTGGTCTACTGGGAGGCCCAGCCGGGCTCCTCTCTTCTCCCTCAACTCTCTTTTCTTCTATTATTTGTCCAAAAAAACTGAACTTCGAAGAAAAGAAATAGAGAGCTCGAGAGAGAGTTTGTGCATAGGATAATTTTCCCGGACTTGTTGAAAAACATGTGATCCAAAAAAAATAACTGTGGGCATGTCACTGCAGTTTGAATTCAAACTTATTTGAATTAAATTAAAATAGTTTGAACTAAGAGTAGGTTATAGAAGTGTCCAAAAATGCTCGGATGTTTTGAGGAACCTCGATAAAATAGATAAGAATTGTGGACAAGATTTGAAGGTGAAACTTGAAGCAAAAGAGGCATGTAATATTTGCAAGTGTGTTATGACTAATTCCAAATTATTGGAATATTTTAATATAGCTCCCTAAATATTGGGAGGATATGTTATAAAGAGAAATCACCATGTGAGTTTCCCTCGATTTAAATAGATCAAAAGATCTATGCAATTTATTTAGTTGAGTTGCAAAATTAAATGACATGATGGCATGATGACATGATGCAATGCAAAATAAATAAATAGAGCAAGAAAAATGAAACACACGGTGAAACCCGGAATAGCTGGAAGTCTTCTGGAGCGTCGGTCTTGGGGCGTCACAATATCACTCAAGCCCTGGGAATGTGCCCTTCAAGAGCTCAAAACCACCATGCTTCGGCCCCACGGTGGGCGCCAACTGTCGTGGTTTTAACATGACATATGTCCTAGGGTTAGGACTTAGATGTGAGGCCATCACAATGGTGATTAGCTTGTCGGGTGTAAGATCGAAAGTAGGTCTAGAGGGGGGGTGATTAGACTACTTGACAATATAAAAAATCTGCCTTTAGATCATGGAAAGTTTTTGGCAGTTTCACAAACAAGATCAAATCAAGTAACACCCTACACATGCAATTCTAGAGTATATGCAGCGGAAAGTAAATTGCACATGTAAAAAGAGAGGTGGAGAAGATCAAACGCAGTTTGGTGACACGGAGATTTTTGTCGTGGTTCCGATAGGTGGTGCTATCGTACATCCACGTTGATGGAGACTTCAACCCACGGAGGGTAACGGCTGCGCGAGTCCACGGAGGGCTCCACCCACGAAGGGTCCACGAAGAAGCAACCTTGTCTATTCCATCACGGCCTACGCCCACGGAGGACTAGCCTTACTCGGGGTAGATCTTCACGAAGTAGGCGATCTCCTTGCCCTTACAAACTTCTTGGTTCAACTCCACATCAGCAAGACGGAGGCTCCCAAGCGACACCTAACCAATCTAGGAGGCACCACCCCCCAAAAGGTAATAGACGGTGTTGATGATGATGAACTCCTTGCTCTTGTGCTTCAAGTGATAAACTCCCCAACACTCAACTCTCCTCACTGATATGGCTGTGGTGGAAGAAAGATTTGAGTGGAAAGCAACTTGGGAAGGCTAGAGATCAAGTTTCATATGGTAGGAATGGAATGGCTTGATCTCAACACAAGGGTAGGTGGTTCACTTCTCAGAAAGTGTATGGTAGGAATGGTAGTACTTTCTGATGGCTCTCCTCACGAATGAGGAGGGGGTGGAGGGGTATATATAGCCTCCACACAAAATCCAACCGTTACACACACATTTGACCAATCTCGGTCAGACCGAAGTTAAAACTCGGTTAGACCGAAAGTTCAAATATAGTGAACGTTGGGATTTTCGGTGGGACCGAAAATACCATCTCGGTGAGACCGAAGCGAGTCAAAGGTTAGGGTTTGCCATTTCGGTGAGACCGAAAATATAAACTCGGATATTCCGAATTGATGTCAACTGATCACAGAAGGTTGGCAGCCCTTTTTCGGTGAGACCGAAACTCAGAATCGGTTTGACCGAGAAGCTAGGGTTTGGAGAAACAACTGAAGAGGTTCATCTTGGTGGGACTGAGTTGGAGAAATCGGTGTGACCGAGATGTTAGGGTTTGTGTAAAGTAGTGAATAGTGCTGATAGTTGAGGGAGTTAGATCACCAAGCACTTGAGCAACAAGAACATTAACACAACCTCATCCCCTTTTAATAGTATTGGCTTTTCCTATGGACTCAATGTGATCTTTGATCACTAAACCAAAAATGGAGTCTTGAGCTTTTGCCAATGCTTGTCTTAGCATTTTGAGGGGTCCACTTCTTCAGACATTTCCATACCCATATCATCGAACTTCTCTGAAATGATTCTCAAGATAATATTAGTTCAATGATATATATGTTGTTATTAATTACCAAAACCACCCGGGGATTAGTTGCACTTTCAATCTCCCCCTTTTTGGTAATTGATGACAACATATAGATCAAAGCTTCGACAAAAGATATAATCAATGAATAATATCGTCGCTTTGAGAAGTATGTGATAAACAAGAGCTCCCCCTAAATTTGTGCATTATTTAAATTTGCGTTTGAATGCAAATGCACAATCGATTAGGATTATGGGTCACTCTTCCATGTCACATACATCTTGGTGGAGCGCACAAAATGATAAGAATGAATAACATGCACTTAATCACCAAGACAAGAGTAAATAGCCATACAATAAGGAATAGCATATGATAAGCAATAAGCACACATTAAAGCATAGTATGACTAAGCACTCATTAAGGTAGCATCAAACGTAGTAGCAAACACACATAAAGTATCTGGAGCCAAAAGAAACCAATGTATCACAGAGAAACCGGCAAAAGAACGAAAAGACGAAAAGAGCACTCTCTCTCTCGAAGCCCTATGATCTATAACAATTTCTCCCCCTTTGGCAACAAGTTACCAAAAAGTTCGAAAGAGTATAGAGCTAAACGTCACTGCGGGCTCGGCTGGCTGCTCCCGTCTGGGTCGATGTCGGTGTAGAGATAGCTGCATCTGCGAAGACCTCTGCTGATGTCTGCGGTGGAGGAGTGGATGCTGGAGCTGTAGGAACTGCTGGAGCTGTAGCTGGTGCTGAAGTGGTAGCCCTGGAATCTGTCACTGGGATAGCTGCAGATCTGGATCCTCTGGGAACCTGAGCAGTCTGGCGATGAGAGTCCTGGACTAGATCATCCTGCATAAGCTCTGCTCTCTCCTGCCTAGTCTCCTCCATGTCTGCCTCAAGCTTGTTGACAGACACCTGAATCTCAGTCAGCTTCACGTCTAGAGCGTGGATCTTGTCCTCGACAATCCTCTCAAGGCTCTCCTGAGATTGCTCAATGCTGGCCAGGCGTTGTTCAATTCTCCGGGTTGCTTCAAGAATCTGATCTCCAAAGCTCTTTGGCTTAGCTGCTGCTGCTGCTGCCTCTTTGTCAGCTTTGGCTTTCTTTGCAGCTTCGATCTTGGCTTGCCCTTCAACTGAGGTGGGATCCTCTTCATCCATCACAACTACGTTGTCCTCATGCTCTGGCTGCAGTGGCAAGTGCTTCCTATCCAGCATGAATTTGCCCGTGCCAAACTTGGCGTTGATGAGCATCTGTATCTGCGGAGCAAACCCACATGACCTCTTCTGGTCAGCTGCAGTCCTCTTAATGGTTTCTACCATCAAGTCCATCACCTTAAAAGGTGCCTTCTCATCGAGAATGTGCAGCATGTTGATAGAATAGCCTCGTATCATCCGGTGGTCACCTGACTTAGGCATCAAAGTATGCCTCAGAATAGTGTTAGTGGTGGTCAGACCAGCCTGGAGATAATACACTGAGCCGAGCTTCCATCCCTCCAAATCAGCAGCTGGGATCTCCTTGTACATATTCTTCATAGAATCATGACTCTTCTTAGGAATCCCATAGACATCAATGTCGTCCTCTCTCTGCACAGGAGCGTTCAGAAGTTCTGCCCATTCTGCAACAGTCGAAGAAAACCGTTGACCTTCAGTCATCCAGGTGATCTTGCCATCAGGGTAGAAATGGGCTGTGGCATAGAACTGCATGATCATCTCGTCATTCCATGCTGTCAGTTCTTGACCCACAAAATCAGCAACTCCACATGCAGTAAAGCTCTCATGCACATGGGGAAAGAAGTCCCGATGCTCTCTGCTGTCAATATACTTCCAGTCAACATACCTGGTGTCAGCAACAATGGGCTTCTTATCCATTAGCACAGTCTCATAGAAATCCTGCTGCTCTCTGGTGTGGAATCTGGGGTCCACAGCAGTCCTTCTTCTTACGGCATATGGATCAGACTGTCTCCATAGCCTGAGACCTTTGTCCTTCCTTGCCTTCATGTCCTCAGCTTGAGGATGAGCATCATTGTGGAGTGGCAACTTGGGACGGAGCTTGAGCAACACATGCTCTTCATCTGACTCAGAAGGTGGCATCTCACCTTTGTTCTTCTCAGAAGCTGGAATGCTTCTGGTTGTCCTCTTGGGCTTGGCTAGAGCTGCCTTGACTGGAGCAGGCTTCTTGGGCTTGGAGGAGGCTTGAGCCCGAATAGCATCACCCATGAACTTAGCTTTCTGAGGAGGAGGCTGGGGTGCATCTTCTTCTTCTTCTTCTTCAGCAGCATCAACTTGGGATTCAGCATAAACAGCCCTCTTCCTTTTGGAAGTCTTCTTCACCTTGCTTGGAGCTGGCTCTTCCAAGATGAGCTTCTTAGCAACTGCAGACTGTTTTACCTTGCTTGTGCCTTTCTTTGGCTGCTGCCCTTGGTGCTCTTTGGCAACCACATTCCTCTTGGGTTTGGAGGTAACTTCCTCAGCAACAAAGTCGGAATCCTCATCATCAGAGGTTCTCTTCTTCCTGGTTCTCGTAGCTGCGGGAGGCAGACCACTAGGGGTGCTCCTCTCACCATCATCACTAGAGCTGCTTGCAGGACTTGTTTCTGCCTCTGGAATTTCAGCAAATGGTGATTCAGACCTGTTCTGGCTGTCACTGACATCTGACATGGCTGAAAGACCTGTGAAAAGATAAGGTATAGGCAGAATGGAAGAGTTATCACAACTGCAGAAGTTTTTTAAAAAAAATGAGTTAAAAACTTAGTTTTGAGTTTTCACAGAATGTATTTCGGTCAAACCGATTTCAAGTTTTGGTGTAACCGAGGTGTTCAACAGAACCTACACACCACTTTCGGTCAGACCGAAATGGGTTTCGGTCCTACCGAAAACTTAGGGTTTCACAGAAACTTCAATTCGGACATTCTGATTTTCACAACTCGGTCAGACCGAACTATGTAGTGCAATGGTCAGAGACCAAATCGGTCAGTCCGAGTTTCAGGAATCGGCTTCACCGAGATGCATTCCGTGGAAACCTAAACCTAAGAATTTTCCTCGAAACTAGAAGATCTGAACAATGTATTGGGATCATATCAAACTTGGATTGAATCAGGGCAGTCCTATCATGCAAGAATCAGAAGTGGAGCATGAAAGGGATCGGGACACACCCTAACTTGGTGGTGTCCCTCTACGGCGGCAACGGCGAAGAAGATTACCGTTGACGGCGGCGGAGACCTGCGGTGAGGACGCACAGGTGATGAAGGCGACGATCCGTAGACCAGGGCGGCGGCAGCAGGGGTCTTGGAGGGCGAGCGTTTGAAAGGAATAGATCGCGCGCAGCCCTCAGTATATATAACCCCGTGCTGTCGGTGGGACCGAGTTGAAAAACTCGGTGTCACCGAGATGCATAATTGCAGTGCAGTTACGCATATCGGTCAGACCGAGATTTTGAACTCGGTTTCACCGAGATGAAACCTAGATCAATCTAAGTGTTTCGGTTGGACCGAGATTGAGAAGCCGGTCAGACCGAAATGGACTTAGAAGGTTTTGGAAGTCAGCCTTAGACGAATCGGTGGTTCCGAGTGCTCCTCACTCGGACTGTCCGAAAAAGACTTGTTCAAAGTTGTGATGTAAGCATGAATAGAATTTGAGACAAGATAGCATAGATAGCTAGGGAAGGTGCTTAGGCATTCTTGTCCATCCATTTGGCCAGAAAGAGAAACCAAAACAATCAAAACAACAAATGGATGTCCTTGAATGAATAGAATCATGCATTCAACATGCTCACACAATAAGATAGCAATTAAAATATGTGTCAAACATGCACAACCAAAACTCTAGCTACTAGCACACAATTTGTCGATGACTAGGTCATCTATATATGAGTATATTGACTTAGGAGCCAAATGAGAACATTTGATCATAGGTCATACTCATCGTTTAAGCACAAGTGGGGTTACCACTTTTACATAAAGCATTTATGTGTTCACATCATTTGGAGATGCTTTAGCTCAATTTTTAGAGCAAAGCTCCCCCTAGATGTGAGAACCCCTTTTAAAGGGTCAAACTAACCTTGGGTTGTCGTAGAAGACTTCATGTAGATGTTGAAGATGTGGATGCTCAATGTTGATGTAGATCATCAAGAGTTGAGAGCTATCCTTGGATTAGGGCACTTTCAATACCTACATGGGTTAGTCCCACAAGGAACAAACAAGAATATCCATGGACATAGAGTGAAGTACACAAGAGATGATGTCCATGAAAGCAATGATTACCTTGTCCCTTGACTTACCAACAAGAGGGTTTGTGACTCCATGAACCAGTGCATTATGTGGAAGTTGATTGCACAAGTTCTTGCCAAAACGAATATGAGTGAAGTTTGTTGGCGGAGTCACCCTCAAGAACCTACTAGTTCTTCTTCTTTGGGATCCACATCATCTTGATGGGAATCCTTGGTGTTGTAGTTGAGCTTGACGAAGTAGAACTTGATTTGTCCTTGGGAACCCACTTGACCATGGCTTGAGGTGCTTCAATGAATGCATCAATCTCCTCTTGAAGCTTGTCCTTGGCCTTTAGCTTGTGGTCTTGTGGTGGAAGGTCATCTTGAGCTTGTTCCACATTGGAAGAAGTAGGATCATACTTCTCCTTTTGTGAGACAAACTGTGGAGTAGGGTATTGACCTTCTTCCCACTCAACACCTTCGGCGTTGAACTTTCGCTCAAAACCAATCCCTTGATTCTTCCGGTGTCTTCCTTGTTTGCGAACAATCTCCTCAAAGTTCTTGCTTCCGGCAAGACTCTTGTAGACACCTTTCTCTATGATTTCCTTCAATAAGCTATTTTCTTGCTCAAGTGTAACTTGGCTTGAAACGTTGTTAGTGGAATCAAGAGAACTACTAGAAGCAACAATATTGGATTTAACATTGTTATTGTTACTACTAGAGGAAGAATTTTTCTTATGCTTGTCATGCTTAGTCTTAATAGGTGGCAAGAAATTAGACAAGAGAAGTCGTTTGGCAAGATATGAAGAACTCTTCTTTCGAAGATCGTCATTGATCGCTTTTAGAAACTCATGTTCTTGCTCTAGAGTGAGCTTCTCGAAGCGTAGCTTCTCATGAGATCTTAGGAGCTCTCTATGATCTTCTTGAGTTGTTTCATGAGCTAACTTAAGAGTGTTTAGTTCTTTAGTTAGACGCTCAATCTCCTTCATAGCATTGTCATTCGACTCTTCTCGACTATAAAGACTACTAGCATTTTCATCATTACTAAGCTCACTAGATTTATCATGTAAGAGCTCATCTTCACCAAGTAAGTCATCCTCATCACTATCAAAGTCAATGGATTCAGGGTGTGTTACCTTGGGGCCTTTAGCCATGAAGCATCTTCCAATTCCCTCATTTGGTGAATCAAATAAGTCGTAGGAGTTGGAGTTGGAGGATACTAGTGCAAGTCCGGCAACACCTTCATCTTGACTATAGTCGGAGTCGGAGTGATAGCTTCCATTGGATTGACTGTCAGAGTCGGAGCCGGAGACCCATTCACCAACATGAGCTTGATGTCTTCTTCTTGTGTAGCTCCTTGATGACTTGTCTTTCCTCTCCGAATCTTTGCTTCTCTGAGAAGGTCTTCGTTCATAACGATCATCTCTACTCCTTCTCTCCCTCCGAGGTGACTCATCTCTTGCTCTTCTTCTTGGAGATTCTTCTCTTCTCTTGTGGGGAGCCGTACACTCATTTGAGAAGTGTCCGGGTCTTCCACAATTGTAGCAGTTTCGATCACGACTAGAAGATCTCTTTCCATCATATGATCTAGACTTTGAGCTTCTTTCTTTGCCTCTATTCTTGTAGAACTTGTTGAAGTTCTTGACCATTAGGCTTATCTCTTCATTGGAAACTAGCTTGTCACTTGAGGTAGTAGGAGCATCACTTGAAGCTTTGTAAGCACCACTTGACTTGTTGTGAAGCTCTTCCTTATCCTTAAGTGTCATCTCATGAGCAACAATTCTTCCAATGACTTCAGTTGGCTTGAGAGTCTTGTAGTTTGGCATCATTTGGATCAAAGTGCACACGGTGTCATACTTTCCATCCAAAGCTCTGAGAATCTTCTTAATGATGAATCGGTCGGTCATTTCTTCGCTTCCTAAGCCTGCAATCTCATTTGTGATGAGAGCAAGCCTAGAGTACATTTCAGCGACTCCTTCACCATCCTTCATCTTGAACTTGTCAAGTTGACCTTGAAGAATATCTAGCTTTGATTCCTTCACAGATTCAGTACCTTCGTGCATTTCAACCAAAGTATCCCAAATCTCTTTAGCATTCTCAAGACGGATGATTTTGTTGAACTCTTCGGGACACAAAGCATTGAAGAGAATGTCACAAGCTTGAGCATTGTTTTGCAACATCCGCAACTCTTCGGGTGTAGCTTCGCGATCCGGAACTTTTCCTTCTTCAAAGAAATCACCTTGCATGCCAACACAAATAATGCCCCATGCGGCAGGATTATGACCAAGAATATGCATTTTCATTTTATGCTTCCAACTAGCAAAATTTGTACCATCAAAGTAAGGACCTCTACGATAATTACCCTCACTAGACGCCATACTCTCCTAGGTTGTGAAACCAAGCTTATGGAGTCCAATGCAATGGAAACCAAGGCAATGGAGACCAAAGCTCTGATACCACTTGTAGGATCGAAAGTAGGTCTAGAGGGGGGGTGATTAGACTACTTGACAATATAAAAAATCTGCCTTTAGATCATGGAAAGTTTTTGGCAGTTTCACAAACAAGATCAAATCAAGTAACACCCTACACATGCAATTCTAGAGTATATGCAGCGGAAAGTAAATTGCACATGTAAAAAGAGAGGTGGAGAAGATCAAACGCAGTTTGGTGACACGGTGATTTTTGTCGTGGTTCCGATAGGTGGTGCTATCGTACATCCACGTTGATGGAGACTTCAACCCACGGAGGGTAACGGCTGCGCGAGTCCACGGAGGGCTCCACCCACGAAGGGTCCACGAAGAAGCAACCTTGTCTATTCCATCACGGCCTACGCCCACGGAGGACTAGCCTTACTCGGGGTAGATCTTCACGAAGTAGGCGATCTCCTTGCCCTTACAAACTTCTTGGTTCAACTCCACATCATCAAGACGGAGGCTCCCAAGCGACACCTAACCAATCTAGGAGGCACCACCCCCCAAAAGGTAATAGACGGTGTTGATGATGATGAACTCCTTGCTCTTGTGCTTCAAGTGATAAACTCCCCAACACTCAACTCTCCTCACTGATATGGCTGTGGTGGAAGAAAGATTTGAGTGGAAAGCAACTTGCACATGTAAAAGAGAGGTGGAGAAGATCAAACGCAGTTTGGTGACACGGAGATTTTTGTCGTGGTTCCGATAGGTGGTGCTATCGTACATCCACGTTGATGGAGACTTCAACCCACGGAGGGTAACGGCTGCGCGAGTCCACGGAGGGCTCCACCCACGAAGGGTCCACGAAGAAGCAACCTTGTCTATTCCATCACGGCCTACGCCCACGGAGGACTAGCCTTACTCGGGGTAGATCTTCACGAAGTAGGCAATCTCCTTGCCCTTACAAACATCTTGGTTCAACTCCACATCATCAAGACGGAGGCTCCCAAGCGACACCTAACCAATCTAGGAGGCACCACCCCCCAAAAGGTAATAGACGGTGTTGATGATGATGAACTCCTTGCTCTTGTGCTTCAAGTGATAAACTCCCCAACACTCAACTCTCCTCACTGATATGGCTGTGGTGGAAGAAAGATTTGAGTGGAAAGCAACTTGGGAAGGCTAGAGATCAAGTTTCATATGGTAGGAATGGAATGGCTTGATCTCAACACAAGGGTAGGTGGTTCACTTCTCAGAAAGTGTATGGTAGGAATGGTAGTACTTTCTGATGGCTCTCCTCACGAATGAGGAGGGGGTGGAGGGGTATATATAGCCTCCACACAAAATCCAACCGTTACACACACATTTGACCAATCTCGGTCAGACCGAAGTTAAAACTCGGTTAGACCGAAAGTTCAAATATAGTGAACGTTGGGATTTTCGGTGGGACCGAAAATACCATCTCGGTGAGACCGAAGCGAGTCAAAGGTTAGGGTTTGCCATCTCGGTGAGACCGAAAATATAAACTCGGATATTCCGAATTGATGTCAACTGATCACAGAAGGTTGGCAGCCCTTTTTCGGTGAGACCGAAACTCAGAATCGGTTTGACCGAGAAGCTAGGGTTTGGAGAAACAACTGAAGAGGTTCATCTCGGTGGGACTGAGTTGGAGAAATCGGTGTGACCGAGATGTTAGGGTTTGTGTAAAGTAGTGAATAGTGCTGATAGTTGAGGGAGTTAGATCACCAAGCACTTGAGCAACAAGAACATTAACACAACCTCATCCCCTTTTAATAGTATTGGCTTTTCCTATGGACTCAATGTGATCTTTGATCACTAAACCAAAAATGGAGTCTTGAGCTTTTGCCAATGCTTGTCTTAGCATTTTGAGGGGTCCACTTCTTCAGACATTTCCATACCCATATCATCGAACTTCTCTGAAATGATTCTCAAGATAATATTAGTTCAATGATATATATGTTGTTATTAATTACCAAAACCACCCGGGGATTAGTTGCACTTTCATCGGGGTTGAGCGGGACGAGAGACGCGGTTTACCCAGGTTCAGCCCCTCACGATGGAGATAAGAGCCTACTCATGCTTTTCTGCTTATTGCTCGAGTATCGGTTACAAGGCAGCGGATTCGCTTGACCTAGCTATCGATTGTTTGTTATCTGATCTATCTAACTCAGGGGCTCGCCTTTATATACAGGTCGAGACCCTGGGCTTACAAGAGTTCGGGTCTTAACATGACCCATGACTAACTCTAAGTCACCTTGCCTTTGTTGACAAGACACCATATGGCGGCTTATACCTCCGGGCCGCCTGTCGCCTTCTGTCTTCAGGTCCTAAGCCGACCCATCTTGTGAGCCGTCCCTCTAGCCCTTCTCTTTGATAGCTTCCGGTCCATCTGTTTATTGGGTCTTTAAGAGTTGCCAATAACATGGCTCGGTCATTATACGGCGGGTTATACCACGGCGTTATATCGCCAACAACCGGATCTGAGAGTAGAGGACACGTCGCCTCTACTGGTGGCCAAGGTCAGGACTCAAGTAATCAACAGATGATCTGTCAAGGATGGGATGAACCTACATGCTTGGATAAATAACATCATGGGAGTACTAGACACGGATGGGCTGGCCCAATTCATTAGGCTTTGCGAGGCACTCATGAGCTTTTACCTACACTTGGGAGAGGAGGAGCAACCAATCTGAGCTACACGGATTGAGCTACACTCGATATCACCATGCTATCTATGCGAGCAGGAGTAGGATGTGGTGGATCATTTTCGCTAGGCAGGCCTGGTTCCAATGTCTCTCTAGGTTTGGGATCCCGCTGGAGTTGAAGCCAACATGACTAGCAAGAGTGGAAGAATGGTGGGTGGCATCGTGGAAACTAGTACCCAAGAGACAATGGAAGGACTTCGACTCATTTGTCTTGCTTGTCGGTTGGTCCTTGTGGAAGCAAAGAAATGGGAGAGTCTTCGATAGGAGTGATGTGCATAATGAGCAAGGTGCAATTGAGATCATTTTTAGGGAGCGCCATTTGTGGGCTATGGCGAGAGGGAGTGGAGTTCTACATTTTTGTGAGCAGTCCCTAATATGTTCTGGGAGAGTTGGAGTGTAGGCAGTTTCCAGAGGCTTAGGTCCCTAGTATGTTCTGAAAATCTCAAGACGTGGCTATCAGTTTCGATGGCTGACCTCAAAGGAGTTTATTGTTTATTAGCAAGATGCATGTGCGTTGCGCGGAACATCAAGATGCATTTATATGAGGGGTTTATTTTACAAAATATTTGTTGCGATTGACCCATGCGGGAGTAGTCTCATGTGTAAAAACTATCGGCATTTTTTATAAAATCTTCAATCCTTCTCCCAAACAAAATTGCATATCCTATGGTTCTAGCTATGTGCCAAACTTCGCGAAGAAATAACATTCATGATGATTTGCACAAAATTAAACAAAATTGTTATCGTAGAAGCTTTATAAAAGTATCGGGTTTTTCTGTGTCCAGACAACCATTAATTCTATTCCTTTCATGACCTACGGTTTTAGTTGTGTGCAAAACTTCATGAAGAAATAACAATCGTGATGATTTGCACAAAATTAAACAAAATTGTTACTGTAGAAGCTTTATAAAAGTATCGGGGTTTTCTATGTCCAGACCACCATTAATGATATTCCTTTCATAAAATGTTGCACACAAATATAACACTCCAACATGTTTATTGCAAAAAAATTAAGAAAAATATTGTGTTTAAGCCACCATAACATGAACTGGGAATGCTATTTTTACAAATCATTAACAATGAGGTTCTGTGCCAGTAGCGCAATCAGACGATATAGTTCATCCAAAATCCCTACATATTGAACCGTTCCCCTATTCCGAAAGATCCAAAAAGTCATCAATGGATTTCAATAGAACACGCCAGTAACATGCATGCATTTGCACAAGAATGAAATTAACTCAGTCAGTAGGATGTAAATATACGAGAATTTGCATTAGGAATAACAACATCAAATAGATGGAAAAGGACGCATTGGAGTCATGATTCACTGCTCATTATTCATCGTTCTCACACCACATGGAATATGTATATTACAATGTTGCATCTCATTTCTGCATGTCATGTCAATTAGCACTTCCATGTAGAAATCTTCTACCTGTGGATGTGCTGGAGACAATTTTTTTAATGCGCTCCTTGCTGCATTGTTCTCACTAAATTGCACAAACATATATATATATATGTGTGTGTGTGTGTGTGTGGAAAAGGGATTATTTCAATTTGCATCCAAACCACAACAATACCATGTAATGACATAATTTAGATGTCGTTTTAACTTCTAGTTAGAAATGCACAGCAATACTGAATTGCACAACTAACAGACTTTTTCTTGGCATACATCACATTTTTTTTGGTATCCATACAAATTCAGAGCTAATCTGTGCCTGAACATAATCTTTGTTGGACTCCATGCGTCTCCTGACTATTTACTTATTGACAGAAGAATTCACAAGGTGGAAGACCATGATTAACTACTTTGCACATATAGTCACGAGATTACATGCGAAGTGGTGGTACACGGCGGTGCTGCCACTAAGGACGAGCAGGATGTAGCCTGTCACGTACTTGCGGAGGTCGGCACCGAAGGAGACATGGGAGGGGTGGAGGTGATAGCGTTTAGGAGGGCGAGGTGGTGGTGATGGGTGGTGAGGCAACTAAGGTGTTGGGACACGGACGTCACCGTCGACGTACTTTACGAAGGTCGGTGTCAGAGAGGATGTGCATTAGTGGCGTACGTGATGAGTCATGTGTGGGAGAGACGATAAAGAGGAGAGATAAAGTGAGGAGGATTGGGGTGTGGTGTTGGTTGGTGACCGAACTGAGCGGACGCATGGGGATGAATGACGCCGGCAGTGGCCACCATGCCAGATTGTTCCGGAGGCTTCCTTTTTTAATTGCTCAACAACAAGGTCGTGGGAGATAAGGATGAACGAGGGAAGGACTTATCTGCAAATATGGAGAGGGGTGCGGGTATCTTTTTAAAAAATTGCCATAGTATGCTTCCTATCCGCCAGATATAGATCAAACGATCTATATTGCAGGATGGCAGGCACAACATCATCACCAAATCTATTTTTTTATAATATTGTTGATAGATGGACCATCCAGTATAGGGAAAAGGAGTTGACTGCTCATGAGAACTCAAAGAGAAAATAATACAACATGCTAGAAGGAGAAGATAGTGCGAAAGTTGCGTTGCGTTACAGTTTGATGATGTGAAAAACATCAAAGGCTTGTTCAGACATATTCAGTGATAAAGGAACGCATGTGTTGCATGGATACCATCGAGTTGTTGCATGCTACTTACATGGAAAGGTCCAAGAACAAATTTAAGGTTGATGAACCAAACGCACGAGTTACCTTCCAAGATTCAAAAATAAAAAATCATGTTAGTAAGAAAGGGCGATATATTGAAGTCTGTTTTACAAAAAAGAATAAGAGTAAACAGGTCAAACCAGGCATTGAAAGTTCAAAGATTGGAATAACTAATGAGTCTAAATAAATAGCTGAGATAAATGAAAAAATACAGTACAATTCAATAGAATAACAACCTAAAATGAGAAACATTCGAAATTTGTGAACTTAGTTGATAAATTTATTACAAATTGTTAGTGAAGGAAGTTAGCATGGAAGTAGTGCTTTCTCAGGGCTTTGTTGCCTTTGTTTTTTACCAGTTCATGATGATCCTGCTTTTGGGGTTCCCAGCTTGAAATAGCAATTGAAGTGGAGCTGGTGCAATGAAGAGTACATGATCTAGGGTAGCGAATACTACAACTAGAATTGCAATAGCTGTGACAAAGAAGAGTACATGAGCTAGTGCAAAGAAGAGTTGTTAAGGCATTTCCGACCATAGTGTTTTGGCGATGATGACAACTCACATTGTGGTCTAATAGTGTGCCAAGTTCTTCAACTACACTTTGTTTGGTACAAGACGATTAGGCATTCCCTATGGACGGAAAAGAACAAAGACGATGTTTTCTACGTGTTTATTTCTTGGGTCATACAAAAACCATACTATTAAGAGGGAATCCACGTCGGAAGGTATTGGGTGAATCAATGCACGCGCACATTTCTAACCACCCACCATATATCCTTCCGTTCCAGGAGAGAGAGATCCTCAATCCAATGCCAACAGCGGTTTTTATTCCCCAGCGGTTGTACCACTTGTCCGGTACATCCGTTGCAACTACCATCCCTGGAGTGATACCCTAGGGTTGATGTTCCCAGGATTGTTTGCTAGCGGTTGTACCACCATAGGTCTGGCAAACCCTAGGAATATCTTCAAGTGGTTGTATCGGCCTACCACCAGTCCGGTCTCTGTCGTGGGGTGGTCCCTGGCGGTGGTGGCACAGTTATGCCCGTTAAACTCCTTTGACCGGTACTACCGATGGTCTACGCGGTTGTACCACTCGGGACTTAGCCACCACCCATGCGTGTTCTTGGCGGTTGCACCAATGCAACCACCTCCCAACTACTGCTATGGGGTGACTCTCGTCTGTTTTGAAGCGGTTGTTGGGTGGTGGTGAAGCAGTTGTTCTAGTTGATCTTGTGGATCGGTACTACTGACCTGTCCACCAGTTGTACCACTCGGTAGGGTTTCTACAGGGTACCCCGTGGTTTCTGGATGTGCCGGTACCTACAGCGGTTGTACCGCCGTAGTGTAAAAATTGTTGTAGCGGTTGGATTTGGGGGCAACTATATAAGGGGGTGGTTCTTCCACCTACCTCTTTCCTCTCTCTCTCCTCCATTGATGCCCTTCAAACTTCTTGCCCGATCTCTCTCTTTCTAGTCACTCAAACTTCTTGATTTGCCAGGGACTAAAGGAGGAGACCTAGATCTACATTTCCACCAAAGGAAATTTTATTCCCCCGTACTTTCTTGTGAGGATTTTGTTACTCTTTGGTGTTTGGGCACCCTAGACGGAAGAGGTCACCTCGGAGCCACACTCCATTGTAGTGAAACTCTGTGGTGGTGTTGGGAGCCTCCAATTTAGTTGTGGAGATATCCTCAACCTTGTTTGTGTCTAAACACCTATCCTAAGAGTGGACCGCCATCCAAACCGGTTGTAAGTATCCCGTGCAACCGTCTCCAATTGGTTTCACCCAATAGCCATATGCTCCATATGGTCCTCAGGGCTGAGTAATGACCACGTACGGATCCAAGTAGACGCCCTGAAAATAACCTGTAAAAAAATGGTTAAAGTTTGTTTGTTAAAGGCAACATCATTCCTACAGTTCCAAATGGCCGAAAGTAGTGCGCACATTCCTACTAGAATATGTGTCGTTGTCTTGGGCTCAATCCCAAGTAGCCAAGCCGCAAAAAGATGTGATGTCAAACTGGGTGGATCAACATTAAAAGCCACATGAATCGTCCTCCACAATAGCTTAGCAAGTGGACATTGGATGAAAGGATGATGTATGGATTCATCTTGATCAGATAAACAACATCTTTTACTGCCTTCCCAATTACGCTTTCCCAAATTATCTTTCAACAAGATTACTCCCCTATGCACAATCCACATAAAGACCTTAATCTTCAAGGGCACCTTGATTTTCCAAATATGGATCGTCCTCGGGATGGGCCCGGTGTTAATCAAGTCAGTATACATGGGAATTCTTGATTTATAAATTGTGTTTTAGGAATATATCAACTACGAAAAGAAGTTAGCATGCAAAATTATAGAACTATTTGAAGAGTCCATAAGAGATCATTTATAATTGTTTAAACCATAAAGTACAACGGAGTAAAGAACATGAAAATGTAATAATATAAGGGTATACTATTAAGAAAGTGTGAGAGAGTAGTGTCTCATAAATCTTGAAAGTACTAAGAACCCACAAGAGTAGTACATAAAGTACAAAATGAGATATGGGCATCAATAGCACATGTCTACAAATAGGTCTATACAACATGAACAACTACGATTGCCAGATGATAAGATAAGCTAAACTTCATACTCCAATGCGAACAAGAAATAGGAAACCCCCTTGACTATTCTGGTGGTGCATGAACACTAGTTACTTTGAATGTGGTCTCCTTCAGTACTTGTGGCCAGTGATACGTCTCCAACGTATCTATAATTTTTTTATTGTTCCATGCTATTATTTATGAAGTCTTGGATGTTTAATGGGCTTTATCATTCACTTTTGTATCATTTTTAGGCCTAACCTACTAACCCAAAGGCCCAGTCCAGATTGCTGTTTTTTGCCTATGTCAGGGTTTTGCAGAAAAAGAATATCAAACGGAGTCCAAACGGAATGAAACCTTCGCGAGAGATATTTTTGGAGAAAATCATGCACAGGAAGCTTCAGGGCTAGGTCAGGGGACAGAGGGGCTGCCCTCGAGGGTGGGGGGTGCGCCCCCTTCCCAGGGCGCGCCCCCTGCCTCGAGGCTCCCTCGTGTGGCCCCCAGTGCCCTCCTTCTTCCTATATATATCCACGTACCCCAGAAACTACATACGCAAAGAGAAAACCCTAATTCCACCGCCGTAGCTTCTGTTCCCACGGAGATCCCATCTTGGAGCCTGGGCCGGAGCTCCACCGGAGGGGGATCCACCACGGAGGCCTTCATCTTCATCATCATCGCCCTCACCATGAGTTGTGAGTAGTTTACCACAGACCTTCGGGTCCATAGCTAGTATCTAGATGGCTTCTTCTCTCTCTCTGGATCTCAATACAAAGTTCTCCTCGGTCTTCGAGGAGATCTATTTGATGTAATCTCTTTTTGCGACGTGTTTGTCGAGATGCGATGAATTGTGAGTTTATGATCAAGGTTATCTATGAAAGATATTTGGTTCTTCTATGAACTTTTTATGTGTGCTCATAATATCCTTGCAAGTCTCTTCGAATTATTGGTTTGGTCTGGCCTACTAGATCTATAGTTCTTGCAATGGGAGAATTGCTTGGCTTTGGGTTCAATCTTGCGGTGTCCTTTCCCAATGACAGTAGGGGTAGCAAGGCACGTATTGTATTGTTGCCATCGAGGATAAAAAGATGGCGTTTACATCATATTGCTTGAGTTTATCCCTCTACATCATGACATCTTGCTTAAGGCGTTACTCTGTTCGTATGAACTCAATACATTAGATGCATGCTAGATAGCGGTCGATGTATGGAGTAATAGTAGTAGTTGCAGAATCGTTTCGGTCTACTTGTCTCGGACGTGATGCCTATATATAATGATCATGTCTAGATAGTCTCATAATTATTCATTTTTCTATCAATTGCTCGACAATAATTTGTTTACCCGCCGTAGAATACCGCTATCATGAGAGAAGCCACTAGAGAAAACTATGGCCCCCGGATCTATTCTCAACATATCAATCTACATCTACTTTACTTTTACCGCTTTTATCTGCTGTTTTATTAAACCAAAAATACCAAAAATATAAACTATCATCTCTATCAGATCTCACTCTCGTAAGTGACCGTAAAGGGATTGACAACCCCTTATCGCGTTGGCTGCGAAGTTCTTATTTGTTTGTGCAGGTGCGAGGGACTCGCGCGTGGTCTCCTACTGGATTGATACCCTGGTTCTCAAAAACTGAGGGAAATACTTACGCTACTGTGCTGCATCTCCCTTTCCTCTTCGAGGGAATACAACGCAAGCTCAAGAGGTAGCAGCCAACCATTAATGATGATGCAATCATCGACATAAGATGTGTAGGTATATATCAAGTTGATAGTGGGATGCAGAATGTAACCTAGTTAATGTATCAGGTTAGTCATGACACGTTTTGGAACTTTCTGTTGCAAAAAAAGTAGTGTAACAAAGCAGCGATTAAATATATTGTAAGACAAGTGTATTGAAAACATAATATCTAATAGAAATATTACCAGCACTTTTTTCTTAATGTTAGATTTTGTCAAAGTGTGTAGGAGTGGAGCATATGGATGATCAACATTATGAATTCTATATTCATTTAGAAACCACTGAATACACTTAATAAACTTAATTTCATGGGAAACGTTTTGCCAGGTTTTTGTGGTGGCATATTTAGTATCAATGCTCAACACAATTTCCCTCTGTGTTTTATCCAATTTGAAGTAAGCTATGACATGTATATAAGAAAGGTTAATTAGACAGTAAGGAGGAACTTCGGGGGAAGGAGTAAAGAATATTGTATAAATACAACTACAAGTACTAACGAATGATAATACTATAAATATGTGAAAGTACAACAAAAGGGTATTTGGAATGAACTATGATAGTAAGATACATACATGGATGAACAGCTAGACCATGGAGCAGCTGCACAGAAATGTATTGGCAGCGAAAGTGAGGTGCATCTCCTTATCAACTCCCAGGTGCACGTGGTACACATATAAGAACTGTCTTCAAGACTTGCCAATGAAATATGTTCTTTCTTGATTACTGCAAAAATCCACAACGAAAGTGGACCCTTCTTTTGACTAAGAAAAATTGCAACTTGAGTTCAAACAGATCCTGTAATGTCGATGTGTTTTAAGGAATCTTTCTTGCAAAGCAGGGGATGACCTGAGAAAAAATTAAGGTAAATAAAGAAGTGTTCCTACAAAGAATTATGAACTAAATATTCTTACAGAAAGAATAATGTATGTTGGTGAGATTATTTTCTTTAAAACTATATTTCAGATAATGATGCGTACACTTCATTTTGAAATGTAAGAAGTGTGATGTTACAAAACGTGAAAATTACAAATAGGTAGACATGCATATCAAATTGGTATCGTGACATAACTTATGTATCATTATATACTGGTCCAGCAGCAGCTAAATTAAGGGTGCGAGTTTTATATGGAAATCTTGATAAAACCAGGATATATTAAAAGGACATGTGAGTTGGACTTATAGGCAAAATTCTGAAAACATGATGAAATAGGAAACTGAAGGAATGTTGGATCTACATCGTGTTCAGTCAAGAAGGTAGCACATAGTTATGAATTGCCTACAATGAACTCTTATATAAATCAGACATCTCATGAACAAGAATTGAATAGCCATTTGAGACTTTCCGTTCTTATTTTACATTCTGGTCAAGAAAGAGAGAGAAGCAATTATTCTTTAGAACGTTGTCTTCGTCGCACAAGCCTCTGAGGTCATAACAAATTGGACACTAGAAAAAGTACTCCCTTCGTTCCGATTTACTCGTCGTGGGTTTAGTTCAAATTTGAACTAAAACCACGATGAGTAAATCGGAACGAAGGGAGTACCAACCAATTTAGTAGAAGTAAAACTACTTAGAACTAATTTTGACGGGATTAAAGATGATACATTGTGATTTACCTCCATTTCATGAACAGCAAGTCGCGACGGCAACATAGGCGACTACCGGGCAGTGGTTGTAGTCCTTGTGGACGCTTGTGGCCGTGGACTTAGAGCAACTCCAATGGGGCGACCCATTTCGTCCGCGGCCGTCCATTTGGGTCGGCGCGGATAGAAAAGGCGGCCCAACGCGCCGACCCAAACGGACGCGCGTCCGTTTTTCGTTCGCTGGCGACCCATTCCCAGCTCATTTTTGAGCCTGATTTGCGTCGGCGCGGACATGCGACGGACGTGCGCGCTCGCCTACTCCTGTCCCGGACCCGCTGGTCTGTGGTACATTGGCCTCCCCCCGGCCAAGAAGCAACCCTCGCCCCGCATCCTCGGTCATAGACGCTGCCCCCCATTTGTGCCGCCGACTCTTCAAGCTGCCGTCGCCTCCACATCCGCCCCTGCCCCCAGTCGCCCGCCGCCGCCGTTTTGCCGCCGGGGAGCAAACTGGTTCCCGCCGCCGCTTCCCCCACCGCCCAGCCGCCCCGCGACCAAGAAGACGCCTCGCCGCCCCCGCTACGTACGACCGGCACGCCTGTCCGACGCTGTCACACTCGTCGGACGCCGGCAGGGCAGCTAGCTGGTCTGTGGGCGCCGCGTCTCCCCTCGCCGGCCGTCTCCTTCTTCGACGCCCGCAAGCTGTTCGACAGTTTGCCAAGGTACAAAAATGGACTCCGCCGACGAGTTCTCTTTACACAATTTTATTTGCGACTCCGACGATTCGTCGTCCGACGACAAGGAGGAGATATTGGCTACCGTGTTGGTCCATCACCACCTCAACAACCAGCGGTCGTTGTTCCGTGGCTCCATTCCGGACCACCTTCCGGCGTTGAATCGTAACCGAGAGAGCGGGCATTTCCTTCTCTGGAAGGACTACTTTGATACAACAAACCCGTTGTTCAAACATCAGAAATTCCGCCGTCGGTTCCGTATGAGTAGGTATGTTTTCAACCGTATTAGAGGGGGAGTGGTCGGCTATGAGGACTACTTCGAGTGCAAAGAGGATGCCGTCGGCAAGATTGGTTTCTCCTCTTATCAGAAATGCAGTGCCGCCATCCGAATGCTTGCATACGAAGTGCCCGGTGATCTCATTGACGAGTACGTCCGCATGAGCGAGTCTACATGCCTAGAGTCCCTGTATAAGTTCTGCAAGGTTGTGATTGTTGTGTTTGGCCCTGAGTACTTGAGAGAGCCGACAGCTGAAGATACAGCCCGTTTGTTGGCGATGAATGCTAGCAGGGGCTTCCCGGGGATGCTTGGAAGCATAGACTGCATGCAATGGGAGTGGAAGAACTTCCCTTCTGCTTGGCAAGGGCAGTATAAGGGACATGTCAGGGCTTGCACTGTCATACTAGAGGCCGTTGCGTCTCAAGATCTCTGGATCTGGCACTCTATCTTTGGTATGGCTGGATCACACAATGATATCAACGTGCTTCAGCGCTCGCCGGTGTTTGCTAGGCTTGCCGAAGACAACAGCCCACCGGTGAACTTTACTGTCAACGGCCACAACTACGACAAAGGGTACTATTTGGGTGACGGTGTCTATCCTCAGTGGACCACTGTTGTAAAGACAATACCCAACCCCGTCGGAGAGAAAAGAAAAGAATTTTCCCAAGAGCAAGAGAGTGCTAGAAAGGATGTCGACCGTGCCTTTGGTATTTTGCAATCTCGATGGGGCATCGTTCGGTATCCTGCTAATACTTGGAGCACACAGAAACTATGGGAGGTGATGACAGTGTAGCGACCAGACCTCAAACAGTCCGATCTCTGTGCATCAGTGTCATCCCTGGATCAGTAATGCTGACACGCACAGTACTTGAAGGATTTATAACAGAGTGGCAATCACACACTTATTACATAGATAGTCCAACGATGAATTCATTACAAATAATATGGCTGAAGGCCATCTAACATGATAACAGCGGAAGGCTTGGAAGATAAGTGAGTCCATCAACTCCAGTGGCATCACTGAGTATAGAACCGCGACCTAAAAGGGCATCTTACTCGTCGTCTGAAAAGTCTGCAACATGAAACGTTGCAGCCCGAAAATGGGTCAGCACATGGAATATGCTGGCAAGGTAACACAAGAGAATGCAATGAAAGTAAAGCTATACTATATGCATATTTGGCTGGTGGAAAGCTCTATGGTTAAGTTTTTTTTGCGTAAAGCCAATTTTTCCCTACTTTAAAGGAATATATTTTAATTAACTATCATGGTAGTTGAAACATCGTTGAAAAGATAGACATCCTCTCAACCCCAATTAAAGTAATCATTAAACCCAACAAAATTAAATTAGAGTAACATGTTGAGATGCACATGAAAATCCAAGTACTAGATACTCAAGACGTCCATAACCGGGGACACGGCTAATCATGATCAGTTTGTACACTCTGCAGATGTTTGTGCACTTTTCCCACAAGACTCGATCGCCTCCGTTTGGTTTCTCGCACTGCATGGTGTTTGAGAAACGGATGACCGAGACATAGTCTTTCAGAAGCGCTAGAACCTTACGATCGGGCGGACCGTACCAACCTACATCCCCTACATCTGCTAGTCCACCACTGTAAGAGTTCGCACAACTTACTCATACTATGCTAGAGCCCATAATAGCATTGTGGTTGCACACGGAAGTTTCTAGTATGAATAATCTCATGATCCCTTTGAGCCTGGGTGGCGGTCCATAAAAAAACAGGCAATCGCTCGAATACGCAGGTGCCTCAATCCACCCAGATGTGTATTAATGTTGCCACCTTAAGTTGAACCAATAATTAACAAACTCACATCTGTCATGGATTTCACTCACCCAATCCACGTCTACGAGCATAGCATGTCCTAACAGCAAACGTAGAAGTAACTCTCAAAGGTTTGAATGTAATGCAGGTAATAGGTACTACCTCAATCTACTTCCCAGTCCCACAAGTTAATTGATCCTACTGATGCAATATGTTTGAGGATATAACTAATGCAATGAAAACTGGGTATTGGAAAAAGTATGATCAAAGTGTTACTTGCCTTGCTGATGATCCGCAAAACCTAGAGACTCAAAGTAGCAAGCGGCGCACTCCGGGTACTCTATCGCAATCAAACAATCATACAATAAGTACTTAACTACTGCACGGGTAAAACTCAAATAAGAGATCTAATCAGAAAGTTCAACTTAAGAACTCCGGTTTGCAAAAAGAACCAACTCGAAAGAAGCAACGAAACTCAAACTGCAAAAGAAACGAGCTCCGGTTTACTAGTTGGCCTAAAATCAAATTTTACAGTAGCCAAAACTTTGTTCCAGTTGATTAAACGTAAAGAGGGCATCGAGACGAAGATCTGGGATTTTGAATCACCTGATTCCGACTCTCGAGCGAAAAGAAAAACGCGAAACAAGATCAGGGCAAAAATCGCGATCGGAATAACCGCGGATAAATACCCCGGAAAAAAAACGACGAACAGGCTAACGAACGAACGTTCGCTGTCTGCGGCTAACTAACGAAAACCGTTCGTTAAAATGAACGTACGGACGAAGGTCCGCTAAATAACTAAACCGGCGAAAGAAAAAAACCGAACCGATCTATTCTAAATAAAAAAACAGATCTAGGTTTTCCTAAAACAAAACCGATCGGTTAAATGGGAAAAAAACCGAGAACTACCTCGAGCTCGAACTCCGGCGGGATTCCGGCGGTTTGGCGGGGCGAGGCGGCGGTGCTCCGGCGGCGGCGGCGCGGCACGCGGGCGGCGGCGGGGCGGTGCGGTGCGGCGGCGGCGGGTGGCGGCGCGGCGACGCGCAGCGCGGCGGCAGGTGGCGGCGGCGGCGGGCGAGCGAGGCGGCGGCGGCTGGCTTCGGGCACTAGGGTTCGGCGCTGGCGGGCTGAGGCGTAACGGGCCGGCTCTCATGCTTTATAAAGCCCAGAGTCCCAGTCCTTCACGAGTCTAAGTCGGTTTCTTTTTTTTTTTTAAAGAGTCCCGGCGCAGAAAAACTAACGAAAGAAATACCAAACTGACTCCAAAATTTCCGAAATAAATTTTCACCGTCCTCTAATAATATTTAGGACAAAGTGAACATTTTTCCCGGACCTAAATGCAATTTTGAAAAACGCGTATTTTTCCTATGCAATTAAATCCGCAAATAAATCCAGAAAAATACCAAAAGTGATTTTAACATTTTTCCTCCAATATTTCTGTTATTTTGGAGAAGTCATATTATCTCCGCTCATATTTTGTATTTAGAAATATTTTTAGGAGAGAAAAATAATTAGAATCACACTGTCCTCGTACCGGTACTCGAGCGAACTCAAATACGAAAACGGTAAAATTCCCAACTCTCTCCGTAGGTCCTTGAGTTGCTTAGAATTTTCGAGGAACTCCACGAAAAAAAATGCAAAAACATGAAATACAATTATGATCTATGTATAACATTCTAAATTGAAAATTTGGGATGTTACAAACCTACCCCCCTTAGAATGAATCTCGCCCTCGAGATTTGACTTGGCTAGAGAACAGGTGTGGGTGGTCCTTGCGTAGATCATCTTCTCGTTCCCAGGTGGCTTCTTCCTCGGTGTGGTGACTCCACTGAACTTTACAAAACTTGATAACCTTGCTGCGAGTACCTCTGCTCGAAAATTCGAGAATCTTAACAGGCTTCTCCTCGTAAGTCAGATCACTGTCCAACTGAATTGCTTCCACGGGTACTGTGTCTCTAAGCGGTATATCGGCCATCTCCGCATGACACTTCTTAAGCTGCGATACGTGAAACATGTCGTGCACTCCTGACAATCCTTCGGGCAATTCCAACTTATAGGCAACCTCTCCCATGCGTTCCAAAACATGGTAAGGTCCCACAAATCTCGGGGCTAACTTCCCTTTAACTCCGAAACGTTTAACTCCTCGCAGAGGCGATACTCTCAAGTACGCTCTGTCTCCGATCTCATAGGTTATCTCCTTGCACTTCGAGTCTGCATAACTCTTCTGCCTGGACTGAGCTACCTTCAGTCTATCTCGGATCAACTTTACCTTCTCCTCAGACTCTTTGATTAAGTCTGGTCCAAACAACTATCGGTCTCTAACTTCGTCCCATGACAACGGTGTTCGGCATCTCCTTCCATACAATGCCTCGAACGGTGCCATCTTCAAATTGGCCTGGTAACTGTTGTTGTATGAGAACTCCGCGTAGGGCAAGTTGTCATCCCAACTAAATCCATAATCTAATGCACAGGCTCTCAGCATATCCTCCAAAATCTGATTGACTCTTTCAGTCTGTCCATCTGTCTGCGGATGAAATGTTGTGCTATACTCTAGCCTGGTACCCAAAGTTTCATGTAACTGATTCCAGAACTTTGAGGTAAACTAGGTTCCTCTATCTGATATGATGCTCCTCGGAACTCCATGCAGACATACAATTCTGGTCATGTATATCTTGGCCAACTTTGCACTGGTATATGTGGTTTTCACAGGAATAAAGTGTGCTACCTTCGTCAATCGGTCTACTACTACCCAGATTGAATCAAACCCTGCTTTGGTCCTGGGCAATCCGGTGATAAAATCCATGCCAAGATTCTCCCACTTCCATTCGGGTATTGACATAGGTTGTAACAATCCGGCGGGCTTCTGATGTTCTGCCTTTACTCTCTGACACACATCACAAACTGCTACATACTCCGCAATATCCTTCTTCATACCGGTCCACCAGAAAATATGCTTCAAATCCAAATACATCTTAGTATTTCCTGGGTGAATCGAGTATGGTGAATCATGGGCCTCCTCTAAAATCAACTTCCTGATCTCCGGGTCATTGGGCACATAGATTCGATCATCAAACCATAGGGTGTCGTGTTCATCCTCACGAAATCCTTTAGCTTTTCCTTCGCTCATCCTCTCCTTTATAGAGGCAATCTCTTTGTCAGCTTTCTGAGCTTCTCTGATTTTATCCATCGGGGTAGACTGGATTTCTAAGGTTGTTACATAGCCTCTCGGAACTATCTCCAAACGTAGTTCTCGTAGGTCCTCAGCTAACTCCTTTGGAAATTCCTCCATCATTAGGGTATTGACATGGCTCTTACGGCTTAGCGCATCGGCTACTACGTTAGCCTTACCGGGATGATAATGAAATCTCATGTCATAATCCTTAATGAGTTCCAGCCATCTCCTTTGCCTAAGATTCAGCTCCTTCTGAGTAAATATATACTTCAAACTCTTTTGATCCGTATATACTTCACAATGGTTTCCAATAAGAAAATGTCTCCACGTCTTCAATGCATGCACTATGGCTGCTAACTCCAACTCGTGGGTGGCATAGTTCATCTCATGAGGTTTCAGTTGTCGTGAAGCATACGAAACAACTCTTCCTTCCTGCATAAGAACTGCTCCAAGTCCTCGACGTGAAGCGTCGCAGTACACCTCATAATCCTTATGTTGATCTGGCAGAATTAACACAGGGGATGAGACCAACCTTTTCTTCAATTCCTGGAAACTGGCCTCACATTCTTCGGTCCAACTGAACTTGGTGTCCTTCTTCAACAACTCCGTCATTGGTTTTGCAATCCTCGAGAAATTCTCGATAAATCTACGGTAGTATCCTGCGAGTCCAAGAAAACTCCGGATCTCTCCAACTGTCGTTGGGGCTTCCCAATGGGTCACAGTGTCCACTTTAGCGGGATCTACTGCTATCCCTTCTCCGGATATGACATGTCCGAGGAATCCGACTTCCTTCAACCAAAACTCACATTTGCTAAACTTGGCATATAACTGATGTTCTCTGAGCTTCTCCAATACCAAACGCAAATGCTCTTCATGCTCCTCTTCATCCTTCGAGAAGATCAATACATCATCTATGAACACTATGACGAACTTATCCAAATACTCCATAAACACTTTGTTCATCAGGTTCATAAAGTATGCCGGTGCGTTTGTCAGACCAAACGACATAACGGTATACTCGTACAACCCATACCTAGTGGTAAAGGCCGTCTTAGGTATATCTTGCTCTCGGATCTTCAATTGATGGTACCCTGATCGCAGATTGATCTTGGAAAATATTTTAGCTCCTTGCAATCTATCGAACAGATCATTGATCATCGGTAATGGGTACTTGTTCTTGATCGTTACTTCATTCAATCCTCGGTAATCAACAACCATTCTTAACGATCCATCCTTCTTCTCCACTAGAAGTACTGGCGAACCCCAAGGCGAAGAACTTGGGCGTATGAATCCTTTATCCAGTAACTCCTTAATCTGCTTCTTAATTTCCTCCAAATCCTTTGCGGGCATCCTATAGGGTCTCTTAGAAATTGGCCCGGTGCCTGGCAAAAGTTCAATCAAAAACTCTATATCTCTATCCGGTGGCATGCCAGGTAACTCCTCTGGAAACACATCCGGATAATCCTTCACTACTGGCACTTCCTCCTGAACAACTCCTGACAAGAAATTTAACCTACTCCTCTTTGACTCATGCCGGGATACATACTTGATCCTTCTTCCTTCCGACGTAGTAAGCAAAATGGTCTTACTGGCACATTCAATATTCCCTTCATACTTAGATAACCAATCCATGCCTAATATCACATCCAGTCCTTGAGATTCCAATACTATTAGGTCCAAAAGGAAAATGTAATTACCAATCCTTAGGGGCAACTGATCACACCATGACTTAGCCAGATACTCCGCTCCTGGTGAGGTTACTAACATGGGCGATCTAAGGACTTGGGTCGGCAGCTTATACTTATCCACGAATCCCCTTGAAATGTATGAATGCGATGCACCAGTATCGAAAAGAATGAGTGCAGTAAAGGACTTAACTAAGAACTTACCTATAACTGCATCTGGTTGCTCCTCTACCTCCTCCACATTCACGTGGTTCACTTGTCCTTTGTTGAACGGGTTGGGCTTCTTCTCGGCGCTTTCATTGCCGTTCCCATTCTTAACTTCTGGGCATTCATTGGCATAATGTCCATTCTTCCCGCACTTGTAACAAGTGACATGGCTAAAATCCCTCTTGGTGGGTGTGGACGGTGTAGGGCAGTTCTGGTTTCCATTGGCTCCATTTCCATTTCCATTGCCATTCTTGGTGCCATTGTGGTTGTGCGAGCTACCTCCTCCATGGGTATGCTAAAACTGTCCTACGGCTTTAGGGGTAAAACGGGGCTTCTGCTGAGCTCCAGAATTATACTTTCCTTGCCCATACTTCCTCTTGCGACTCTCAATCTGTTGATGCTTCCTTTCAATCATTAGGGCGCGGTCAACCAACTCCTGGTAGTTATTGAAAGTAGCCACCATCAACTGTACACTCATCTCATCATTCAGCCCTTCCATGAATCTCTCCTGCTTCTTGGCATCTGTGGCCACATCATTTGGGGCATAACGAGACAGGGTACTAAACTCATCCACGTACTGGGCCACAGTACGATTCCCTTGGCGCAGATTGTGAAACTCCTGCTTCTTCATACTCATTGCTCCAGTTGAGACATGGGCGGTACAAAAAGCTTGCTAAAACTGATCCCAAGTCACATTGGCTACGGGGTAAGTGGTTGTGTAGTTCTCCCACCATGTTGCGGCTGGTCCAGACAACTGGTGTGCGGCAAATCGCACCTTCTCAGCATCCGAGCAATTGGCGGTGGTCAAATCCCTTCCAATCTTGCGTAGCCAGTCATCAGCCACAATTGGTTCGATGCTGCTAGCAAACACGGGTGGTTGCAACCTTAAGAAACGTGTCAGGTTGTCCACAGGTGGTGGTGGTGGAGGGTTGTTGTTGTTGTTGTTCTGGTTGTTCTGAGTGTTCTGGACAAGAAGTTGCATCAGGGTGTTCTGCTGCTAGATCAACTGGGTGAGCTCAGGGGGAAACTCGAATTCACGTCTTGGAGGCATCTGATGGGTGTAGAGGGAAGAGATTAGAATAGAAAAGAGGTCTAAGGGAAAATCACTACCCATATGCACATGAGACAAACACACAATCATATCACACCAATCAATTTCAAACAAGGTCTTACAAATCTAACGATCCTTACAAAGGTGCTCTAAATCTAATATAGGGAGGTAAACTACTAGTCACAGGGTGGTCATCTAAAAATATTGATCGGCAGAGGATTCCATAATATCTGCTCCAGCTTCATCTTCATAGTCTTCATCCTTGTTATCCTCAGCTTCCGAATCCGTGTCATCTATGATGATATAGTCTTCCGGTGGAATCTGCTTGGGTTCTTCTTCCTCGTCTTCTTCTCCCATGAGTATTCCTAACTTCCGGGTCAAGTCATCATTCTTCTCCACAAGTATCTTCATCTCCTCCTCATATCCGTCGCGTGTAGACTTGAGTTCTTCTTCTAACTCCAAATTCCTATTTAGGGCCTTTTTCAAATCTATCATCCCAGCACACATCTGGTGCTCCTGGCGACAAATGTGGTGGTTCAACTCCTGGATGAATGCTGCAATGGATCTACCCTTCCGGGTGCTGATCATATCCCAATTCTCATCTCGGCGTCCACAAATCTGGAAGATGGTGTCCTTCAGCTCTTGCTTGTAGACTTCTCCAATCCTTCCCATAGCAATGTGGATTGCCATACTCCTTCCTAGGCTCCATGTAGGCGCATTAAAGGAAAATGCTATGAGAGAGGTGACGGGTGCGAATGTCCTTCCTGGAACTTGAGCTTGAATCAACCAACGCTCCTCCTCAGGTAGAGTGGCATTGTAGGTTCCGGTGAAACTTGGTAATCCAATATTGAGATATCTTGTGACTTTCTTCAGGTGTCGTCCAAATGGCGTATCATCATCCGGTTGCATGAACTTGTGCCTTGCTTCCACCATCCTAAAGAGTAGAAAAGATGAGGAGTCAGAAAAGAGAAGAGTGAATTCTGTTCTAGGGCTTGTCTTAGTGGTCGTGTCCTACAGTCAACATGTGCTCTGATACCATCTTGTAACGACCACACCTCAAACAGTCTGATCTCTATGCATCAGTGTCATCCCTGGATCAGTAATGCTGACACGCACAGTACTTGAAGGATTTATAACAGAGTGGCAATCACACACTTATTACATCGATAGTCCAATGATGAATTTATTACAAATAATATGGCTGAAGGCCATCTAACACGATAAGAGCGGAAGGCTTGGAAGATAAGTGAGTCCATCAACTCCAGCGGCATCACTGAGTATAGAACCACGACCTAAAAGGGCATCTTACTCTTCGTCTGAAAAGTCTACAACATGAAACGTTGCAGCCCGAAAACGGGTCAGCACATGGAATATGCTGGCAAGGTAACACAAGAGAATGCAATGAAAGTAAAGCTATACTATATGCATATTTGGCTGGTGGAAAGCTCTATGGTTAAGTTTTTTTTTTGCGTAAAGCCAATTTTTCCCTACTTCAAAGGAATAGATTTTAATTAACTATCATGGTAGTTGAAACATCGTTGAGAAGATAGACATCCTCTCAACCCCAATTAAAGTAATCATTAAACCCAACAAAATTAAATTAGAGTAACATGTTGAGATGCACATGAAAATCCAAGTACTAGATACTCAAGACGTCCATAACCGGGGACACGGCTAATCATGATTAGTTTGTACACTCTGCAGAGGTTTGTGCACTTTTCCCACAAGACTTGATCGCCTCCGTTTGGTTTCTCGCACTGCATGGTGTTTGAGAAACGGATGACCGAGACATAGTCTTTCAGAAGCGCTAGCACCTTACGATCGGGCGGACCGTACCAACCTACATCCCCTACATCTGCTAGTCCACCACTGTAAGAGTTCGCACAACTTACTCATACTATGCTAGAGCCCATAATAGCATTGTGGTTGCACACGGAAGTTTCTAGTATGAATAATCTCATGATCCCTTTGAGCCTGGGTGGCGGTCCATAAAAAATAGGCAATCGCTGGAATACCCAGGTGCCTCAATCCACCCAGATGTGTATTAATGTTGCCACCTTAAGTTGAACCATTAATTAACAAACTCACATCTGTCATGGATTTCACTCACCCAATCCACGTCTACGAGCATAGCATGTCCTAACAGCAAACGTAGAAGTAACTCCCAAAGGTTTGAATGTAATGCAGGTAATAGGTACTACCTCAATCTACTTCCCAGTCCCACAAGTTAATTGATCATACTGATGCAATGTGTTTGAGGATATAACTAATGCAATGAAAACTGGGTATTGGAAAAAGTATGATCAAAGTGTTACTTGCCCTGCTGATGATCCGCAAAACCTAGAGACTCGAAGTAGCAAGCGGCGCACTCCAGGTACTCTATCGCAATCAAACAAGCATACAATAAGTACTTAACTACTACACGGGTAAAACTCAAATAAGAGATCTAACCAGAAAGTTCAACTTAAGAACTCCGGTTTGCAAAAAAGAACCAACTCAAAAGAAGCAACGAAACTCAAACTGCAAAAAAAAACGAGCTCCGGTTTACTAGTTGGCCTAAAGTCAAATTTTACAGGAGCCAAAACTTTGTTCCAGTTGATTAAACGTAAAGAGGGCATCGAGACGAAGATCTGGGATTTTGAATCACCTGATTCCGACTCTCGAGCGAAAAGAAAAACGCGAAACAAGATGAGGGCAGAAGTCGCGATCGGAATAACCGCGGATAAATACCCCGAAAAAGAAAAACGACGAACAGGCTAACGAACGAACGTTCGCTGTCTGCGGCTAACTAAGGAAAACCGTTCGTTAAAACGAACGTACGGACGAATGTCCGCTAAATAACTAAACCGGCAAAAGAAAAAAAACCGAACCGATCTATTTTAAATAAAAAAACAGATCTAGGATTTCCTAAAACAAAACCGATCGGTTAAACGGAAAAAAAACCGAGAACTACCTCGAGCTCGAACTCCGGCGGGATTCCGGCGGTCCGGCGGGGCTCCGGCGGCGGCGGCGCGGCACGGTGCGGCGGCGGCGGGTGGCGGTGCGGCGGGCGGCGGCGGGTGGTGGCGCGGCGGCGGGGGGCAGCGGCGGCGGCGGGCGAGCGAGGCGGCGGCGGCTGGCTTCGGGCGCTAGGGTTCGGCGCTGGCGGGCTGAGGCGTAACGGGCCGGCTCTGGCGCTTTATAAAGCCCAGAGTCCCAGTCCTTCACGGGTCTGAGTCGGGTTTTTTTTCTTAATGAGTCCCGTTGCAGAAAAACTAACGAAAGAAATATCAAACGGACTCCAAAATACCCGAAATAAATTTTCACCGTCCTCTAAGAATATTTAGGACAAAGTGAACATTTTTTCCGGACCTAAATGCAATTTTGAAAAACGCGTATTTTTCCTATGCAATTAAATCCGCAAATAAATCCAAAAAATACCAAAAGTGATTTTAACATTTTTCCTCCAATATTTCTGTTATTTTGGAGAATTCATATTATCTCCGCTCATATTTTGTATTTAGAAATATTTTTAGGAGAAAAAAATAATTAGAATCACACTGTCCTCGTATCGGTACTCGAGCGAACTCAAATACGAAAACGATAAAATTCTCAACTCTCTTCGTAGGTCCTTGAGTTACTTAGAATTTTCGAGGAACTCCATGAACAAAAATGCAAAAACATGAAATGCAATTATGATTTATGTATAACATTCAAAATTGAAAATTTGGGATGTTACAGACAGCTTGTGTGATCATGCACAATATGATCATAGAAGACGAGCGCCCGGAACGTCTGTATGATCAAGGATTTCAGTTTTAGGGTGAGAATGTTGTGCGTGAGCATGGAGTAGCGGCAACATTTGAGCAGTTCACTCAGTTTCATTAAGACATGAGTGATTGGAAAACTCACGTGCAACTGCAAAATGATTTGGTTGAGCATATGTAGACTCATGTCGGCAACCAATAGATGTATCTTCTTTCATTCGTTTGCAAAACTATGTGAAACATTTTTATTTTTATTTGGCCTGTAAACTATACTATTTATTTGGGCGGTTAAACTATTTTGTCATTTCACAAAATGTTGAATGCAATGTAAAATTGGGCGGCCAGCCGGCCACGCCTGCACATATGGGTCGGCGCGTTGGGCGTGCTGCCGATCCATATGAAAATAGGGCGGACGCCGGACGGACGGCCGACGCTGCTCTTACGGCAACTAGTGGTAGCAACATCCGGTAGGAGTCTAAAGAGAGCAGATCTACAGGTGATGATAGAAAGGAACACGACGAGGGAAATGAGGAGCTAGAAAGAAGAGGCAAATTTTCGTGTTTTGACCCTTTTTGAAACTTGATCCTTTTTCGAAACTTATTCGAGATCTGATCCTACTTTGCAAAACTTTCGGGATCTGGCCTTTTTCTTACCGCTAAGGCCTCTGACGATAAGGTATAACAGTCTACCGCCAAGGCCCCTGACGGTAAGGTATAACAACCTACCTCCAAGGTCTCTGGCGGTAGAGTTGTTTTTTCCTAAGTACGAAAAACAGTGCATACTCGCACCTACCGTCAAGACCCTTGGCGGTAGTGTTGTACAGGCTATCGCCAGCCTGTTTGGCGGTAGGGTGTTTCCTACCGCCAAGGCCCTTGATGGTAGGCTGTTATACCCTACCGCCAAGGCCCTTGATGGTAGGCTGTTATACCCTACCGCCAGGGGCCTTGACGGTAAGGAAGGGTCAGATCTCGAAATTTTTACAAACTAGGGTCAGATCTCGATTTACTTTCAGAAAAAGGTCAAAACACCAAATTTTACCGAAAGAAGATGAAGGCGTGTGCCTACTGCACTGCAAAATAAATGTTTGGTAACTCGATGTCGCCACATGTTGGATGCGCACAAATAATAAATTAATAGAAATTTAAGTAGCGGATTGGGAACAAGTTCGTACGTACAAAACTGAAGCTTCTGGGTAAGTTTAGTAAAATGTAACTTGGCAGAACAAGAACTAAATTGTTACGGCTAAAATTGAAATTATTTTTTACAAAAAGCAGTGCACTTTGAAGAATGAAATTGATATGGTATCTCCTTTAGGAAAATTCATAAGGCATCGAAGTCTTTCGACAAATTGAGATTTCACGGTACATGCATGCACGTGTTGAATAGAAGGATGCACATTTGAGGAAAAGGGAAAATTACTTTTTGGCAAAAGAGTGTAATATTTTTTATGAGAATAACAATGACATTAACTTGCAAAGTAGCAGGACGGGACGAACTGATGACTCCACATCACGTAAAGAAAAGTAATTACACCGAAGAAATAGAGAAAGAAGAGGATGGAATAGTACTTAAACCGGAGAGCCAGACATTTCAAAAATCAACAAAAAAGGTGAACAATGTAGGGAACTCGTCGAACATGGTATGTAAGAGAACGAAGAAAATAGCATAAGCGCAAGTAGAAAGACGTTGACGCCCCAAAAAAGTATCTGTACATAATAAACATGCATATTGTTTTGTATTTACTTGAAATAGGCTTTCGCACTTCTTTATAAATAAAGACACAAATGACCGAACCGATATATAGTGATGAGAAAACTCTTATACAAGCAGGCCGGAACAAAAAATAAAGAAGCACCGGACGAGTGGCACAAGAGCGACTAACCCAACGCCAACCATGAAAAGTAGGAGAGGACACCCCTAATATACTACAACCAATACAACTGAAGAGAACCAGTGCTGCCAAGAGAAACCACTGTGTCTCGAGGACCTGAACACAACGAGCCATCTTCGAAGAGGGCTAACAAAGTCGAGATGGCCCCCTCGCTCCGGGCCGTGGATCGTTGCTCCTGCAAGAGACGACAAGGTTCGAGAACGCAGACAACGAGACTCTACAATATAGGCGATCATTAGAACCACCCCTCGCCAGAAGCAAGGATATTGTCTTGTATTCACAGGGTTAAGTATTTGCATATATTTTTCAACCAATTTTCATCGAATTGTCTGTTTGAATCACGACATAGATCGACGAATGCATTGGTTTTTGTAGGTGCGTGCCGCCGCTCCTATAAACCTCATAGAGAGTGGATTGTCAGTACCGGGTGCGTAGGCACCCTCTTATGTCTACCATCCGTCTAGAATATGACCCATATTTGAATAGCACGTGAACAGTAATGCGGACACTTTTCATCTTGGGCATATTCTATTTCTTCTGACTTTAGCGGACACTGTTCACTCAGATTCCATTTCCCGTGAGACCGTGACAGCAGTTTCCCTTCCGTGTCATGCCCAATCTGTGAGAGAAATAGCGGGGCAGTATTTTATTTATTGTGCACTTTTGAGTTTTGAGTGAGAGAAGACTGTGTGAGACTTGAGAGCATCTCCAATAGCATGTGTATATTTGAATGTCTATATAGTCATATAGACAATGGTCTAAAAAGATTCTCTCATATAAACGTCCAGTTTTGCATCAGAACGTCTATATACAGGGACCATGACAGATGGGCCGTCGCTGGGGAGAGGAAAGAATCATGACTGCAGCTGAGTTTAGACAACGCCTTCACATTGTCCAGGTGCGGACATTGTCGAGGTCAATTTAGAGGATGTGTATATTTGAACGACCATATAGACAAGCTGTTGGACGCATGTTTTGGACTCACGTCGTGAAAAACGAGTATAGACATTCATATAGACAAGCTATTGGAGATGCTCTCAGAGAGGCAAAGAAACTTGAAGAGAGAGAAATCTGAGAGAGAACTTTATTTTTTTTAGAACTGTGCACATAAGGCCGAGGTTCACGTGTGAGCTATTACCTTCTACCGCTTGAGGTCTCACAATGAATTAATTTACTGCAATCACAGTGCACCCACTGCAAAAGCTATCAAGAAGTCAGACTCATGCCGCGGTCATTTTTTTTTAAAGATCCAGCAAACTGCTGGCATTCCATATCATAAGCAGAAAGCAATGGGAAAATACAAAGTTGGGTGCTGGCCCTAAGGCTTGTCTCTTGGCATCAAAATAAAAACATAAAAAATTCTCACATGGATTATGTTCTCATGGAGGATCCCAGAAGGGGCTCTCTAAATGGGCTGCTCCCGCTTGCCGCCATAGCTCGATGGAGTTGTTGATGGCTCTTGAAATATCTTGGGCCGACGCGTTCTTCCCGTTGAACAGGCATCGGTTTCTTTCTCGCCAAATTTCCCAACAAGTCAACATCATCGTGGCCTGGCAAGCCCTCCTTTGCGTCGTCTGTGTGTTTGCCATGACCACCCTGAAGAATTCGCTTGCATCTTTGCCGTGGGGGTGGTGTCTTGAGTCTAGCATGTGGCATCCTCCTCTTGCACCCACCCTTGACCACACGTCACGGGCTACTGGGCAGGACCAAAACAGGTGATGTGTCGTCTCCAGGTTGCGGAAACATAATGGGCAAAAATAGTTGTTTGGCCAGCCCCTTTGTTGAAGCCTGTCGGACGTCCAAAGTCGGTTTTGGACAAGCGGCCATGTGAATATCTTGATATTTCCTGGAACCTTTGCTTGCCAGATGAGTTTATCCCAGTCAACTTGCATTCTTCCTTGAAATTGGGCCGTGTATGCGGAGCGAGATGAGTATTTTCCTTTTTCTTCCAGCACCCACCGGATTTCATCTCTCTGTTCATCGTTGAGTGTCACGCCCCTGGATCTTATCTTGCGGTGTAGAATCAGAAAATCTCCCATTATGGGTAGGACATTTCCATGGCTCAGGTCTTTTATCCATGTGTCTTCCGAGAGGGCCTCTTTTACCGTTCTGTTTTTCTGTCTAGAATGCTTGTAGATCGCCGGGTGAGCACTAGCTAGGGTGACTGCTCCCAGCCAAGTCGAGTGCCAGAATATGGCAGTGTTCCCATCTCCGATGGAGACAGATGTTGCCGCCGCAAACAGAGCTTTGTCCGTGTCATTGCATGGTGTTTCCGTGCCAACCCATGGCCTCTCGGGGCTAGTCCAAGAGGTCCAGAGCCATCTTAGCCTGAGAGCTCGGCTAAAACGTTCTAGGTCCAGGATCCCTAGGCCTCCTAGCGAAGTTGGAGCGCAGACTGCCGTCCAGTTAACCTTGCAGCTCCCTCCCGTGATCTGTTCGTCCTGTTTCCAGAGGAATCTACGTCGGCTTTTGTCTATCTCCTTGAGAAGCTTCTTTGGAACATGCAACACTGTGAGCGCGAAAGCTGGCATTGCGCTAAGGACGCATCTAACCAGAATGCGCCTGCTAGCTATTGGTAGAAGTTTCCCTTTCCAACCTGCTAGGCGAGCTCTTATCCTATCAAGGATAAACTGAAGATTTGCCAACTTGAGCCTCAATAGAGAGAGAGGAAGGCCTAAATAGGTCGACGGGAAGGTGCCTAGCGTTCCTCCGAAATTCATTAGAATGCTATCTAAGTCTATATCTTCACATCGGATTGGTAAGGCTGTAGACTTTGCTGGGTTGATGCGGAGGCCAGAGGCTGCACCAAACTCCTGGAGGATGTTCATTAGAGCATCAATCTCCTGCTTTACAGGGTTAGCGAAGATGACGGCGTCGTCAGCGTAGAGGCTGATTCTTAGCTTTAGCTCGCGGCCTGGGAGCGGCGCAATCATGCCTTGATCTGCTGCCGCCTGCAGCAGATGGTGAAGCGTATCAATGGCGAGGATGAAAAGAAACGGAGATAGGGGGTCGCCCTGACGTAGGCCTCGTCGGTGGTTAATCCTTTTCCCGGATGCGCCGTTAAGGATGAAGGAAGATGAGGACGTGGATAGGAGGAGGGCTATCCAGTCTCTCCAACGGGCGCTAAAACCTCGGTGTTGCAGCAGCTCCAGAATATATTCCCATGAGACATTGTCGAAAGCTTTGGCAATGTCAAGCTTGAGTAGGAGAGCCGGCGTTTTCTTTCTATGAAGAGCTTTGATGCAGTTTTGAACGTATAGAAAGCTATCGTGAATGCACTTAGTGCGGAGAAAAGCTGATTGGGCTGGGGAGATGAGCATCGGCACTACGGTTGCTAGCCTAAGGGAAAGCACTTTGGAGATTAGTTTCCCAATGGAGTGTATTAGGCTTATAGGTCTGTAATCGTTGATCGTGGATGCCCCATCCTTTTTGGGAAGAAGAACCACCGCCGCTGTGTTGACCGCTCTAAGGTTTCCCCCAAGCAAGTTGTAGAATTGGCTGAAAGCCGCCATGACGTCCCCTTTGATTGTGGGCCAGCAGGATTTGAAGAATGCACCGGAGAACCCATCCGGCCCCGGCGAGCTGTCCGCCGGCGATGCTTTGACTGCACGCCAGACCTCTTCTTCAGTGAAGGGATTGTCTAGACCTCCCCCTTGTAGCCTAGGCATTTGTAGGGATTGCCAGTTAACCGATACTTCGCGTTGCATTGCCGTGCCTAGAAGGGAGGAGAAGTGGGAGTGGATGGTTTTTTCCTTTTCCTCGTGCGAGGAAACTATATCTCCTCCAGGTCCCTGTATTGTATGGATGAATGCTTTCCTCCTTCTAGCGTTGATTTTTGCTTGGAAGAATGCCGATGGTGCATCCCCTGCCCTCAGCCATGTGATCCTAGAAGCTTGGCGTTTCCTTGCACGCTCAACTGCTGCCAACCCAAGAATCCTATATTTAAGTAGCTTGCGAAGGTTGAATTCCGCACTGGAGAGAGCTCTAGATTCTTGAGCAATGTCCAATCGTAGCACCACCTCTTGAGCGATTTGCATCTTCACTTTGGCTCCTCCAAAGAGAGATTTGCTCCATATCTTGAGGTCTTTTTCTACACGGCCCATCTTAACTTTAAGCCTCTCAAACACGCAGTTCGCTGCAGTAGGCCTATTCCATGTGTTTTGAACTGTTTCATGGAACCGAGGGCAGCGTGGCCAGAAATATTCAAATCTGAACCTCGCCGGTCGGTGTGGAGCTGCCGCCGGAGCGAGAAGCAAAGGGCAATGATCTGAGCAGGAGGTGGTTGCGGCGTGAAGGAGGTAGGATGGGAACAGCCCTTCCCATTCAATATTGCTGAAAAATTTATCTATGCTCACTAAGGTCGGGTTCCGTCGTTCGTTGCTCCATGTGAAGCGCCGATTCTTACATTTGATCTCACGCAGGTTGCCTGCGTTGATCGCGGCCCTGAATTTCCCCAACATTCTACGGTTAATGTTGCCGTTGTTTTTGTCCCTAGCTTCATAAATAATGTTGAAATCGCCGTTGATGAGCCAAGGTTGGCCTATCGGGGGGGGGGG